>OZ020267.1:54853247-55453247 GCA_963971225.1 Melieria omissa | reverse complement strand
CATAATATTTGTGATACGACAATGGCCCGATGTGCAGGACATCGGTGCTGGACTGGTGCGACATTTAAAGGAATCGTTGGTTGTCAAATAAAAGTTGGGCCTTTAAGCAACCGCACGCAACACACATTTTCGTAATTCAACTGAAAAAGCGGAAAAAACTATAGAAAACATAAGAAGCGAACAAGAAAATGAAATGAACGACTGCGAAATTTAACTTGCGTTGCATTCGCAAGTGTTGTGTGATTAATTTGTAGTTCAGTTTTGTCTGCTGAAAAGATATTTGTAATTATTTGAAATTGTTTGTGTATTACGCTGTGTAAATATTTCAATATCAAAATGCAATTTCATGACCATCAGCATTTTCGTCCTCGCCTCGCCACAACTAAGTTCAGTTCGGCTCGTAGCAATGGAAGCGGAATTGTGGCGCGTTCATTTGCTAATAGGAACCGTTTAAGTTAGTGTTGTAGGTAACACACACACACACACACACAACGCTCATTCGTACATCACACGTTTTAGCTGTTAAGTGCATAGGACAGTGGTGTGCCCGTGGTTGCACACGCACGAGTAGATGCATGCAACCGATTGAGAGCAGAATTCGAAACCAGAAAAGCAAAACTTTGTTATTTTAAGTTTTCCTTTTTTATACCTAAACCCACACGTATACTAAATTTACTAAGAAAGGAGGTAGCATAGCATATTACTATACATACATACAAGCATATATGATTTAGCAATAGCAGTAGCGGTAGCTGTAGTTATGTATTGAGCATATTGTAAGACAATAGCATAATTACGCATACGTACGGGCATCGTTTTTCGGCAGAGGCGACAAATTCAAATAAAGTTTATGTAATTTTTACAAGAAAAACAAAAAACCAATGTAGAATAATTTTTGCGAAATTCTTTACACTTCCAGCTCCTAACTGGTATACGCTGTTTTTATTACTTTGTACTAAGAAAACAAACATTAACTACAATTTTAAAAGCTTAACAAAACGTGTAAATCCCAATCGAAAACCAATACAAAATGAATATTGTATGTGATTGCGAGAAAAATAGTTTATAATTATTTGGCTCAAGAGGTTCGTTGCATTGCTCGGGATTTTTCCAATTTGTCAACTACCAAGCTTGTTTAAAATTTTAATGTAAAAACTATAGCTAAAACAAAAACTACAGTAATTTTAGTAAATGGGAATATTTAAGTAAATCAACTGTGAAACATTTTTACTACACTTTATGCATCCGAATAGTTTGTTGTAATGAAGCTGCAATGCTGAAGCATGAACATAAAACAAAATGAAATTTTTCGAATCAAAACTTTCGTATTCCGCTACTACTGTACATACCTAACGCTCTATGGAGAATTGTAAAGCAATTAGAAAACGTGGCCTAAATACTTGAAATTAAACTCGACTACAAAAAGCGACTATTGGCATTTTTTTCTTGTGCATTTTAAATAAGCGAAGTAATTGTTCAACCAATCAACTTTAATAGCCATTTGTAAGGCAGTTTGAAATCGAAAGCACTCAACCCGTCAACGTGCAGTGCAGCTGCACACTTCTCACAGCGACAGCGTCAACACTGTGGCAGCCCATTGGCAGCGTCGCGACGCCTGAATCGAGCAACTGGAACCAGATCCTATTTGTTGCCCACAACAATCAATCGCTGCAACCCACACACGCAAGCACCTCCAAGCAAAATCAATATGTAATTAATAGTGTGGAGACGGTTGGCACTTCACCCATTGCCATTTGAACAAAACGAAACGTTGAAAGGTTGCCATAGTTTTTATGTACCTTTTATGCTTTAACAACTTTGCAAGCCATTAATGAGGTAAATACAATTTTCGCATTATTTGTGTGTAGCTGAATTTTCTTCACTCTATGTGAAAATCAAAATTATTTTGTTATAGTAAACATTGTGGTGTAAAAGTTACCAAACTTAAAGTCGACTTTAATAGTTAGAGATCAAAGAAAAGTTACCCAACGTTGTGAGGCAGTTAGCAACCGTGAGCCTACTGTGCGGCAGCTTGTGTGACTTCCATATATGGGATCAGTGTTCGCAGTGCTACGGACAATTTCGTATTCCAGCTGCGGTAAATTCGTATCTCCACCAATCAAGAGCATCTTTAAGCTCTTTTGTGCGCTATTATTGCATTTTTATGTAAATGTGATACATAGACAAAGGAAAGCAGCCAATTGAATGCTTTCTACTTAATTTTTTTTATTAAAGCTACAGATATTCTATTGTAAAATTTCATATAAAAAACACATAATAACAAACAAACGAATATAGCGGAAAAAAGTAAAATTGTTCAATCTTGAAATAAATTAAAACAAACTATTATTATTATTAAAAGTGATTCAAATATAGATAAAACAAAACCATACCACAATAGTTTAAAACGAATATTTTTGTGTGTTTTATTTGCAGTTAACTTTAGATCACAAATGCTGGGCGGCATTTTGAAAGGGAAAAAGTAATGAAACAATTCAAAATGTGATGTATTTTGATGCAAGTTTTGAAAGAGATTTTGAGTTTTTAAAAACTTTTATATAAACAACTTAAAATGTGATGTGTGTGATTTTTCAAAATCGATTTTTTTGAAAAGTATTTTATGAAAAGTGAACCTTTTTTCAATATGTTATGGCAATTTAAAACAAATAGTACAATAATTATGATTTTCTTCGAGGTCTGCTTTTATATGTTGAAAACTTTCATCTTAAAAATAATGTTTTTTTTACCTCTTAAATAAATTAAATACTGTTTTTAAGACAGTGTTTTTTATGAGGATTGCACGATTTCAAACTGCTTAAAAAGCATTGAATTGAGACGCGTCCAAACTTATTGAGATTAACCCGATTGTGCTGGAATTATTTTTCTTGCGAATTTTGCAAAAAACATTTTTTAATTTGAAGCATTAAAAAGTTAGATTTTTTGGATCCATATTTAGTGTGACCATATGGTCACGCTAGGCGCTACCGGGTTAAATTGTATTAAATTCTGCGCAGCCTAAAATTATGCAAACATTTCTGTTGTGCGCTGCAAGTGAAAATGATGGGTTGCTTTCAGCGAAATCTCTGGTCATCGTTTTCTGATAACAAATCTGAAATCAACTTTCGACTTAAAAATGCAATTGCAATGAATGGAATTGTAAAGCTGCTGGCTGCTTGACCCGATCTTCATCAAATATAGCAAACACCAATTACAAACAAAAAAAGATGAGAAAACTATTTGGTTTTGTGTTGCATTCCGGAAAAATCACAACCTTTTAGTTGTAGATTTGCAGCACATTAATTCAAAGTAATTCTCGAATCCATTTAAAGGAAATCGATTGAAACAAAAGGAACTAAAAGGAATGATTTTAGAGCAACGCCGCTAAGTATTGGAGATACAAATAAGTTTTTAAGCATTTGCAAACGATGACGTTAGTAACGTTGAATTCTATCGAACTATGTTTTAACTGTATTCATGTTAAAGTGGCATAATTTCCCTCTACAAATCAATGTCTGACTGCGCTGAAGTCAACTCTAATGATGTCAACCTTTGTGCCAACAAAGCACACTGCACTTCTTTCAAAAACGCTTGGCCACATGTTGCACAAGTCATCAAATAAACTTTGGAGACGCTTCAATTGGATGTCCTACTCGGTGAAGCACATAGGATTTTACTTTGTGGTCTTCCGTACACAACTTTTGAGACAAATACCATTGAAAATCATATTTGTCACCCATAATTTTTTTAATCAGCAGATATTTGGTTGAAATTTGAACCCACAAAATTATCCTGCCGTATTCACCAGACATTGTTCCTTGGTTTGTTGGTTTGTGGTCTGGCCGCGCAGCACTTCTCCTTTTACGACGAAGCCTTTTGGGTCCATTTTCGGATCGTTTCAAAACACACGCAAGTTTTTCAATTCGTATTCTGTATGCTGCTTAAGAGAAGCTAACGTTGGACGATACGTTGGAAGAAAACACAGTAAGTAACAATTTCTTAAAAATTACAACAAAAACTCCCTTACCACTTATTTATAACCTCAAATATTTGAATTCATATTCAGCCCTGATCCAGAATCCGAGCCGGCATCGGATTTGAATCGGAATGAAATCCGATTCCGATTTGAAGAGGTGTTCTGCAATCCGAGCGGAATTGTCACATTCGAAGTTTATTTCGAATCCGATTGTTAGCAAATTAACAAACCTTCAATCAGCTGTTTGCTTTTAATGTTCAAATTAAAAAGGAAATTGTAAAATTTTGTAAGGTTTTTTATTTTATTTAATGAGTTGGGTTATTTTATTGACAGTATTGCTTGAGAACGAGCAGTCCGCCGTTGAAAAAGTAAAGCGCAAAATTTTGCGAGACCACAGCAATCCGATGGAATTGCCAGATTCTTTGTAACTAGTACAAGTCATTTCAGTTATGCTAAAAATTTCCTATTTAAGGTTTATTGCTCAGTGCCGCCTTAACAAAGCAGCATTCAACATGATCTTGACCGAAGTAAGACCTTTTCTTCGGCAATGATCCATTCCGCCAGAATTGAAATTGGCGACGACTTTGCAATTTTTTGCCGAAGGAGGCTATCAACGATCGGTCGAAAAGGCCACCGCCTTTTCCATTTCGGAAAGTGTGTGCTTCTTAAAAGGTCCACCGCCGGTCACTATAGCTTCTCTTCTATTAGGCGCCAGCTTCCTTCTTACTTCACTTTTCCAATCAACTCAGGTATATGATTGAAGAAAATTTTACAAAATGAATTGATTTAATTTACTTCTCACCTTTTTCCACCCTATTACACTCTTTGTTGGTGGTCCATTCCATTTATTTTCAAATTCGACTTTGTCACCTTTGCAGAAACTTTTCGCGACGTCGCATTCTCCTCCATAAAATCCAAAAGCATTTTGCTCTGGTTAGCAGTCTTATGCTTTCCCGCGATTAAAAATTAATTTATTAGTTTTATTTAACACGATGTTGCATTTATTTGCTTACATTTTCGTTATTTGTTTTCGTTTTGCTGCTTTCCGATTTCAAATCCACCAGCTTTTTGTTTAGCGGATTATTTTCGACAAAAATTTCCGATAATCGGAATGCAGAACACCAAATTTCCGATCCAAATTCGTTCGAACTTAATCGGATTTGAGAACAGGGTTGCATCGGAAAATATTTCCGATAATCGGAATGTAGAACACCGACGGTCGGAATCAAATCCATTTCCGAACCGATTCGGATTCTGGAACGGGGCTGATAGTTTAAAATTTCCAGAGCCAATAAGAGGCTAAGCAGAAGAGAACAACAGCAACAGAGGTGCTGTTAGATTGACTCCTCCTTCTTATCTCTACAGCTTCTGCAGAAGTCATTTGCCAGCTGGCTGAGCCTCAATTTGGAGTAAACTATTCTGATGCCACATGACATTATCGAGTTACTCTCAAATTAGATTTAGAAAAAAGTGCAGATCACTTACTTTACAGAAATGCTCGCCTCTGGGCAGCCTCAGCGACAAGCAAAACAACGCAACTGATCTGGCCATAACTGGACTGCAAACGCACCAGAAGTCTACTGAGCCCCAAAAGAGCCACTATGAAGATTGTTCGGGGTACTCACTGGTCACTGCATTCCTGGCAGCCACATTAGAAGGCTAGGAATGGCTCATCGGACCAATGATTTCTGCCGATGCTACAGAGATGTAGAAAAGGATGAAACAATTCTGCATATACTCTGCTTTTTGCAGGAAACTTAAAAATTCTAAAGTTTTGCTATACTCCTAATATTGCTGGCATATCGGAGAACGAATTCAAGGGCCCAATACGCTTCATGAATTGTTCAGCATGGTTCCAGACTTACTTATGAATGGTTCTAATGGACCTAATTTGAACACATTGAAATATCTACCTACCGCACAAGTCTAATTTCCTTGGGAAATAGTCTAATACACTTTTTATGCGATTTGTCGAAGCCTAGATTGAATAACATCAGGTTCTACCTAAACAATGCCGCTGACTATAAATAATAGTTTTCATTCGCAGTCACTACAGTGCACTGGTAAGAAAAATGCAAACATTAAAATTTCAGAGCAAAACAAATATCCAAAGCATTAACACAACGACGATGCATATGAACACAGAACAAACAATATACAGAATGCGCATCTGGTGTAAAGAAAATTTTCTTCGCGGGTTCCAGCGGTACGACCCGTTTGTGGATGCGGGGGGAAGCAGTAAAGGGGATGAGAACGCACAGAGCGCGAGAGCGTAAGCTGAGAAGCTGCGACCGCGCACCACACACTGTGGTTGTTGTTGTTGGGCAACAAAGCGATGTGCCGCTTGCATGTTGGTGCTGGCTCGTGCTCGCTCTCCGCTTGCTTTTTGACAAACAAGAACAAGAAGTGGACAGGCAGTTTCATAGAAAAATTGATTGAGCGATCGCCAAGGCACATAAGGTGGTAGCACTACGGGAAAAACCAAAATTCAATGGATTTTATAAGTTCTTTTGGTCTGCTTGTAAAATAGAAGTTGTAAAAAGTACAAATGGCTACAATGAATTATATGTGTTAAATATTGAAACAACCGACGCATTAAGAAAGTGATAATAAGTGGAAAACTATTGCTACAATGTTGTGCTAATTATCAAAGAATGCTGCAACTACCTATTGAATTTGCCTTGGCGATTGCTTTGCCAAATCAACCACTTTCAATGTGCACGAGTAAAGCCAAGCTGGCTTGCTGCGGAAAGCAACAACATTGCGTGTTGTTGTCGAAATGAGAATAAAGCCCAAAACCATCGAATCTATGCGTATACAATACATCAATTCGCGCTTACTCTCTCGGTCCCTTTACATTTTCCTCACCTTTGTTGCTTCCCGCCCGCGTCTGAAATGAAATCGCAAAATTATTTCAGATGCGCCTTCTGTATACTGTTTATTCTGTGATATGAAGCATTGATTGTTAAATTTTGACACGTTTTGACAATAATTCAAAATTAGTGCAAGTCAGACTTTGTATTCCTTCATTTGAAACGCAACTTTAAATTACAAAAAAAGCGCATTAGCGAATAGAAATGAGCTAGAATCATCTTATAGAATTATTATTATTAAAAAATATCTTTTATGTGGCATTAAAACTCGAATCGAAAAGTTCGACCATAATTCAAAATAAAGAAGACTTCAATTTAATCTTTCCTGCTTTTGGAACGGAAATTCTAATTGCAGAAAAGCGCCAAAAATCAAGCGAAAAAAATTCAAAATTGCTTTTGGATAATGAGTTGTTTTCAATACCTGCTGCAGAAAATGTACAGGTCTCCCTCGTAAAGCGCGGTACTTCTACAACGCGTTTTCGATATAACGCGATTTAAAAAAAACAGTTTCAGTACAACGCGAAACGTCCAACGATTTGTTTCTTATCAAATGACGAAAACTTTGCCGAGGAAATTTCTTCTGATGAAGTTATACGCCCAAAGCGCTCACTGTTTCGACAAAATATGATGTTCGAAGACAGTGACAAAGAATAGGGAAAGCACAATAATGAAGTTTGTTAATGAATAATATTTATGTTTTCCGATTGTTTTTTTTTCATTGTTTTTTAATTTTTTAAATGAATTGTGAATTTTGATTTTGAGTTGGAATGTACATAAATCTTTAATTAAGTACGTATTTTATTTTGGAAAAAGCGTATTGGAACATAACCCAAAAATTTATATGAAAGTTAATTCTTCTATAACGCGAATCAAATAACGCGGAATTTTACCGGAACGTAACGTAACCACCGCGTTATACGAGGGAGACCTGTATAGTAAAATCAGAAGCACATAGCATTAACTAGTCACTTGTGTAGTGGTACCATGTAGCCACTTATGCCAACCCTAATAACTCATACTACACTCGAGCACTAATGTGCCAAAGCGTCAAATAGCACCGCGCGCACGACACAAGCAACACTCAAGTGGCTAAGCCAGCGGCGTGCCATCCGACACCATTGACCGCAGTGCAGTGTCCTACATATGGAACATGCACTGATCGGCACTCCGTGTGATGTCGTCACCTACCGCAGGGCAATAGCACTTGAGGAAAAGTGCTGCATCGACCGAAAGGGTCCCGTGACGCTGATTGGTCACTCTTCCGCGGCATTGGAAAATCGGGCGGAGCATTGGAAATGCTCAGTAGTATAACAGTTATGTTCTTTAGTATAAAAGACCTTGTTTTACCAAAATAAAATCAGCTTCTTGACAAGAGACAACGCGTGCGTTTGATTATCAAGAAGACACATAGGCTACTTAGCCATAACACCATTGGCGCGACCCGCCGTTTCACATAGGTCAACCAGTACCACTGACGACGACCACAAGACTTACTTTCTACACTCTTGCAAGTAGAAGATAGAATAGAAGACATCCGCACCAACCTCAGAAGACAAACTCCACCATCCACCCAGGAATGACCACTCAAGAAGAAATGGACGCAGTTTTCGAGAAGTACGTCCGCGTCGCAGAACAGCAGGAATACATCCGTGAGAGCGTCACACCGACGACTACAGAACCACCCAAATATACACCAACTCCAAAATCAGCCGGGCCGAGGGTCATAAGCATCGAAGAATACAAGGCAAGAAACTGCAACAGCAAATACCAAGCAGCAGCGACCCCACCAGCAGCAAAAATACGACGCCCTAGAGCCGGAAAAAAAGTTGCGGCAAGGAAAGAAAAGGCTATATTGTACAAACTGCTTTCCGTGACAACAGACCGAGATCTGAAACATAAATTAATCAACAAAATAAAAAACTTACACTAATGGGCTCGAACAGCAGCAGTAGAAAATAGAAATCTAACATATATTTTAAGTATTGCAGTATTAATACTAGTTTTTACTCAAATGAATGCTTACTATAAGAATTACATAAAAAAATATGCTATAACCACACGTGTAACCCAAGTATAGAAAAAAATATAATAAATAAATAAAAACTAAAACAACACCTAAACAAAAACAAATTTGATAACATGGATAGGAGAAATAGACAACATAAGTACGGAAAAATTACGACAACAGAAAATACAATATACATATTCACACACCGACTTTGACTTCTGACTATTTTACACATCCGACCTCGCAATGATGATAATGCAGTCACCGATGACAATGGCACCGACCACCCCGTTTCAAACACTTTGCTCACGAATTGACAGACAGCAAGACGTCACGCAAACAGCTCACCACAAAAGTTGCGTACCTGATGAAACCCCATCGAAACCGCGCAGACGCAAAGGTTCGTCACCACAGGAAATCAACTAAGCTGCCGCCAGATCCAAGAAAATTGCACCTTAATCATCAACAACAGTTTCCTATACATTTACAATTATTTTCATAATTTTACAATACAAAAAAAAAAAACAAACAAAAATGAAATTAATATGTACACAGGAATACGTAATAACAACATTATAAAAACACTTATAATATCAAACCCAACAAACACACCCGAAAACATTTGCAACTTATTATTACATTACATTATACATTAACACTTCTGTTACCTCAGGGTAATTTTCGAGTAAAATTTGATTTTAAAGAGCCGTAACTTTCTTATTTCTGGTAAAGAATTGTTTTTCTTTGGACTCAGTGACTAATTGTATGCCATTTGAACATACGCTAAATTTCATCTTATTTGCAACACTGGTTTACGTGCAAAAGAGCAACTATACAAATTTGACCTTAGGGTCATTTTATGACCCATGGTACTGAATGCAAGAAATTGGTCAATGAGATGTGAATTTTATTAGAATTGGTTTCAAAGTCTCGTGGAAAAACGTTTCTGGTATTTTTGTTATGTTTTGTATTGGTAAGAAGGCGTGGCGCTAGCTATACAACCCTTTCTACTATGGAGTAAAATCGAAATTCTGAGTCATACAACATTGCCATTTCGTGCAGTGTCTCCATGTAGACATATTGTTCCACTGGAAATATTTTGTAGACGTTTAATAATAGGCGTGGCACTCTTTTTACGATCCAAATTTTGTATATAACTTCGGAACTATAAGTCGCACATCAATGACACTAAGATCGAACTTACTATTGGGTCATGTTTTTCGACAGGGGAAAAGGGAGAAGGAGAAAAGGGCATTTAATAAAGGGCGTAGCTTCGCCCACACATCTCAATGAGCAGTGTAAGAGCTTTTAAGTTTCAAAGGATCGAAACCCAATGGGACGAAAACTTTGTTTCAGGTATGAAATCTTGATTGAATCTTTCAATACAAGTAAATATCAGGTGTACAACTTTGCTTCCGCCGTTTTTTTCCAAAATTAAAAGCTTTATTGCGAAAAAGGAGTCCTCTTTTGACGCTATCCATGAAGCAATCCATTTTTCCAATTCTTCGAAGGATTGAAAATGTTGATCTGCCAGGCCGTGTGCCATCGAACGGAATAGGTGGAAGTCAGAAGGGGCGACATCTGGGGAATACGGCGGGTGGGGCAAGACTTCCCATTTCAGCGTTTCCAGGTACTTTTTGACCACTTTTGCGACGTGAGGCCTCGGTTTCAACTCGTACGGCACCCAGTTTCCTTCTTTCTGAATCATGCCCAGGGCCTTGAGACGTTTTGAAATGGCTTGCTGACTCACTCCCAACGATTCGGCAAGCTCTTCTTGGGTTTGGCACGAATCTTCATCAAGCAATGCTTCTAGTTGTTCATCTTTGAAGGTTTTTTCTCTTCCACCACCATGTTTGTCTTCGACATCGAAATCACCATTTTTAAAACGTTGAAACCACTCCCGACACGTTCTTTCACTCAGAGCAGCATCACCGTAAGTTTCTGAGAGCATTCGATGCGCTTCAGCTGCATTTTTTTCGAATTGTAACAGAAAAGTAAAACTTCCCGCAAATGTCGAGAATTGGGCACATAAACAGACATTCTCGAGCGTGAATAATACGAAAACAAGAACAACTGTCACTGAAACGGCGATGACAATTCGTTAGGCACTGTCCACACTCACTTTAAAGGCATTACCATCTATGTATTTCAACCAGCCTCAGCCGGTACAGCCACCTATCGGAAAACGGCGGAAGCAAAGTTGTACACCTGATAGTAAGTACATATAAGTTGTACGATTTCTAGCAAGTAATAAATTTCTAAAAATTTCCAAAAAGAATGTGAACAAGCTTGATTACGTTTCTCTAAAATATTCATGTTAGCGACAAACAAACAAATTACTCGTTGCTGCAGTTCGCCACGTTCCCTTGCGTCACCATTGCATATGTGGTGTTAAATTCATCCCAAGAATGATAACGTAACGCCGTTAATTCTATCAAAAATTGGAAAAGTTACTTCCTGGGCTTCTGATTTTGTGAAAAGAAAGGAAACCAATAATAGAATCGTGTGAGTTATCCTCAGCAGTACATTCACTAAAGAAAAGATACTCAGTGAAAGGAAACGATGGGGCGCAATCTGGGTCAGCCGAATATATTCATTTCCTTCTTCTAATTGTCTGTCTAATTGTCTATTCTAATTTGTATTGGTTCATTGGTGTCAACATCTACTTTGTATAACTTTAAGATTTTGGCATACTTTTATAAATTAAACCTCTAAATTGAGTCCACGGGAACAGGCTTTCTTGCGAAATCATTTATTTTTGAACGATTAATGATTATTATCTGTTATATATACTATAATTGTCCAACAATTAGTTACGATATAGTTTTAACTTCTGAATAAATCGCAAGAATGAAAGTGCCCGAGAAGAATATCAAGAACCTAGACATGATCTCCATGTTGATCATATTTGACTCCAGTTACGCCAAATAGTCGGTTTTCAATAATAAAAGTAATAACTAATTGTTAAAATCACATTGTTTTAACTTTTTTGAACAAAATACAAAGAAAAAAAACGGGGTCATTTTATGACCCGAAGGGTCAAATGTGCGAGTTTTTCCTAGGGTAACAGAGGGGTTAAGAAAAACAAAAAAAAAAAAAAAACACCACCTCAAGATATCCTCAAACAAATCCTAGCACTAAGTGGACTCAGCTCTCGGAAGCATTTCTCTATGTTGACAACATATGTTGTCATGCATCCGAATACTACATGTTCATTAAAACACCACAACGAAAATTTGATCAAAGTCTTCGACCGACTACAACAATACAACCTGAAATTTAATGCAAGCAAATGCCAGGGCCGGATTAACCCTCAACGGGGCCCTAGGCAACCATCAATTTGGGGGCCCTTTTTTTCACGTCCGTTCCCTTCTTTTTTCGATTAAAAAATACAAACTTATATCTTTCATAAAAATTTTATTGCCACAATGTAATAATATCAATAAAATTACTATCTACATTTTAAACATGTCGTTTTCTACATTTGTTTTCGGCAAATTCATCAATTATATCATCAATATCGATTTTGTTCAATAAATCTGACTCAATGCAAAGTATACCTAACATCTCGAGTCTTTTTCTTCTCTTTCAGCAGAACAATTCGGCAGAACAAGTTTTGATCATTAATGTTAAAAAAATCCGAAGAGCTATTTCTGTGTTAGGAAATACATCGGCTAATTGATCTTCCATTCGAATATTATACAAATGACTCTGAGATTTTTTTGTGCATCAGTGTATCTGGAGTTCACGTAACTTTGGAATTGTTTCATTTCAATGAAAAATTCTTCCAAATCTCTAGAATAAAAACGAACTAAGTTATTATAGCTTCGTGGAGGTCTCCATCACTTAGAGAAAAGTTGATGAGAAATGCAAATCTCTCTGAAACTTCCATATACACTTTCGCACGTCGATTGATTTCACTGTGAAGATTGTCGATGATTTCGAGGAAACCTTTTGTCCTAAATCATCGCGAGGCGAAAATTCTACTTCTGGAGCATTTTCGTCATTAGGTTGTTTTTTTCTACGACGAGTACGTTTTACGATTTCTGTATAACCTACACCAGGTAATAATTGTTTTGTTTTTTCCTCGAAATCATTGAACTTTTCACGGAATGAAACTAAACTCTCTTCTAACGATCCGTACAAAAAAGCACACGTTTGCAAATCTGCTTTTTCCCTTTGCGAGTATCAGTATTTTGTGATTCATCATCAGCAATGATTTCTAGAGCCTCTAATATGATATCAAATGAATGAAACCAGTGTACATTTTGAGATAATTCTTTTTTATTATTCAATATACTCTCCTTTCACTTCAACTCTCCTACAATTTGTCAAATGAGTCGGAAATGTCCTTTTTAGGAACCTTGTCTAGTTCGTCGGTCGTCGCCTTTTGAACGCGGTCAATTGAGTTTTATTTATTTGAGTAAAATTTATTTTCAGTTCTGATTATATTTTTCTTTCATTCTCTAGAAATTTATGTTTGTAAGAAAATTTTAGAAGTATTTTTAATTTTTTGGGGGACCCCTAAAATCGGGGGCCCCAGGCAACTGCCTATTCTGCCTACTTGTTAATCCGGCCCTGCCAAATGCCAATTTATAAAATCAGAAGTAATTTACTTAACATAGGTCACTTAATCACAGACAAAGGCATCAGAACAGATCCAACAAAATGCGAAGCACTACTAAAATATCCAACACCAACGAATGCTGATGAAGTCCGTCGATTTGTAGCATTTCCCAACTACTACAGACGCTTCATACCAGAATTCGCATCAATAGTAAAATGTCTTAACTCTCTCCTTAAGAAAGGCACACCTTTCATTTGGTCAGACGAGTGCAAGGCAGCTTTCGAAACACTAAAACAGAAGTTAACCAACACACCAATATTACAATATCCAGATTTCAACAAAACCTTCATATTAACAACAGACGCTTCAGACTTCGCCCTAGGAGCAGTACTATCCCAAGGAGAAATTGGACATGACTTTCCCATTTCATATGCAAGCAAATCACTACAGAAACACGACATCAATAAACCAATTATCGAAAAAGAACTTCTAACAATACATTGGGGAATAAATTACTTCAGACCATACCTCTACGGGAGAAAATTCATAGTAGTCACCGACCATAGACCACTGGTATCTCTGTTTTCACACAGGAACCATCATCGAAAATGACAAGAATCAGATTAGATCTATCTGATTATGACTTCGAAATTATAACAAGGAAAAATCAACACAAATGCAGATGATTTATCACGCACAAAAATCGACAGCGACACACTAAAAGCAATGATTCCAACACAGGAAAATGACATAAATGACGGCAAACAAAAATAAATTCTAGCAATTACAAGGAGCAAGGCAGCAAATTTAAGAGCAAAAGAAAATACTACAATATATGAAGATATTATGCACAATAAAGAAAATGAGCATATTTATGAAAATTATGGTACCAGAACACGCGACAATAGGAAGGACATATCTCAAGAGCCCGATCAACTCTACATATGGGAATGCACCTCTATGAACGAAGTGAAGAATATGAAGAAATTGAAATTTGAAATAAAAGAAAAGCATCGGCCGATGATATATATTGATAATTATGAAGTGCACGTGACTTGTAGCGATGACCCTTTGGAACGAGATCCAATGTTGGAGAAACTACATAACTAGTTCCCTAAGGAAACTGCAGATAAAGGAGCTAACCCTTTGCAGAGAAAATTTTAAGTTTGAAAATATCACAATGAATGCATTCAAGGAAAGATATAACGAAATACATAAAGATAAATGCTCGCCTACAAAAATACTTATATACAACGCCCCACGAAATGTTCAAAGCAAATTACAACAATACAAACTAATTGACGAATATCATAACGCCAGCACAGCCGGACATTTAGGAATTCGAAAAACGATCCTAAAATTAAAACAACGATACACATGGAACAACATGAAACAAATGGTAAAAGAGTTCGTAAACAATTGCCTGACCTGCTGCAAGAATAAAACAATTAAGCACACAAAAGATAAACTGGTCAAAACAGACACGCCAGCAACAAGCTTCGAAACCATTACCATTGACACAGTCGGACCATTAAGAATATCAAATGGATTCCGCTACATACTCACAATGCAATGCGATTTAACAAAATTTATTATTGCACACCCGATGGAAACCAAGGACGCACGCACGACAGCAAAAACGCTTGTAGAACAGTTCATTCTCAAGTACGGTTGTTTTAAAACATTGAAATCCCACCGAGGCACCGAGTTTACGAATGAGCTAATGCACAACATATGCCAATTACTCGACATACGACAAATATTCTCGACACCCTACCACCACCAAACAATAGGGGCACTTGAAAGAAATCACAGAACACAACACGAATACCTACTGGCATTCACAGATGAACATGAAAGGGATAGGTGGGTACCATACTATACATTTTCATACAATACGACACCACATGTTGAAACGCTCTACTCATCGTACGAGTTAGTTTTCGGCAAATTACCGTCATTACCAAGTGACACAACAAAGTATTATTCAAAGTATTGTCCCTCGGAAGCTACAACATTTCCCCATCTTTCAGGCAATTTATGAATTCCATCCCAAAAAAATTGCGCCGGCTTGGCGGCCAAAAACGAATCTATCCAATTTCGGATGCCTTGCTCTGAAGTGAAGCGTATTCCGGTGAGGGCGTTTTGCATCGAGCGAAATAAATGGTAGTCGGACGGGGCAAGGTCTGGCCTATAAGGCGGGTGAGGTAAAACTTCCCAGCCATTGTTTTCCAAATAGTTCTTAACCGGAATAGCAACACGAGGCCGAGCGTTGTCATGATGGAAAATTATGGCCTCGTGTCTGGTCGCATATTCCGGGCGTTTTTCGATGATGGCACGCTTCAAACGAATCAATTGTGTTCGGTACAGGTCACCATTGATGGTCTGGCCCGATTTCAACAACTCATAATATAACGACCCCTTCTGATTCCACCAAATACACAGCATAACCTTGGCGCCATGGATATTTGGCTTCGCCGTTGATTTGGCTGGTTGGCCGGGCTTCACGTATGACTTTTTGCGCTTGGGATTGTCATAATGGATCCATTTTTCATGCCCAGTCACGATCCGATGCAAAAATGCTTTCTTTTTATGGCGCTCAAGCAGCATTTCAGACATACAGAAGCGCCGTTCAACGTCTCTCGGCTTCAACTCATAGGGGACCCAATTACCTTGCTTCTGAATGTATCCGGCGGCTTTCAAACGTTTCGAAATTGCTTGCTGAGTCACTCCCAACGATTTGGCAAGTTCTTCTTGTGTTTGACACGAATCCTCATCGAGTAGCGTCTCCAAGAATTGGCTGTCCTGGGCGTTCTTTGTCTTTGATGTCAAAATCGGCACTTTTGAAGCGTTGAAACCATTCAAAACGCTGTGTTTTCGCTAAAGCATCGTCGCCATAAACTTCTACAAGCAAACGATGACTTTCCGCAGCAGTTTTCTTTGCAAAAAAATGACCCAACAGAACCTCCCGCAAATGCTGTCTTTTTCTCCAATTTTCGAAGTTATTCATCGTGAAAAATAATAATAATAAAAATAATGCACACAAGATAAAATTGTTTTGTTGACTGATTTTGATAGCTGTCAAATGTATGTTATAAGACCTTGTTTTACCAAAATAAAATCACCCTTCTTGACAAGAGACAACGCGTGCGTTTGATTATCAAGAAGACACATAGGCTCCTTAGCCATAAAACCATTGGCGCGACCCACCGTTTCACATAGGTCAAAGAGTACCGCTGACGACGACAAATAGAAGAAATACACATAAACTCAATATATAATCACCACACTTGGCCAGTCTAAACTTTGCACGAATTACCGACATATAATTGTATCATAAACATTTTCGATACAATGCACAATGCAGCAAAATTCCCCCCCCCCACATTCTTGCAAGCACATCAGTTAGAAAATTGTTTAATAAAATGTTGTTTGTTTTGGGTACATTTTCGAGCATTTTATTTGTGAATTAAAATGTTGATTAGCATAAAAGGATAAAAACCCCACAATTGTTCTCGAAGGTCAATTTCAATAATTTTAACATTAAATTATACATTTTTATAACTATACGTATGGATACTAAGTATTTAAAAAAGAAAAAAAACAAAAAAGCGAATTGCATGGCTTAATAACGTAACTTCATTAATCATATTTTTAGCAGCTAAAACTATTATTACATACAGTTTCCAAACTACCAACCACTCTGTAACGTGTGTAGTTCGTACATAATCTATGCTGATGCTGCTGCTGTAATTCTTGTTGGCCTGTTTCTCAACCAATCGAATAATATTATGCGAAATTTGACTTAATTTTGTCGTTCGTTTTTAGTGTGTTTTGTGTTCTATTTTTTGGTTTTGGTTTTCAACGCAACTTTTGCATTTGTTCAGCGCACTTTGCGTAAGCTTGGAGCGTGTGCAAAGTTGGTTGTCTTTACATAATAGGGAAGTAAACCAAGCACTGGCACGCGCACTGAGATTGCGACTGAGACGTGCTGCGAAAATATGCAAAGCAAAGAGCGCACAGCCGCCGCTCAGTTCACTGGCCTTGCTGTACAGAGAAGCTGAGAGAGAGCTCAACCGGTCTACTCGCATCTTCTGCGTGCAGCATTTGTTTTCGGAGACTCTTTAACGCTAAATTACATATGCACTATGCTAAGTTTTTACTTTTTCAAAACAATGACATTTGTGTGTATGTACTTATGAGTTTTACTATGCAATGACAACAGCAACGCTTGGGCGAAGAACCGCTGCGTAGGACTTTAGGTTTTATTTGGCATACATGTTTTTATCTTTTAATTTTACGCCTTACAATTTACATTACGAGTACAAGAAATCAAACGCAAAGTGACTTTTACAAATATCTTAGAACGGCTGGCGGCACCATCGAGGCCAGCGCACTCACATGGAGCAGGAGGGTGTGAATTGAAATCATAGCAGCATTGGAAGCATTCTATTTGTTACGCTGATGTGTTGCAAAGCATATTGGAAGGCAACAATTTTGACTACTTATTAAATTTATTGACAGTTTTGTGAGAGGTATTAATTATTCCAGCGCCATTATTAAAGAAAATTCGTACATTTGCAGCTACTTAGACTTGCGAGCAGATACTGCACTCCATATACGGTTTTGTTGTAGATGTCAAGTTGGTGGTTTTTGTTGTTGTTCTTGTTATAAAGTTAGGCTATTGCTAGTGGTACGTATTAATAAGAAAGAATAATATTATATATAATATGTATAATAATCAATTATTTAAGCCAATATTAAATAAATCACATTTTATGTATACATACACACATTGTAAATTTCTATTAAAAGAAATACAAATAATGATGATAATAATTTACACATTAACAGAATGCGTCACAATTTTACAAAAGGTATGCAAAACTGCCGCCACATGCTGTAGCGCGCACTGCCGGCCACTGGCTGCCGCCCAGCCATCTTTCGCCCAGCAGCTAACTGCGACCTGCTCACGTGCCACGCTCGCTCTACGCACAAATTCACGCACATTTTTCAATATTCAAACTCAAATGCGATAGTGGCGCCCTGTGTACGGGGCAGCAGTTGAGCTACTGCCGTTGCCACCACCGCCACTGCCGCGCACCGCGTCCACGGACACCACAACGTCGCCGAGGTCGGTGTCGGTGTTGGGCAGCGCAGCCACGCCGATGCCGCCGCGCGACGGCGTCTGTATGAAGACCGAATCGTGATCTGGCTCCATGTCCAGTGTGCTTTGTTCAGCGACGTCGTTGCCAGATACGGCTGTGGGCGTGACCACGGCAATGGGCTCGTAGATGGACTGGTGCGGGATGTCTTCGGTGTCCTTGAAGGAACCACTTAAATTCGGATTCATGATATTATTCGAAGAATGTGCCGGCGCCGAGGCGGGCAGTACGGCGCTGGCGACGCGTGCTGCTGTCGCGGCGACATCAACTGCCAGTGCAACGCTAAGCGGTGGCTGCGGCAGGACTTCATCGAGGAAAGGTGGTGCCGCTACACTGATTGGTTGCTGGCGACGGAAATATCTGCAAAATATGGTCAGGTGAACATTTTGCAAAAATATTTCATATTTATTTACTAAAAGTTGTGAATTTTCTATTTAGTCGACTTGTCTAAAAAGACTAACCTGAATATAGGATACGACCAGATGGAGCGATTCGCTGTGCTCAATTGTTCGGCCAAGTGTGGTGGTAGATTAGGCGAACGATCGAACGGATTGACGCGTCGTGCATTATGCGACGGCGATTGTTGAGCCAGCAGCGCTGTAAACAAAAAGACAAAAGGAATGAACAATCACACACAACTACACAGTTGTACAACGAGTGATTTCTGGCTCAACTGTGTAAACAAATATCTTTGCATTTTATGATTTTTAAAAGGCAAATTCATTTTACAGAAATTTACTGCAATATATGAAGACAAATTGGAAATATGCTATAAACTGAATATTTTGTTTACACAATTGAGTTAGTAATCAGCAAAGGCTGCGCTTGCGGAATGCATTTGCTAACCATTTTCATCGTCCGATGTAACATCCGTGACATATGCATTTGAATTGGCGGCATTGCGTCCGAATGTGCCGTGCCCTCGTGTATTTGACTGCGGAGCGCGTCCAGCGCCTCTCCTAGCACTGCTGCTGGCGTTGCTGGTGTTGTTCGTGGCGTTGGAATTGGTGTTGGCTGAGGGCAACAGCGGTGTCGTATCGTCGTCTGTATCGGTCACACTATCCAATGAAGACTGTCGATTCGATCGATTTGTGCGCGCTTCGCGTTTCGTAAAAACCTTCCGCTTGCAAATGGGGCAAATGCGCCGATTCTCCGTTAGCCACGGATCGATGCAGTGACTGTGGTAGGCTGCAACATTGCCAATGCAAAAAACAATTAGGAAAAATAGATTTCAAACCAATCGTTTTCGACTAAGCACTTACGATGCTTGCAGGGCAGCACGCGCAGCTTGTCGCCGTCCACAAAGTCCTCCAGACAGATGGCGCACGTTTCGTGAAAGAGATCAGTGTTGTGTTTCGTGTACTTGAGTATGGGCAGTTTCTTGAGCATATTTTTGGGCAGACGATGACGGCGCAACCGACGCTCCTCACGTATACACTTGTAGATCATGTAAAATATCTGCAAAACGAAAGCATCAGTAGCAGCGCACGCAGCGTCGATGCCAGTTGCCACATACCATTATAAGAAAGCAAAGTCCAATTAAAATCGAAAATGGTAAAATAAGTTGTGTATTGATGTTGAAAGGCAGCTCATCGTTGATCACCAGCACCACTTCGGGCGTGAAGAATGACTTTAGGTTGATACCGGTGGTTAAGCCTACGAAAACGGCGGGTATATCGATGCCGCTGGAATTCTGCGCCGACATTTGTTCTGCACAATGAATGAATAATAAAGACGATCAAAGTTAAAAAGTCGCTTAGGGTCAAGTTTACCTAAATCATCGCTATCGTTATTGTAAACAATGACTGCATCGAACCCGGCCGCTTGCGCATTACGCACTTTCCTCTCAAAGGTGCACTGCACACCGCCGCCTCTGCAATGGCAATGAGAGAAACAAAACTGTGTTCTATGTGCTTTGCCGAAATTATGTTCAAAATAGCAACGCACCTCTCTATGATGGCCACGAATTTCGAATTAGTGGGATAATCACCCTGCGGTGGGGGTTGAATAAGTTCGCAAGCACACGGTGCGTGCGCTGGTATGGCAAACACTTTGATGCCATTCTGCGGCAGACTGGGACCGAACTGCGCCGGCAAATCATTGTACTGTTCGATCAGCTGTGACATAAAAAACGATTCAAAGGCAAAAACAGAAGTCTTTTAGTGAATTGAGCAATTGCTAAGGGAAAGCGGCAATGAGCGCGTCGCACCTGACTGGCCATTCGTCTGTACACCAGCACATGTGCATCGGCCATGTGTTCGAACAGGCATAGTCCGAGGAAAGCAACGACTTCCAGCAGCAGCCATGATGCACGCATTCGTGACTCCATGATTTTGCTTGCTATCGGCGTGCGGCCCTGATTGCGATGCTGCTATGCGTTGTTCGTATGGATGTGGAACAGCGCCGACGTTTTCCGCACCGCTGTTGTCTTGGGGGTAGTTCACTAAAATCTGCAACCGAGCTGTGAGCGTATCACGGCTGGCGATTGTGTGAGGTCTAAAGTGGATCGTAGATTCGTTTTAGGAAATTGTATTGTTGTTCGATGCTATTTGCATGTCTCATTGGTGCCGTCAATGTTTTGATGTGTTGTTGGTAAACTGCAAGACAGAAGTTGCAAAAGTTGCTAAGTAAAATTGAATTAATATTATTGTTACAAGTTATTATCGGCAATTAGGGTATTTACAATAATGATTACACTCATAATTTAGTATTGTTGCTTGAGTTGGCAATAATCAATACTGTTTTTTTTTATAAATGGAATTCAGTTAATGCTGTAATTGCGATTCAATGCAATACTATGTGTTATAATATTTCAACTGATTTGAATGAGTAAATTAAAATATGCTGATGAGTAAATTAAAATATACAACAAACTAGAAACAACAAACTTTTTATGTTCATTCTATTTTTATTAGCCATATTTGCAGTATATTTGTAAATAATATATTTGCATATTTGTATAGATGTATACTCATATTTGCAATTAAGCTGATACATTGAATTTTGAAGTAAGTAAGTAACTAAGTAAGTATTTAATTTTTAATGCGGAAAATTCCTTTTTATTGTCACTTTCGAAATTCGATTTTGAATACTTCACATTTAAGCTGAATGCATAAAATGTTCAATTGACGAATTTCAGTTTTAATTGGAGTATTTACACTTTTGACTTTTATGTAATTTTAAGCTAAAATATATGAAATCAGGCACAACTAACCCAACTCTAGAATACTTGAGACAAGACATGGTTACATCAACAACTATTAAAGCGCTTATCTCATATGAGAAAACCTCGGGGTTAGTGCTGGAATGCCTCAATCTACTTAATGGACTCGGTAGATAAATACGTAACAATCCTGAAATCCCAAGAGATAGGTGTATTGATGGCAATGAACAGAGAATGGCGGGAATGGTGGCTGCTACTTAGATCCCTTACTAAGCCCGACGAATAACTTGGATTTCACAATACTGGGCTTGCACTTCGGGACTGGGACACTAAAGATTCTTTCTAGACAACTTTGAATTAAATATGGAACTCTTTGTGTCTCGAGCAGCTGTCCCAGGTCATCGCCTTCTTGGACTACACTTCGAAACGCATCATTCTCTACAGCAGGACACGACACTTGGACCAGTTCAAGGTAGCAATCAGGGACACCAAACACCTAAACCCTTGAAAACTTTCAAGTTTCATTAGAGAATTGAGCCAAGGGGACGGACTTTTATCAGAAGTAAGAGGCACAATGAACGTAGTACAGTACTATGTATGTATGTAGTACTATGTCTCCCGACCAAAAAGATGTTCGAAGCAGTAGTTCGATATGGATGGCGAAAAGGGAGCAAGACTAACGTTTTGACAATTGACAACAATTTGTCGAAAATATAAAATGGTCCTTTTGTTTCTAGTTTGGGTCTTTTTAAGGAACATTTTGGTACCAAAAATATTAGTTGAGTGGCAACCGTGGGAGGGAGACGGTGTCTCCGGTGTTGAACCAAGTTAATAACGCCCTTTAATTTATTATTCTCTTGGTATGATAGACTGCAGAAAACGTGAGAGAGAAGGAGAGAGAGAGAAAAACAAAGAACCCGGTACGCGTTGTTATGATTAGTTACATATCGCTCCTTCGCTGCAAGAACGTCATAACTCAACTTCTCAGTTTATGGCAGCCCTGTGTGTATTTGCATATGATCTTTTATCTGTCAAAACCTCTTTGTAAAATATTCAATACTTTGCTCACAAGACGACATGAAAAATTTGTTGATACCTTGAACTGCCTGTAATGGTAAATTTTAAAATTGAATTTTCTCGGAATGATGTAGTTTTGAGTTATGACGTTCTTGCAGCGAAGGAGCGATATGTAAGGGGGAACAATAGATCAATTATTGGTTACAGTACACAATACACATATTACTTTTTAATCTAATCTAATAGATTAGATGAAATTTATGGCAGCATATTGCGCCTTGTGATACTATCCAATGTGACCAAATTATGAAGCATATAAGACTCTTGGTGATTTGTACGTTTGCTGCATAGAGCAGACAAAGGTTTCTTTGTCCTCAATACCTCAGCCGAAAGTATTTACTCCGGAAGAGGTAAATGGAGAGTTGCATCTTCACAATGTGTACAAAAGTAAAAAAATTTATTATCAAATAATTATCAAGAGATTCAAAACTGAACTTAGTAACAAAAGGAACTGGGTAGGGATATCAGAAACGTATATGATAAACCAGTACATGATAACCTGGTACACTGATGGATCCCTTGCAGATGAAGGTACCGGGATTGGTGTATATGGACCGAGGATTAGATACTCGGAACCCACGGGTAAGCACACAATATTTCAAGCGGAAATATACGCTATTGAAAGGTGTGCTTACTTCAACTTGGCTCATCCTTGACTCATCCTGTCTGCGACAATCAGGGCACTAAGCTCATACCAGGTATCCTCGAAACTGGTGATGGAATGCCTTGAAAAGCTTAATGAGCTTGGCCTGCACAATCAGGTATGGGTCCTCTGGGTTCCGGGCCACGCAGGTATAGTAGGAAACGAGGTGGCCGACGAACTGGCAAGAAGGGGCGCCTCAACCCCATTCGTCGGCCTAGAACCTGTTTGCGGACTGGGAAAGGGAGCTCTATCAATCCTAACCAGGAAAGACGAGATAATCAGCAGGAATAAATACTGGGACAATCAACCAGGTCTGGAACATTCCAAAGCGATTATCGGGATCATATAGTAGGAAAATATTCGAGGAATGTATGAGTTTATCAAAGAATAACCTGAGAATCATTACAGGTATCATGACAGGGCATTGTAGGCTGAACTATCACCTAAATAAACTAGGAATCCGTGCAAACGGACATTGCAGGAAAATGAAACTGCAATGCACATACTAGGAGAATGCCCTGTACTTATGCATGATCGGAAGAAGCACCTAGGGGAATACCTCGTTAGAGGTGCGAACTGGAACTCCAGGGGTATAGGAGATATACTAAAGTTCCTCTCGGTAGTTGGGCTCACAGATGAACTGTGAGTCCATAAAGGGGGCACAATAGATCTTTAGGTCGCGGTGCACCATCCCCACTAATAATAATAATAAACAAATGTACTTGTAACCAAATTAAATTTCCAGACGAGTGATAACGCCGACAACAACTCTGATCGCTGCCCGAGGTTTACCAGGTTTCAGTTCAGTTTTGGCCAGATTAGTTGCTTTGTTTTGCATATCTCTGATTGTTGGAGGCGTTTGTCACCAATACTTTTATTACAACTTTAAGGTGTTAATCGGAATAGATAAGCGAGCTTTTTCTGAGGTCAACTCTTTGGTTGTACCTTGTCTGGAACCCCTGATCGGTGATCAGGCATTCATATTAATATGAATAGCATTAGTTTAAATTCAGATCTCATCACTCAAAGCACAAACTGTCTTTGCATCTAACGAAGCAAAGTCAACTATGAACAGAGCCATCACTTAAATTGGCAAAGAAGAAGTTACACAAGTGAGTGCTTCTTCTTCTAGAGTATTTCAGCCAATGAAACAGAAAATATTCAAGTTTAGCAAATTCCGTATGCCACAGTTCATTCACACACTGTCGATGGGGGCGGAGCAGGAAGACTTTGCAGAACACCAGCACCATTGATACGACGAGGCGAAAAATCGCATTTGTCTTATCGCAAGTGCTCACACAAGCATTTTCGTACAATTTTTTTTAAATGATTTGTTTCGTTGCAGCAATTTAAGGAAGTAACTTTTATTCATGAACTGAATGCAGCGCGCAGACAAATAATTTGAATTGTAGACGATTTTAATGTTTAACAATCTGAGCGAGTCTGTCAGTACTACATCGACAGGTGGATGCTAGAGCCAAACTTTGAATAAAGTTCAGCGCGGTTAAGCAAATGCAATGGAAGTGTCGGAAGCGGCACTGATAACGTCATCGACAATGCGCTACACTCGTATTGTGTACATATTTACTCTCGACGCATAATCGAAACCAAATTAAAGTCGAAATTGACTTACGGATGTGGGCCGTTTGTTTGGGTTGTTTGCACTTTTGCTTATATCGAATGATTGTGTGTGCTCAGTGAAATTAAATTGAGCCACAAAAACCAATGGGCCTAACATTAAAATAACAAATAAATTTAATGACAAAATTCGACACGAGAAAAATTCGGGCATGTGACAAACGGATTGGGGCGTTTGCGTTCTCCACAAAGAGAAAAACGAACTGTCAACTTCCCTTTATTGGTGTTTATAAACAACACAAATTCAAGTCATCAATTCAGACTGACAATTTCGTTGGCTAATTGGGGCCCTGAACCAGAGAGAGGGGGTTAAAGTGTTGATGGGATTTCTATGCATAAAACTAACTCATATTCGCTTATAAACATTCACTGTCACAAGAAAAGTAAAACATGTTAAATAAGATTGCTGACAAGTGTCACAACAAACGCACGCAAAGGGGAGAAATACACTAAAGTTTATCAGTTTCAAGTTGTGATAAAGTGTACAAAAAACATTTGGCAGCATACGAGCGCGTCGAGGCAAGAATCAACGGACCGTGCGGTGCAAACATGGACTCAATAAACATCAAACAGCAAAGTTTGATACGAAAGAGGGTCATGTCTTTTTCGAAAAGAACACCACATGAGTGACTTGAAAGCACTCAGTCATGTTTATTTGGTGAACGCAAAAGAGAATGAAAAATTATACGAAATTATCAAAATTCTCAAACTTGACAGGGTTAACCCTTTCACTATTTTTTTGCCATCAGACAAATTTTTTCAAAATAATTATGGCTAAAATAAATGAAGAAATTTGTTATTTCCACTTTCGCTACTTGGTTGGTTCGGATAATCATTGGTTGAAATATTTTGAAAAAAAATTTATGTTTGATTTTTTAAGATATTTTCAAAATAGCAAACTGAATGTTTAAATTCAAAACAGAAAAGTATATACATAGATTATCTGAACGTTGTCTCTTTACATAGTAAAGAACAAAAGAAGAAAAAATAGTATTGTTTTATTTGTAAACGCAATGCAGACATATCTTTTAACCGTAGATCGAGCTTTGTATCAAAAATGATACATTTGGTTTTTGTTTCATCATAACATTTTTCAGGATATAATTAATTTAACCATTCTTTGTGACTTTCTTTGTGTTGGGATTATGTTTGTTTAAAACCATCTTTTACACTTCTTTAAGAAAGAAGTCTTGAGAAAATTGAAAAGTTTATAATGTTCTCCTTTGTATACATAGGATAGGATTCCTTAATTTTTTTGAAGCTCGATCTACGGTCGATCTAAGAAACTCAAATAATGTTTGATTTTTACTTATGAGTCCAAAATTTTGTTTAGGTAATTATTATAGCCGAAACAATATGATTGTAGCCATGTGACTACATTTAGAAAGCAGAGTCCAGTACAAAATATTATTATGAAACGTTGTTATGGCCACACAGAGGCAGAGTTTGAACATAGAATTGTAGAATTGTTTACTTAGGACGAAAAAAAGTAGCC
The DNA here is from genome assembly GCA_963971225.1 of Melieria omissa. Taxonomy (NCBI): domain Eukaryota; kingdom Metazoa; phylum Arthropoda; class Insecta; order Diptera; family Ulidiidae; genus Melieria; species Melieria omissa. The sequence goes on along the minus strand of OZ020267.1, from coordinate 55,426,645 downwards.
ACTGATAGCAACATGAGAAACATCGAGAATCCACTGTGTGTACACGAAACAGTTCTCTTTGGACAATGTTCCCATCTCAGGCGGATTGCTCTGCGTTTATCTAAGATAAATATTTGTTGTCTACATCTAAATTTAGTGGCATAGTGTTGATTTAAACTTTCTTTTCATATTTTTGTTGATAATTTTCCTAAACACGCAAATTTCACATGCATGAAGAAGCATGAGTGTCCACAAAAAAACAGCTGATTGAGTGGAAAAGTAAACTAAAGTAACTAAAATAAAATGAATGAAAAAATATGAAATAGAAGAGATTTGTTTGTAAACTGGAACGAAAAACAGAAGAATTAAAACAGAAAGAAAATCTCAAACAATTTTTTTTGCGAAAGAGAGAGAAGTTGACAATGTCTTACAAAAAATACCGAAACAATGGAAATGTTTGGTCTTTGGATGCTTGATTTGAACTCACTAAGGCCGTAAGTCCTTCTGAACAAACAGTCTTATTACATATTGCATAACTCGGGCACGAGAGCAAGACAAACTCGTTCTTTACACTCGGAGTCTTCACTTCTTGGATAACACGTCACTGTTTGCAGCCGTAACATCAAAGTGATGAAGGACTTTGTCAACTTGGTAGCAGCGTCAACACCAGAAACGACATCAACCTGGCGATCAAGCGGAGAATAACTCTTGATTACTTGTGTTACTTAGGACTCAGAAGGTATTTGGGAAGTAGAAAAATTTCTTCACAAACAAACTTACGCTCTACAAGACACTTATCATCTCTGTCCATATACAAGTACAGATTTTTGAACAATGTTGACCATCGATAAAAGATACGAGTACACCGTAAGATCTTTGGTCATGTCCGCATAAGAAATGAGTGGCCGTGGTTTGATAGAATGCGAGCTGTATAAACCATACAGGGACATGGTTAGTCGCATAAAACTATAGCATATCTGCGTTAGAAAGACCAATTGCCGCAGAACGCTTGTTAGCGCTTGGTATACTCAATTGATGCCAGCAAGTACCGAACCCATTCGGTTCACGTGCTTTTTGGGATTAGGCGAAGACGCTTGTAGCGCCAGTACCCCGTCGCTATGACTTTTGCAGGGCGTTATAACAAACTTTATTTCGCCTTTTTGATATCTTTCTTGGTTGACTTTATAATACAAATTATGAGTTTTAGAAGTTACAAGTTTCATGACAATCTGACGTTTAGTTCACAAGTTATAGTGGTTTTAGTGATGTAATTTTTGTAATTCCAAAAACAATGAACAAATCTGTAATGCTTTTTAATAAGAAAAAAACCTCTCAAGCAAAGAAATTGCTAGACAAGTGTTCTATCGAGACATGTTGTAGAAAAGTGATTTGCTTTGATTGCCCAAATTCGACATTTGTTTTAGAGAACTTAAAAAAGTTCACAAAATGGTTTTAACTGATGGTATATTTAAATTAGGTGATACTTGAAAGACATCAGAAAACAGAATTTTACATAAACATTTGAAAAAGATGTGTTCAATCAAACACAATGTCGCGAATTCAGAGCGTTGTGTGAAGCTGTTTCAGAGCAATAAAATGAACTTTTGCGGTATGAAAAATCAAATAATCAGCTGAGTAAAATTTGCAATCAGTGACAGAAAGCAAACGATTAAAACAGTCAAATGCGCAAATATCAGCTGGCAAGATTTTGTGTCATAGAAATTCTCTGATTGCATTCAACTTGGTGAACGCCAGAACGATCCTTGTCCCTGTTCAATGCAACTTGATACACAGCCTCCTCGTGGAAAGCTATTCGGCACCAGCTGAATAGTGAACTAATATGTCGCTCTCTGAAAGAAACTTTACAACTTTTACTGTTTTTAAAGACCAAATAATGAAAATTAAATTAAACTAATTACAATTAAATGAAATAAATAAAACTAAAAATATTGTTAAACAAATGTTTACCCCTACATTGTAACACGATTCCATATGGTCTTCTAAAGAAGGTGGAATTGGCCGAGCATTCTAGTATTAATAATAGATAATAATAAATAATAGTATAATACCAATTGACGACTTAAATGAAGAAACACATTTTTTGTATTCGAATTTGATCAAGACAGGAAGTGCCTCTTAGACTTTTAGTCCAACACGTTAACCACAGAGTCACTGCTTTCTATTTACTAAAATTAAACAATAAAAAGCCATACAAAAATCAAACTGAACAATTTTACAAATTTTCATCACTCGGAATCACCACAACACTTTATATTCCAGCTATTTATATTTTATATAAATGGTCACTTGGATGACGTCAATGTTTACGGGAATAGACAACAGGTTAGCGATGCGCTGCTGTGTGTTTCGATTCACTTTAATTCATAGTAGAAGAGAAACGCCGGCATCGCATACCCTCCGGCAAATAAAGTCGTTTGAATTAACATTATATATTTACAAATGCAGTTGGCATGCCAATTTAGTCTGGCGATTTGTTGTTTACGAAAACTTTTGCCGTCTGCCTGTTGTTATTGGCCGAACTAAACCAAATAAACAAAGTACTAAGTAAGAAATTGTCGCTCGTGGCTCGTGGAAATGAATTCCAATGAACGAGTAAATAAAACAAACAATATCCAGCCACCTAAATAAGTAATTACGTACTCATTGCGATAACTGCTCTGGCCGACAGGAATTGGTGGCAGTTTCTACACTTTTCGCATGTCTAGTAGATAACACAATTGACTGCCTTTCTGGCACCAATGACGAGATTATCTGGTCGGTATTGCACGCTACTTAATCGTCAAAAAATGTCTAACTGCTAATGTTGGCTTGTTTTGTGCACGATACGAATTTTATCGCTGCATTTTTTATGTCGATGATTTATTAAACTGCCGTGCGAACATAAACAAGAAAACCATGCTGAACATGGCCAGTCGGCGCTATGCGGGAGGAATGAATCAAACCAAGCGGGGTGACTGGCTGGCTGCTCGATGTGAATGCCTTGTTCGGTTAGCAAGTCGACGTAGTCAATTCAGCGAGCTGCAATTTGCAATGTCAATGGCAGCATTTCAGTTGTTCTTGTTGTTCTACAAACGGTGTTTTCCCTCTCTCATTCTCTTTTGCCGACAGCTGATATTTAAAAGTTAATTAAGTGGGCAGGGGTGTGTCCAAAATCCATAATGATGCATGCATGCACCCAGAGCTGGATATGGTTGGTTGAAGTGGAACTATTGGAAATCGCTATGGTTTGTTGATAATTGCAAGATTGCATGAATTGCAGCCAAACAGCTGTGCGTAGTTTTCAAAGACTTTTCAGCTACTTGTGAGTAATTTATTTGTACCGGCTTATTTAAACTTTCATTGTGGTGTAACGTGCGAAAGAAGCGACAATTCGGGGAGCTAATTGTGTGAGACAAACTACTGAGACCTATAACTTTATATATTTCAAAGTATTCATAAATCTAAGTAAAAATAATTCTGACTGTCTATTGCAGAATGAACTATGGTCCAAGTGTACTGTCGAGGACACCAGCAAATATTGCATTGAAAAAACCAGTCTTAATCTATCCACTGATTTCTGACTCAAGCACATAATTACATTATGATATTTCTTTGTATTTTGTGTTATGTATTTAATTTCATTTGTATTTAATAATATTTATTTATTTTTATTATTATTTGAGTATTAATACAGCTGCTGGTTTTAATATTATTTTTTTGTAATGATTTAAAGTTTGACTGGAAAACTTTCTACAATACTAGCAGGGAACCGCGGCTTTACAAGTTTGAAGTCAATGCACAGTGATTCGACTCCATACAACCGCGGGACAAAATTAGGAGTGGTCCGTTCCTCATAAAATTTGGTATACTAGTTAATCATGGTCTGCTGAATTGTAATCTCTAATTTGTTTTTCTTAAACTTTTGTAGTTTGGCAATGCCAGAGACCTAAATTTGCAAATTTCGTCACTTTTTCAGAGCTATAGCAAGTGTTGGCTAGATTTTTCAGATTTTACATTTAATCGGTAACGTCAACATTGATTATTCCAAAGAGTAACAGAAATTGTCTTAGAACCCCCTGATTTTGCAATAAAAACAATAATCATAGATGTATGTTTTGCTTTTTTGCAGTTTTCTCAATTTTTCATGCTGATTGCATACTTTTAGGCATGAAAAAAAGAAATGTCGAAAAATACGTGTTTAGACCACTTTTCAAATTGAATTATTTTCTCAGATCGGAAGATATTGGAGGATGTAATTACATTGTCTGACAAAGAAAGAACGCTTCTTAAAATAAAAAAAAATCCAGGATGTAAAAGCCTCAGCTTTGAAAATTTTGAGAAAACATTAAAAACGAAAGTGCCACATAATTATTTAATCTATATTGAAAGTTCTAGCAACTTCTTGGTAACTACATATGTATTTTTAAATTTTTTTTCCTCAATAGACTAAAAAAGAGAAAATATGTGTTTACATTTTTTTTGAGAAAAAAGTTTCAACTTTGAGCCGTTTTTGCACAGATACTAATTGATTTTTTTGCACAGATTTTTTTGGGTTTTCTTAGTTAGAGTTTTTTCTTTCAAATGACATCAAAATTAAATTAAGATTTTAATTAGACCATAAATTTTTTGAATTTTGTCTATGGAACGAATAACTGTGCAATGGGGCAAATAAAACAAGTTCAAGTCAGATTTCATAAAAAAATACTTGTCTAATTATTTCTCATTTGAAGTGCATTATTATCAGTCAAAAGGCGTAAAAACTCATATTTGTTCATACAACCTTTCAAACCTTGGTTCACCCCTTTAACACTAGAATGCCCGAGGGAGTCATTTTGACTCCATTGAGGTCTTTTATTTTTTAAATTATTCAAAACACTATACGTACCAGAATTACACTGTAATTTAATTTCAACAGCAAAAGCCACTGACAATAACTGTACAGTAGTTATGAATTCAAACAAGGCAATTATTAACACTAGAATGCCCGAAAATCTGACATACCTAAAATGCCACGGGCATTCTAGTGTTAAGTTATGATTTGCCAAAAAATTAGAAACACGTGTCAAATTAAATTTGATTTCTAGTGTTTTCACCAACTTTGACGTACGAACCTTAACCTTTGGTTCACCCCGTTAAATTTTGATTTTCGAAAAAATAAAAAGTTCTTGTGGAATTATTTTTGATTTGGACATACGTTGAATTTTAAGTGGACATACGATAAAATTGTTTTTTCTCAAACTTCGCAATTCGATGACTAAAAATGAATTTCGGTAAAAATGTAAAAAATAAAGTTGAAACGCTGTAGTGGCTTAACAGTTAAAGTGATTGAAATGAAATTAATATGCGGTATAGATATTTGAATGATTTTTTACGAGAAGTCACTTATATAAATTTAGCTCTCACGGGTTTCAGGATATTCAAGGATAAACATTTAATTGAGGTTCTTCATATCCTTTTTCATAAAATTTTTCCAAAAAGGATATTGTGTTATCGACTTCATATCATTAGCTTTCGTTTGACGTAAAAATTATTCCTTTCTGACATTTGAGTCAAGAGATATGATGTTTGAAAAGTTTCGGGAAGAGGCATTAAGCCGCCATCTTTAAACTGCATTACAAAAAAAACTCGAACATCCCGGGAAAATTCCCTTGACACTTTTTCATCTACTGAGGTCCTCTATCGAATGAGATGGGTTTGACCTTGTCCCTCGAAATTTTTTTTGAATTTGTTACACTGTGTTATTTTTGAGTATTGTAGTATTTTCACCAAGTTTGAATTCAATAGGCCCATTAAATCATGTTTGTTTATACATCACCTTAACCCATGTTTTACCATTTAACTCTTTAGACCTCGAACAATATCCCGTCTTGACACAGGGATATCATTCAAATAATTGAATTTTGAAAAAAGAAACATTTCCACACTTATGGCAAGGCATGAAAAACGTCTAAACATACAAAATATCTAACCATACAATACAAATATTGGAAAGAATATAGTATTATGAATGCAGTATTATGAATAAATCTACTACATCGCCTGCAACTGGGGGACTTTCCCGAATGTTTATGATAAAAGCAGTCGTTAGAAAAAAGGCTCTGGCATTCAGAAAACTTCGCCGCTTCGTTCTTTCTTTTGCATAGCGAATGAAAGTGAAGCGCGCACATTTTGTTCCTTACTTGATGCAAAACAACGAGACAAGCAGCAACGCATAATCAAAATGAGTAATGCATTTCAACAGCAAACAAAAGCAGAGAACGGTCAGTCCGTGCGAGAGTAGAAATGTTGAAAAATCACGCGAAAATCCCACAGCAACGACTAAATGGGGCCATTTAGTGTCCGATAGTGCGTGTAAACGGCATGAAACGGATTGAAATTCGAGCGCAAATTATACAGAGCCATACGCACGCACTCCTCTGCGCGCCCATACTGATTCCGCTTACTATCGGCCTTTCGTAATTGCTACCCAACCGAGCCCAGTAAACATGTGCTGTAATAATTAAAGAAAAAATAATCGCTGCCACCGAATAAGCCAACCAAGGCGGATCGGACCCAACAAAGTGGCAAAATTAAATGAAAACGAACACAACGACGCACTGCACGTCGCGTCAGCTGTGCGCATTTTCATGCGCTGTGCGCCAGTGCGGGGCGCAAACGTGTACGTGATTCGATTATGGCTGCTGTAATTTTTTGCATTCTCCGCTCAAGTGGCCGTTGCTGGCCGCACAATTGACGCACAGGGGGAATCGCGCCGACAGGCTGGCAGGCAGTCATTCAGTCAGCAGCCGTAGAATTGAAGCGAAATCAATTCAATAGATTATAGAATTTGTATTTCTAAGGCGACAAGTGCAAAATGGCTAGCTGCCGCTTTCAATGGATTCATAGACAAATAAATAAATAACAATGATAATAATATTAGCAATAAATATGAATGTCGTTGCGTTGAGACGCTTTGAAAATTGTGCATAGCGAGAAAATGTGTTAAGGAGTTTAAAACTGTTTAGAACGTTGCAGCGGAGCTTTGTTGTTGACGGTTGAGGTGGTGACAGGTGGTTGTGTTTATGTGCGGACGGAATACAACGCAGACAAGAAAATCGTTTAGTACCAAAAGCAAAGAAAAAACATTTGCCCAATAGATAAGAAAAAGTTTGTTTACCAAGATTACTGACGAAACTTGTTGCTTTCAAGCATTTAATTTCTTCTCGCACAGAGCACAACAATTTTGGGCGATTAATGCAATTTTTGTTTTGTTGGCAATTGGAATCAACTAGCTGCCGTCTGTGTTGTACATTGTTACATTCTGCATAAATGGAGGGTTTCAACAATTGCATGCTGCACGGTAATGACAGAAAGCTATTCAATGAAATTACAAAATTTGACCAAATAGTGACATTACTTATTTCATGTTCTAATGTCGATCATGAAACTATAGTGTCAAAAGTTTTACTTAGGAATTTTTATTAATAATTTCGTTGTTTGCCTCTTGAAAAACATGCAAGGAAAGCCTAACTTTAAAAATAGTTAGGTTAAGGGGAAAATTGTAAGGATCTTTTTAAAGTTTGACAAACCTAGTGTCAGGAAAAATGGCCGCAGTGAGTCTACATATTCCATATATTTGCAACTATTCCATATTTTTGAGCCTTGCCCAATTAGCAGTATTGACACGCTTTATTGTCACTTCCTCTAATATGGATTATTTTCATGAAAGAGAAAAACAGGAGTTAAAACCAGTCTATATCATGTGACTAGGTCCTGATTCTGTTCAGTCAAGTATTCGACAAATCGGCAGAGAACTAAGTAGATTATAAAAAAAAATGTCTCTTAGCTACATAGATATCTGTCTCTTAACTTTAAGGCCGATTTGAAACACTGATTTATATAGGGTTTTCCAACAAGAGGTGTTATTTTGAATCACCCGGTATTTCGGTAGCTGTCACTTTTGAAGCTTTTATTCTTTGACATTTGGCAAGTAGAAACTACGCCATTACTAAAAATGGAATGATACACGATTCAACAACACATTGAAATTATTAAAATTCACTACAAAAATGGTGAAAATCTTGCAGTCACAGTTCGCAAAACTAAAGCATTTTTGGGTCGTCGTGAAGCACCTTGTCGGACCGCAATACTGAATAAAACCCGTACACGTCGCTCAATAACAACTGAGAATATTGCTGCTGTAGCCCAAAGTGTTAAAGAAAACCCAGGTTTGTCGATTCCTCGTCCTCGAGAGATGATTAATGAATTTTTATGGTCGGAGTTGGATGGTATTGATCTGGACGTTTACTTCCAACTAGACGGCGCTACATGCCACACAAGTAACGAAACCATTGCTGACCGTGTTATCTCTGGAAAAGGTGATCACAATTGGCCACCGAGATCTTGTTATTTAACACCTTGCGACTTATTCCTTTGGGGCCACGTGAAAGATAAGGTGTACGCCAACAGCTCAGCGTCGATTCAAGACCTCAAAGATAGAATTCGTGAGGCTATCGAGGACATAGGGCAGCCACTCTGCGATTTGGTTATGGAAAATTTCATGAAAAGGATATGGTCCTGTAAGCGTGGTCGTGGTGGCCATTTGGCTGATGTTGTTTTTCATTATTAACGGCATACCTTCCTCTTTATTATGAAATAAACATCCGATCATTTATCTAAAAAATTGCATTTTTCTTTGAATACCAAAATAACACCTCTTGTTGGAAAACCCTATACAATCGTATTCTGACGTCCAAGTCTTCGACAAATTTGCAAGGGAACGAAGTAGACTATTGTTCAAGGAAATAAGAAACACTTTAGGAATCAGTGTTGTACTTTCGAGGTAGATTTTAAACTGTATTCTACGCATTCAAATTCTTTGATGATCTTTAAAAAGTTCTGAACCATATAGTTGAGGTTTGTATAAATAGCAGACCACCTGATAATTGAATTTCTTACATATGTATGTAGTTTGCAACTATATACATTTCTTTCTCTAAAAATTCCTGGTACAATGAAGCGGTGACAAAATTATGGTTATGGCTTTTGAATTCAAGTAACTTGGTGAATTGTTGCCTGTTACAAAGGCTTAAATACATATATATTTTACATAACATATCTATTTTACATAACAAGACAATGATTTTATTTTCAGGGCTTTGCCATTTCCTGCTAAGAAAATACAGTCTGGGAAAAAAGTAAATAATGTTTTTCCTCTAATAAATTAAAAAAGAAGTATGTACGTGCTCAGCATTAAGTACAGACCAAGGCCAAAAATGAGTGGATAGAGTGGAAAGAGGTAACCTACACAGACAGAATCAAATGGGTTGATTAAATAATATAAAAAACATTTAAATTTTTTCAATTTTTGGGGTTTTTGTTTCTAATTAAAGACTGCTTAAATAAGTAAAGATATTTTTAGCGCTCAATCGGTTTGCTTCTGCAGCTGAAACTATACCCAGTTCCATTAAATTAAAGTGATTACTATTCGACTTGTTTGCATTCAAAATGTACAGAAAAGAATTTGAAATTTGATGATAACTTTTGCAACAATGCTAAACAATTGGCATAGGCCGTCAATATCGCTTTGATTATGAAAGAAAGAGAGCGCAAAACGCACTACTCTTATACAAATTGTGTCTGTCAAAAACAAGCGACTGCCAATTGATAAGTAGCGACTTCTTCTTAAGGTTCCAAATGAGCTCTGCGTATGTATTCATTATCAAAATTTAGAGGGAATTATGCCAACAGAACGACACAACAATTTGTTCATTCATGAATTGATTTAGTCTATCTAAATAAAAGTTCAAAACAGAATTAATTAGTTGTTGGCTTGTGCAAGGATTGAGATAATGCAACTACAAAGTTAGTCATACTACACTTTGCTGCCTCATCCACCTTATCTATTTTTTCCCAGCGCCATAAATTTGTAATTTTTCGCCCGTTGACCACAACTATACCTATGTACATTTTTGAAGCCTACCAACCCCCCATGTCCTATCCACAGCAACAACACAACAGCAAGTTGTCCGGAAAGCAGCCAGTTGGAAGAAAGAAAAGACGTGAGATGACGCGCCCGCCTTCAATGCCATTTGCTTTCAGCGAAACTTAAGCACTTTCCAAACGTTTACAGCTGTAAATTTGTTTACACTGTCGTCGCTCAGATCCAGCAAATAACTATGCAGCGCGGCAAGCGCGACAGCAAACCGTTTTCAAGGTTGACCGCCATGAAGTTGAAGCCACAGCTACGACGTAGTATGTAGCAGCGAAAGTTGAAGGAAACGCGTGGCGTAATCTCAGCAGCAGCAAGTCAAAAGCAATTGTCTGTCGCGCACTACATTCACTACATTAAAATAAGCAGAGCAAGCACAACTCCTTGCAGGTGTGAAGGAATGAAAATTGACCCGGATAGGCAGCCGCCGCTGTTTATTAGTTGATCGGGCGCTACGTTGCTTCAATTTTTGCCATTCCTTTTGCGCTTTTTCGCTTTGCCAATGGCGTTTAATTAAATAAACGTGAGTACCCAATATTAAAATCAGGCACACACTCGCACACAAGCGACAATAACACCAACAACAACACTCGACTGCCAGCCAACTTCCGTTTGGAACACAGGTTCAAGCCCAACACACACAGCTGGGCGGAGGAGTTCTCGCGAACTTCGCCACCACGCCCACGAACAACGACAATGCGAAAGCAATAAATGGTTGAACATACAAATTGAATTGATGAAAACATTTTCGCTACACTGTGCTTACAAAATTGATTCGAATTTTTCTCGACTGCCGTGGCCACCACCTCCTCCTCTTCTGCTCTTGTTGATCACAATTTCACGGCGCTTTGGGCTCTATGCAAAAATTCTGTCTTCGTTCGTGCGCTCGCTCGTTGTTCTTGTGCTTTGTCGCCTTCTTAACGCAATTTGCTGTTTTCGTTTTCTTTGTAACTTTTTGCGTTTTTGTTTTTGACTTTTCCCTCTTCACGCTTGTCCGCACACGCATGCATGCATGTGTGTATATTACTGCGACGGTGTGTTTGTGTGGGTGTTCGCTGCAGATTCCAAGTGGCAGCCCTGTGAAAATTTCGACTCTTTGCTTCTGTTTTCCACCGACTTTTTACTTTGTCTCACACTTTTCACATTGTTCTTGCTGCTATTTAGCGTATTTGTTCTACGAATATTCACAGCTTAGCTTTTAACATGAACACTTTAAGGTTTTTAAGTCTTTCCGAATTTTTCACTTTGACTCACTGCACGAATGGGACGTCCATCGACGATTTCAGCTCAGCCGTCGATTTCCGTTCTTTACCAGCTGACGAAAAGCAATAAGCCGCGCTGCCAGATGACGCAAATCGCTGGGATTTGTAATGCCAGTATTGGAAAACGTGAAGTATTGGAAACAGCGAAACATTGTCAACAGATGTTGCCAAGTTTTTATGAATTTTGTCATATTTCTTCTTTGAACCTTAATAATCATTACAAAAAATATTTATTTTAAAGTTAAGACGTAAACTTATTTTTTAATGTATTGAATTTTAATTAAAAATGTTTATACTGAAACTATTGGTACACGTTTAAAAATTTAAACTGAAACTGAGCCAGAGACAGAGCTGATAGAAACCATGATACAAAAATATACAGGTAGATTCAATCGAGCAAAATTAAGTCATTTGCTTTTTTGACAAATAAAAATAAAATTTTAAGGGTGCAAAAACAAGTAAAAAATACAGAAACTGAATGATATACTACATAAACTGATTGTGTGGAATTGCAGCTCTGTAACAAAAATGAAAATAGTAGTGCAAAATGTGTAAACGAATATTTTTTTCCAATTGTCAATTTTATTTGTATCTGTCGCATTGAAACTACCTGTATATTTTTGTATCATGGTAGAAACTAAATAGAACTTTAGAACCAGTAGTGAAAAATTATACAATAAATGGAAAATTGTACCCTGAACAAATACAATGCGTACAATTCCAATCCGTTATACATATGAATATATTTAAAATAGGGACAATTAGTCTGTTCCAAAGTTGTATAGCAAAACAGCAGCATGTGGAGTATTCATTGCACACGCTCTCTCCTTAACTTCATCTCTTTGCAACTACCCCGCCCACAGTTTGTGTGGGCAGCTCTTGCGGTCCAACTCGGCCCTCTACACAAGGCTTCACTTGTTCACTTTGATGCTCAAGTACATCTTATTCTGTATGGTCTGCTTGACGGGGTTTATCTTCTTGAGAATCTGCGTCATAGTCTCCACCAGGCGGTCGCTGGAGACACCAGTCTTCTTGTTTTTGAATTTGGTCAGCAGCTCCGTGGGCGTCATGGGCTTGCGCATTAAGTACCGTCTTACTGCTTCCTCGGTGATGCCGTAGTCACTGCAAACCAAAAACAACAATAAACATCCTGTTAGAGCTTGCAGTCCTAAAGCAATATACAGATAACTTACTCCTTGCTATTGGCATTGACTACGCCTGCAAAGGTAGAGGGCACGACGGGCGTGGCATCGGCCTTCGGACGCTTAGCAGGCGTGCTCACCGGACTGTTGCTGTTCTCTGAGGCGGTCAGATCGCTCGGCATGTTGTTCGCCTTGCGTTTTTGGACGCTACTGGGCTGTGCAGTGGGCGTGGCAGCGCGCGACGTATTCGGCGCATTCTTTGCACTTGTTTCCTTTGTCTTCTTCTTGTTGTTGCTGGTGTCATCTTCAGAGTCCGGACTGTCCGAACTGAAGTCGCTAGATGAATCTGCAACTGGATAATGTGTTTGATATGCTGTGACAACAACGCCAGTGCGTACCTTTCTCGTTTGCTGCACCTTTCTTGTCGTCCTTCGACTGCTTCTTGGTCTTCTTCTTTTCCTTAACTTTTTCCTCATCCTTAGTTTTATCCTTTTCCTTGTCGGATTCTTCCGATTTCTTCTCCTCCTCCTCTTCTTCGTCCGAGGTAAGCAGTTTGCGTAGAGCATCCTCCTCTGCCACAGACTTCATATCCTTGTCAAGCTTAGACTCTGGATCCGGTTCACTAAACAAAATACAAAAAGGCATTAGTAGTGGTAGGAAGGAAGACAGTAATGAACAGCACTCACTCTTCACTTGACTCTGTGTCGTAGTCCATTTCGCGACCTTCCTCGTCACCATCGTCCGATTCCTCGAAAGCCTCATCATCCACATCGTGCTTCTTCTTTTTCTTTTTATCCGGCCCCTTTTTGCCCTTCTTACCCTTGCCGTCCTCGTCGCTGTCCTCCTCCTTCTTTTTCTTTTCCTCCTCGTCCTCCGAATCAGACTCCTCGTCCGAGTCAATCCACTCGTCCATTTCGCTGATTTTCAGCTCCTTCGCTTTCTTCGCCGGTCCCTTTATCTTTCCCTCCTCCGGATCCTGTTCCTCTTCCTCATCGCCCTTCAGGCGCTTGCGCAACATGAGCGAAAAGTAGTTGATGACCTTCTTGCGGCGCCCGAACTCTTGCTCAGCCTCCTCGGCCGACAGCGACTTGTAGCGCTGTATTGGTTGAAAGTTGTACCACTCGTTCAGCGGGTATGCTTCAATGGCACCGTCCGGCGCATGAGTGAACACATAGAAGGCCGCATTCTCGCTGACACCACCTTCCCGTATGCCCTTGAATTTTTTGCCATTCTTGCCGCCCACCTTCAGGATCCACGGCTGCGCTTCGGGCCGATACCGCTTCGCGATGATGCCAAATTTTTTGCGGCGTACTTCCTCGCGCAGATCTCGGTTGTACTCAGAGCCGGCGCCGAACTTTGGCATATCCTCCTCGCCGCCTTTATATTCCTTCATGTTGTTTTCGCGTTCCAGCTTTACGCTACGCCACTGCGCAAAGTCCACGTTAAGCGTGGCATTGAACCGCATCACATGGTGTTTCTTGCGCATATTCTTCGGCACGCGAATGTTGAACTCCTGCACATTGGTTGGCGGCGCTGGTGCAGACGTGGAACTGGATGCACCACTTGCACTCGACGTCGTGGACTGACAGATAATTTACACAACATTAGCACCAATAAAAAACGCCAACAAAATTACGGTAGACTTACAGCGACTTTTGTAGCAGACGCCATGGTAAATTGTTGCTTATTTCCGTAGAATATACAAAATCTGTTGCTTTATTCAATTTCGGTGGCGTTAATTTGGAGGATTGTTGAAAATTGACACGCAGCTGATAAAAGTGAAAAGCGGTACCGATAAACAAAAAATACAATGCAGGGTTGCAACGCCGCTGACATTTAAGCATTTGTGCGAAAAACTAGTTGCCATACCATCATAAAACTATCTTACAGATTCTGTGAAATCGGTAGAAATTATTAATTAATTATAATTAATTATTATTAATAATGTATTTATGTAATGCATTTCTTTTTCCAAATTTCATTTTTTATCAAACCAAACTTTTAATATTGAGAAGAGTTGTTTGGTCAATTTGACGCACAGATATTTACATGTAACAAAAATTTTGTTTGAAAACTTATTGCTGATCGAATTTTAGATTTCACCACAGGGTTTTGTTAGAAACAGTATGATAATAAAGTAGTCTAATAAAAGATAATATTCCTATTGTACTTCTATTTTTATTTACATATAAAATCAAAAACGTTATTAGCGGAGTTTTTAATTTGTGGACGGGGTGAACAACGTTGTATTAAAATATATCTGAGAATTTTCATTTTGCTTTTATTACGATTTTATTTGAATGAAGTTGCGACTGTGGCTCAACATTTTTTGTACTGACAAGTTTCAAACATCAAAATTGTGCGGGAGAGCTTTTATTGGACTACTTTATTGTTATACTATGGTAAGTAAGATTTCTCTAAACTTGTTTTTAATATCAACTTCTACTTGCATTTTCAAGATTTTAAAATAAACCTTAAAATTTAATTTTTGTTGTTTCTGCAGATTTTTATACTACTGTGCAATACAATGTGATCTTTAAAATATACCGTTTTTGAATGTAGGAGGATAACGGTATTTGTACATTTTCATATTTAGTTCTCTTCGAAAAGTACGGTGGACCGTAGACAACTTGTGCGTGGGTTTTATGTTCATATAATAATAAAATTAGTTATACGCCAATAAAACGAATACAACATAATTGAATTTATAGTGTTAGAGTGTCAGTGTGTAATATGGCGTGCAATGGTTATCCTCTCCCCTATTTGTGTACTATGGTAATAACAGAAATTATAAACTAGTATAGATTTTCAACAAAGTATCGCTTTCAGATACAGCAAAAGAGCAAATGATGAAACTGAAACTGAATTGATGCGGAAGCCCCGCGAAATTGATCTCATAAACCATACCTACTTATTTCAGTGTTGCCGATGTAAGTGCATGCTAATGAGTGTAAAAACGACAACTATTGTCTCTGACGACAACGACTGATAGTAACTCTTTTGCAGTGTACAATATAAAGTCGCACCAGCTGCGCTACATGAGCGATCGGCACATACGGCAGATCTTTCCAAACTCGGAAGTGGGTCTGTGGCCGGAGTTTAGTTTTTTGCATTCAGAGTGGAAGAAAAAGAACTTTAGATCGAGTGATGCTGCCACACAGACTTGTGATTATGACTGGCTATATCCGAAATAGGCCATACACATTTTCATACAACCTGCAACTGGGTGGAGTTGGTTTGTTGGTATTGTAAATGCTTTATACAATTAGAAGAAGTAGCGTAATATTATAGTGATTAATTAGATTTGTACGATGGGCACGATTGTAGGCTCTTAAGTAGATTTAAAAAACACATGTGAATTGTTTTCCAGTGTTTAAGTACATTTGAATATATTTGTATGATAAATTTATAAAACAAACTATAGTAATTCATTGTTGATTGTTGAATAAATGTTATAAATGAATAACGGCTTTGTTCTATATTTCTGTATAATCGATTATTTATCATATTTTCTGTACCTTTTTCGAAAGTAGCACATATTGATGTGCGAGTGATGGCAACACTGCTGCCTGCACTCAGCTGATCTCTCCTCGTTTAACTGCTTTCATCGTTTTCGCCTGTGCGAATTTTGTTTCTGCCACCGCAACGCGTGTAAACAAATTTGTTTATGGACAACTTGCCGTGAATACGTTTCGCAAACATGAACTACAACAACAGCAAGCGACCAGCGCGCCAGAATTCGACAACTTTCAGTGCGGCCGCTGCACCGGGCGATGGCGTTGTCTCACCCGCAGTATTAGTGCAACAACAGCAGCAGTCATCGGCGTCGTCGCCACATTCGCTGCAGCACCAGTTGTCCAATAGCAGTACCAGCAGCGCTGCAGGCATTGCCGGCGGACTGGCTGCTGGAGGTGGCGCAGCTGCAGTCGCAGCGGAGGACGCAACCGTTTCGTTGCTGTCGGAGATCTCAGACATTATGCGCAGCTTCGGCGACAGTGATCAGCCGAGGCTAGAGAGCGTGAAGCTGGTGGAACACATTCTGCAGCAACAGTTGCGTGGCATGTTCAACGAGGCGTCGTTGGTGGCAATGCGTCGCAAGAACAGTCCCTGTCCCACGCAGGCTGACTTTGAATTTTTGATGCGCAATCATCCCGTGAAGATTGCGCGCATGCGCAAGCATCTCAAGGACATGAAGATATTGAAGCGGTTTTTGAGCATACGAACGGGACGGCCACAGGATTTCATGGAGGAGCTGGAACAGCAGGAGTCCGAGGATGAGCTAGCCATCGAGGTGCCCGAGTTGTTTGACGAGGAGCGCACGCGACGGCTGTTTCGCGCCGATCGCATCTCGCAGATACTCACCGGTCAGCAGTACCTGGATTTCAATGAGGCACGGAAAACTTCTTTCTACTGTCGGCACGGCGAGAAAATCAAGAACAAGTTTCGACGCTTTCTCGACCTGCCGCCCGACCTGCGCATACCCACTACTACAATGAACATTTTGGCATATTTTGCGCACGAGACCATCGCCGTCATCGTGGACTACGCCATTTTGACGCGTCTCAACTCCGAGAATCGCGTGACGGAGCCGTACAGTCGCATTACGTCGACCGGTGCTTCGCCGGCTATGCTGCACATCTGCCCTGAGGTGACGCAGGGCCGCGGCATGGAGGTGGTGAAGCCGATCAGCGTGCAGGAGATACACGAAGGCATGCGGCGCTTTCGGCAGATGACGAGCAAGAAGGTGGGCTTCTATCGCAGCTCTTGCGATGCGGATTTTCGGCGTTCGTTTCTGGCCATTTAGGCGGCTGTCCAAAAAAACATCGAAGAATATTGAATTTACAGTAGTTTTTATTTGATTGCGAATACTCGTAAAATAAAGATAGTGATAGTCAATAAAATAATCAGTTGGCATTCAAATGAGTCTTCAGTGAGTGGCTATTGTTGCAGCTAGCGGCGCGTTTAGCAAGGCAGATGATGTGGAGGCCACTGTACCCGCCTCGGTAGCCTCTCGCACGGCGTTCTGGTGCAGCTTCGTCTCGATGTGTTGCTTCATATGGTGCTGCAGCCGGAAGTCCTTGTTGCAGTACTCGCAGTG
Source organism: Melieria omissa (assembly GCA_963971225.1). Lineage (NCBI taxonomy): Eukaryota > Metazoa > Arthropoda > Insecta > Diptera > Ulidiidae > Melieria > Melieria omissa. The sequence continues at coordinate 55,409,194 of OZ020267.1, read as the reverse complement.
GTACAGCTTGATATCGGCGTGTATCAGTTTATGCTTGCTGAGTGCGTGCGCATACGCGAACGCCTTATTGCACTGTTCGCACACGTACGGCTTGTAACCGTTGTGCACTCTGTAAAGTTAGTAAGAGGGAAAATCGATTACAAGTGGGGTCGGCAGTGGCCAATTGGCATCAGCCTCACTTTTCGTGCGCCTTCTTTACGCTCTCGTAGAAGAAGGTTCGGCTGCAGAACGAGCACTTGTGCGGCTTTCCCCCCTTGTGTGAATACATATGCTTGCGTAGCTTTTCACGCAGGTGGAAACGCTTGTCGCAAAGTCTAAAGTAGGGCAAAATATTTTATTTAAATATATTCAGACTACCAATGCAAAGACTCCACTTACTCGCAGGCGTATTTGAGCTCCTTGTCGTGCCTGCGCCGATGTTCCATCATACGTCCGCGTTTCGCGTAAATATTGCCACAAATATCGCAGATATGTCCGCTGCTGTCATCTGCACGCTTTCCTTGCTTCTTCTGTTCCTTATCTGGCTCGCCGTCTGTCTGTGCTATATCTAAATCGGCGCGCTCGCTTAGGCGTTTCGTCACGTCTGCATTGCGCTTTTTGGCGGCCGGGCAGTGTTCGTCCACGTATTTCACGCGGCGACCTCGTCTGCTGTTGCTGCTAGTTGTCGCCACCGGTTGCTTTGTACTGTTCAGTGTACTGTTGTGTTGCCTTGACTTTCGCGGCGAGATAGAGTTGTACCTTTTTTGTTTTTCTGGCATATGTGTCAAGCAGTCTTTATCCTCCATTTCGGCTTCATCGCTGTATGTAAAATAGGTTGTCGTTTTCATTTCCAACTCCTGCTCCTGCTCTTCGCTTGTCTTCACCATTTCGGCTTCGTAATCAGCATCCTCCAAGTACTCCGCTTTACCCACACTACTAAAGCCATCCTCTTCGGCGTCGGAAAAGGACAGTTCTAGCATTTCGATTTTCAATTCTTTCGGACAACATAGCTCCTCTTCATTAACATACTCCTCCTCCATAGGCTCGTGCAGTTCTATGAACTCTTCCAGCTCCTGTTTGACTTGCGGCGAAGCAGTGTAGCTGCTGTTGTGCGACTGCTTTGCGGCACCGCTGCTGTCATCATCAGTGCACAGTTGGTTGGCATAGATCTGAATGATGCGTTGTGATTTGAGCGCCTTTACGCGAAATTGGAAAGCCAAATTTAGCGATAATTCACAATTCTTGCACATGCTTTTCGGCAGCGCCGCATTCGTGTCAGCCTGTAGAATAAGGTTGAGTTATGCTATTAAAAAGTGTGCTGTCTGGACTCACGTCTTCCAGCGCAACGCCTGTTATCAAACGGAACATCTCGCGTGGTGGCTCGTCGCCCTCCTCCAGCGGCTTGTACATGGAACGCAGCTTCAGTGCGCGCCGCAGACAGATGCGACAGCTGTTTGGCACCACCTCATATTTCATGTTGTTACGCGGCGATTAGTGTTTATTTACAATTTTCTCGTGTTATTTGTGCAAATAGATACAAATTCGGCACCTTTTATTTTTGTTTACACTGCTTCAATCGGGTTTTCTCTTTTTTCGTTTCTGTAATGACAACTTGTCAAATTGTTGTTATTCGCCGTTTAGCAGATTTCGAAAATTGGAACGAGTAAATGAACAGCGATTATTTTGTTCATAACTCAAACTCATAACAAGGGCCCGAAACGGAAGTGCAACTACTTACTTACTGCTTGAAATGGAAATAAAAGCATCTTTCCGTAATATATTTCCATCTCCATTGGAAGAAGTAGTAATATGTAATACTTATCTGCCGTTGCACCGTTCTTTGCATGACTTCGGCTTTTATTTGGTTCCATAATAATAAAGTCAATTGCAACGCACGGCAACTCTGTCACGAAACAACGAGTGAAAAGCAACAATAACAAATTGAAAAAATAAGTTCTTTACAGACTGACAAAATTGTAGTTTATTTTCTGTTTTGTGAATTACGCATAATACAACCACCGATGAGTCGAGAGTAAACTGTTTCCATATAGTGCAGCCTCAAGAAATTCGGTTGGCGTGAATCAATATCATCTGGCATTGAAGCAAAAAGGGCGTGGGTGAAAATCGACAGCAGCTTCAATGGAACTGTCCGACGTTGGCGATGGCCCCGATGAGCAGAAGTATGTAATTTACAAGCATGATGATCTTTTCGGCGAGAGTTTTCCGCTAATGCGCGAAATACGCCGCCAGGGCAAGCTGTGTGATGTGACCCTGAAGGTGAGTCCCGCCCGCAAACTGTGCCGACTTCTGCTCACTGATTGGCCGTTTTCAGGTGGAAGAGCAGACATTTTCGGCGCACCGCATCGTTCTGGCCGGAACCATACCCTATTTCTATGCCATGTTCACCAACAACATGGCCGAGAGCCGCATCAAGGAGATTACCATGAAGGAAATCGAGCCTGGCGCACTGGAGGCGCTCATCAACTACGCGTACAGCGGCCAGGTGCGCATCGACAACCTGAACGTGCAGAGCTTAATGGTGGGTGCTTCCTTCCTGCAATTGACCAAGGTGCGCAATGCATGCGCTGACTTTCTCATCTCGCGCTTTCATCCGTACAATGTGCTGGGCATACGGCACTTTGCCGACTCAATGAGCTGCATTCATCTGATTGAGGCGGCTGACAAATACATTGATCACAATTTCGCGAAGGTGGCAACGTCCGAGGAGTTTCTGGCGTTGGACTTTGACGAGCTGCTCGATCTGATACGGCGCGACGAGCTGAACGTGCCCACGGAGGAGGTGATTTTCGAGGCCTGTATGAAGTGGGTGAAGTATGCGGAGGAGAAGCGATCGTCGCTGTTTCCGCAGGTGCTTTCCAAAGTGAGATTGCCGTTGCTTTCGCCACAGTTTTTGGCGGATCGAGTGGCGCGCGAGGAACTCATACGGTCGTCGCATCAGTGTCGCGATCTATTGGATGAGGCAAAGGATTTCCATTTGATGCCAGAGCGACGGGGATTGCTACAGAGTTTCAGGTAGGGCCGAAAGCGAGGTTGTAGAAAGAGCAGCTCATGGCTGAAAGTAGGACTAAAGGCTTGAGGGCAAGTACGGAGGTCACTATGGGATCTTTAACTGTGTACTTCTGCTACTAGCAATAAGAATGTGCTTTGTATTTGCTATGTTTGACTTGGAAATACTTTCTTCTGCCGTCTAGGACTCGTCAGCGCTGTGGTGAGTTTGTTATGGGCCAAATTTATGCAGTGGGCGGTCTGGCCAGCAATGGCGAGTCTGTGAGCACTGTGGAAATCTATGATCCCACCACCAAGAAATGGCAAATGGGCGAACAGATGTCAATGATGCGGTAAGAATGCTCGCAGTCAGTGCACAGAATTTTAACATTAAATACAAATTTATGATTTTCATTGGCAGTTCCCGTGTCGGAGTAGCTGTAATGGACGGTAAACTGTACGCTTTCGGGGGCTTCAATGGCACTGAACGCTTGTCCACCGTTGAGGTCTACGATCCGAAGAAGAACAAATGGTCGCAAGGGCGCGCCATGCTCTGCAAGCGGAGGTAAGTTGTGAGCGTTGTTGTTGTAAATGGATTAACATTTGAATAAATTTTGTTGTGGCAGTGCTGTAGGCGTGGCGGCATTAGATGATTGCATTTACGTTTGTGGTGGCTATGATGGAGTCACTTCGCTTAATACAGTCGAGTGCTACTGTCCGAAGACTGATATTTGGAAGACAGTAAGACAATTATGATTAGCTAATGGTTATGATTATATTAATTTAAATCTGTCCTTATGAGGAATACAAAAGCAAACACAATACTTAGATTTATTCATTTTTTATTGGCACTTCTAGGTTGCACCCATGATGAAGTACCGTTCGGCAGGCGGTGTTGCGCCTCTCGGTGGCTATGTCTATGCATTGGGCGGCCATGATGGATTGTCCATATTCGACTCGGTCGAACGGTACGACCCCGTTAAGGATGTTTGGCTGAAAATGAAATCGATGCTGAATCGACGTTGTCGACTTGGTGTGGCTGCTTTGAATGGCAAACTGTATGCCTGCGGTGGCTACGATGGCAATTCGTTTTTGCGATCCGTCGAGGTGTACGATCACATAACGGACACTTGGAAACTGGTGACACCAATGAACTGCAAGCGCAGCCGCGTTGCTTTGGCTGCTAACATGGGTAAACTGTGGGCCATTGGCGGTGAGTGCTGAATGTATTTCGATTAACACGGTTCACTCAATATTGGATTTTTGGCGTTTTATTTTTTACTAGGCTACGACGGCGAGACGAATCTCTCAACGGTGGAGGTCTACGATCCGGAAACGGACGAATGGTCATTCGTGCCATCGATGTGTGCACACAGCGGTGGTGTCGGTGCTGCCGTTATACGTAATCAGTAGTTATGGCTCGTAGTAATTTGCAATGACTATGATTTTTTTTCCATTTTTCTAGTTAATTTTTGATAATTATGATTGCGTTGGTTGAAAGCAAATGCAATTGCTTGCCTTAGATATTTTGTTACTTGTGGTTGAATTGCCCTGAAACGATGGCATACTTTAGAAATCATTCCAAATTCAAAAAAATACATGAAATACATGAATACATGCAAAATTTGAAGTTAGTTAAGAATCAATATATCAAAATGGTAATTAGTAGATTTGGGCAGCTTTTGAACTCATCTATAAAAAGTCAATGTACCTCTTCACTTTTTGTGTATATTTATTAGAACGCAACTAACTTATAACTTAGCATTAATATTTCACTCAATTATTGTTAAACAGTGAATTTAAAATTACATTTTTAATTGTGAATAAATAAGAGAGGCGCCCAGCGCGTCTCTCGTTCAACTGGTGGCCGCAAAAAAGCGTCAAAACTAAAGCCAAAATCTGATTTTCCACTGAATCAATGGATCGGCACAAAGCGTGACTGCTGCGTGGCGCGTACGTTTTAATGGCATTTTTTTCTATCTCATTAGCAGTGCAAACATTGGCAATGCCCACACCACACCTGAAGCCGCGGCAGCGTGTCCTGCCAATATGTGTCGAGCGGTGCAGTGTTTGCACAACAATAAATTGGAATGCAGTGCGCTGTCATTGTTTGTTCAACTGTTGCGTCGCGCCTATTGGCTATTGGCTGTTTTAGCAAGAGCTCCGATAGTGGCGGCCGTGCTGCGCTGATAGTGCTGCGCGCTATACATATTGCTCAACTAAAAACAAAAAAGACAGTTGCCAAACAAAATGCAATTTTAAATGGAATTACGGCTCGGCGCAATGGCGCTATGCGTCGCTTTGACACAGCCGTTTTTTACACGCACGCATTGCAATTGTATTTTAGCGCGAAAAAGGCACGTCTGCCGATAAGCCATCATAGTGGAGTTGCGCACTCGTAATTTAATTAACCATTGCAATCGTAAATGATTGCACGATAAAGATTTCGCAGCTATTTCGGTACGCGCCGAAAGGGTGGGCGGCCATGATAGTCGGATTGTTTATGAGTTGTTGCGCGACACTTGGAGTCACAGCAATTGTATAGAGAAAATCAATGCAAAATGCAACAGGTGCACGACAATGCGTAGTTGGCTGTTTGCAAGGTGACTGGAGAGGGGTTTCTGTATGCGAAAACGTGAATCAGTAGAGCTGTTGGCTATTTTCGGGTGTGCTTTGGCATTTTGCCAGAATCCCACTGGGTGGGTTTGGGTGGGCGTATGCGATGACGTGGCCGTTGTGTGGGCCGTAGACGGCTAATGGCGGCGGCATGCGTTAGCTGTTCCAATAAAATTTAATTACATTTTAATTGTTCAGCAATTGCGCAAATTAAGTGTTTCCGATACGCTATACCATACAATATTCATTGTGTTTCGGTGATGATTTATATTTGGCAGGAAACGAATAGTAAGGCGGTCAACACCAACTAATGCGGAGCCTTCTGATCGATTAGATTAGATCAGATATAGGAATCAAGTAACAGCTGCCCGAGACACTGCGTCCAGTATGAACTATTGTGTCGAATCCCCTATTCTTTATTAGAGGAGTTTAGCTCCCCAATTCTGTTCAGGAATTTCTTGATTTTTCCCAGATCGATTAAATACAATTCTTTTGTCTGAATCAGTTCCCTTCCCAGTATAGGCTTCCTTCCAGTTATAATGTGCACGTATGTTTCTTTATCTTCCATGAAGAATCGGCATAGTTCGCTTTCTGTGAATCCCAGACGCGATTTATGCATATTTAGCAGACAGTCCCCGCTCAGGACCCCTCTCATGAACTTAAGCTACTTTCTGATTAGGTCCAAAAGGTACTTGGATTTGCTTATCAAATGGGCTGGAATGAAATACTTGGAAGAGCGCTGTCCCACCGTGTTGGACCATTTGTGATTAGTCCGATTTGTGAATTCCTGTTTGATACAATGCCTTAATGAGTTTTGCTGACACCTATGATCGTTTCAGGTCCATAGGTTCGTCTTGCAGCCCCCTGCTTTGCCAATCGGTCCGTCTTTTCATTACCATCGTAGCTATAGAGCGCAGGGACCCGTGTATTTTCACTCGGTCATCCTTTTGATCCATTACACGTCACGTTTGTGAAATAAATGATAAAATAATATATTAAATCATGTATGTGGATAGAACGAATTAGAAAAGCACTTTCATTGCAAAGATAAGGAGAAGACATAAATTATCGAATACTTGTATCTTCTGGACAACAAAAAGAAACCGGGTGACACAGATGCCCGCCACAACAGAAAAGTGGGCTGTAGTCAGCCGAACCGCGATGGCAGTAATGACATACTTTCTACGGACAGAGCGAAGAAAAATAGAATGTTATTACCCCCTCCCCTCCTCCCGGAATTAATGCTACCGGCATACCTTCTCACAAGAGTGTGTAGGTATAAACTTCACTTGCATAGCTATTTCTTCGATGCCCTGGAAGACCTGGTAGAATTGTCTTTGCGTTTCATTAAAAACGGGACTGGCACTTTCAGCATGTAGCATCACAATGGGCCATCTGGGCCTCAATGCACTCCTGTGAGAAATTAACTTTAACTAAAAAAAAGCGCACTCCAAACATTTGTATGACTGCGACAATATTCAGTAAAATGTTCCTTAAGACAGCTTTAGTCTTTTAAAAATAAGAATGAACAATACAAAACAATAAAAGTAGAGTATTAGCTTAACTTTTGAGTTCAATGCCGTTTGAAATCATATTTGCCACCCACAATTTTTATACACAAAAACTGTAAACAAAAATTAGGATATTGAAACCCCAAACCCTTCTTGCCTGCGCCACTGCTTGTGTGCCTAGCTTCAGATTAGATGCCCATCAAGTGTTTTAATTTGTCCAAACAAATTTGAAATTTTACGCAGAAAAATTGTGTCCATTAATAATAATTGCTCGCTTTATAGGTCAACAGGTTTTCTATCAGTGCGTTTTATGAGTACATGCACCCGCTGCGTTTTCAACCGTAAAATGAGAAACAAAAACGCGCAAAACTGCACCCGCTTCTTTCCATCAGCCAGGTGATAGTTTCCAAGCAGCGTCAACTTTTGAGTTGCGCCGAAGGCGTCAAGCAATTCACGCCACAATTCAAATACTTCCATTAAGATAAGAAGAACCAAGCACGAAGCGACAACTTGCAGGCAGAGCTGAACTGGGCCACGAGCCACTTGCAACGCGTGCCAGGTGCAACCATCGGCATTCAACAGCAACACAACAGCAGCAGAAGCAGCAGCAATGACAGTTTGCTTTGCAACGTGCAATCTTCATGCAAATAGTTATATTCCTTTTTTGTGCCCTTTGCATTTACGCCATTAGTATTTATTTGTGTTTTATTTTTCGAAATAACAGCCAACGCGTAATGTTGCCACATTATGGAACCGCTGCCATTGTTGCCACCAATTTGAAAAGACACTTAAACTTGTCGCAAAGTCGAAAACATTGCCTGCAGTCAACGCGATGTGAACAACAGCGGCAAAACAGGAGCAATGAAAAAGCAGATGAAGTGCAAGAAGTTGATGGGGAAAGGAAATTATGGCGCCGCTGCAAGAACGGAAGTGAAAAGAAATCGCGAAGCAAACACACTTGTTGTGGGCGGCAAAATGGCAAATTAACTTTTGCCTTAACAATTTAAATGCAAATTTGCGCATCTTCTTTTTTTCGCATTTAACGTTTATTTTTTAGTTTTTTGAAGTTTTTGTAGCAATTTTTGTGCTGTTAAGTTTATAATTTTTATTGACTAAAGCAAATAAATGAAGTGTTCCAACAAATGTACGGAAGAACAAACGAACGTGCAATTAAAGAATAAAAGGGCGCGAGAGGCTGACGTAGTGGACATTTGTGCACAAACACACACACAAATATGCATATGAAAAAAGGTACACATTGGCATTTAGTGATTTACGTACAAGTAAAATAGTAGAAGTTGAACACATTTGATCACAATTTGGGGGAATTAACTAAAACGCCAACAATTACACAGGTTTACGAATGAGAAGTTTATCATTGTTGTTGTATAAATGGGAGAGTAATTTTTGAAGTATTTTTTGTGTCGTTATAATTGCTACAACTACTCATAAAAATAAGCAGGTTAGGTTACGTATAGTTAGGTTAGGTATAGTTAGGTTAGGTTTCCTTTGATTCTAAATGCTGACCAAACTTCAAGTTGTGTAGTTTTCATCAATTATTATAATATTACATAGTTATATAAATAACTTATATATTATATACTTAACTTATATAACTTTACTTAACTTACATATTATATATAACAAATATTTTAATAAGGTTAGCTAAAGTTAGGTTAGATTAGGTTGGAAAATGTGTGTGCAATGTACGCCACACTTTCATTTACATTTCTTACTTCTTACATCATACATTTCTTGCTACATCTATTGGTATTAATATTTGGGGAGTAGTATCTTTTAAGAGACTACATTTTTAAAGAAAATCTCAATTTAATAAATATGAGGTCTGGCCAATCTGACAAATGAACTCCAAATAATTCAAAAATAAATCAATTGAATATCAGAACATAAGTGTTACTAAGCATTTTAAGTATCGTAACGTATTCGTAATGTGTGTGATTAACACTGAGAAAGCCAAAAGTTTTCACATCGAATCAGATCTCTGTGAACAACCGATTGAATGTTTTGCGTTCAATTTTCAGAGCAGTCACGTCTAAATATGCTCCGACCATTTGCCATTTGTTGTTGTTACTTTGTTAATTTGCATTTCTAACCAACGTTGATATGTAGTGTTGTAGTGTTTCTCAAGTATTGCAGCATTTTCTTTTCACCCCTTTGTTCCGGCCTCAATTTTCTATGCGCGTCATAATGGTGCGCCAAATATTTGGCCGCCAGCAATTCGGTTTTCAGTTTCAACAAATAGCGCACCGACGCCTGCTGCTGTCGCTGCACAGCAAATTGACGCCCCCTTTTGGCGCTTGCGGCTAATTTGAAAGCCAAGCTACACTTGAAAAAACAGCACAACAAATTTTCACTTTATTTGGGCCAAAGTTTGGCTTATATTAATGAAAATTTTAACAGTTCTGTTGCTGCTACGACAGCTCTAAGAGAGACTTAAGCCGAGTCAGCTGCATAAAGTGTTTGAATGAAGGTGTTATGCTGATTCTGAATGGTGACTCGGAAGGCTATTCATTAGTTTAGCAGTTAATCAGCCACCGAAAAAGTCTTCTTTATTTGGGTTTGGTGAAGTCAGTCTGATTCTAATGTTTTCCTAGTGTACTGCAGAAAGAGTTAAACAGCAGCAAACAAAAATGCGCGTTTATGCGCGTGTGTGTGTCTGTGAGTGTGTGCATGCGTTCTATGTTTTATGCAAAAATAAAAATAAAAAAATCGCGAAACAAACTTTGATTGCATCTTTAGAGTCGTTCGAAGGGCGCACTTACAAGGCAATAAAAGTAGTAGTTGTTCGGCGCGCTTCCTGCTCCTTGTCCTCCTCTCTAAACGCTGGCGGCTGCAGTGGTGACCTTTCAGTGACTCGCCTACACTTGCCATTGTCTTTATTGTTTCATTTTTGGTGCGGGGAAAAGGGCAGACACAATTTTGCATAACATAATAATTGTGATTAAAATTTTGCGCCATTCTGAAGTGTTGCCTGAATGCGAATTCTGCCAAAGGTCATTATCCGAATTAGCAACGATTTCCTGCGAGTACATTTCCCTTTTTCGATTTGGCATTATTGGCTGACGGTTGCACTCAAATTCAGTCAGTCACGCTGGGAAAGATTCAAAACCAATAGAATGGCATATTTAATTTTGCATGTTGCATGATCATTTCTGCTATTTTGGATGCAAGGAAGTTAATTAATATTTGTCGAGTATTGAATGTGAACTAACAGTGGGAGCAGGTGCCAGCACAAAATATTGCGACAAACTGGGCGTTAATATTTAAATTAGGTAATTAGTGTTTACTTTGGAAACGTCGTCTATATAATTAATGTAATTTATTCGTAATATTGTGTTATTTTCTAAGAAGTTCCTGACAAAACCGCATGGCAACGGTCTTGCAGCATTTTGATCGAAATTGAATCAGCCCAATCAAATGACGAAAGCGAAAAAGCATAAAACACCAATAAAAATGCTGTCTGCCTCGCTTCAAACGAAACCATTTAACAGACCTCAACAATGGCATCGCCTGACATTTAACAGCCGCAACGGTGTGTACATTGAGTTATTAAATCAACACTATCACAGCTAGCAGGGCTCTCACCAGTCCCTGTCCCGTTATTCGTATCCAATGTATGAGACGTACAAATTTGTAACTGCCCCCCAGCCACCGGTCGTTATCTTCGTTCGGCTATGCAAATTCATTTAGTTTCTTTGTTTTGTGTTAGTTGTCATATTTTGGTTTTGCTTGTTTTGTCTCTGAGCTTTGCTTTGGAGTTCCGATAAATTTAATTAACATTTTATTATTGCGTTATTATTTATTTATTGATTTCGAACCATAGAACGCGTGTGCCTGTGGGTGTTTTTGTTTAGTCAACTTATATTTTTCTAATAAATATTAACAAGAAAAGGTTAATTCATAGTTAGTACTCTTTTCCGGGGGAAACAATTTGTATATTGAAGGCGGCACTTTGTGGAAAAGGGTGAGCATGACAGCACGTGTCTATTAGCAATTGGGAACTGGTGATTGAATTAGGCGAAATAAACCCACCAAAGTTAACTATGAACCAGTCTGAATGCGTGACTTGGGTGATGTTGGGTTGAAAATTTGTTGCAAAATTTGAAGTTCATAAAAACTTTAAGTTGAACCCATTATAGTTACACCACAAGGTTTTTGGGTCTCCTCGAAACGATTTTAAACTGCTTTGGTACTAGATCAGTAAAAACATCTATGAGTGTTAGTGGTGAACTTTAATAAAGAGTTACGCTTAGTTTGAAGACTCGATTCAAGTCTCGTAAGTCAAATAAGTCGAGTAAGTGAAATAGTTGAATAATCGAAAAATAAAATAAAACAGAATTTATAACATAACAGAATTTGGGGTTTCCTCCAAATGATTCTGATTTGCTTCGGTATTAGATCAATAAAAACATCTATGAGTATTATTGGTAAACTTTAATGGAGAGTAACACTTAGTTTGAAGACTCGATTCAAGTCTTTTTATGGTTAAACTAGGTTTGCTTATGTTGGTCGGTTCAAAGATGCACAAGTGAAGTTTAACGGTACCAGATTTTTGGATTTATACTGATCGGTTCCGATTTGGTTGGGTATAACATCATTAAAAATATCTGAAATATCTGAGCCTTATAACACTTCGTTCAATAATGTGTGTGACTGACACAAGATGGCGGCACTAATACTAAATCAATATTTTTTTTCGAAATTGTGAACAATTTTAGGGTTACTGTCAAAATTATATGTCAATCCGACCATTAGTTTACAAGTTACAGTGCTTTAAGTGACACTACTTTTGAGTTTTCAAAAAAAATGAATTCAAAGCAATTCCGTGTGCTGATTTATCATTGTTTTTTAATGAAACAAATACTGTTCAATGCCAGGAATGGCTTGAAAAACATTATTCGGACTCTGCTCCATCAAAAAGAACCATTTGTTATTGGTATGCCGAATTCAAACGTGGTCGTACAGACACCGATGACATTCCATCTACTGGACGGCCAAATGACGCTGTTATTCCGGAAAACGTTGAAAAAACACTGAAAATCATTATGTCCGACCGTAAAGTGAAAGTGGGGGAGATTGCTGACATTCTAAAGATATCAGCAGGCAGTGTACACACCATAATACACGAACATTTGGTTATGAAAAAGGTGTTTTCGAAATGGGTGCCGCGTTTGCTCACACCGGAGCAAAAACAACAACGAATCGATGATTCAAAGAGCTGTTTGGACATGTTTACGCGCAACAAGTCGGAGTTTTTGCGTCGGTACATCACAATGGATGAAACATGGATCCACCATTTCACTCCAGAGTCAAATCGGCAGTCTGCTGAGTGGCATGCAACCGGTGAAAGCCGCCCAAAGCGTCCAAAGGCACAAACATCGGCTGGCAAGGTTATGGCGTCAGTATTTTGGGATGTGCACGGAATAATATTCATCGACTATCTTGAGAAAGGGAAAACAATCAATAGCGACTATTATATAGCGTTGTTGGAACGTTTGAAAGAAGAAATCGCGATTAAGCGGCCCCATATGAAGAAGAAAAAAGTGTTGTTTCACCAAGACGATGAAAACGATGGCAAAAATGCATGAATTGGGCTTCGAATTGCTTCCTCATACCCCGTATTCTCCAGATCTGGCCCCCAGCGACTACTGGCTCTTCGCAGACCTCAAAAAGATGCTCCGTGGTAAGAGATTTGGCTGAAATGATGAAGTAATCGCCGAAACTAACGCCTATTTTGAAGGCAAAGAAAAATCGTTCTACAAAGGCGGTATCGAAAGATTGGAAAAGCGTTGGAATGATTGTATCTCCCTAAAAGGGGACTGTGTTGATGAATAAAAACGAATTTTGGCAAAAAAATGTGTTTTAATTAGTTAGTCACACACATTATTGAACGAAGTGTTAGGTGAACTTCAATTGAGAGTGAGAAAACTTTATATAGTACAGAAAGTGCCGTCCAGAAGTGAGGTACTTGAATAGTTCACAAGCGAAATTGTTTAAACGTTAAGGCAGGTTTCTACCTTGTGCGGCCGAGAAAACATGTTTTTTTTTTTTAATTGTTGATGGGAAGGTTTTTAAGATAAACACTGCAGATTTTTCAGATGTAGGTATATGTTTATTGTACAAGTAAAAAAAGTTTCAAGATAAAATATGCAAAGGGGGGGAGGGGGCCATCGAGCAATGGCGGCAGGACTTCCTTACTCGCGGAAGTCCTGTCGCTGTTTGAGATGACTTGAAATACAAAAATGAAATTTTTTCTTATTCTGTATCCTTTTGTCTACGGCTGGAACTAGGATTTGAAAAAAAATGAAAAATGAAGGATATATGCGATTTTGACTAAAAAACTCATTTTTTTCAATACAAATTTCTATTTTTAATGAAAAAAAAATATTATTTCTTGAAGATCCTAGTTCGGGCCATAGCTAAGACCTTGATAAATGACTGTTTAAAATTTCGTAGCTATTGCTCAACTCGTGTGGCCTAAATCACTTCCGCAAGGTCAAAAAATGTAGTTTTGAGAAAAACGCATTCTAAGTTTTGCTTCAGTACTCGGCGCGCTCGACACCGCTACCTGTTTCGATAAATTGCTTCCGTAATTCGAAAGATTTCAACTTCAAATTTTGGGAGCGTATTCTACAATCATGTATTAAGGGGGTCTTCTACCTTGTGGCCTCGTTTTTGATACTGTTTTTTGACAATAGATGGTAGGGGAACCAATAATGCAATCAAGGTTCGGTTTTTTGCATTGAATTCGTTTATTTCTATACTTCCAACATTAATTTTTCTGAAATTTTACTGTCTCTAGTTTGACCGTGATTTGACCTTGAAATGTCCCTTACGAAAAATTTATACTAAAACGGTTGTCACGATTCAGCCCATGAAAGTCGTCTGAAACAAAAAAACCAAAATGATTTAGTTTCTTTATGACTTTGGCTATCGTTTGACACGAGGTTTTTGAAAAATTCCAAAATTTCACGAAACAGGCAACAAACAAACAAAAATGTCTACGTTTTCAAGGTCAAGAATAGCTGTAAAAATCGTTAAAATGAAAAAAAATCTAAAAAGCTCGTGTCAAACGATAGCCACATGTTTTCCGCAAATTTTGATATATCACTTTAGTTAATTGATCAATTAGTTCTCGAGATATCTTGCCAACCAGTTGCAAAAACACAACTTTTGGGAAATTGCATTTAAAGTGACGATGAGCGCTGCGATAACAGCATGCGGAGCTATATTCGATGACTCTAAAAACCCCGAAATAATAAGATTTCGGTTGTACCCTTTGAATATTATATTTCTAGTACCTTCTAGGCCACAAAACTGCAAAAAAAATAAAATCGATTTTTTTGAACCAACAAGGTAGAAGACCCCCTTAATCCAAAAATGCACGAAAAAAAAATTCGATTTTTTTGACCGCACAAGGTAGAAACCCCCCTTAAGCAAACTCAAAACTAATGAGAGCTAAATGGCGGTTCGAAAACAAAAGAAATGTTCCAAAACTTTGTTTTTCATATGTTTAATCCCTTCTATGTGTTTATTGAAGTGTAAAGTGAGCTTACATGATAAACTTGCAGACTGAGTTTTTCGATCCTGTTCATGTTGTATGAGCGACTTTATACTTGGTTGGAGGAAGACCTTTCGATTGTGTTTCATTTTCCAACAACGGTTTTTGTTAGTTTCATAGTTAATTATTTTATTTTCAGATATGTATCATTGTCTGCTGAGAGCATCGCTTACGAAAGAAATTGTTTTTTATATTTTGGTTCTTGCGACAAAATTTGAAATCATCAACTTAACGAGTTTTACTTTGTATCAGGTGTACAACTTTGCTTCCGCCGTTTTTTTCCAAAATTAAAAGCTTTATTGCGAAAAAGTGCTTACTGATGTATTATTCAAAGTATTGTCCGTCGCTAGCGACAACTTTCTCCCATCTTTGTTTAAAACGGCGATGACAATTCGTTAGGCATTGTCCACACTCACTTTAAAGGCATTACCATCTATGTATTTCAACCAGCCTCAGCCGGTACAGCCACCTATCGGAAAACGGCGGAAGCAAAGTTGTACACCTGATAGTTAGTCTAACACAGTTTGTAGTTAATCTAAACTTCATTGAAAATAACGCCAAACAGAAACATATGTTTGTTCAAATTCCATTCTTTTCAGTTTTCTTCTTTCGGGTCGAAAGGTAAAAGAAGAAGTTAAATTAATAAATTTCATGATGGCTGATGGCTTTGACTTTGTAGTAAGTCAATTAAAGTAACAGTCAGTGACTAATCTGAAATAACGCCAGAGAGAAACATTTGTTTGCTGATATCCCATTTTTCTGACATTCTTTTGTGTAAGATTAAATGCTAAAACAATAACATAGGCTAATGTGTTTTCTATTGTGAATCCTTTCATGATGAAAGTGGCACTTCGACCTAAAGATTCAAACCACTTTGACCTCGTCATAAAACTGAATAATCAGATCCGGTAGCTGTATTTCTCCCATAGAAGAGAATCTAGTCAAGATAACGCGTCTTACAGCTAAAAGAAGGGAGATCGATATTTACGGCCGACCATCGAATAACTAAAACACGAATTGGGAAACGAAAGTGGACCCAGTGGTGATCTGCTCCGGCCAATCCACCCGAAGTATAACAGAGGTGGTTTTTAGTGGTAGGATTTTAGCGTACTGATGTACACGGGTTCATCGGTATCCAAGTATGAAAACCTCCTGCTTAGTAAATTTCTACTTCCTAATAAAATACTTAAAAAAATATTTTTAAGCAAATATATATCTGAGGTAAAAAATTTTGTCAAATTGAACAGATATAATTGAAGGCATGATTCAATACGGAGATTGCGAGAGAAAATATTTTTGAAGCCGTACTATTGACGTCATCGGACAATAGGTAGGGATTCCATCACTACTTTTCAAAGTCTTTAATTTTGAACTTAAATTTCGCTTCACTCTTTAAAGCGAATATATGGTTTTCTTTATACTTCAGCCCCTATATATATATATATATATATATGTATTTGCATAGCAGTTTAATAGAAGCTTGTATATCTTTA
Source organism: Melieria omissa (assembly GCA_963971225.1). Taxonomy (NCBI): domain Eukaryota; kingdom Metazoa; phylum Arthropoda; class Insecta; order Diptera; family Ulidiidae; genus Melieria; species Melieria omissa. The sequence continues at coordinate 55,393,007 of OZ020267.1, read as the reverse complement.
CAAAATAAATTGTGTCGCTTTTGCTTGTTTGTTTTTCTAGTTTTTATGTTAAATTTAATAAAGAATTTCGAAAGTGCGTGTTGTCAAAACAAAAAAAAGAGATTCATGCTGTGCGCAGTGGGCATATATGTAATACTTCTATATTGGCACTAACGTATCTTCACAATGTGTTTTCATTCGGAAATCAAAGGGAGACAAGCGATGAGACAGAAAACACGAAATTTTGTGAATATATTTCTATGGGTGTATACTAGGGATCGCAATTTTTTGCCATTTTGCGATCCCGGGATTTTCGGGATTGAAAAGTCAAATCCCGGGATCCCGGGATTTAATCTCGGGATTCATATAACAAATTTTTTAATAAAACAATTTTCCCGAATTGCATAAATACTTGTTTATAATATATTTATCATGAAAATGGATACATTTTAATCACATTTGGGTAGTTTCAAGATTTTGTATCTTGAATTTAATCACATTTTGTTTAACCCTTCAATTCCCATGTCCAAAATAGTGAAAAAGAAAATTTTCTTTTTAAATAAAAGAGCTTAGATACGTTTGGATAAGACAAAAAAATACATAAAAAATGTTTAAACTACCCTCATTTTTATATTGAAAGAAACCACACAAACTCGCACTGCTTTAATTACGCGTGAAACAAATGAATAAATTTTACAAATGACGTATCGCTAGTGTTGGTAGGAAAATTAAATAAACAAGTACTACTAATTGACTTTGCTATACAAGTGTTAGAATTTTAAAATAAAAACCTATGTGGTAAGAAAACAAATATTAAGCATCTGTCACCTACAGGTGACACTGGGAATTGAAGAGTTAACTTAAAAGTTTTTCATTTGACATTTAACTTCAGTTTCATAGCATTTTGTTTTATCCAAAAATGACACTTAAACATAACTTATTACTTTGCAACCGATGTATCATAAAGTGCATATATATGCATATTTGATAAAAAAAATAAAATAGTTAATTTGTTTGTGCTTTTAGTTTTACTTCGATTATTTCGATAAAAAAGTTAAGCGTTTTGATTAACTAAAAACTGAGATCTTAAAAATACAAAGGCATTAAGTGTTTTGTTCTCTTATCTAGAGCGAAATTTATTTCAAATGAACCCTGCTGAAGAGAAACATCCTTCAGATTCAACACTTGTTGGTTGAATGCTTAGTAAATAATCATAAGCCTTTTGCAAAAGACGCACTCTATCCCCTCCCTTCTCCCTCAAATAAGGAATTGGGTTTTTGTGCCTTAAAATTTATTTCATTTGAACTTTGAAGCATCTTTTGCAATCCCGAAAATCCCGGGATAAAAGAATTTGAATCCCGGGATTTTCGGGACTGGAAAAAGTCCGGGATCCCGGGATCCCGGGATTCCGGGATTGCGATGCCTAGTGTATACATGTGCACTTCTACACATGAGCAACTGTCAAACTGCTCCTGGGGCGGTTGAAGAAATTTCAGTTAATTTCGACAGATTTATATTTTTTTCCTGTAAATTTTTTTCCCGTCTGAACGCACCTGACTTTTTGCCACTTTTGAAATATGTCAAGGTACATTCGTTTATACGCTTTCTCGCTCATATTTCACTATTGCTGTACTGTGATGTTGGCGAATGTACCTTGAGCTTAGTGCCAATATAGAAGTACTACATATATGGCAGTGGGCCTGTGTTAAAAAAAAAAACTGAAAACAAAAATGGTACATGGGTGGCAACGTGCTTTTCAAATTTAAAATAGACAAAAAATTATTAAACAAAAAGTGAATAAATATTTAATGTTGCCTCTTTTGCCATAATTCAATCAACATTTTCAGCCAATAGGAGACAATTTTGTATGACGTCAGCGGTGCGGCTTCGAGTTTATTTTCTCCCGGAAGGTGCAATATTATGGGGAATAGAAGAAATCTCTTGATCGACTATGGAAAACCAATCTTTTTAGAAAGTTAAAAACTTCACTTTCATGATCGTCGAAACAATTAGAGAAATGTTCACATTTCAAACAAAAAACTAGCCGCCAGAATATTTAAAAACGATGTAAAGAAATTGTTTGTGTATCTGATATTAATTTTTAAACTACACAATTCAGTCGCAAATGTAATCAATAGGTTGAAGAGAAATGATTGTCAATGGCTGACTTATTTATTGTACATTGCATTGCATTGTTAATTAATTGAATTAAACTGTTGTTCTAACACTATCATTTTGTGGCATGAAAAATAATAAATAAATAAATAAAATGTCAAAACGTCTTAGGCAACCTTACCTATCGGAAGGTAAAGGTTTTAAAGGTGTTCAAGCAGATCGCAAAATTGTGTTACACTGTGTAGTTTATCTATATACAGCCATGGCCAAAATAATAGAAACACCGCCTTTGGTACTAAGTACATAATGAAATAAAAGTTATAGTGTATATAGCCGTTAAGAGTATAAGTTCAGTGGTAAAATGTACTTTGGACCGATGAGACGAAGATAAATTTGTTCGGCATGGATGGCAAATCCTTTGTTCCTCGTCCCCCAGGCCAGGCTTACAATCCAAGGTATACAAAACCTACTTTAAAGCATGGAGGTGGCAGCCTGATGCTATTTGGTTGCTTTTCCTGGTATGGAGTAGGACACCTTTTTCGTATTGAAGGAATTAAGCGATAGGAGACTTATGTAGATATTTTGCAAAATACTATGCTACCATGGGCTGAGGAAAATATGCCACTAAAATCGCGTTTTCAACAGGATAACGATCCAAAGCACACAGCTAAGTATACGAAAAATTGGTTTAAAATACAAAAACTCGACGTTTTGGAGTGGCCGTCTCAATCACCGGACTTAAATCCGATTGAGAACTTGTGGCATGACCGGAAGGTGGAAGTTGGAAAGCATAACCCATGAAATCTCGAAGAATTGTGGCGAATCATTCAGGAAGCATGGTACTCCATTCCGATCGCAAAATGTCAACAACTTGTGGACTCTATGCCGAAAATATTGAGCGAGGTTATTAAAAATAAAGGCTTTGCAATAAATTATTGATGACATTGATGAATTTTAATTAAAAGCAACAATACTTTCTTTTAAAACGCAGTGTTTCTATTTTTTTGTCCAACTAAATGTGTGTGACATGGTAAATAACGGTTATAGTAGACAATACCAACAACTGTAAGTAATAATTTTTTATGGAATAGATAGTGCATTGCTCCAGTGTTGTAAAACAGCCATATGAATCAAATCGAGCTATATACACTATAACTTTTATTCCATTATGTAGTACCAAAGGCGATGTTTCTATTATTTTGGCCATAGCTGTATATATATGTCGGAGTAGTAGAGTCAATTGTGTTTTTCTACTGTGTAGTAGAATCAAGCAATCTTTGGAAAAGCAAAAAAATAAAAATGTGGGAAATGTGTTTTAAAAAAAGGCAGAAACGAAAAGCGCGTGAAAGAAAAACGTTGTATTATGGAAAATTCTACATATAAATGAATCGTGGTCCATTCGGCTGCTTAAAACTCGAGAACGGCTGGACCAACTTGGATACTTCCTTCGGCGGGTTTGTCCGAAATTGTTACGTGAAGGTTTATAAAAACAGAAAAGTCGGGAAAACGGGGCGTGGCGCCACCAGAATACATTTTTAGACAATAACTTTGGAACCATAAGTCACACATCAATTAAATTTAGTTCACACTTACTATTTAATCATATCTTTCGATAGAGGAAATAGGGTTGGTATTGAACAAGGGGGCGTGGCACCGCCCATACAACTCAAACCTTTTAAGTGGAATAGCTTCGAAAGTGTAAGTCGCACAGTATTGAAATTTGGTGTATCGTCGTTTCATAGATGTGTCATTCTACTTGATCGACTCTATTTGATCGGCGTTGGTCAAGGGGCGTGGCATATTTTTTATGATCCAACAGTTATGCAGTACACACACACATCAGTGAAACTTGGTGCGAACTTTCCACTTAGTAGCACAATTCGACTAGAAGAAAGTTGTTAGCATTGGACAAGAGGGTGTGGTACCGCCTCCATTTTTATATACATCGATTGTTTGCCCTAACTGACTGACTGATTAATTGATTGATTCATCATCGCTCAGCCCAAATCGCTGAAGCTACAAACATGAAATTTGAACCGCTAAGACGGGTTCACGGCAGCCGCCGTGGCTCAGTTGGTTAGTGCGCGGTCCAACGAGTCGCATGCAGAGCGACGCAAGATCGAATTCTGCATGTAGTAACACCTAAAAAAAATAACGGGAAACTCGTTTTCTCTTTCGGCGGCTGTCGTCTCAGCTGGAAATGGCAAACCTCTGAGAGTAAAAAATTGCCTATGAAAAAGCTCCCAATCTGCCGTTCGGAACCGGCATAAAACTGTAGGTCCCTTCCACCCGCGTACAAAATACACACGCACAACACGGCTGGTTGCGGGAAGCTAGGCCTTAGTCTCGCGTAAGCGGGCTGTCGTGCCAATCAATTAAGACGGGATTTTTTGAAATTCGGGGTGTAAAGGGACAAAACAAGTGTTAAGGTGTTTTATGAAGAAAACTGATTTAAGAGACATATTGATTTCGAACTTCCTGAAAATACTCTAAACCAAAAATAATTCGGCACGTATTTTATAATTTTTCGAAAATCAAAATTTAACTGGACCAATAATGGATGATGTTTGTATGGAGAAACTGTAACAAAAAAATGAATTAACGGGCCCACTGACTTCAAACTTTGTGAAAGTACTCTGAGTGAGAAATAATTTGACACGTGTTTTTCACTTTTTTGAAAATCAACATGTAACGGGGTCAACAATGGGTTAACAGTTTGCATGGAAACACGATTTATTGGTCCTTTTGACTTCAAACTTGGACAAAAAGCATTTAAATCGGGAAATAATTACAATGTTTTTTTCATATTCTTGAAAATCGAAATCTACCGTGGTAAACTAAGGGTTAAGATTTTGTTTAGAGTAAACGTGAAAACTCATGATTTAAAGGGCCTTTTGACTTCACAATTTTTATAACCACTTGGCATCAAAGATAATAGACATATGTTTTTATTTAAATCAAAATGGGTTCAACCATGCGTTCAAAATATGTATCGGGTGAAAGAAGAGAGCTTGCGTGCGAAGCCGCGGGGCCCAGCTAGTATTTTTATAAATTCCAAGTTCAAATCAATCGATACTGGTTCGTGTTGTCAGCTAAAGTTCAACTTATGTTGATTGATTCTTCTTTACTTTTCCTTATTGAAATTTTTTTCACGAAAAAATAGCCCACTAGTGTAGGCGGCAAACCCAGTAGGAAATTTCAGCTGCATTCGTTTGAATTGTTTTATAAATAAAAGCTCATAGGAAATGAAAAGAAATATTTGAAGGTCAAATTTCAATATGATATTATATGAAAAAAATATTTGAAGCCTTATATACCTAAAGCTTTATATTCCTTAAAACCAAACCAAGAAATTAAACATAAAAACAACGACATTAATTTTTGTGACATATATTTAAATAATTAAATATATTGTTTACTTAAGGATTTTACGGCAGCCGCCGTAGCTCAGCTGTCTAGTGCGTTGGGCCGCGAGTCAAGACTCCGCTAGTTCAATACTCCGTTGCTGCTAACACCGAAAAAAAAGAAAAACAACAATGTTTCTTTCGGCGGCTGTCCTCTCAGCAGGAAATGGCAAACCTCTGAGAGTAAAATTGCCTATGAAAAAGCTCCCAACTCGCCGTTCGGAATCGGCATAAAACTGTAGGTCCCTTCCAACCTTGTGAAAACATTCGAACGCACAACACGGTTCGTTGCGGATAGTTAGGCCTTGGTCTCGTAATCGGGCTGTTGTGCCAGTCAAGAAGAAGAAGAAGAAGAAGAAGAAAAAGTATGTATGTACCTTTATAAATATGAAACATTTTGAAATTAGTTTGATCAGTTATCTGTGATCAAATTAATTTGATGACTTTATTTCTGATTGAAAACTTTCAAAAGTGTTATTAGAATGGCTTTTGAAATATTTTGTTTGCACTTTGAGCAACAAAGTTTTACAACTCAAAAAAACTTTTAAAATTTTTTGTCTCAAGTTTAATTTTCCAACAATTTCCGAAAGGTTCGCGCGAAAATTGTACTGTACAAAATATTAAACGTTTTCCACTTTGATCATGGGCGAAACAATAAAATTATTTCACATTTCATCCTCATATGCAAATACAATATTTCAATTATTCATGGGGCGCGTTGTGTCTGCGGGGCAACACCGGCGACCAACACACAGCTCGCATATGTCAGCAATGTAAATGGCAAAGTCGTTCGACACCAAAATAAAACAAGAGTCGCTTTCAAATTTGAATTTGCTAAAAAGTCGACAACGCTGCTGCCGCCATCGGTGCCACTACGCATGACCATAGAAATTCATTCACAGATAAGCAGACTGCAACTTTACCACTTCAGTTTGACGCTCAGCCAGCGTCAACACATTTCACTTTCCACCGCTGTTGAACGGTTGTTGTTGTAACATGGTTTGCTTTCAGCGCGCCAGTGCGACATTCCACAAGTGCATAGCGCGACAATTGCCTTGTGTTGCATATTTTTAGGCGCTGGCAACAGTACTGAGCGCCGTTGGTGTGCGGCTGTGTGTGTGTGTCGGAGCGTGTGCGGCAGCGAGTGTTAGGCCCATATGTAATGCCAATTGTTGATTCGTCTGTTCGAAAGCGGTCGCTACCCACCCCGCCCACCTGCGCGTCTTTCTCTTCGCATTGAGCGCCCGCGAGTGCGCGCATGAAGCGTATCTTTGCGTCCGTCGTCGGCTTTGTCGTCGTCTCTGGCTAACGACTCATCTGTGACCGTTGGCTGCGCCAACGAAGCCGTTTTGACACGTTGTGTGCGGCCTGTTGCCTGCTGGCGCCAACTACCAACTGCCATCCACTGCTCGGCACTCGGCACTGGGCATTCAACATTCACCATGCCGCACGCAGATATTTAACATCCTGTTCCGTTTGATCTGGCACTCAGTTGTTGCATTCATTTCGGCGTGTTCGCATTCGCCTCGCCAACCACAGCGCCGAACACTCATTGCCATTGTGTGTTATTAAAATTAACTGAAGTTTTAAACAGACAATTGACGCGTTAATCTTAATTGTGACTGTGAATTGTGTGTGTAAAAGTGTAAATGTTTACTTTTCAAACATTTTGCGACAGTTAAAAAAACGTGGAAAAAGCTTCTGCACTTTTTTGTGTGAAAGCAGTGCGTTTTGGGGAATTTAAATAAGGAAAAACTGACATCGTTTCAGTGTTTTAAATAAAATTGCGTTTGGTGGGTAAGTGCAGGATTTTTGGCCATTGTTCAAATTTGTAGGGTTAAGTTATTTATTTAAAAGAATTTCAAAAGATTTAATTTATTTATTTATTTAATTCTATCAAAATGCACTTTTTTTGTTTTACATAAAAGTCAAGTCAATGCATAGTTTTTAACAAAATTTATGACAACATAAACTGATGAAACGTCTACTGAAAGTTGACCGCATCAACTCCTTTTTGCAATTCAAATAACTCTGAACAGTTTTCAAGCCCAAAAGTATATTACAAGAATAATTGGCTGCGTCCCAAGTTGTAAAAATTTTTGTTAAATGTTTTGCCAACAGAAACAGTTGAAAAGCATGTTAAAAATTAAAGACTACTACACGTTACTAGACACACTTAACTTTCAAAAAGAAAAGTAGCACAGCGCAGTTTATAACCCTAAAAGTATGCTAGGTTCTAGTCATAGTGGGAATTGTAGCTTTGCTACTGCCAGGCAAATTGTTTTTGGCCTATTACAGTCAGGAGCTAAACTCTCTCTGATTGTAAAGTTTTCTAGAATTTATTATAATGTATCCATTATATGACCAGTCGCAGTTAGTTATGCTTCAAGTTTGGTGAAAAAATATGTTAGCAAAATCATAAAAATATTGCAAAATATTTTTAATATTTCATGGTTCGTGGTTTTGTTTTTGACCAGTTTTAAAGAAGAGCAGTAAAACTTACGACTTATTATGAAAAAGATGCCATAAATACATAAAAGTGATTAACACTGAGTTTTTGGCATTTCTGGCATTTATAACTCACGATTAACTTTTCGATTGCCAGGATTAAACGTGAAAACATAATGAAACAAAATACTTAATGAAAGTGTAATTTTGCAAAAAAAACAAATTAAAAATGTTGCATATTTTGAGGCCCTTGATTTTTTAAGGACAAATTATGGAAAGGAATGAAAATGACTATGGTACATTTTTGCTATTATTTCAATGAGAATGGGAACCATACCAATTAACTTGGCTGTGTTGTATTATTTGATGTTTCGGCTTTCATTCAACACCTTACTCGTTAGTTGATTTACGAAAATTGTGCATGTTTTTCAACATCAAAGAAAACGCCATGAAATTCCATATTTTCCGCCTTTGAGATCTAATTGCCGCGGATTTTTAAAACTTATAAAAATAAATGACATTGGAACAGAATCCGTGAGGTGTTCCGAATGCCAGAACGTGAAAATCATGTCAACCGGTTTATTGCTTTAGAATTTATAATTCCAAACGTGAAAAAAGCCAGGGAAAATCCGAAAATTTGACTCGTCCATTTTTTGCGAAAAACGGAAACTAAATTTAAAAACGGTTTGCGGATTCGAAATCAGCGCTCCCTAATTACCCTAGAAGTCATGTCAAAACCAGAAAAGCCATTTTGCTTTTGATCAGTGCTCTTATTCTGAATGTTCTTAACATTTTTTAATGCTCGCGTAGATTGGTTTAATTAAAAAATGGTAATTATTGGGTTACTTAATGACAGACACTACTCGACACGCACTTAAATATAATGCACCTAAAAATAAAAGTGTTTTCCAGACTAACTTTGGTCCGCTGAACACGAAACTGAAAAACAAAACATTTTTTTAAGAAGCGTTTTCGAAAAATCTTTGAAAAACCATTTTTCCTGTTGTTTCAGTTATGATCTCATAAGCAAACCATCCGACTAACACAAAATGTGCGTCGGTCAGAAGATAATACCTTTCCTTCGCCTTTCGCTATACGCAGTCGTGTCTGGGTATAGTCAACACTAGGGCGGGTTAATTTTTTTTTTGATGAAGCGTATAGCAAAAACGTAATCTATAGGTGATTTTGAGAAATTTTGCTCAAGAGACCATAGCTCTAAGTCGGATTTGGAGCCCCCCAAATTTTCAAAATAGATATTTTTCAATATATACATAGAATAATTTAATTAAATTCGTCATAAAATCGGATAGAGTTATAGTAGATTTCTCAGTCTGAGCTTGTTTGAAAGGTATTTTGATCACCTTTCAGAATCTGTATTGATACCAATATTTTTTTTTATTTTTAGTAGACATATTAGGAATTTTTTGTCGACAAATAGCCTAAAATGAACTTTTAACTAATAAATTCCGAATTTTCCTCGAATTTTTCGATAATTTTTTTGCAGATTATGAAAGTTCAGATAATTTCCAAAAACTTTTATTACGATCAATTTTTTTGTTTTCGAACTCCTTTTTGTAGGAAAATCGATCTGAAAAAATCCACATTTTCAAGGTTTCAACAAAAAAACACTATTTTTACATATCTAGTTTGAAATTTTGGGGGGCTCCAAATCCGACTTAGAGCTATGGTCTCTTGAGCAAAATTTCTCAGAATCACCTATAGATTACGTTTTTGCTATACGCTTCATCAAAAAAAATCGTTCCATACAATTTGACCCGCCCTAGTGAACACCCTATATAGTGAACACCTCGATATAGTGAACTCCCAAATTTTGACATGGGACCTTTAAATATTAAACAAAATTTTGAAAGCAATTTCAAGCAAAAAACAAAAAGTGTATTTTGAGCAAATAAAACAAGTTTTCGAACAAAAATGCTAATCTTGATATAGTGAAGAATTTCAGTACTGTGAACAGGCCTAGCAATAACACAGTACAACAATTTTACGATTTTCAAAAAACCCGCGGAGTTTCTCAACTGTTCCTTATATTTTCGGAGTCGCTGATCACGAATATGTAATTATTTTTTTCGGGTCACCTCTAGTTTGGGTTTTACAGGGTCTTGAAGTTACAAGCTACACCCCAACTAAAAAAATTAATTTAAATAGTTGAACTTATCCTAGTCTAACAATATTGGTATCAAAAGAAAGGGAATTATATCTCCAACTCAAATCAAATAATTTTTTTGTAATTATCCTGGCGGAAGGATATAACAATGTCCTTTTAAGAATGTATCCTTTATTATACTGGAAGTTTTTCCACAAAAAAATTTGAAAAAAATATATTACAAAACCCTTACTATGCACCAACACATTGTGAAATTTCATGTTGATCAGTCCATTGGTTCGGCTGAAAAAAATTGTTGAAGTTTATTTCAACTCAAAAACTGAAATCATTCCAAAATTTTTCACAGTGTAAACAATTTCAACTCTTTACAAAAACCCGCCCAGTTTCTGAACTGTTCCTTATAATCACGGAGCTGCTGATCACGAATATGTAATTTTTTTTTTTGGGTCACCTCTACTTTGGTTTTTACAAGGCCTTGAAGTTGCCAACAACACCCACCTTGAAAACGAATTTCAATTGTTGAACTCATCTTAGTCCAACAATATTAGTATCAAATTAAGGAGAATCAAGTCTTTAGCCCAAATCCATGTCAATGTCAATATTACGTTATATTTTGAACCTTGAAAACGAATTTTAATTTAATAGAACTCATCTTAGTCAACAATATTGATTAGAATAGCCTGACAAAAATTTCTGATCAAAAATCTAACAAGCGTGAATAGAAAATCAACTGTCAGATTTTTGCCAGAATAGGGCTGTTATATCGTATGTTATTGTTCTCAATATTGTTCGTCGCGTTATTATAAAATAATCCTAAAATGCAAGCGGAAATTATAAAACACAAAAACAATCCAAACTGTTTTCGCCATATTTGTGGTGAATTTAGCATTCTAAAACAACGAAAAAAAATTAACGAAAGTATCAAACTAATTTATTTTAAATATTTTGGGTTCGAAATTCAAGCTAGTGAAAATATTCAATATGCACCTAACATTTGTTGTGAAAAGTGCTATCGAAATTTATTGTTCTTGTACAATGGTAAATCCAAAAATATGCCATTTGGTATTCCGATGTTGTGGGCACCGCAGTTGCAGCACAATGAAGACAATTGCTATTTTTGTATTGTTGATATCAGCGGCTATAATTTAAGAACAAAGTCAATTTTAAATTACCCCAATTTGGAGTCAGCAATACGGCCTAAACCGCATAGTGAAACAACGCCTGTTCCTAGTCGAGATACTCCGAAATTAACCCAAGAATATTCTTCAATCAACCGCGAAGTGATCAGAAGCATTGATCCGACTTACGAGCCATCAGAAGTTGGAGGCTGCAACCATGTGCCGTTTAGTGCAGAATCTTTTGATCATTTCGTAAGAATATTGGGCCTCAGCAAGACAATAACGGAAATTGCTGCATCTGTACTTCGTGGTAGGTGTTTTAATTGGTCCAAATATACACGCTTTACTTAAAGACACCGTATTTGAGAGTAAACTAAGCGAGAAGGAGAGAAGAGCATGGCTATGTTTCAAAGATGTTAAAGAGAATTTCTTGGGCAACCACAAATCAAAAGATTACGAAGAATTAGTAAAACGAATGATTTCAGCGTTCGCAGATATGAACGTGCTCATGTCATTGAAAATTCATATGTTCCATAATCATATCAGGTTTTTCCCTTCAAATATGGGAGAATTATCAGATCAACATGGCGAGAAATTCCATCAGGAAATGCTTCAAATGGAAACTAGATATAAGGGAAAGAGTTTACATGCCATGGTTGCAGAATACTGCTGGAGTGTTAAGCAAGATGACTTGAAAAATGAATACAGCCGTTGTGTCAAAAGGACGAAATAGTTAAACTACTTTCTTGCTTTTCACACAACGGTCTTATCCGATCCTTCACACTCCAGAACTTTTCCCTTATATCTCGTTTCCATTTGGAGCATCTTCTTGTGGAATCCTGCTAGGTTGATCAGATAATTTTTCCATATTTAAAGGGAAAACCCAGACATGATTATGGAACATATGAATTTTCAACTAAATATGTGAGTGTACTAATTCTTTATAGTCTTTTGATTTGTGGCTGCCTATGAAATTTTTTTAACCATCTTAGATTCCTGAGAAAACCACATATACAAAGACGGCAGCACACTTGAAACAGATGACTACGGCTGGGCATTCGTCGTTCTTTTCTCTGAAAAACGCCGCAAGATGCACATGTTCACAAACACATGCCTGCACAGTGTACCAAGCTGAAGCTTACGCCATCGACTCAGCTTTTTCATGGGCTTCAAGTCAATTTTAAAATTTAATATACTGTTAGCTTACCAAATAAGTTTAGTACCAATTACTTGTCCTTGTATTATCTATATATATAAAAATCAAATAAATTTCGTATGTGTTCTATAGACTCCCAAACCACCAGACCTATTTTAATAAAATATTACGTGTGTGTTTACGGGCACCGTGTGGAAGGTTCTTAGCATAGGGGGCGTGGCATTATTCAAGGGGGCGTGGCACCGCCCATACAACTCAATTCTTTAATATTGAATATCTTCAGAATTATAAGTCGTATAGCATTGAAATTTGGTACAGTGTCATGGCGTAAACATGTTGTTCGACCGGTAAAATTTAATGGGCGTTGGACAAGGGGCGTGGCACTTTTTAAATTCCGGTGTAACTTTCGAACTATAGCGTTCACATCAGTGAAACTCGGTACAAACTAACGATTTGGTCGTGTCCTTCGACAGGGAGAATAGGGTGGGTTTTTGACAAGGGGGCGTGGCGCCGCCCATACAAGCCAACTTTTTAATACGGAATATCTTCGGAATTATAAGTCGTATAGCATTGAAATTTGGTACAGTGTCATGGCGTAAACGTGTCTTTCCAGAAATAAAATTTAATGGGCTTTGGAAAGGGACGTGGCACTTTTTAAATTCCGGTGTAGCTTTTGAACTATAGCATTCACATCAATGACACTCGGTATAAACTTATTATTTAGTCGTGTCCTTCGGCAGGGGGAATAGGGTTTATTTTGGACAAGGAGGCGTGGCACCGCCCATACAACACAACTTTTTGATATGGAATATCTTCGGAATTATAAGTCGCTCAGCATTGAAATTTGGAACAGTGTCATGGCGTAAACGTGTCTTTCCAGAAATAAAATTTAATGGGCTTTGGAAAGGGGCGTGGCACTTTTTAAATTCCGGTGTAGCTTTTGAACTATAGCATTCACATCAATGACACTCGGTATAAACTTATTATTTAGTCGTGTCCTTCGGCAGGGGGAATAGGGTTTATTTTAGACAAGGGGGCGTGGCACCGTCCATACAACCCAAATTGTTGATTAGAAATATCTTCAGAATTATAGGTCGCTCAGTATTGAAATTTGGAACATTGTCATTATGTAAGCATGTCATTCGACTGGTAAAATTTAATGGGCGTTGGACAAGGGGCGTGGAACTTTTTAAATTCCGGTGTTACTTTTGAACTATAGCATTCACATCAACGACACTTGGTACAAAGTAACGATTTGGTCATGTCCTTCGGCATGGGGAATAGGGTGTATTTTGGACAAGGAGGCGTGGCACCGCCCATACAACCCAACTTTTTGATATGGAATATCTTCGGAATTATAAGTCGCTCAGCATTGAAATTTGGAACAGTGTCATGGCGTAAACGTGTCTTTCCACAAATAAAATTTAATGGGTTTTGGAAAGGGGCGTGGCACTTTTTAAATTCCGGTGTAGCTTTTGAACTATAGCATTCACATGAATGACACTCGGTATAAACTTATTATTTAGTCGTGTCCTTTGGCAGGGTGAATAGGGTGTATTTTGGACAAGGAGGCGTGGCACCGCCCATACAACACAACTTTTTGATATGGAATATCTTCGGAATTATAAGTCGCTCAGCATTGAAATTTGGAACAGTGTCATGGCATAAACGTGTCTTTCCACAAATAAAATTTAATGGGTTTTGGAAAGGGGCGTGGCACTTTTTAAATTCCGGTGTAGCTTTTGAACTATAGCATTCACATGAATGACACTCGGTATAAACTTATTATTTAGTCGTGTCCTTTGGCAGGGTGAATAGGGTGGATTTTGGACAACGGGGCGGGGCACCACTCATGCAACTCAAATTTTTAATATGGAATAATTTCGGAATTATAAGTCATACAACACTAAAATTTAGTACCCTGTCGTCTCATACATAAGTCATTCTAATGATAAGATTTGATGGGCGTCAGACAAGGGGCGTGGCGCATTGTTTGTGACCCAAATATTTTGCTGAACTTTGAGTGGCACAGCAATGAAACTAAGTACGAACCTACCATTTTCCATTCCGAAAGACGGGATGGTGCGGGTATTGAACAAGGGGGCTTGGAACCGCCCATATAACTTAAATCTATATATATATACAAGAAAGTGACTGTATGTGAGTTACGGCATCACACACAAACGGACCGTTTGGGCGAGACGAAGTTTGCCGGGTCAGCTAGTATTAAATAAACACGACTGTTGCAATGTTTTCTAGTTCAAAAATTGTTCAAAATATAACGTAATATTGACACTGACATGGCTTTGGGCAAAATAATTGATTCCCTTTAATTTGATACTAATATTGTTGGACTAAGATGAGTTCAACAATTTAAATTCGTTTTTAAGGTGGGTGTTGCTGGCAACTTCAAGGCCTTGTAAAAACCAAACTAGAGGTGACCCAAAAAAACAAATTACATATTCGTAATCAGCGGCTCCGGAATTATAAGGAGCAGTTCAGAAACTGGGCGGGTTTTGTGAAGAGCTGAAATTGTTTGCACTGTGAACAATTTTGGAATAATTTAAGTTTTTGAGTTGAAATAAACTTCAACCATTTTTTTCAGCTGAACCAATGGACTGATTAACATGAAATTTCACAATGTGTTGGTGCATGGTAAGGGTTTTATAATATATTTTTTTCAATTTTTTTTGTAGAAAAACTTCCAGGATACTTAAGCATACATTCTTAAAAGGACATTTTTATATCCTTTCGCCAGAATAATTACAACAAAATTATTTGATTTGAGTTGGAGACATAATTCTCTTTCTTTTGATACTAATATTGTTAGACCAGGATAAGTTGAACCATTTAAATTAATTTTTTTAATTGGGGTGTAGCTTGTAACTTCAAGACCCTGTAAAACCCAAACTAGAGGTGACCCGAAAAAAATAATTACATATTCGTGTTCAGCGACTCCGAAAATATAAGGAACAGTTGAGAAACTCCGCGGGTTTTTTTTACTGTTGTACTGTGTTATCGAATGTTGTTTTTTAGATAAAATAAATTATCTTCTGTGGTTTTAAAATCTAAGATGAAATATATATTATTTGAGCAAATATTAAGTCTATCATTAATAGAACTGAAAGCAAAATGACAAAGTTATGATGCACTGAGTGAAAACATCAACTTTACATTTATGAGAGACCCATCCAAATATTGACATAGACGTGAAACTAGAGTTCATTTATAGTATCCTGGCATAGTCAGTTTGTCATTTTCTGACCCAAAGTCCTTTTTGAAGGACTTTAACATTTTGAGGACATACACATTTCAAATATTGTTTTAAATATTTGCGGTAGTGCAATGATGAAGAAACGGGTATCAATGAAAGAGGAAAATTGTTTCCTTTTTGCTCAATTTTCTATTTTGAACTTTGATTTTCAGTTTTGTATTTCGTGGCCCAAAGTTAGTCTAGAAAATACTTTTGTTTTTGAGTGCACGCGATTGATCCATTTTTTGTCGAGAAGTGAGAGATTCAAACTACTTTCTGCAGTTAATTTTTTGACATTCCCTCAAACTCTTTTGTATAATTCTCATACATTTTTCACTAGAGAAAGTGTCGGGCGTGGGCTTGAAGTTTTTCCTGAAGTTTTCCAAAAGCACTCGTTTTCTCAAGGATCACTACTATAATTCATAAATGGATCTGTATCTGGCATCGCTAAGGACCCAATAAGGGTTATGCCCACCTACCTACTCTTTTTATTAGCCGCTAGTTGGAGGCAGTGAAACCCAAAATATTGACACCGACTTAATAGAATTGTCGAGGTACTTTCAGTACAAATTCTTAAAAAAAATCACTTTTGAAGTAAGATAGATGAAGATTGGTTTCCTGAAGAGTGCTTTGAAAAGTGAAGGTGAAATCAAATTCTTAAAAAAATTTCAATCACTTATCTTTTCTAAATATCCTAAGATGATATGTGAATTTTTATGTTCCTCATTCATTGAGCCCGAACGTTTTACCGGCCAAGTCCAGTCTGTTTAAAAGTTCCAACTCAATTATTTTTCTGTCTCACACAGCGGAGACAGATAGACAAATCTGGTGACATATTGACATGAGAATCGATTTGTAACGGTTCCTAGTGGATAAATGTCATGTAAGTTCAACGCGCAACGTTCAATGCAAATGTCAACAAACAAAAAAAAAACCAATGAAATAAATTGAAGCATATGAACAAATAATTTTCTGCATATTTTTCTAGAGAAACTAAATGAAATTGAAGCACAAAACCAGTTTAAACTGTGCTTCACAGCTGGATGCCAGAAAACTAGGAACAGAATTTTCGTTTTTTTTTTTGTAATGTGAACACCGCTGGGCGTTGATAGGCGTATCAATGAATTTACATTTGTACTTGACACAATGCTCAGTCATGGAACTATTTCAAGTTGCGCAATAAATTGTTTTTTTGGAAAAAGTGTATTTAAATAAACTTGTGGTTTGATAAATGAAAAATATAGGCCATCGCAAGCAGATGTTAAATTCATAATCATGTCAGTTGATTAATTTTTGATAAATGTCAGTTGATTAATTTTTGGGCAAATATGAGGTAAAATGCCACAGCTACGTGGCAGTTTTCTTTCTAAATGTTTTGAATAGATTTCGAATGTAGGTAGGTAGCAGTGGCTTCTTCAAAGGGAAGCCCACTTAGGTCATAGAGATCCAATGTGTTACTTGCTTAGTATTCTGGTAGAGACATTCTTTAGGGACTTCCGGAAGAGTAATTTAGAAACATTTTTAATTCTCATTGACCGTTTGTGTTGCAACTCAAGTGACAATCAAAGTGTTCTGGTTACACTCTATTTAGTCGTAAAGTGTAATGAATTACAGAAAGTTTTTTATTTATGTAAATTTTTTGAACAAAAAGTTCTTGGATTTCTCCAATAAAAGAAAAACGGTTAGGTTATTAATTTTACTTATTCCACAGTTCAACGCCAATCTTGAAAATACTTTTCATAGCCTGATTTTGTAATCACCTTCAGCTCCTTCTATAAATTTTTGACTTAACTTGAGTCGTGGAAATAGAAAAAAGTCACAAGGAGCCATTCCGGGTGAAAATTAAGCTTGCGGAATGGTGTGATCGTTGTTTTTGGTCAAATTCTCAGGTAGAATATGATATCTGTGAGCTAGTGTGGTGTTGTGATGAAGAAACCACGAGATGTCTCTCCACAATTTTGACCTTTGGCAACGAACATTATCCCCTCAAAAGTTTTTATACCTTCAAGTAATTCGGAGTGGAAGAAATTCGGAGTGGATCACACCACGGCAATCAATGGTTAACAAAGCCTTGTTTTTGGATCAACTCTGTCGTGATTCTTTGGGCTTTGAATCGTTGGCGAAACGCCATTCCAATGATTGTTGATTAGTTTTGATGTGATAGTCACAGACCCATGTATCGTCACAGGTAATGATGCCGTCGATGGCTCTCTGGCCCAAAGAAAGTATTTCCTGTAGTGACATCAATCCGATGCTGTTTCTGCAACAAATTCAATACAAACATAATGCTCTCCAGCAATCCAAATGGAACACCAACATTGGTTGTTGCTGCCCTGATGCTTACACCATGTTATGCGAGGATAATTTTCTTTAGTTTTTCGATGTTTTTGTCAGTCATACTCAACCACAGTAAGGTCCGCTTTAAACTCTTCATTTCACTCGTACGCAAAATTCACAGAATACAACCAACTAACCCAGAAAAAAAGATTCTAAACTTCCTTTATCAGGTGTACAACTTTGCGTCCGCCGTTTTTTTCCCAAAATTAAAAGCTTTATTGCGAAAAAGTGCTTACAGATATATTATTCAAAGTATTGTCCGTCGCTAGCGACAACTTTCTCCCATCTTTCCGGCAATTTTCGGATCCCGGCTCGAAAAAAGGAGTCCTCTTTTGACGCTATCCATGAAGCAATCCATTTTTCCAATTCTTCGAAGGATTGAAAATGTTGATCTGCCAGGCCGTGTGCCATCGAACGGAATAGGTGGAAGTCAGAAGGGGCGACATCTGGGGAATACGGCGGGTGGGGCAAGATTTCCCATTTCAGCGTTTCCAGGTACTTTTTGACCACTTTTGCGACGTGAGGCCGAGCATTGTCCACCAATGCCGAGTTTGTCTTCGACATCGAAATCACCATTTTTAAAACGTTGAAACCACTCCCGACACGTTCTTTCAATCAGAGCAGCATCACCGTAAGTTTCGATGCGCTTCAGCTGCATTTTTTTTCGAATTGTAACAGAAAAGTAAAACTTCCCGCAAATGGCGAGAATTGGGCACATAAACGGACATTTTCGAGCGTGAATAATACGAAAACAAGAACAACTGTCACTGAAACGGCGATGACAATTCGTTAGGCACTGTCCACACTCACTTTAAAGGCATTACCATCTATGTATTTCAACCAGCCTCAGCCGGTACAGCCACCTATCGGAAAACGGCGGAAGCAAAGTTGTACACCTGATATTTCAAGCGCGGGTTGTTTGAATTGGAATTTCTGGGTATGTTTTGGTCAGAAGGTATATTCTAGTAGTAAGTTGCAGACTTTGTCAGATGCGTCCAAAGTTTGAAATGGTTTCAATAAGCAGGAAAATTATTTTAACCAGTGCACAGTGATTCGACTCCATACAACCGCGGGACAAAATTAGAAGGACTCCGTTCCTCATAAAATTTGGTATACTAGTTAATCATGGTCTGCTGAATTGAAATCTCTAATTTCTTTTTCTTAAACTTTTGTAGTTTGGCAATGTCAGAGTCTTTAATTTTCAAATTTCGTCACTTTGGAGAGCTATAGCACCAAGTGTGTTATCTATATTTTTCAGATTTTACATTTAATCGGTAACATCAACATTGATTATTGCAAAGAGTAACAGAAATTGTGTAAAGGGTTCTTTACTTTTGCAATAAAAACGAGAATAATAGACGTATGTTTTGCTTTTTTGCAGTTTTCTCAATTTTTGATGCTGATTGCATACTTTTAGGCATGAAAAATAGAAATTTTGACGAAAAATAGGTGTTTAGACCACTTTTCAAATTGAATTATTTTCTGGGATCGGAAGATATCGGAGGACATAATTACATTATCCGAAAAAGAAAGAATGCTTCTTAAAATAAAAAAAATCCAGGAACATACTTTCACATACTTTTTAGATTTTTCCCTCTAAGTTTTGCCAATTTTCAGATTTTTAATTTGGAAAAATATTTTGATTTAAAAGTGATGTAAAAGCCTCAGCTTTGCAAATTTTTGAGACAACATTAAAAGCGAAAATGGCCACATCATTTTTTGATCTATATCAAAAGTTTCAGAAACTTCTTGGTAACCATGTATTTTTACAATTTTTTTTCCTTAATAGACTAAAAAACAGAAATGAT
Organism: Melieria omissa; assembly: GCA_963971225.1. Lineage (NCBI taxonomy): Eukaryota > Metazoa > Arthropoda > Insecta > Diptera > Ulidiidae > Melieria > Melieria omissa. Next base: position 55,373,264 of record OZ020267.1, on the reverse strand, counting down.
GTGTTACATTTTTTTGTGAAAAAAGTTTAAACTTTGAGTCGCGTTTGCACACACACTAATTATTTTTTTGCACAGATTTTTTGGGGTTTTCTTAGTTTGAGTTTACCTTTCAAATGACATGAAAATCATTCAATTCTGAGACTATAAATTTTTGGAATTTTGTCTGTGGAACGAATCACTGTGCAATGGGTCTCTCTGGCAATGCGATAATATTCCTAATTGATCAACAAGACGCTCGCTAGCTAAACTTATAAAGAAATGTATTCATTAAAAAGCTACAAGTTGTGTGTTGAAAAGTTTATAGCCAAGCTTAGCCCATAATCCGCACATGTCATATGTCATAATCTGCTCAAAAGCCAAAATCCAAACACTTTCATATAAACAGAATTATCGGCCTACACATTTACTGGCGGCTATGCCACATAATGTTTACAGGTTAATAGTGAGACGCACATTAATTTAAAGCCGCAAAATTGCCACTAGCACTTTATTCCCCCTCGAATGCAAGCAAACATCTTACAACTGCCGACTGTGCACGTGTATGGAAAATGTAATCGCAACGGGCAAGAAATCTAATGTTTGTTCGCTAGAAAACGGACGCAGATTTATCACGCAGCGTCCTGTGAGCGCTAAACTAATTAAACGCCAAGGCAACAATGTCCCGAAGACGTAGTTGCGCCTAAAAGACAATGTAACATGAAATGAAAAAAAAATAAAATAAATAAATGAAAAATGTCTGAAATTGTGCAGCTGGAGCCATTAGGAGCATTTTAACTTGTTGGTTGCTCTTGGTACGTGTTGTTTGGTAATATGTGCTGTTGTAAGGAACATATGTACAAACATATTTATATGTAATGTACATATGTAGAAATCCAACTTGAAATTGTGGCAGTGCAATTATCGCATTTTTGACATTTATGTTGTGTGTGTGTGGGATCACATTCTTGATCATTGCATTGTAAACTGAGTGTGAAAGTTCTTCTTTGATTGAGCATTTTATCAAAGGGCTTGGCTGCGCTCCCCCTTTTGGCTACGCTCCTGCTTGTGCATATGTAAGTATATAAATTAAAAGTAAAGTTACTACCATATTCATTTCAATATGCTTCAACTCTTGAAAATCCATTCGTATTGGTGTGAGTGATTACATTTTCTGCTCCAAGATTTATTATAATTTCTTATACGACAAGAAAAATTAAATTTTGTATAATTGATTCAATATCAAATTAAATATTTGAGCTCTTTAAATCATGACCTTTGTTTTATTTTATATGATCGGCAATCTGCGTAGTTTTTCTCCAATGAAGTTTTGTTTTTGATGTATAAATCTAATATAAGTCTTAAAAAAATCAACAGAATATCATCCAATTTTATGTTTTTATATTATATCAGAGACCTAAAATAATGATTTTCCATATTTTTGGGAATAAAAAAATTGCCATAATTTAAGAATTTCCTATAATTATTGCTTCATAATAACACAGCACAACAAAAAAACACTTTTTTTCTGTTGCATGGAGTTTTTCTACTGTTTCTTAATCTGTTTCTTCTGATTTCGAATCTATTCTCAGATTTTTTCTAGCAGCTCTAGTTATTGAGATATAGGTACCGTGTCATTTTTTTAGTTTTTCCTCTACTTTTTCCATATTTTTGATCGTAATTTCTAAACCAAAAACCTGATTTACATGATTTTCACCTTATCGCATTAACAACACCACACGGCTTCTTTTTCGATGCAACTTATTTTTATAAGTTTTCAAAGGCCGCGATAATTGGACCTCAAAGTCGGAAAATATGGAATTTTAAGGCGTTTTCTTTGATGGTCAAAAACATATACATTTTTTGCAAAACAATTAACGATTTAAGTGTGTAATGAAAGTCGACACATCAAGCAATACAAGACAGCCAAATTATTTGGTGGAATACACATTAGTATCGAAATAATAGCAAAAATGTACCATAGTCATTTTCATACTTTTTCCTTACAAAATTAGGTGCCTAAAAATATGCCAAGTTTTTAATTTTTTTTTTGTTTCGAGCCATTCAAAATCTTTTTGTTTTTCACTTGTATTCCAGACTATAAATGGAATAAAAGAGCATATTTTGAGGCTCCTAATTTTTTAAGGAAAAAGTATGAAATTGACTATGGTACATTTTTGCTATTATTTCGATACTAATGTGTATTCCGCCAAATTATGTGGCTGTGTTGTATTGCTTGATGTTTATTCTTGAGATATTCATATACATCGTAACTTGATTTATGAAACATCTGTACAATTTTCGCCATCAGAAAAAACGCCGCCTTAAAATTCAATATTTTCCTACTTTGAAATCTTATTACAACGCCAATATAAAACATGCCGATAGGATTATTGGTTCAGAAATTACAGTCGAAAAGGAAAAAAAGCCGAGGATAATTCGAAAAAGTGACACGCCCATTTTTTGCAAAAACTAGAGCTGTTACATAAAACGGAGTAATTTAATTAATTAATTGATTGGCACGACAGCCCGCTTACGCGAGACTAAGGCTTAGCTTCCCGCAACCACCCGTGTTGTGCGTGTGAATTTGTATGCGGGTGGAAGGGACCTACAGTTTTATGCCGGTTCCAAACGGCAGGTTGGGAGCTTTTTCATAGGCAATTTTTACTCTCAGAGGTTTGCCATTTCCAGCTGAGAGGACAGCCGCCGAAAGAGAAAACGAGTTTCCCGTTATTTTTTTTAGGTGTTACTACATGCAGTATTCGATCTTGCGTCGCTCTGCATGCGACTCGCTGGACCGCGCACTAACCAACTGAGCCACGGCGGCTGCTGTAATTTCTTACAGTTTGGGTTGGTCCCATTTCGTAAATGTCAAACTTTTAACTAAATTTCGATATATATACCCGTATGTACAAAATACAATTTTAAAAATCTGCCTTCAGAAATAAAACATTACAGTTTTTTAATCCGAAACAAAGTGCAATGTTGCATAGTGTTGCAGTAGTTGTTGTTGACAGCATTAAAATGAGCATTTAAAATCTCACGTCGAGAATTAAGAATCTGCAACGCTAATCACGCTGTCTTTCGTTACCTTTTGCCTTACTACATAATTCTGGCACTCACCACTCGCTCTGGCGCGTCTGGGGATTAATTTCCAACTTTTAGGCGCCTTCGTGCGTGCTGCTTATGGGTCGAGTAAAAGATATGTGTTGGCCACTGGTTTCAGGACGCCTCATTTATGCACAGAGTTGTTGCTTTGGCTGTCGTCATACTGTTTCTTAAAAGTTTCACGTGAGCAAAGTCATATTTGGGACGATTTCCAATGAGTGAGAACATTCACGCCTCTGCGTTTCAGTCTTAACAAAGGGAACAACTAATAAATACAATCAAAAGTGGGCGTTAAATTTGACCAGAAACCCATAGGAATGAATGAATAAAAATTTTACATAAAACATAACAACACTCAAACCCATTGAATACTGCAATTTTTTCATTAGGAAAAAGATCTACGCATGTGATTAGGAAAGCACTATTTCATTATATTTAGTATTGATTTGCATTATACATACATTGCACATATTAATTTACATTAACATGACTGGAGCGGTCAAGAATAAAGATAGACATACCTCATAATGCTACTACAGACTACTTATATAAAACCATCTAAATTTGGTTTATCCACTAGGCTGATTTCATATGCCGATGCCGCATTCTCGTACTCGATGAGCACAATGCGATTTTCACCGACCTTAAGTACTTCGCGGGGCACAAACAACGTCATTTGCGGACCGACAGTCCAGTAACGTCCCAAATTGTGGTCATTCACAAATGCTATACCCTTTCCCCAGCCACTCGTGTCCAAGTACGTGTCTCCCAGATTTTCATCAATATGTAAATATCCGTGAAATATCGTTGGTCCGTTCAGTATTGCCAAGTCTTCGTTTTGCAAGCAGTTATCTGTGACCGTCAGAGATAACAAAATATTGATGTATGAGTCAAGTGGGTATGTGGTCATGGTCCACCGCAATAGCACCGTACTGTCCAGTTTCACATCGCTCACCAGACCCTTGAAATCTTTGAGACTTCCGAAGTTGATGCGACCCTGATTCTCCACCAACAATTGCAGTCGTTTGCCGCTGTGGGCCTGATAGATGGGCAACTCATAGATGGGCTGCGCGCGCGACAACACGCCCTGCAGCACATTGTCGACAAACATATAAGCACGATCCCGTACTCCCTCAGCGTTCAAAATGCTCTCATTATGCTCGAGTTTGGGCAGAAAGGTTTCGTACAACACAAAGCCCGAATGCTGACCCAGCGCTTCGAAAGTCATTGGCTGCTCTGCACTGAACACGCCTGTAGCCAGATTTTTACGCCCCACATCGGAGAGAATCGAGCAGGATCTGCTGAGGAACACTGCGCCGTAGTCGATTTTCGGCAGAGGTGTTGGTATTGTGATGTTCGGAAGCGGCAAATAACGCCCAATAACTTCGCGTAGTTTGTAGAATTTGGGCGTGGGATCGCCTGCTTCGTCCATGGGCGCATCGTAGTCGTATGATGTGAGGTCGGGCTGATAGCGCCCCGGGCCGCCATCATTGGCACCGGCAGTGAAACCAAAGTTCGTGCCACCGAAAAACATGTAAAAGTTGACGCTGGCGCCGTGTTCGAGCATATGACTGTAAGGATTCGAAAGCAACATATCAATCATCATAAGGGACGACAATTTTTGTCTTGTGTCAACTTACGTCAATGGGGCAATGATTGTCTCTGTTTTCACACGCTCCATTGGCTCGGACCAGTGTGATAGCCAGCCGGGATAGTATTCGACATTAACCAGGGGACCACCTCGTTGAATTCTGCGTAAGCGTCGCCATGATTCTTTTATATTCTCGGCAGTCCCAAAGTCCATTGTGGCCAGGACGCCGCTAATGTGACCATTGCGCAGCTGGTATGGACCGTCGTTGGTAAAGAGTACGGCATTGTCCTTGACGTACTTCCGTGTCTCATCGCGTAGCCATGTGCCATATTTCTTGTCGATGGTATAATACGAACCGTACTCGTTCTCCACCTGAACCATAATGATGGGACCGCCGTTGCCATACAAGTAGGGAGAAATACGCGGCATCAATTCCGAATACCACTTGCTCACCTCGTGCAGATAGTCTGCAAATATTTAAATATTAGTCCGAAAATATTTGTACATGGGCACAGGACATTTTTAATTCACTAACATTTATCGGAAGTGCGAAGAGTAATGTCGGGGTACTTGGTCAGCAGCCAGTAGGGAAAGCCACCCTGCATGCAATGAAAACGAAATGTGTTCTAATTTCATTATACACTGGAATAGGTACACTATAGCTATACTATCAGCTTCAACAAATCCTTTAAAATCATAAAACATATCTTTTGCGAAAGCTTACCAAATCACGTTCGGCGCATATGTACGGCCCGGGACGCAGTATGACCAGCAAATCCTCGCTTTGCGCTTCTCTGATGAATCGTTCCAGATCGGCGATGCCAGTCCACACGTAAGAGTCTTCCTTCGGATTGTGAAGCGACCATTCGACGTAGCTGCGAAGAACTCTCGTCGTTGTAGGTGTGTCAGACTTGGACCTTTGCACGATTCTACTTACGTGGTGACGGCATTCAGGCCGGCGGCGCGCATTGTACGCAATTTGCGTTGCCAACTGTCCGGATATGCGCGGAAATAGTGAAAGGAGCCGGCAATGAAGCGAAACGGTTCGCCATCCTTCAGAAAGCGATCGTTGACCCAGTCCACGGTGAAGTTGGGACCTGGCTGCTGAGCATTCAGATAGTGGAGGCCAATCAGTGTCAGCAATAAGGCGACCACAAGAAAACGAATTTTCTACAAAATCGAAAGGAGCTTTAATTTCATATTATAAATTATGATATTATTATGGTATCCCATATCTACACCTTTTCAACCTCAAAATGAGAATATGTTAATTCATAATGAGAATGCGTAAATTCAAAATGAGAAAAGGTAAATTCAATTTGAGAATGCGTCCTAGTCTTTTATACCAACGTTATGTAAGTTTTAATAGATCTGTCGTGGCTTGCCCATGATTTGTGCTGACATTGATACATTGATTTCTAGATAAGACTGTAATTTTGTTTTATGCCAACTGGTAACTACAATTTGCTTTTTGTTAGAACACCCAACAGCTAAAGTTGTTATATATGTGCTACTTCCTGAAGCAATTACGTTCTTTAAGAATTTTTTCTTTTTTTTTCCTTTAAAGAATTTTAGGTTGATTAAATGAGAACTGGTGAGAATCGGTGGTAGTCTACTATGTGTTAAGTATACATAATCTTATAAATAAAATTCTCGTGTCACAGTGTTTGTTACCGTACTCCTCCGAAACGGCTCGACCGATTTTTATGAAATTTTACATGCATATTCAGTAGGTCTAAGAATCGGCTACTAACTATTTTTTATACCCCTAAGGGGCGTGGCACATTTTTGTGACCCAATTATTCTGCTGAACTACAAGTCACAGAGGAATGAAACTTAGCATGAACCTATCATGTAATCATATCTCTCGACAGACGGAATGAGGCGGGTTTTGGACAACGGGGCGTGGCACCACCCATACAAGCAAAATCTTTAAAATAGAATATCTTCGAAATTATAAGTAGCACAACATTAAAATTTAGTACCCCGTCGTCCCATAGATGAGTCATTCTACTGATAACATTTGATGGGCGTTGGCCAAGGGGCGTGGCACATTTTTTGTGACCCAAATATTTTGCTGAACTATAAGTCGCTCAGCAATGAAACTTAGTACGGACCTACCATTTTTTCTTTTGACAGAGGGCATTGAATAAGGGGCAGGCATTGAATAAGAGGGCATGGCACCGCCCATATAATTTAAATCCGGTTCAAGCGCAGTCCATTTCTTTACTGAAACTTAACAGCAACATTGTTTATTTGTGGGCCTTGATTGCGTTAATCAGTAGCTCCTCCTCTTCCTTCAGTTGGTTTTCTTCGTCAATTTGCATCGCCATAGATTCGCCACCTCGCGTATTTCATTATAAAAAAAACAACAAATGTCGTGCGAGACAAAGTTCGCGGGGTCAGCTAGTAGCATCTATATATATAAAAATCAAATAAATTTCGTATGTGTTCTATAGACTCCCAAACCACCAGACCTATTTTAATAAAATATTACGTGTGTGTTTACGGGCACCGTGTGGAAGGTTCTTAGCATAGGGGGCGTGGCATTATTCAAGGGGGCGTGGCACCGCCCATACAACTCAATTCTTTAATATTGAATATCTTCAGAATTATAAGTCGTATAGCATTGAAATTTGGTACAGTGTCATGGCGTAAACATGTTGTTCGACCGGTAAAATTTAATGGGCGTTGGACAAGGGGCGTGGCACTTTTTAAATTCCGGTGTAACTTTCGAACTATAGCGTTCACATCAGTGAAACTCGGTACAAACTAACGATTTGGTCGTGTCCTTCGACAGGGAGAATAGGGTGGGTTTTTGACAAGGGGGCGTGGCACCGCCCATACAAGCCAACTTTTTAATACGGAATATCTTCGGAATTATAAGTCGTATAGCATTGAAATTTGGTACAGTGTCATGGCGTAAACATGTTGTTCGACCGGTAAAATTTAATGGGCGTTGGACAAGGGGCGTGGCACTTTTTAAATTCCGGTGTAACTTTCGAACTATAGCGTTCACATCAGTGAAACTCGGTACAAACTAACGATTTGGTCGTGTCCTTCGACAGGGAGTATAGGGTGGGTTTTTGACAAGGGGGCGTGGCACCGCCCACACAAGCCAACTTTTTAATACGGAATATCTTCGGAATCATAAGTCGTATAGCATTGAAATTTGGAACAGTGTCATGGCGTAAACGTGTCGTTCCACAAATAAAATGTAATGGGCGTTGGAAAGGGGCGTGGCACTTTTTAAATTCCGGTGTAGCTTTTGAACTATAGCATTCACATCAATGACACTCGGTATAAACTTATTATTTAGTCGTGTCCTTCGGCAGGGGGAATAGGGTGGATTTTGGACAAGGGGGCGGGGCACCACTCATGCAACTCAAATTTTTAATATGGAATAATTTCGGAATTATAAGTCATACAACACTAAAATTTAGTACCCTGTCGTCTCATACATGAGTCATTCTAACGATAAGATTTGATGGGCGTCAGACAAGGGGCGTGGCGCATTGTTTGTGACCCAAATATTTTGCTGAACTTTAAGTGACACAGCAATGAAACTAAGTACGAACTTACCATTTTCCCTTCCGACCGTGAGTTACGGCATCACACCTAAACGGACCGTTTGGGCGAGACGAAGTTTGCCGGGTCAGCTAGTATAAAATAAAACATCTACGTTTCGTAGTCAAGGAGGTGATTTGTGTTTCCGAATCGATCCCCCCCCCTCCCGCTCCACTGCATAGTCTATCAATAATCAACATTTTAACCCTTTCCGACATGAAAATAAACCGGGCTGAATGAATTGTATGGGCTGTAGTCCAATATATTGGACATCGTTACTGAAAGGGTTAAATCACTATGCCTATGGTAAATTCAATTTGAGAATGCGTCCTAGTCTTTTATACCAACGTTATGTAAGTTTTAATAGATCTGTCGTGGCTTGCCCATGATTTGTGCTGACATTGATACATTGATTTCTAGATAAGACTGTAATTTTGTTTTATGCCAACTGGTAACTACAATTTGCTTTTTGTTAGAACACCCAACAGCTAAAGTTGTTATATATGTGCTATTTCCTGAAGCAATTACGTTCTTTAAGAATTTTTAATTTTTTTTTTCTTTAAAGAATTTTAGGTTGATTAAATGAGAACTGGTGAGAATCGGTGGTAGTCTACTATGTGTTAAGTATACATAATAGCATATAAAATAAAACATCTACGTTTGTGTTTCCGAATCGATCCCCCCCTCCCGCTCCACTATGAGTGTAACCACATCGTTGTGGCTGTAATAATTACTTAAGCATAAAAATTTTTACGCATAACGAAAAATTGAATATTTCTTCAATTACTTTAGCCAAAATTTATATAAATTGAAAGAAAACGTCAAATTAAAAAGTTATCTCATTTTTCTGCTGCTTCTTTATAAATTTCGTATTTGTACTAAAACTTCTAACTATTCTAAGGACCAACAAAAAGTAAATTCCTGAAACCACAGAGGATTCAGACGTCCACAACGTAGCATGTTGCCATATGGCAACAAAATAGCGAAAGGGTTAATGAATTCACGCACAGTTATGATGGAATCTGCGGTGATCGCGGGTTTCAGTTGGCCAACATGTTGGCCCTCATTTATGTTTTTCAGACCGTTTTAAAATCACGAATACAAATCATGAATTCTGTCAGGGGATAAACAATCATCACCATAAACTTGGATTATCAATTAAAATGTTTTGGTTGAAGTTTTTCCAAGTTGAAAGAGCACTTAAAAGAACACAAGTTAAAAGAACAAAAGAACAAAACAAAAAGAGACAGTATTATTTTTGTTCGATGCTAATTTTGGATGCACAAGTATTCTAAATTGGCTAACCAAATGGTTTTTAAAACTCCCTTCCATGACCAAGTTCTGTCTACGCCCCTGCCTACATATACAGGGTAGGCCATTTAAAGTGGAAGGCCATTCTTGTTTTTGAAAAAAAAGAGGAAAAAAAATGTTTTTTTTGTTTTCATCTCGATATTCATTTATTTTGGTCCAAGGAGAAATTTTCTAGTTAGTTTTTGAAAATGATATCGCGTAAATGGCCACCATTAGCTTTGGCCGCTAAATGTGCCCTTTTTTCGGCATTTTCCATCACTTTTGCCAGTGTATCGGCCGATATGGCTCTTATTTCGCGGCGTATGTTGGCTCTGAGTTGAGCTAGTGTCCTTGGCTTGTTGGTGTATACCTTGGACTTCAAGTAGCCCCATAAAAAAAAGTCTGGCGGCGTCAAATCGGGTGATCTCGGTGGCCACTCATAATCGCCGTTTGGTTTTCACAATCGAGAAGTTATTTTGAATGTAAAGCTGAACAATTTCAGCACGTTCTTTTGGAGTGTACTGTTCCATGGTATAAATTGTCTTGGAATGACGCTTCCAACGCGCTATGTCATTAGTCGATCTGACAGCTCTGTCAAAAGTTATAGGGTTACCAGATGCTTCCACTTTAAATGGCCTACCCTGTATATGTGTATTCTTGATAACAGTCAAATGTTATAAACTTAGAAAAGTGTCAATTTCTTCAGTTTAATCATTCGATAGAAATCTTGTTTTTGGAAATCATCAGTCTGACAGATAACTAGATGACATGGTTCTTGTCTTATGAAGCCACAACAGATCTGACAATATGTTAGGTCCGACATGACGTTGTGTATGAAGCAGTTTTTGGAATCGAATCTAATCCAGAGCGAAGAATCTTTTTACTAGAAAATTTGATTTCTTGAACCTGACATCAAGTTTGGGGAAAACAATTTTTTAGAACTGTTGTGTTGTAGAAAACTGAAAAAAAATATTCCTCAAGTTCAACTCCACTGCTCAGCGACATTGTTGCAGTCAAAGTGTAGGAAACTCTGATACATCTTCGCCTCCCATTTTCTGTTTTGTTCTTTGGCTTAGTCGCTCGTTTATGGTCTACGCTGCGTCGTGACAGCGACAGAATAGAACAGAATTCGCAAAATTCACTCTTTCACTTTGGTTAACGCAATTTTGTGCAAAATTATGAACGTAAAAAAATGTCAAACTCGTTAAACGCAAACCGCGTAAACGACGATTTGTGTTGTTGCGTTGTTGTTGCGCGGCGGGTGGATAGGTGACCGGGTACCCTTGCTTACCGTTTTAGACACAGCATTAAGACGCCTGTAAATCCAGTGGCGAAATACAACGGCGTTGTCCTTCCAGCTATGCTCCGAGCAGGCATCGAGCAGCGGCTGCACCTCAGGCGGCTGCAGGTTTGGCGCGAACGCATCGTTACGAGCGCCAAGACACCAAGACGCCAGCCAGCCATGTTGTTGTTGCGATTGGTTGCGGCAAGTGTTGCATTGTGGCGCCCAACGCAGTCGCCACCAATGATAAATGCGCATTCAGGCTGGCGCTGCGGCTGGAAGCTGCCGAGGTGGGAACAGTTGGCGCACAGCAATCAGCAACAAATTCAATTGATGGATAGTCGCCTTTTCACTGCTGCTGCTGTTCGATCGTCTTCAATAAGCTTGCAATTTAATTTGTTACCGTTAGCGTTGTCGCCGACGACTGTCAGACGCAGCGCACACGCTCCTCAGCGTTGTGTGCAGTGATGGAAATATTTCGCGATGTCCTTATGTAAATATCGAATAGCATTGATAAAGCTTGAGTATTGGGAATTTTACAATTTTGAATTTCAACCGAAGAACCGAGTCCTGCGCTTCGGAATTGGACTTTGCGTCTACCAAAGAAATGAAAATATTTTTGTTTTTAAATCAAAATAACAGAAAAATCTTTCCATCACAGTGAAATAAAATCAATTATTTCAGTATGAAAACCAGGTGGAGAATTTATGGATTTTTATTGAAATGATTGCTTGTGACAAAAACCTATACTTATTTAAATTTTACTACAAATATTCATACATAAGAAGCTCAAATATTATTCTGAATAAGCATTGCTACATTTTTTTGCTGCGTATGAATCTGCGATGCGGTGTTGAGCAAACATTCCCAATTCTTGTGGTCTTCTCTAGTTATCTTTCTCGGGAAGCTAAAACATCCAGCTACAAGTTTTTACATTTTTTGTTTTAGAACAATTGTTGTTTTTTTTTTAAGAAAACACTTTCTGTGCAAGCAAATTCAATTGGCGAGCGAACCGCGTTTAAAAAAGAATTTCTCGCTTCCTGGGATCGCTTCGAAATAGTTTCGAATTTGTTTTGCCTGAAGGAATCAACAGGTTTGGCGCACACAAATGCACAACGTACACAACCATTGAGCAAATAAACAGCAATGCACTCAATACTATCAAAGATGCATTTGTCAGTGTGCCACAAGTTGACGCGTGTACGCGGTTGCCAATTCAATTTTATTGGCTCATGATTGAAGCCGCGAAGACGAGACGCTTTCAGGAATGAGTAGCAAAAAAGATGAAATACAAACATAAGAAATGCAATAAGATTTAATTATAGGTGAGTTCTATGACTTTGTTAACGAACGAGTGTTGCGGCGAGTGATGCTCGGTTTTCATTCCAATCTTTGTTCTTATTTGTGTTCAATTAGTTTGTAATTCTTATCTTGATGAATAATCCTGCGTACTTGTTTCTGCATCATGTGCCATTCCTATTCTTTAACCAATTTTCGATCTATCGGGAGATTGAGAATGTAGAGAGAACTAAGTTTGAATGACAGATCGAATGATTATCGAAAAACTGACCTATGCCAATAATGTTTGAATGACACTTCAAAACGCACTCAAACGCTCCAACCAAAGATAATACAATATTAATTAATTAATTAATGCAATTGTACAGGGTTTTCCAACAAGAGGTGTTATTTTGGTATTCAAATAAAAATGCAATTTTTTGAGATAAATGATCGGATGTTTATTTACCTCTTCCAGAGATAACACCCAGAGGAACCAATCAGCAAAGACACGACGTTGTTGATGATCGGTCGGCTTGAGTTCTTGTGTTAACTGAATATATATAAGCCTTAAGACCCAAGTCTTTATGCAAAATACGGTGTAATGACGTTTTTGGAATGCCCAATTCCAAAGAACGACGAGGAATCGACAAACCTGGGTTTTCTTCAACACTTTGGGCTACAGCAGCAATATTCTCAGTTGTTCTTGAGCGACGTGCACGGGTTTTATTCTTCACATCACTAACTTGTCCCAGCAGCTCGAATTTGTCCACCAATTTCTGTATTGCGGTCCGACAAGGTGCTTCACGACGACCCAAAAATGCTCTAGTTTTGCGAACTGTGACTGCAAGACTTTCACCATTTTTGTAGTGAATTTTAATAATTTTAATGCGTTGTTGAAGCGTGTATCGTTCCATTTTTAGTAATGGCGTAGTTTCTACTTGTCAAATGTCAAAGAATAAAAGCTTCAAAAGTGACAGCTACCGAAATACCGGGTGATTCAAAATAACACCTCTTGTTGGAAACCCCTATATATATTGTCTTTGCTCCAACTGCTCTGGTACGGCAGCTGTTTTAACCATAAGAATGGTTTATAAGTGCAACGATTCAGCGCTGAAAATGTCTAACGCTTAGTTTCAAATCCATGAAATAAAATACGATTGTATACTGAATGTCTAGGAATTAAATATTTTTATTATTTTATAACTAATCATATGACGAAAACTAAGGATAAAAACAAACTTATTACTTGGTCCCCAAAGTTGGCTTAGTTAACCCACCCTTAGTGGTTACCATCTAATTTCGGTGTGTTTATTAAGTTGATTTCATAGGCCGGTGCCGCACTCTGGTTTTCGATGAGCACAATGTGATTTTCGCCGACCTTAAGTACTTCGCGAGGCACAAACAGAGTAATTTGCGGTCCGATTGTCGGCCAGTAACGTCCCAAATTCTCGCCATTCACAAATGCTATACCCTTTCCCCAGCCACTCGTGTCTAAGTACGTGTCTCCCAGATCGCCATTATCAATGTTGAGTACTCCGTGAAATACTGTCGGTCCGTTTTGCATTCTTTGGCCCTTGTGATGCGTCAAGCAATTCGAATCCTTCTGTTGTGCGTGTTCCAGGAATAATTGAATATCGACGTGCGATTCGAGTGGGTATGTGGTCATATTCCACTCCGTCAGCACCGCACTGTCCAGTTTCACATCGCTCACCAGTCCCTTGAAATCGCTGAGAATTCCGTAGTTGATGCGACCCTGATTCTCCACCAACAATTGCAGCCGTTTGCCGCTGTTGGCCATTAATGGCAACTGATAGATGGGTGTCTCGCGCGACAACACGCCTTGCAGCACATCATCGACAAACACATAGGCACGATCCCTTACGCCCGCGGCGTACAAAATACTCGGATCACGCTTGAAACTGGGCAGAACGGTCTCGTACAGCACAAAGCCCGAATACTGACCCAGCGCTTCGAAAGTCATTGGCTTCTCTGCACTGAACACGCCCGTAGCCAAATGTTTACGCCCCACATCGGAGAGAATCGAGCAGGATCGGCTGAGACGTCCTGCGCCGTAGGCGATTTTCGGCACAGGTGTTGGAATTGTGATGTTCGGAAGCGGCAAATAACGTCCAATAACTTCGCGTAGTTTGTGGAATTTGGGCGTGGGATCGCCTGCTTCGTCCATGGGCGCATCGTAGTCGTATGATGTGAGGTCGGGCTGATAGCGCCCCGGGCCGCCATCATTGGCGCCGGCAGTGAAACCAAAGTTTGTGCCACCGAAAAACATGTAAAAGTTGACGCTGGCGCCGTCGTCGAGCATTTGACTGTAAGGATTCGAAAGCAAGACATCAATCAAGTAACTCGTTTTGAAGTAGTCGCCCTATGCCAACTTACGTCAAATAATTGGCAACAACATTCGTGGGCACACGCGCCATTGGCTCGGACCAGTGCGTCAGCCAGCCGGGATAGTATTCGGCATTAACCAGGGGACCATGTGGTTGAATATCGCGTAAGCGTTTCCATGTGTTTTTCAAATTGCCGCCCGCTCCAAAGTCCATTGTGGCCAGCACACCTTCAATTTGACCGCAGGACAGAACGGACGGACCGTCGTTGGTGAAAAGTGCGGCATTGTCCTTGACGTGCTCCAGGGTTTCATCGCGCAGCCATGTGCGATACTTCTTGTCGCAGGCGTAGTACGAGCCGTACTCGTTCTCCACCTGCACCATAATAATGGGACCGCCGTTGCCGTAAAGGTGAGGAGTGACGCGCGCCATCAGCACCGCATACCATTTTCGTACCTCGTGCAGATAGTCTGCAAAGATTTTAAAGTAATTATCAAATATTTGTTAATGTCTTTGATCTCGAAATGTAAATTGAATCTGTACTACATCTCCTTTGGGCATGTTCGTGGAGATGGATTGCTTGAAGACTTGAAGATCTGGAAGACCAGTTAGTCAATTTGCCAGATGTACTTTAACCTCAAGCTGGTTTCTAGCTCCAACCTGTGCACACTGACAAAGGTATTTGTTAGTTCTTATTGGGACTTAGACACGACGAAAGTTAAAACACTGCGAGTGTTAGAGCTACAGGCCACTAGACCATTTTACTGGGGAGCATTAAAAGCAAAAATTTTTCGACGCAGTCTATCCACAATAATTTTTAACATTTTTTCGCCGGACCCTCTAAATATTTTACACATAATTACGAGCCTTCGTCAAAACGACGATGCCGTTTGCAAACAATTTCAAAGTCTGTGCTTTCATAGCAGATATGCATATTGTTCCATTTTGAAATACATGCCTCGTCAAATCGACAAAGTTTTGTACATAAGACTATAATCTTTTTAGTGAAGAGAGCACTCATAGCCACGTTTAACTATCCTCCAAACCTCATAAATTCCGAGAGTATTTGAAACATCACGTAGTATTTATTGTCAATATGAAATTTACTTACTGATATCGGATGTGCGCAGATTGATGGTGGGGTACTTGGTCAGCAGCCAGTAGGGGAAGCCACCCTACATGAAGAAGAAAATGTTACAATTAGGTGTTACACTGGAAGAAGGTTTCTAACAAAGCCTCCAACGAATCCTTTAAAATCATAAAACATATCTTTTAACCCTTTCGACCACGAATTTACCCTGTGTCTCGGAGTTCTAGAGCTAGTTTACTTTTGAACCATTTTAGCTTAAAACGGGTTAAATAAATTTTGTATCAACACTTTTTAATTACAGAAAAAATATTTAATGTTTATAGAAAAATACAAAATTATTACTTTTTTGATTTCATTTAATCGTTATTAAAGAAACAGGGTTTTGATTAAACGAGCCCAATTCGTAGACTTCAATTAGAACACAAACTTTCCCTGATGTCGCTGCAAATTATTGGAAATTATTTTGGGGATAACGTTAAAATTGTTGTAATTTTCTTTGAATTCACTTCTAAATATAATAATTTGTTTGTGCCAGCTCACATTAAACTCCTAAATCAATTGTAGCTTTTGCAATCATAGCTTTCACAAAAAAGTAAAGTTGCTCTCAGGCAACTTTGGGTTCGAAAGAGTTAAATATTGCGAAAGCTTACCATATCACGTTCGGCGCATATGTACGGCCCGGGACGCAGTATGACTAGCAAATCCTCGCTTTTCGCTTCTCTGATGAATCGTTCCAGATCGGCGATGCCAGTCCACACGTAAGAGTCTTCTTTCGGATTGTGAAGCGACCATTCGACGTAGCTGCGAAGAACTCTCGTCGTTGTAGGTGTGTCAGACTTGGACCTTTGCACGATTCTACTTACGTGGTGACGGCATTCAGGCCGGCGGCGCGCATTGTGCGCAATTTGCGTTGCCAACTGTCCGGATGAGCGCGGAAATAGTGAAAGGAGCCGGCAATGAAGCGAAACGGTTCGCCATCCTTCAGAAAGCGATCGTTGTCCCAGTCCACGGTGAAGTTGCGAGCCGGCTGCTGAGCATTCAGATAGTGAACACCGAGAAGTGTCAGCAGAAACCCGACCACAAGAAAACGCATTTTCTACGAAATCAATGGGAAATTTGAGTAAATTGTTGGAATCATCAAATTAGTGTAAAGTTCTTGAGTGTGAAAAGCACTTGAAGTCAATAGAATGTAAATGGCAATTAGGCATGACGGCAATTTGTCACCCCTGCGTTGTTCCGTACACATCGTGGAAGTGGCAATGCGGAAGTTGTGCGCTAAATTCAGGTTCAATGGCGGGAGTGAGTACCTTCTCTATAAGTTGCAAGATGCCCACATGCATTCATATTAGATATATATATGTAGTACATGTGTGAATGCACAATGCAATTTTCCACAACACTTTCGCCGTGACATTGCCGGCTTGATTGTGGGCTTTGTGTTTTTGTTGTTATTGTTGCTATTAACCAATTGAATTAAGCATTTGGCGTGTGCGCGTTTCATTGGGAAGCGTATTATTGCTTTGCATAAAGCTACATATCAGATTCCTAAAAGTGCACTGACAAGAGTTATATATGGAAATATATTTAATTGATCAATAAATATGGATATATTTATTCATATATGAATAGTTGCCTTAGTTGAAGCAGAAAATTGTTCACATAAAAAGTGATAAAGTTCAAAGAGTTTCTTGGGTCACCAGCTGCATTGACATAGTCAACAATTGGCATTTCATTCTAAAAACCAATCGTGCGACCAAGTTGATATGATATCTTGATATCTTTCTGGACGTGCTTGTTTGCTCTGAACTTGAGACGTTTAATTCTGTTGATTCTTAGTAAGTTTTGCTCAAATTTGAACTTTTGCACAGTGACTGTTTGAATAGATTCCGAAATGTTTATGATAATCGGTGGCTTATGGTAACCTTGACTGCAGCATTAATATCTCACATTTATTTTATTTGTTCATGCTTCTATTGCAAAAAGCAACATTATTTTTATTTGTGGCAAATTTCAGGTATTTACTTAAAATTAGTCTAGCTCCACTATTTTGTTTGATTGTTTGTATATTTTGAAAATTTGTGTTTTTTTATTGAATTGTGTGAAGATTATTTTTGGCAATTAATTTATAGATTACAATGATGCGCTAACAGATAAATAATGAAATTGGTTACATATTGGTTTATGAAAAGTTTATTTGCTGATTTTTTGAACTCTAAATCTGGGCATTTTCACAACGCCACAAATGTTTATGAAGTAATTGAGAATCATTTAAATATAACACCGTGCGACAGAATTTTTCACACCGGGAAAAATCCATATGTGAGTGAAACTAGAAACCAAACATAGTAATACTGCGTACTCAGTTTTTAATTTCTACATTCTTTGTCCTTTTAAAAGGACTTAAAAACTTTGAAGGGGATAAACAATTAAAAAAATATAAAAAGTACTTAACTTCGTTAGAATATAGCGATATGTATATCAAATGAAAAAGGAAAGGCTCAAGAATTACAAAAAATTACTTTTTTTATATATTTGTAAAAAAATGATATGAGTAAGGTCCTTTGAAAATTTCAATCCTATATATCCTTATAAATTTATATAGAATTTTCTTGAAAAGGAACTATGATATGTTAAAACTGAATGTAAATTTTCTTATAAAGGAACTATGTTAAAACCCAAAATCTACTTGATCACGTGTCAAAATTTCATTACTCTTATTGGCTCGAAAGCTATTAAAAAAAGGCGGAAGCTGAAATTCGAATGAAGTACAAAAATTTTAATTTATTTGAATATCAGTATTTTAAATAATAAAAAGATACAAAATCAATGAAGCGAAAATAATGAAACTTTGACACGTGATCAAGGAGATTTTGGGCTTTAACATACTGACTTTTCAAGAAAATTCTATATAAATTTCCAAGTATATGGATTTCCATATCCATATGGATTTTTTCCGGTGTGAAACATTTTTTTTAATTTTTGTCGCACAGTGTAATATTATGCATTGAAATTATTTAGAGCCAAAAAGGCATTTTATCTCGATACAACGATACGTTCTCCGCAACTAATTTTTCATTTACTTTCCTCCTGGACATTGACCACCAAAATTTCTCTTCCTACTACGATTGTACGACAGGTTAACACGTTCATAAGAAGTATTTCCATACGATTAGCATTTCTTGGCCGAAGCCAGTTCATATTACAGACTGATACTCCACTTGACAACAGTGCATCTAAGTTCTAGTTGGTCGGTCTGGTGCTATAAAATGCAGACTTCTAGTTAGGACTTTTGTTTAGTCTGTTTAGCGAGATAAGTAAATGTCTAGTAAACTAAAGTTTGAATGTGGATCAAAGGTTGTTCATAGACAAAAAAGATATATGAAAATGGTATAGCAGCCTATGAGATCGACTCCTAGCAAGGGCTTCGGTTAGGCTTTTCAACGAGATAAATGTCTGGTTAGCTTAGATAGAGGAGAGGCAATCGTGACAACCATTCACTGAAGCGGCACAGAATAGTTTACTAAATGGACGTAATTTCTAGGACCTTTAATGCTCAATGCTCATATTTAATGTTACCATCGAAATCCAAACGATGAAATCAGTTAGTGGACGATTTTTTACTCTCATCAATACATACAGTAGAATTCTAGCACCTACGCCAACATAAAGTCAGCTTATATGAACAATACACATAGTATAAATTCTATCGTAACTAATCTGCAATTAAAACAATTTTAGGATTTTCGCAGTTTCGATATCATTCTTGATTTATTTTTTTTTAATTGGCTATTTTGCATTGTTTTTGTTGTTCAATTGTTTAGTTTTTCTTTTGAAACGTAAGCTTATCGAATAACCCTGACCGTGAACTGCACATATTTTCATGCATACGATTTCACTTCAATTAATTAATTGTTCACATTTGCCAACCACGCAACTACTGCGGCGCACAGGAGGAGCTTCAATGACTTTGAATTTACTTGAGCCGCGGTTAATCGTTTGACCCATTTGAATTATTTGTTGTATTTGGCGCATGTGATATATGTAGTAAAAAAAAAAAACAACAACAACATTGGAAATAACAGCAAAGAACTCGAAACCCTCACAAATGAGTGGCACTCAAATAACCAAAAACCAGGCAGTGGCTTAAAACTAGCAACAAAGCTGTTGCAAGTAAAAGAAATGTCAGCAACTTAAACAAAAGAAATAAGATATGACACAACTTTGAACCCCTCAACACTCTTCCCTGCTGGAAACAACACAACGAATATTTATCATAGAGGCATTTTTCTGAACTTGGATTCTCATACAACTTGTAGAGTTTTAAATATTTTGAGACACTTTTGATAGGACAACCAATTGTGATTCGACTGCAAAAATGGACATACAAAATTTGTTTAGATGTTACAAAGTCTCGAATAAGTTACATGAAAAGGTCTTGTTGAGGCCCCAAGCTGCTTAAAGCAGTAAATATTGACAAAAAATCGCTTTGAAAACTTGTGCAAAACTGATCAAAAACAGTTTTAAACCTTTTTAACATTTTTTGGTTTCATAATTAAGTGGGTCAGACACGCGTTCCACAGTTCATTGCAAATAATTAGGAAAATTCATACAGATGTCGATTTGTTCAATTAGTCACAATCGACGTTGACCTGCACCCAATGATGGGCTCCCATTATTCCATATTTCCAGATTACTATGCACTGGAATATTTAAATTGGTTCTTCGTAAGTGTTGGCAAACTAATTAAAGTCTAATTAAATTCCAATCTGAATTGAATTTATTTAATTTAATTGATTTCCTACTACTTCTTGTACTCATTCTGGTGTGGTTTCTGTATTCATTAAATATTTATGTATTATTGCTTATGGTTTATTTATATTTTTATTATTATTTTTTTATTTTATTTATTTATATTTCTGTAAATCGAATTATTTTATAGTTATTCATCGAGTACACAGTTCAGTTTGATATCACATTAATAGTTTAATATACCGAATGTACTTGTATGTGGCTTTGTAATTGCTGCAAGTCATTTAAATACAAGTTGTCATTCATTTCATTACTGATGTCGTGTCTAAAAGTTAGCCAGTCTGATCTGATATTCCTCTACTTATATTTCTCACTTACATAGATCAAACCCTTTAATATGCGCGAGGAAAGAATGCCAGGCAAATCAATCAATCAATCAATGAATTTGAAATCAATTAACCGCCAATTGGACGGCCACAATTTATTCGAGTCTTATTTCGTCGTCACTGCTGTGCACTTGCAATTCTATCAAGAAACGAACGAAAGACGCGTTTCTTAAGGGTTTCCTTGTCGTCAGCGGTTTTTAATTTTTGCGCTCAGAACTCGCAACCGCACTTTTCCGCGTCGAAATCGCAACTGAGACCAGCAGCGCCCAGTCTGCTTTAAAACGCCGCGACCGATTGGCGGCTGGCGTCCGTTGCTTAAGCTCAGCTCCGACACTTTTCACATGCTCGAAGCGCCGCTTATTCGTTTACAAAATTGTGCAAGTGAGCGCGTTCTGGGCGCACAACGCTTGGACACGGGGAACGAAAGTGGGCACAGCGCCAATGCGGTTCGACTTGGTGTTTGGATCTCTGGTTCATGTTTGTTGTTTTTATAACTGTGGCAAACTGTTTTGAAATGGTTGATGAACTTTTCAAGCGAATGCGCCTACATTGATTCACTGATCAAGCAAAGAGCGACGCGCGTTGTTCTCTTAAAACGACGGACTGAGTTGTTTGACGTCAGAAGCCAATTGCCGGTTAGTGTTGGCGGCATAAACTTTGTGCTTTTGCTTTTCCAAAGCGTTTTAAAAAATAAAAATGTTGGAAAATATATCATGCAATGATTACTTAGTTTGGTTAAAGGAATTCAATTAGGAACTAAAATGCAAAAAGTAAGACTTCAGCGTGAGATCTGACACCTGTGCATGACAAATTGTAATAACAGTCCAATGGAACTTTAACGGCTGAAAGGAGAGTTAATAAATAATAAATACAAATTGATGAATGTTTAAACGACCAGTGCAGTGAAGTTTTAGTTTCATTTTTACTGCCTTGAAATAAAAGCAGATTCATATGGTTAATGTAAAGTCGTTAAAGAGTTAAAAGTGAAACTGGTCTAAAAAGTATTAATTTAAACAAATCGATTCTAACAATTCTTCACTGGGTCTTGAAAGACCTCATACTTAGGTGATAGTAGTGGCTAGAGCTGCAAAACTATCGATAGTCGAACTATCAGATAGTTTCGATAGTTTGAAAAAAAAACAATCGATAATATCGATACTATCGAAACTAACGAAACTATCGTATAGCGTCAGATAATTTTGATAGTTTGGAAAAAACTATCGATACTATCACAGCCAAAAAACTAAACTAACTGAAATTTTTATTTTAAAATTATTTTTTAAGTATGTTTTAAAACATTTTGTCATGCTGCAGCCAGCACAACAAAAACCCAGACTCAATAATACTTGAGGAAACATGCACATAAGTCGTCTCACTCGCCGTCTTTGACAAAATAACAGATACTAGTATGTAAGATTCTCACGTTTCGCTTCAAATATTTATAGCACCGGTCATGCTAAAAATTTCTTTACAATCTTGTCAGACTTTTGTTTTTATTTGACAATTTTTTCACGAATTGAAGAAGACACATAAAGTTTTTCGAAATTCGGCCAAATTCAAATAAAATGTACCAATCTGCATTAAATAAAAATTCAAACATAAATCCACCAAGTTTGGTAGAATTCTACCAAAGCGACAACACTCGTGTTTTCCTGATCGAAAACACAGATGACAGCGAATCGATAGTATCGACAGCGACGAAAACCATCGATAGTGAAGTAAAAATGAAAACTATCGATACTATCGATAGTACCATCGATAGTTTTGCAGCTCTACTAGTGGCTTCATTCATTCTGAAAGCACACTTAATCCACTGCGGGTAATGTGATAAGAAAATCACATCAATCACACAATCACAAACCTTTTTGTGGTCAGATACGTCAATTATTGAAATATACATACATTTCTGGAATACCTTTAAAATATCTTTGGGAAGACCATTATAGAAATATACCTACATATTTGGAATACCTTTAAAATATCTTTGGGAAGACCATTATAGAAATATACCTACATATTTGGAATACCTTTAAAATATCTCTGGGGAAACCGACTGATAGAGAAAAGCGTCAAGAGAGCAACTGCTGAAATTTCATTGGCTGATGGGAGAGTGAATACATACGAGTATCATATCTCTTATAATTTCTTTCTCTAAGATTCTAATTCACCGCAACAAATGATAAAATGTTTTTCGGCATCAACTTCTAAACTGGCAAATATTTAGATTATCGATGCAACATATCAAAAGTTTGTGTTTTTCGTTTACTCTGTAGTCTGCGTACATATCGATGGATACATGACCTAAACTTAGCCCAAGGACACAAAAAATAGCACTTAATAACTTGAAATAGACTCAACTCAAAGTCTATGTTTACAGTGAATATTAAACAAAATTATTATTAAAAAATATTATAATTAATTATTAAAAAAAATATTATTATGATCATACAGCTGTTAATTCCGATTTTTGACGTTTCAACGTTTTACAGTTGTACATTTCTTCATACTTTTTAGAACCCAGCAAACTTTTGGCCACTTCCAATGGTAACTCGCACGCCTATTTACACATACAACACATTGTCTGTCTGTCGAATTTATTTCTACAGTTTGCAACTGTCGCCAATTATAAGACAATTGCTGCCACAAGCAGCTGGCAATAAATTGCACTTGTTAGGCCTTAATTTTCTGGTCGCTTTCTGGTTTGTGGTTCGTTTTCGAATTAGTTGAAGTATCTGAGTCTGGGTTTTATTAAAGTTGGACTCAACACAAATGCTCATTTCCAGTTGACGATAAGCTCGCAACAGGTATTTGTGTGTTAACTGTAAGCAATTTTCAAAGGTTATTTAGTGTCAAAATCCCTCAATATACACAAAATTAGTACACAAGAGCACCAAATAATCTGTCAACAATCATCGTAATTATTAACGCAAATACACGCACAAAATGGTACAATGGGAAAAGGACGCGTGTACACATACACACACACATACACAGACACAGCTTACAATACTAATGCAATATGGCAACGTGGCATTGCAAATCATGACATAAAAGCGTCACTCGAGTGGCTTCGCTTAACTCACAGCTTAACATCGACACGCTTCAATGTGTTGGGGCGCATGCAAATGTGCAAATGCGTGTGTATGTGGGAGATTCTGTGTGTGTGTGTGTGGGTGGCTAGATGGGGGATGTGATGTGTTATGCTGTGCATGCGAAATGCGTAAATCGCCCAGGGCGAGGGCCAAGTTTCGGCGAGCGTGAATATTTTGCATGAAAAATTAAAATTAATAATAGAAAGGGGAACGCACAAAAGTCACCGCCACAATGCCAACAGAGAGCAACCAATAAATGTGGCTGGCCGATCTTAAGTAAACAACATTTGTCGACTGCACGCTGCACGATGCTTGTTCGGTAATTTGTGTGCGTGTATGTGTGTGTGTGTGTGCTGTTCTTGGTTTCCCTAGCGCCGGCGGCAGCATAACTTTCGCCTTTTTGGCAGCGTTGATTGAACAAATTTACTTGATGCGGTTCGGTATTGTTGTTGCTGTTGTTGTTTGGTTTTAGCGAGGGTCTATTGCATGCATTTCTAATGCTCGCACGCGTTTGCCACTGGCCCCAGCCGAATATACCCACTGCGACATGGCATATGGTCAGCCATTTGGCGCCTACAACCAGCAAGAAGCACAAAAGTAAAACATGTGGCATTTACCATTTAACATTCACCACACATTCCGCATATTTCAATTGGGATCTCCATAACCGATGGCAATGTTTTAGCATAAATATTTTCATTTCTAACCAATGACAAACATTCGAACAGCTAATGTTCGACAACGGCAGGTGGCACCAACTTCCATGGTTTTTTTCATGTATGGTTTGTTTATTTAGGATTTCTTGCGATTTTCAGAAATAAGAACTTCCAGCATAAAACAATGCATTGATTAAGTAAGTAAATCAAACAATTTTAAGGGGTTTCCTGTTGTTGGTTTTTTTGTTATTTGATTTCACATTGAACTTTTCTATATGACAGATAATAACAATTTTACGCGCGCTCATTTTAAATCTCGGAGGTGGTTCTAGTACAACAAAATAATCAGTTTAAATGTCTGTGAATGCAAAAACTGGAATCACTTTTGTGAGGTTTTTATGCTGCAGAGATCATTTATTTTCCATGGCAATACAGTTATAGTCAATGGGATCATCATGTTGACTGACTATTTCCGAGATATTTGGAAGAGATTCTAATAGGAACAGCAACAACAACATCTATCAACAACAACATATATTATCGTACAGCGAGAGTCACTGAAATTTTAGCAAGTTGGCCTCTAAAAAACAGTACAATCAACTCGCCGTCTTTTTCAAGTGATTTTACGTATCTTAGGGTATTTCGTTGGGTCTTTGCAAAGTTATTGTTACGATTATAAATTATAACTTTAATACGGCAAAGAGGAACACTTGTGAAACTAAACACTTTACCGTAAAATATGAATAAAGCGCAACAATTCTGCAAAATTTTGTTTAGTCAGTCAGTTCGTCCAGTCAGAAACACATTTTAATTATTTTATAATTGATTATTATGAATCAGTGTCATCAGCTGTAAATTGTCGTATTCTTTTTTCATATTTCAAACAGATGTTGATTTAAAAAATTAAAATTACTTGAATGTTGCACCTAAATTTTTGATTAATTTTAAAGGACATTTTACTTAAGGAACATTAAACTTGAAATTTTTGAGCTGTCTTCTGTGGAAAATTAGAATCTAAAAATTTTAAGCAGACATAGGACACGTATTGAAAAATGCACACACACACAATTACAGGCCCCAAAGGACATTTCATGCAGTGTAGAACTTCTCCATATTTTAGCTTTTGCTGAACTAAATCGTGTTGTTTTTGTTTCCAATGAATACATGCGAGTACCACGAGTGGCCATCACTCAAGTGCAGCATAGAATAGAATGTGTCAGATGTACAGGCTGTACATACATACCTATTAAGGCATTTAAGGACATTATTTCCAACTAATCACACAGTGGGAGTCGTGCTACCGGCATTAAAAGTTGAAACGAGCCACATGTGTGAGAAATAGTGCGATTGGCTTAGGGAGAGTAAACGTTTTGTGTGCGAAAAAAAGAATTTGCAAAAGCTTTTCCGAAGAATAACACCTGAACAGGGACTTTGTGAATGTGTGATGCGAATGTGATTTTTTTGGGCACTGCTAGATTTGATTTTTTTAAACTTTTACTTTAAGAAACTTTGAAATCACAGCGTTTAATTTATCTCTAAATTTGTTCATGAATTGTCAGTGGTAAAAGAAAATCTTAGGTTATTTAAATAAGATATATAATGTAAGATATACATATATGGGGAAATAGGTGCAAATATGAGAAAATATTAGATCAGACAACTTTTTTGTATAGGAGTCATTCATAATAATTGGTTTTTTTACCGACTTTTGAAGGAAGAACTCGTAGACGCTTAGTTTGAAGTGATCAAGTTGGGACATGATGATAACTATTCCATAACCATTAAATTCCGAACAATATCGACAGATATCAAAATCTTGACGCTAACGTTTTCCGGGACGCGTAAGAATTGCGGGTAATAAGGGGTCATAGACTGACTTTTTTGGCTCTGATTAGCTTCTATCACTTTTTTCTGCTCGCATAAAGTTTACTGCAAGAAAATGGGTAACTCGTACCTTAATTTGTAACCAAACAAAACTGGTCTGAAACAAACTTTAGGTAGGCAACCTGTCAGATGGAGTCAGAGTTCTTGAATTTTAGACCTCTGACCTTCTAGTCGATGGTTGATTTATTGAGAGTCTGTTTAGGGTTTGTTTAGATTTTTGCAAACTCACAGTTCATTTAAAAACAGATTAAACCGAAATCATTACCAATAAAATGGAATCACATAAGAAAAGTAACAAAAACAAACTCTCTTTACATTACGTAGAAACTTTGAAACATTGTGTCCACGTGCTATTCAGAATACATTCTCTTACTCAATGCAGCCAATAAAAACTACATTTCCGTATTTCTCCAAAGCTAAACATGTTTTGAGCAACATAAATATGCATTTCACACAACTTCTTCACCTCAAGCAACTCTTAGGCGCTTTGATACTTAGTTTTCAATCTCTTTCAACAAATTTGAGAATATTTAGATATGTGTGCGTTTGCCGGCACCGGTTTAAAAATCAACTATTTAGTCTAAAGTCAATTGAGACTTGCAAACGCAGCCAAACTCTGCTCAAAGAAAAACCAGTTGAAGCAAGAAGATTTTTATGTAAAAAGCCACAAACCGGCGCATAGCAAATAACTTCATCACAAGTGTAGACATTAGAAACAAGAGTCCCGGTCGATGACGATCGCATTCAAAGAAGATGCTTAATTAGCGCATTCAAACATTAATTCAGTTGGGAGTTGGAATAGGAGGTCTACGCATTGATTATGCAAATTGTAGAAGCCGCAGACGGGTTAAAAAACCAACAGAAAGAGAGTCGAACCTGTCTGATCATTAGCATAACGTAACACAGAGCAATGTTCTGAGATATAGTATATCATTGTTGACAAATTATCGGTTTGGATTTTAGAAGTCCATGTGGAGAATGCAAAAACAAAACAAATAGAAAGACAAAGCACCGGCAGCGGGCAATGAAAACTACAATGCTATTGATAGATAAAATCGGTCAGTTCCAAAAGAAAAGTAGTAAAGAAAAAAATAAATAAATTTATGAAAAGAAAATAGAACAACACAATAAAAGAACAAATTTAACAGTTTTTTTAGTATTATTAAATCTTTATTTATTTATTCAGCCAATCACGAAGGAAGAGGCACTGAATGGTTAAAAAAATTATAAATTATTTAATTAAGAATTGTTCAAATGCACTGGAAATGTTGATGAATGAATGAATGTGACCGATTTTGAATGGTTGAGAAGGCAAAATTTCTTTCAAGAGTTTAGTCAGAAATGCAAACGAATTAGTAAAGAGAGAATGAAAGAAACTTTAGAGGAGGAAACTTAAAAGAAAGAAACAGTTTCTCTACATAAACTGTTCATTCAACCAAGAACGTTTCCCAAGAGTGGTGAAGCTTACATATTAAAGAAAGAAACTTTAGAAGAAGAAACTTAAGGGGGCTTTCCCGTTTTTCGGTTTCAAAAAATCGTTTTTTTTTTTACAGAAATCGATTTATAAATACTATAACAATATGAAGCCAAAGTTTCATAATGAAATATGCAATAGTTTTGAAGTTATAGCCAAAAATGTTTCGGCGCGCACAGCCTCGCGTACGCTTTAAAAAAACTTTAATCCCGTTTTCCTCGAAACCATGTTTTTGTGACGTTTTTTACACTTTTTTTCGGATCTAATGAACCGATTTGGATAAAACTGAATTTCACGTGTTCACAAATGAATTCTCTATCGCACATCATAGGATTTTTTCAATATTGTAAAATTTCGATTTTTAACAACACTTTTAGTACCAAAATTTTGCAAAAAAAATCGATTTTTTTTTCAAATTTGCGCCAAATTTCACCAAGTTTAAATTTTTCAAAAATCCTCCGATGTGCGATAACTAAAACTATGTAATTAATGAAAATGATGATCAATTTGATTTCAGATAAACCGTACCCGAGAAAAGTGTAAAAAACTGGCAGTATGTTTTCCAAACAAGGCAACAATAAGTACTTGGCAAGCCGGCGGCCATTTTTTTTTCCAAAAAAAAATTTTTTTCAACTCACTATTGTAACAACAAACAAAATAAAAAAGAATTACAACATTTTATCAAACTGTCTTTCCAAAATTAATTCTTGAAAAACACCTCATTTTTCGACGAAAAAACGGGAAAGCCCCCTTAAGAGGAAGAAACAGTTTCTCTAAAAAAATTGTCCATTCACCTAAGAACGTTTCCAAAGAGGGATGGAGTTTACATATTAAAGAAAGAAAGAAAGAAGGAAACTTTGGAGGAAGAAACTTTACAAACAAAAACAGTTTCACTACATAAACTGTTCATTTAATGAAGAACGTTTCTTAAGAGTGGTGAGGTTTACTTGCTAAAGAAAGAATCTTTAGTTCTTCTGTTCATTTAACTAAGAAAGTTTCCCAAGAGTGGTGGAGCTTACATGTTAAGGTAAGAAAGAAAGAAAGAAAGAAAGAAAGAAAGATAGAAAGAAAGAAAGAAACAGTGTTTCACAAACAAACAGTTAACCACACAAATTTTTCATTCAACCAAGAACGATTCCCAATAGTGGTGGAGCTTAAATGTTAAGGAAAGAAAACAACTTTAGAGGAATAAACAAATAAGAAGGAAACAGTTTTACTACTTGAATTGTTAATTTAAGGAAGAACGTCTTACATGAGTGAAACTTTAGAGAAAGAAACTTTAGAATAAGAAGCAGTTTCACTACAAAAACTATCCATTAAACCAAGAACGTTTTCCAAGACGAGTGGGGCTTACTTTTCCATGATCGTACAATTGTTTTTTAAAGTCCAAGCCATTCCTTCAGTTTAACCACACAAACTTTTCATTCAACCAAGAACGATTCCCAATAGTGATGGAGCTTAAATGTTAAGTAAAGAAAACAACTTTAGAGGGATTCACTTCAAAGACGGAAACAGTTTTACTACTTGAATTGTTAATTTAACTAAGAACGTCTTCCATGAGTGAAACTTTAGAGAAAGAAACTTTAGAATAAGAAGCAGTTTCACTACAAAAACTATCCATTAAACCAAGAACGTTTTCCAAGACGAGTGGGGCTTACTTTTCCCATGATCGTACAATTGTTTTTTAAAGTCCAAGTCATTCCTTCCATCCAACATCCAAGTAAACCAATGTCTAAAATAAACCAAAAGGTTTATTGCTCTCAAAAAAGGTTTATTGCTCCGATTCAGACCTTAATGCAAGATGTTCTATGAGAACGATTGCCATTGATATACCGATTGTCATAGCCAGTTGTACTCTATGGAATTGAAAAACGATGAACTTAGGCAAATATGCAAAGTGTGAGGCCAGCGACTTCTAAGCCATCGGAAACTCTGTCACATTGTTGTTGTTGTTCTTGAACCCATACATCGGTATCAAACTAATTTTAAACGGTTGATTTAGAATATTTAAAACTTTTATGAATTTGGTATGCAATCTTTTGATCCAAATTTGTTTACCCAACCAAAATTTTTCCCTTAACCGTAGTTCGAGCTTTGTAGCAAAAATGATACATTTGGTTTTTTGTTTTATTATAATTTTTTTCAGGATATAATTAATTGAACTATTCTTGTAACTTTGTTTGTGTTGGGATTATACTTGTTTAAACCCATCTTTCGCACTTTTTTAAGAGAAAGAGGTCTTGAGAAAATTGAAAAGTTTATAATTTTCTCCTTTGTATACATAGGATAGGATTCCTTAAATTTTTTGAAGCTCGATCTACGGTTAAATATGATAAAAAAAATTTGTTCAAAACTCACCTGCGACGTTTTGTCAAGTCTTGTGATTGAACTAATGTTTATTTTACGCACAAAAAACAAAAGAAAAATACGAACAACTTTCAAGAAAACCACAATAAAATGTTTAATTTTCTGATGTAAATCAATGAAAAATTCTTGCATACTTCTTGTCATCTTTTGTCACAATTTACAAAAAACTTGATGGAAAAATGTTAGCTTTGAATAGAGTACTTCGAGTATTTTTTATTCAATTGATGAATTTGTTCAATCTTAAGGAATACTTTCATGGCTTCTCCTTTACTTGTAATATTTGTTGCTTGTTTATTTTTGTTTATTTTGACTTTAGCTTTAGGCTTTAAAATTGGAAAGCACTTTCCGTTTCAAAATCAAACAGAGGAACGAGAAAAATCAATAAAAATAATAAATTATCAACAAGTAGAATTGACCACATTACCAAGTTTGATCTGGCCAGACTGTAATTAATCAATTTTTATTTTTTGTATGGTTTGATTATTATTTAACTTAACAAAAAATACGAATTTATTTTATCCAGTTAGATATTGTCAAACTTGTGATTAACCCATGTTTATGTTTTTAATGTGTTGTATTATTTGAACGGCGATTTCATTGTAATTTTAACGAGTTTTCCGCCGTAAGACGATTATTTTTGGCAAGAAAACAATTATTTGCTGAAAGCCGACTCTTATTCCAAGTCTAATGCAATGCACTGTGCATTAAGTTGATTGCAGCGGCTTCATTTTGTACGCAATCCAATCTTTCATAGCTTTTCATGAATTTTCATATCCCATTTCTTTGCAATAATTGCAGTTTCCGAACTTCTCGCCGCAACCGCAAAAACACGCACTCAGAGGCCTAGTTGAGAGATTCGAATACCCACACAGGAACAAGCACAGCTCCGCTCAAATGTTGGCCGGTCGAGTGGTGAAATGCGACACTGTGTGCTGCTACAGGCTGTTGCTGGTGCTGCTGCTTGCGAACGTGGCGCTAGCAAATGCAACCGGAAGTGCGGCTGGCCTAGGAAATAATAATTTCTTTACGGTAAGTTTGTACAAAGAAAAACTCTAACAGCACCAGCACCTCGCAACAACAACAGCAATGCAAATAATGCCGCACTTTTGCTTTGCTTAAGTGGCGGTGTTTACGAGCGTTTGCGGCCATGAGTGCGTCACGTATATGTCTTCATATGTATTTATGTTTCTGTGTGCATGTGTGCGAATGTTTTCGCTTGACGTCAAAATGAAAATTGCGATTTCAAAAATTTCACTTTTAAATTCACAAACAAACAAACAAACAAACGACAAAAGGCCTTCGAGGAGCGTGCGAGAGATGATGTGGGATCACAGCCACCCGCTGTGACGCTGCTGTCAACAGAGAACGCTGACAACAACGACAACAACCGGATCCAGTTTAATGCCAACGACAAGGACATGCAAGATTTGCCACCAAATACGGGGTAAGAACATGTAAATGCTAGAAATTGTTTAAAGTCAGGCGACACAATCGACATGTTGGTCATTGTGTTGTGCTGATGGACTCTGGTTGATATATGTCATTGCATAGATATACTGTCAGTGCCTGTGTCCTTATGAGCTAACTTAGAGTGTATAAATAATTATGAGCTAATTAGGGTCAACCACGAAGTGCCACGAAACTTAGAGTTGATCATTCGGTCGTCGGTTATTGCATCTTGTACGAGTTCGCTTGTGTGTGTTTGCAGCTACAGTGAAGCGACCTTTTCGTTTCCGTTCGATTCAGTGTGAACGAAATGGCAAACACTTTTGATGCTTTATGGAAACGAAAGCAACTCAAGTCTGTAATACTCCTGACAGACATAGGATTTTTGTACTACGAAGAATACTACAATCAAAGCTCTAAAAAACCCATACTAGCATGCTGACACACACTTGGTTTTTGTACTACGTAGTACATTTTGACAGCGGCGAAAACAAATTTAAAAATAACGGAAATATATTTTCTGTTCATTCTCTATTCCTGCAGTGATGTTGTCAACGAAGAGCTTTAAGAGCTTAAAGCGCTTTAAGCTTTGCTGTATGTTCCGTTCCTATTCCAGTCGGTTCCCTTTGTAGTAAACTGAAAAATCCCATTCCTGTTCGTGGTATTCTACTGGATTTTTGTACTATGATTGTAGTACAATAATCCAGTTGCTTTCGAACAAAAGTTGAAAAAACCGATGACAGACATTGGTTTTTTGTACTAGCAGGATTTTTGTACTACATGTCTGTCACGGGTATTAACAATATTTCGCACACCCACTACAAAAGTGACACAACTCAGAATTTTTAATTTTTCAGGAAACGCAAATATCGTAACATATGGACCGTTTAGTAGAAAATCCCTACATTTTATGCTTTAGGATATGTTACAAAAATTTTTTTATTTTACACTAGAAAATCCAAAATTTTGCGTTGTGACTTTTTTGATGATATTTTAATTCAATAATGACCGAATTATTTTAAGTTATGTCACTTTTGCTAAATTTAATAATTATAAATAACAGTTAAAAAGTTCAAAGACAAATTTTTAAAAATTCATAATTAATTTTAATAATTAAAAATATATAAAAAAAAACGAGTGTGCTTATGACCACACGACTGAAGTGAAACTTCTTTCGCTCCATCTGTATGTATATATATATATATATATGTGTGTGTACAATATATACATATATGTACATATACATATATTAATTTTCTACAAATATTTAAACTTATTTTATGTTCTCATTGGTAAATTAATATTTTTGCATAGATCTTTTATTTTCGTAAAGAAAAGAAAGTGTGCGCGCGCACTGCTCTCTCTTGCTCCTACACTGTGATACAGACAATAGGCCTGCAGTGTGCTATGAGAGGAAGAGAGAAAGAAAATGTGCGCGCGCACTGCTGTCTCTTGCTTATATCCCCCACTCAACTCCCGTTCGCCTCGCCCGATCACACTTTTCGTAACGCGTTCGCCAGCTTACTCCCCAAGTCAAGCGTGCGTAAACCACTCAACTCCCGTTCGCCTCGCCCGATCACACTTTTCGTAACGCGTTCGCCAGCTTACTCCCCAAGTCAAGCGTGCGTAAGCCACTCAACTCCCGTTCGCCTCGCCCGATCACACTTTTCGTAACGCTTACGTCACGCGTTTTCCAGCTTACTCCCCATGCCAAGCGTGCGTAAAGAAGTTTCACTTCAAAAATAAACATAGTCTCAATGAAATGTGATCAATCGTAGTTTTAATGAAATTTATTTGAACATTCTAAACAAGAAGAAGAATTCCTTATCTCTTGGCGATACCCTACAACATTGTATCGCTCGCCGCCTGCCGGCTGAACGGAAAGGACACCAAATTGGGCGCCGGGCTCAACGTGCTAATGAACTTCCGAGTGTGTCCCTTATAGATGTAGCCACTTTAACCTAACCTAACCTTCAATTCGGCATAGAATTACATACACACTTATCTCCTTATTCTCCACGGTAATTCGTGTGAAATAAGGATTTAAGTACATATAGCTTTTTCAGTCAAGAATATTTTTGTATGGGGCCTAGAGTTCCATGTGATCGATGAAACCTCGATCCGCATTTTACTAGATTCAAAGTATTGCAACGAGTCATAACTTTATGCTCAAATGAACTTTTCAAGACAAGGCTGCTTTCAACAGACTTAACCTTTTAGATTAAACTTACTACACTTACTCTGTATTATGTTGGATTTTCTTGGATCAATGTAATACCAAGCAATATATTTTATAAGTACGTAACTCTTTGAATTACAAATTGATGACACTAGATTGGGAACGAGTCCGGCGTTCATAAAGTTGCATTTTGTCATACGGCAACAAAATAACGAAAGGGTTAACCATACAGAAGGGCGGTTTTAGATCAGGCCCTCGAAATTATAAAATTATAGATTAGATTATAGAATTAGAATTCTCCTAGATAGATTATAGAATTATCTCAAATAGATTTCCTAATCTATTTGATGTCAGTAGCACAGCTTAAAACATCTGTCTGTTCTTTTTCTCTCTTTTGTTGTGTTGAAATAGCTCCTACAAGACTCTGAACATAGTGAAGCGTGCGCCCAACGGTTTCATTGGCATGCGCGGCAAAAAGGAATACGAGCTGACGGATTACAACAACGCCGCGGACGCCGGCAATTCGCTCGACTGGAGCGCCATGGATCCGCTACAGCAGGCGCAACTGGACACCGACTACAACGAGGCAGTCGACTGGACGCGCTACAAGAAGGCGCCGTCCACCTTCTATGGTGTGCGCGGCAAAAAGTACACCGCCGACAGTTACAATCACCTGAACAGCGTTCTGTACAAGCTGGAGGAGGAGCGCCTGCGTGAGGCCGTGCTGGAGGACTTCCTCAACAATTTGGCCGCCAAGACAATGGCACAGAACGAGATTACAAAGCGAGCGCCCACTGGCTTCACGGGCATGCGTGGCAAGCGACCGGCGGCCAGCCTAATGGACACGTATGACGACGAGGCGGATCTGGTCGAGGAGAAACGCGGTCCGGCCAATGCGTTCGTGGGTGTGCGCGGCAAGAAGGATGTGGATCATCAGAATTTCAAGCGATCGCCAACAGAGGTAAGACGAAAGGTTCGTGTGTGTGTGTGTGTGTGTGAAAACGAGACGCTAGGAAAATTCGCCTGCAATTGCGGCGCTTTTTCCGTGGCGGCCCGAAAGCGCACGTTTATCTTTGACGTGGGCAGGCAGTGCCTAATGTGTGCGTTCTTCTCGTCAAGCTGTCCTACAATAGACGCGGCAAGAATCAGCGTTTCGTCGACTTTAACAACAAATTTGTGGCTGTGCGCGGCAAGAAGAGCGAAACGGACAGTGGCGTTGCGGCGGCCGAGGCGCGACAGCTGTTGCAACCAGGGGCCGCAGCACGCGAGCGGCTCTACGTCAGCATGCAGCTGCTGCCGCTGTTCGGTGTGCACCCGAAACGCGCTGCCGTCCTGAATAGTCTGCAAGCAGGTGGGTGTGACTTAAATTACAAACACGCTATGTATGTGTTTGTGTGTGGATTGAAGATGGTGCTTGTGGCTGGTGCAAATGCCTTCTGGCTGCATGTCGGCTTTGTTTGGGCGCCCACATGTGCCGTACTACATGTAATGAGCAAACACAACGGCAGCAACAACAACAAAACCAACAGCGACAGTAACAATCAGTTGCTGTACAGACGAATTTGCATGTGCGATAGGGTTATGTGTGGACGTGCCTCTCGTAAGAGGGATTTAAAAATAGCCGAAGAGGGGGCCGAGGATTTTCAGCACAGCCGCTACATGCACTCGCCCTCTCGCAGACTCACACATATGTGTACTTACGTTCATACATACATTTGGCACTTGAGTGCATGCGAAGTGGCGCTTAACCTTTTCAGGGTTTTTTAAGCCTGTGCGACATGCAGTCTTACGCAGTCTTTGCTCTTCCACTAATGTTATTGTTATTGTTGCTGTTGTCGTTGTCGTCTTTATACCGGTCACACAGCATTTTCTTTAAACGGCGCTCGATTCAATGAACATTTAATGGAAATGCGAATTTCTCTGCTTGGTCTCGTTTGCAGCTGTCAACGACATGTCGAACTTGAGTTCAGCTCGTGCTAATTGAATGCAGTGATTTAGTTAATTTGCATTCAAATGCATCTCAAATCATCACTTCAAATACAAAACAAAAATAATAATAAATTATAGTTCCTTTAAACAAAATACAACCAAATATTTAAGTAACAGACAATGTAACAAAACCATAAATTAACAACATCAACAAATTGAAAACGAAAATTAATTACATACAAAAATGTAGCAAAACCAAAGAATTAATATTGACTTGAATTTTATGTAGTGCGAGCAAATAATCTAGGGCTGGAATTATTTGTTCGTGCGCGTCCAAAGTCATCAAGCTGACATTAATTGATTTCAAAAATTAACCACAAGACTAAATGTTAATTAAACAAAGTGCAAATAAATACACAAACAAATGGTACACAAGGACGATATATACATAAGTGTAAGTTGAGTACATAAGTCATGGCAACGTATACATAGTTGCAGTCGCCTAGACTGGCTGGCAGGCATGAAATGCTATCACAAAATTTCAAATTTCAATCATCATGAATTAAAATGCAGTTGCAAGTAATTAAGATCATCAATTGTTGTCGGAATATCGAAAGTAAGTCAACGGCGCAGACGCTTCATCGGCATTCGCTTTTCAATTAGTACCCATACAATTGAAATATATTATGTACACATACATACATACATACACAGACACATGTACTTATTGTAAATATTGCAAACTATTGTAAAACGATTGTGTAATTATTTAAATTAAATTGTTTAACTGACACCATATAAAATTATTTGAAATTATTGTAATAAAAATATACACACACAACTATCGAAAGTTGAAGAGCGTTTGGATTTTTCATTCATTACATCATACATACATTGCAGTCGCCGTAGCTCAGCTGGCTAGTGCGTTGGGCCGCGAGTCAAGACTCCGCGAGTTCAAAACTCCGTTGCGTTAACACCGAAAAAAAAGAAAAACAACAATTTTTCTTTCGGCGGCTGTCCTCTCAGCAGGAAATGGCAAACCTCTGAGAGTAAAATTGCCTATGAAAAAGCTCCCAACTCGCCGTTCGGAATCGGCATACAACTGTAGGTCCCTTCCAACCTTGAAAAACACATTCGCACGCACAACATGGATGGTTGCGGGTAGTTCGGCCTTAGTCTCGTAATCCGGCTGTCGTGCCAGTCAAGAAGAAGAAGAATACATCATACATACCTATATATACTAAAATTACCCAACGGAACTGGATAAACGTGGTTTCGTCCTAGTTGACCTATGTTCGTTTTTTATTATTTTTTAATTTGCTATTCTAATTCTTCATATAGATTCACTTTGTCAAAATGACAAGATGTGCACAATCGCTCAAAGGTTTGTAGAGATTGAATGTATAGGTTTACATAAATAAAAACAGCTGAAAATTTAACTGGAGCATTCTGGAAAGGAGCTCAATCTTTCCTTTGTATCTAAGGAAACTTAAAAAAATCGGTGAGTATGGGTTACTTTGAAAGACTGGACTGCAAGATCGCTAAATGCTTTCAAAATCTAATTTTATAGGTTTATGTTTCCGCAAATGTATGTTTTAAACTAAAACATTTAGTTTTGTATTTCAAAATACTTTCAGACTTTAAACTATTCTATTCTTGGAACCTATCTCTATGGTTCTCAGGCATTCATAAAGTTGCATGTGACCATACGACGAAACGTTAAATAACATGTTTTCTTTGTCTATCCGGTGCGTAATAATCACTCAAACTTTTAATACTACTGCATCAAAAAATGTGTCCACACTTCATTCCATCCATTCGGCTTTAATGAAGTTGGTTTGACTGTATTAGGTTTTAGTTTGTTAAAATTCCAACCTCTCAAAAAAATCTAAAATCCAAGAAATAAATATCTATAATTTCAGCTGTGTTTCTGAATACTTTTGTTGAAAATATGTGAGGTTTTTTTGTTGGAAATACTGCCATGTAATTTCGTTTATATTTATTTAGAGTACAGTGCCACCGAATTTTGAACATTATTTTCAACTTAACTAAGTTCTCAATACAATTAAATCCTGAATTTGGCACAATAATTCCTCTGATATTAGAACCGAAAAAGTACCGTGAGGTAATGTTAGGTTGGTTGCCTTTGTATGAGAAACACTTAGGCCTATAGGGTCTGTGGTGATACTACAAATTCCACTCGTTAAAAATGTGTATGCAACAATATTTTTTCCACATGTGTTGTAGCATATTTTTTAAACGGATGGGGAGATGGGGGGGATAGCAATTGAAGTCATCAACATAATAATTACAATTTTTATTCAAATAACCCAAAGTATAGACTGAGCTAAAATCTGACATTCCAGAGGCAAAAAAGGAGCTAAGCCCTTCTTCTTCCCTTCTAAATAAAAAAAGACATAGCTAACGCACAGCTCAGTTGCTGTTTTGTGCAAAAAAATAGTCAAAGTAAAGAAGCACGATGCATTATCTCAGCATCGTTGCTTACTGTTCAAAATTCAGTGGCACGGTACTGGAGTTACTTAACTGGCGTTGCAAAAAATACTACTTACTTTAGCTCTTTTTTACTTCTGTGGGATTTTATTTCCATGAAAATTAAACTATTTTTCATAATTCTGTGATCAAAAGCTACAATCTCTAAGTCAAAAATTACTGATTCGTGTAATCTCGTATTAAAGTTTTATGTCTCATGTCTCTTATGTTTGATAAAACTAGTAACGCATAGTGAAATCACAAAAATATGGAAATAACTTTTATTTAGAGAACTTTTTAGAAAAAATAAAACTTGATAATGGCTATTACTGCACATTGACTAACTCACATTTATTGCACTTATATAGGTTTAAGTTTTTGGTACTTTAAAAATTGTGTTAGTTTCAGAACGTACGTAAAGTTTACTTTACAGTTTACTCAAGGCTTACTTAGAGTTTATGAATTTTTAGTTGAGTTCTAAATTTACCATAGAAGCTTAACTCAAAATAAGAGATTATTGAAATGTTGGCATTTTTGCAAAACATTGATCTACATTGTATGCGATATAACAACTTAAGTGAATGTAAACTTTAAAAGAAAAAAATAAGAAACGGAACTCTCAATTAAACTTTGACGATCAATCAATTCATTATAACAAAGAGAAATCGATTTTTATTAAAAAATCTTTGTTTTAAAGTTAAATACAAATGTACGGCACAGTCAAGCGAACATGGAGGCATCCATAACCCAATTCTGTCTTAAGTCGACTTAAGCTGTTATCGGTTTTGACCACAGAATTCTTGCTACTATTAATCTATTGATATAATAGCGAAGTTCACTCATTTGACGCGTAAATTTGTTATCGTAGCAATTTTTGCATTTTCTAATGTTTTAGAAAGCAATTGTAATATGACAGATTGCTACGATAGCAACCTTACATCTAAACTACTATGACGAGTGAACTCCTCTAATAAAAAATTCAGAACATCTGCCCATATTGCAGATCTGCCCACAAAACTTTTGCATGCCGCACAAAATTTGCGCGAATGCCAATAAAACAATTCATGCTACACGTCACACTGCCAATTCGCCGCACATGGGCCAACTCGTACAGAGACTAACAGTGCCACTGTTGCATTTGCAAATACTTTGTACTGGCGCGAAAATGTGTTAATTTGTGTATTAATTGCAATTCGATTATCACAGTAAAACACACACACAATGTACGTGTCCACATCTGCAGCAGCAGTCGCACGGGCGACAGCAATCGCATTACGGCGCAAGCTCAGCGAAGCCAATTTATCAATTTCACAATTTTACAAGCAGCGCACTTTGATAAAGTGCGCTTTTACTGCAGCTGTGTAGTTTTATGAAAAAAGATAGTGAAACATTCATAGATTGCGAATTAAATGCACAACTGACCAAATTCCATTGAGGCAATAAATAAAAGTAAATAAAATATTGAATCAGAATATACATTGACTCATTTGTACACTTAACTTACCTGATTGGCCATAATAACCCGTTAACGGGTTATGGCCTGTTGCGAAGGATCTCTCCAGGTGTTTCTGTTTTCTTTAAGTTGGTCCTTTCGCTGGAGACAGGGTTTCCCCCTTCGCCGTCGACCGCCAACTGCTTATATTTAATTTACAACAATGATGGCACTTTTGTTAATTCATTTCATTAAATCCATATCGATGTCACAACTGTTAACTTCTGAAATTATATCTTATTATAATTGGTTACTCTGCCGTCAGTGGTTTGTGGAATGAGTATACTTAAGTCAAAAGTTTTTAGTTTGCAACAGTAGGAAAGAAGCGTGCATTGGATTGAGTCGTATTTGGTAAACACTAGAGAGCGGCATCGGCTGACTTTTTAATGCACATGAGAAGTTTGGTGTCGGATATGTATACTTCACTTACTCGATCGCCGTCGAGTACATATGTATACTGCTCTTACTCGCTCTCTCGCTCAGGCGTAGAGAAGAGAAGCACAGCATTTCGGATAACAACGAGAAGGAAGCCGCGAAAAAGCGGTAGCCGAAAAATCGGAACATGAAAAAATAGGAACATGTAAAAATAGGAACATAATAGCAAAACTTCCGCGAGTATGAGGTACCTTCCTACGGAAGCTAGAGTATTTTTGCAGCTTCAAGTTCAACGGCAGACCAGATATTGCTGCTGCTAATGGCGTTGTGGTTGGACTTAGAATGTGTTTGCTATGTTTATGCAGTAAATTGATTTAAAATCTTCAAAAATAGTTATATTTATTAGTTATTTTATTTATTTATTCATATATCATCCCGTAATCAAAATTCGAGCGATCACGCGTGGAAGTTGAAATATTTCAGAAATAATGTTTATTTTATATTAAACTTAATTATATTAAATGAAATCTCTATTGAATAGTTATTGAAAAAGTCATATAATAAGAAATTTATTTTATCAGCCATCCAAAAAATCAAAAGCAAGATAATACAATTTTCTTCATATTCCAGTTAATATTTTCTAAAACATCAATATTACCTTAAATTTTTTATAAATTAATATTTACATTTACATAAATATATTTGTTCACATTATTCGTTATAAATAAATATAGAACAAAAAAAAATATGCTTGGCGCAATGCTTCGCAACATTCATGCTCATGCTGCTTAAATCTTCCGACATACTCGACACCTTCCGCGAGTATTTGCGGTACCTCATGCAGTTCAAACCTTCCGACATACTCGACAGCTTCCGCGAGTAATTGCGCAACAACGAGAAGGAAGTCTGCTAGCGTCGAGTCGCAACGAGAAGCTGCTCGCTCAGCGTCGAGTAACAACGTGCAGTTACTCGACAATTTAGAGGTACCGAAAAATGAGTACCTTTTTTTCGGCTTCTCTTCGGATACGTGTTCCGTTTTTGAAACTGCACGTGAAGGCATCGAGTATAAATGCAGCTCTCTAGTAAACACAAACGAATGATCATAAAAATCGCGACTCGTAAAGCCTCTTTTATTTCGCATCAACGGGTACTTAGAATATTATGATATACTTTCTTTAAATGCCCATTTTTTTAAAACACTTTTTAAATTTTACTTTCAAAATTCTGTTTACTAACTTAAGTTTTGTAACACATTTGTTGTACTTCATAACCAATGAATTTTAATTCTCAAAGCGGAATAGGATCTTGTCTGTGAAGAAAACTCAGTTCGTCTTGTCGCTAAGTTTCACCTTTTTCCGTTAGTTCATTCTGCTCATTACAAGCAATGAGCGATTCGGTCCAGGCTCATAAAATGTCCTCCGTCCAGTGATATCTGCATGTGTTGTGAACACAAGGAGAAAATTGAAACTATACAATACTACAACTGATAAAATTGAGACAACTATAGTGGAAGTTTCGGTCAACTTGTCAACTATAGTGTAGGTTGAAACTATATAATGTTGATCAGAGAATTGTAAATGCAGCAGAATTGAAAATTTCGAATCTTATTCATTTAATTAAGAAGTCGAACTGGTTTGCTCTGGAAAATGACTAATGCGATCAATGTGCCCAATGAACTTGAAGGAATCCACAGTGTGTCATTCATTAGTTATCGAGTGGAAGTGCGGCACACGTCGCTTCCAACCTAACCTAACCTGTTTGGATGGATTGTTGATATAATGAATTGTAATGTCATTACTCTTATAAGTAAGCAACCCATGTAATTAAATAACACATCACTCAAGACGCGGTTACCTAACCTCATCTTAAAAGACCAATACCTAACTAATGTTCAGATTAATCCAATGATTGGAAAGACAAAAAGTTAAATTTTTGTTGGAAACCCTTACCACGACTTGTTTTGAACCCATTTGGAGACTATTCCATATTCCATAACTGAGCGGTATTTGATGTGCTTCGGTATTTGATTGGAATATAATTCAAAGTGCTGGCATCAGATAAGCAGTTTCTGATGAGCAATTACAAAGTATGTGTAATAAAATGCCTGAGTGCCAGGAATCGTGTGATTTTAAGTACAGATAAGGCTGATTTAAAAAAAAACACTACAGCTGTTCACCGAGTCCAAAGTCGATATTTGGTCTTAATCAGTCAATTAACTTGAATATAGAAAAGCCATAGTTGTTTGCGCTTGTTGTGACTCGATATTATTTCAAATTCGTAGAAAATGGATTTGGTTTAATTTTTGGCAAAGATATCTTGGTTTGATCACCTTTAACCCTTTCGGGACGGAGTTTAATTTTGAAAACCAAAATAGTCTTGGTAGAAATGTTCTCATGCTATGAAAATTCGGGCTACAAAATTATGTTGCTTACTCACAAATTCTGAAATCATCCTTTTATCCGGAGACATATAATTCGAATAATTATTTTGGCGTGCGTCATAAGATCTGAATAATTA
Source organism: Melieria omissa (assembly GCA_963971225.1). Classification (NCBI taxonomy): domain Eukaryota; kingdom Metazoa; phylum Arthropoda; class Insecta; order Diptera; family Ulidiidae; genus Melieria; species Melieria omissa. Next base: position 55,330,701 of record OZ020267.1, on the reverse strand, counting down.
TTTTGAGAGGCCTTAAAAACTTGCTGGGACGTATTATCCCAATAGTCCCGATTGGGTTAAAGTGCTATTTACATTAAACCATTAAACGACAATTGGACATATGAACGGACGACAGTTGGCATCTTTAATGTCGTTCAAACGTTTGGCTTATATTTGTATTCCTTTAAAGACTTTCTAAATTTGGCAATGGTTTTTAAAGCATTGCTAACTAAGCAATTTTGTTAAAATAAATTATATAGTCGCATTGTGCCTATTAAAGTCACATTGTGTTTTAGATCAACTTCAACTTCAGACAAAGTTATTTCCTTAATTACATTTTATGGCATTAATTGATTGACCGTTCATCAATTGTCAACGGAAATTGTTGCATTATAATGCAACAACACTAAATCAACTCAATTTGCTAATACTTTATCGCATCCACCCATAGTTTTTGTTTGTCTTTTTCAATTTGCGTCGGCGTCTTTAAAATAAGATGGCAAATTCAATATTTATGTCAATTAGCTTATCGTGGTCGCAGGCTGTTTAGCAGAGGGCCGCAATGTATGTATGTATGTATAGAGCCGAACTGCCGTCGGCAATCACCAATCAATATGTTGACACAGTGCAAATTATAGCTATTTTATGAACGATGGACAGATAGACATCCGCCAAAGTATGTAGTAGACGAAAATAAAGTTCATGACACAAAATTGTTCTAATTGTTTTTGTAAGTAAATGAAGGTATTTGGGGAAGACAGCAGATTAGGGTGAAGAAACTATAAACTATGAAGAAACTATAGATGCAGCCACCCAATTCAACATTTTATTGTTCAAGTTGACCCACTCACAATCAAATCGTTCCTTCTTCACACTTTATCATTTGTTGTTGTTGTATACTACTTGCATCAGCAACCACAATATGATTATATACAGACGCTCAGTTTGAAAAGTAAAAAATTAATTCGTTGTTTTATTTGGAACTTCTTCCGTCGAACATAAAATTAAAAAATTACACTTCGATTATGTGATTTACTTAAAAAAATCAAATGAAAATAAAGGATCTTCCATTATGCCGTTGGAGTTTAAAATTCACAACATGGCAAAAAATAAATGAAAATGTTAAAGGAAAATATCATTTTGTTTCGGCAAATTCTGCAGCGGATTGTCGCATGTAGTCAACAAACTCCTTAAGATGTAGCTTTGAGACGCTTTTAGTGACATTGTGATTCATTTGTATGGGGTCTTGCACTACCATGCACTTCTTCAGCTGCAAGCCACAATCTTTGCCGTTGCCCTCATTTTTTATAAAATTGACATAGCTGCAAATACAACAACAACAACAGTGCATAATTTATGTATGTAAGAATTATTTCAAATATTTATGTAATGAAAATAAATTAATGATAAATAATAAAAAGAAATTGTCATTATTCCAACAAACCGTTCGGGCAGCATATTTTCGATTTCTTTGATTGCAATGCCCGGTCGTCCAAGATATGGACAGACCACATGTTGATCAAACTTGAATTGAGCATAGTAGGCACAGAATTCTTTCAGCATCTGTTTGCATTGTGGCGGGTTGACATCCACCATAGGTATATTGAAATCGCTCAACGATTTCTCCATGAAATTGGCAATCCAAGCTGGTATATAAAAATTCAACACAACAAATTAACAAACAGCGGCAAATTAGAAAAGCTTTGCTTACGTCCGACTAGCACATTGGCCAACATGTTCGTTTGAAATGCCATAATGGGCGGCAGATGGCCACTGACTTGCAGAAAGTAGAACACCATCAGTGTCATACTGTAGGTGGATATGTGTTCGTTGAGACGTGTGCGCTCAAGCCATTTCTTCAGAAAGATGCACAAGCGACGTGCTGTTGGCAGTAAACAAAATGTGTACATGATAAGCGAAATTGTTTGAAATCGATTGTATTGCAGCGGAAAAGCTATTCACCTATCGGCTGCAGTTGAAATAGATACTCCGTCAGTTTGGTGTTGCAATAGCCCAGGCTGTTGGAGAAGCCAATGTCACACTCGATGCCGCTGCTGTTGTGGCACACTTTTATTATCGGCACACGTGCGCCATCGATGACGTAAACGTGTCCCCAGATTTTGACATTCTTTCTCAAGGCGTCTTTTACACAATGCAAGTAGTGAAGTGTCTGTGATGAGGCGCGATTTTCGAAAACGTTAAAGGTGTTGCCTGCAACGTGTACAATTTATAATAAGTATCGATATTAACTCGATTTGTGAAGCTGTCTTACCAACGTCAATGAATATGTCCAGGTCGGAGTTGCGTGTGCCGATGCCCGTCATGCGCGAGCCAAATTTGTACAGTTTGATGGGCTTGTTTGGAAATAGCGGCGTCACCATTTTCGTCAACTGCTGCTCAATCAGCTCATAGTCGGGTATTTGCTTCAGTTTCTCGGCAATTTGTACATTATCAGCATAGAACTTTGCCAAATCGCTTGATATAATCGCTTTGGCTTCTGTGAAGTATTTTTCAATAACCAATTATGTAAGAAAGCATGAATTTCAATAGTCAAGTCATCGACTACAAGCACCCCCTATATAATATTATTTCTAACTATAATATCTTTCATATCTATGGTAGGAAAACATAGATTTTATAGAAAACAATGATGTTTTGGTAACTCGTGTTACTAAAAATAGCATTATTTTCAACTTTCTGATAGTGTATACGTAAAATGTTTATATGACTTTGTAAAATGTACCGTGAATATGTCAAATCGAAATATTTAGTCACGTTAAAAAGCTGTGAAGAAGTGAAACAATTCAGACTTTAAAGAGATAAAGATTGATTTTTTTTTTGCATACAGCAATTTCTAGCAACGTTAGCTATATAATTGGCATCAATTATTCAATTTTTTTGCTGATTTGGCTCGATCATGAATTAAAAATATTCATAGAAACTATTGTTTAAAGCTCTCCCCCCTCCAATTTAATACAAACATATTTGAGCGTTACAAATCTCTCTTCAAGCGAAGCAATTCAGCACAAAAACATAAAAAAAATAATAATGTAAATATAAATACTGGCTGCAACCACAGAACAACCAACTGTTTATTCTGTGCTGCAACTTACTTTTCGGTAATTTGATAAGAGAATTCTCGCGCTTTTTTTGTTCCAGCAGCTTTTTCTCTTTGCGCAGTTCCTTCAAGGTTTTGACGCGATGCCGGTCGGTTAGATGTAATGTGGCCTTGTCCGCAGACTTGCCCAGATCCTTCTTGCATTTGGTACAGTGATAGATGCATTGTATGGAAGCCAGGTCCGTGGTTGGCACCAGTTTCGTGTTTTCGGTGGCCACCACTAGTTTAGGATGCTGGTCCAAAAACTTATCGATGGCCGCGACGACGCATTCAAGCGCAGCGCATAGCTCCGTGTCAATCTGATTGCATGACTTGCCATAGGTCTCCAACGAATTGAGAAAGCTCTGCGCCTCCAACGTCAGCGGATTCAACTGTTGCATGCGCGCGTGTACCATGTCACATGCAAGGGGGGAAATTATAAAGTTCCGTGATAGATCTACGTGGCCGGTTTCAGCTCTACTTACATAGTGTTGTACAGCAGTGGAGCCCATAATTACAGGGAAATTCCCAGAAATGCAGAAACGACGCGTACACAAAACGGTAAACTAACAACTAGTTGAACGGACAACGCAAGATTGACTACACGCCGAATTGGATGCGTTCGCAAAGGAAAATCAAAACAAAAAACTGTAAATGACAGTTGGCGTTCTGCGGCGAATTTCTGACCGCAGTGTTGCACTTTTGCGCTCGGGTAAGAATGTTTTTAACACGAGGTTGGTCGCAGCTGTGTTGGCCAGCACTGAGCGAGTGGAACTGTGAGTGAGTGAAACAGTTGCGTAATATATTTTCTCACTTGGTGCACTAGTTCAATGACAAACTCCGTGGCTTGGTTGAAATAAATTTTGACAAATTTCGCATTCGATTGTATTGGAAATCATAATAAATTCACTATGATTGGAAATAAAGTTTTCAAACGTCACTCTAATTTGAGTTGGCATTGAATCATGGTGGAATTATACAGGTGGAGTAACCTGATGACGGTTTTTGTGATTATGGCAGTTCATGCTGCCTTGAAGAAACAATGTTGTTTTTTACAAAACTAAGATTTTTTTTTCGAACGCTAACGCTCCAATTTAGGTTTAAGTTACTTTTCAAATATATATTTGAACCGTGCGTAACTGAACTCTTTCAACGTAACTAAACAATTTCGTAGGTTAGGTTAGGCTGGCTGACCCACGGGGGGGTCACACATAGACCATGTTGGTCCATAGTGATACCAGAAAGGTTCTGGAGCTTCAGACCTGTATGTAATTTTTTAAAAACGTTTTGGCAAATCTAAGTAAGTCGCCGCTTTTTTGTTCCGCGATTCTTTCCAAGGAAGGGAACGACGCGGATCCGAGGCAGCTGACCCGTGATCTGTAGAGAGCAGGGCAGTGGCACAGCAAATGCTCCAGGGTACCCTTGGCACTGTCTTCACCACATCTTGTGCATGCATCACTTGGTACCAAGCCAAGTTTGGCAGCGTGGGACAAAAACAAAAACAATTTCGTAACTTGTACTACAATATTTGAACTTTGAATTTGATTATTTGGTTTTGAATTATTTGAACTATGACGAAGTCGAGCTGCAGTTTTTGCCACCGTACTTGGAAAAAGGCCGAATTATTTCCCTTTTCTTGCTACCTTTCAATGCAACTTTTAAATAAGGCAGTGTCAAATACAAACTGTCAATAATTACTCCACCTGTATAATTCCACCATGGCATTGAATGAGGCATGAGCGGGCCACACACTTCACACTGCAAATGTCAAGTGTGAAATAGTGTTGCTGTACCATGCAACCCTGTGCAATGCTGAAAAATTAGTTTGTGTTGTGTGAAAATTGTGTCGTCGCGAGGAAAATTATTGAAAATTAATTAAAAGATTGCAGAAATAGTTGAAAACGACAATATAACACTGTAATGGAGGCGGCAGTAGAGAGTGAAGTGGAGGGGGATCGCAGTGCGATCGAAAATGCATTGCAAACGAGCGGGGACGGAGTGCCGTCGTCGTTTAGCGGCGGCGGTGGGGCTCCGCTGGGCAGTGAGGTTGCGGTGAATGGTGAGACTGAGCACCAGACAGAACAAGGAGACGGCGTACAGAACAATCAGCCCGCAGTGGAACAGGAAGGCCATTGGTAAGTTGGGTTCCGAATTTTTTTCAGGTGTTTATTTAGGTAGTTTTGTTGTGGCCAATTGCCGCAAAATGAACACTTGCGTTGCTCATAGCAATATCAATAATATTTTGCCACAAATTTGCTGTCACCCAGGCCACAGCACCAAGCAGGCGCACCGGGAAATGCTATGGCAGCGGCCGCGGGTGGGGGTGTGAATTTCCATGGCAAAAGTTATGGTGCACCGCCGGCTGCATTTCGTGGTGGTCGCGGCGGCGGTAATATGGTGCCGTTTGGCCGCGGTGGGGGGCGCGGCGGGGGTGGCAACTTTGGCGGTCGTGGTGGATTCGATTCCAACTGGCAAGCAGCACCAAATAGTGGCCCACCAAATATGGCCAATGGACCACAAATGGAGCTATGGGTGGAGACGAAGACAGAGGATGGGAAATCGTACTTCTATCACGCCCTCACACGAGAAACCACCTGGAACAAGCCGGAGGGACCGAATGTAAAGGTCATGACGCAAACCGAGATAGAGGAGATGAACAAAAAGCAGCAGCAACAACAACAGCAAATGCAGCAGCAACAACAGCAAATGCAGCAACAACCACCGAATGTGGGCGGCGGTGATACTGGTGGAAAGCCCGTTGATAATAGCCTTGCTGCACATGGCGAAAGTCAAGAGCAGCAGCCAAAGGAGATGCCACCCATGTCAGTGGCACCGCCAGCGAGTGCTGCCGGTGACGTGTTGACCGCCCATCCTCCTCCGAATATGCTCTCACAGCCACCACCTACGCAACAGTCGTTAACACAGCCGCCGCCCAATGTGGCCGGTGCTTCTAGCGCGCCCCCGCTAACACAACAGCCGCCCCCAGCACTTCATCAACAACCGCCGCCATTTTTTCCACCTGGCATGCACCCGCCCAATTTCGCGCAGCCGCCGTTCGGCATGCCGCCACCTGGTTACGGTGGTTTTCCTGGAGGGCCCGCTCCGTGGGGCATGCCCTGGAATCAACACATGCATCCGGCACATGCCCCACCCACACAGCAAGAGAAACCTGCTAAGAATCTGATCATCAAGCCAGGTGTCATTGACCCGGCTGTCATTGCACGTGCGGCTGAGTGGTCCGAGCATCGCGCACCCGATGGTCGCCCCTATTACTACCACGCAGCACGAGGGGAGAGTGTCTGGGAGAAGCCGCAAGCACTGCGCGACATGGAAGCTGCACGCATGGCAGCGCACTCGGGCGCCACACCGCAGCAAGCCACAATGCCACCGGCAGCATCCACAATGCCACCACACATGATGCCAAACCCGGCTATGATGCACATGCCGCCTGTAGCAGCTGGCGGTTATGACCCGGCGATGGCTTACAATGCTGCCGCGGCGGCCGCTGCAGCTGCAGCAGCTGCTGCTGCCACGCTCAAATCGAACGAGTCGACAAAGGCAGCGCAGGCGGCAGCGCTCGAAAAGGAGTCGAGGAAGGCGGCAGAAGAGAAACGCAAAAAGGAGGAGGAACAAAAGAAATCGGCAGCGGCCGCTGCTCCAAAGCCTGTGGACAAGTCACGTCCCATTTCGAGCACGCCCATTGCGGGCACTCCATGGTGTGTGGTGTGGACGGGCGATGCGCGTGTGTTCTTCTACAATCCATCATCGCGTACCTCGGTGTGGGAGCGGCCGGAAGAGCTGCTTGACCGGAGCGATGTCGACAATGCGGTCAGCAATCCGCCAGATCAATTGAAAGGCTCTACAGAGAGCAGTAATGACAAACCGGAAGAGAAGATTGAAACGGAAAAGCACAAAATGTCACCACCCGTAGAAGAAGAGGAAGAACCAGAGGATGACGAGGTGATCAAGATTCGTACCGAGTCTGAATCCAGTGTTGAGGAGGTACCGACCAAGAAGCCCAAAATGAGTAAGTCAATTAATGTTTAAGAAAATTAATAATTTTCATATTAACTTAAAGAGAGCAAGAAACAAGATTGGCTCACCTTCGATGTCTAATCATTGAAATATTCATTTCAGCTATGAAACAGACCAAGAAAGCCGATGCCAACGAGGCGGCTGTTGAGGCTGAGGTGCGTGCGGCTAAGGAACGAGCAGTGGTGCCTTTGGAGACACGTGTGAAACAATTCAAGGAAATGCTGCGGGAGAAGGATGTAAGTTGGCGTAATCTAATCGGTCGTGAGTGAAGATAACAATTTTATTTTATTGTTTTGCAGGTATCGGCCTTCAGCACTTGGGAGAAGGAATTGCATAAAATTGTATTTGATCCACGTTACTTGCTATTGACCTCCAAGGAGCGCAAACAGGTATTCGAAAAGTATGTGAAGGATCGTGCGGAGGAGGAGCGCAAAGAGAAACGCAATAAAATGCGTCAGAAACGTGATGATTTCCGTAAGCTGATGGAGGATGCTAAATTGAACGGAAAGTAAGTGGAATTGCGTGACAAAGGGTTTGGGGATTGGTGCTAACATCAAGTCACATTTCCAGATCATCGTTCAGCGACTTTTGTCAGCGCTTTGGCAAGGATGAACGCTACAAGGCCATCGAGAAAGTGCGCGAACGAGAGAGTCTCTTCAACGAATTCATTGTGGATGTGAGGCGGCGCGAAAAGGAGGAAAAGTTGCAGAAGAAGGAACAGGTACGTGCATGTTGCTTGAGCGTAAGGTGGTCAAAAATGCGCCGCCCTGCTGCTGGCTGGACGAATGGGCAGGCGCATTTTTTTATTGCAGTATTTACGTATTTCTTTCATTAAAAGAACCAAATAGAGAAACAAAAACAACTAGCAAAAACAAAACATACTGTTTTCGTATGTTTCTTACGTATATTCCATATTGTTATCTAATATTACAATTACAACAACAACCAAAGATTATACATTATTTATATTTTTTATAAAAATTTTCTTCACTCTTAATCTCGATATCACGATATATTCCTCCTACTTCTACTTCAACTTGTTAATTTACTACGACAACGTCAACATCAACCACAACAACAACAACAACCTGTACGCAACAATCATCAACGCAATCTTAACAACTGCAACAACCAACCAACAACGATACCAAATATAGCATGTCGCCATAAAAATCAGAATGAGTGTGCTGCCACACCGACTTTTTGAAAACGGCGCTGCAGTTTGTATGCTTTTAAAGTGTTGCCAAATCTGAAACGATGGCGGCAATAGCAACCGAAAGATGCGGCCAACAGTTCAAAGCATACACACGCACATACAAACACACACACACACAGATGCTCACTGGCACTGGCGCTGGCGCTGGCATAAAAACGTGAGCAATTGTCACGCTGCTGGATACGGCGACCGAAACGAATCGAGCGCAGCCGCACCTCACCGCCTCGAACTCACGCTTTGAACTCAACTCAACCCTAATCCACCCCACCACGAGGTGATCCGTTCGTACGTTCAATCGTTTGCACGTTCGTTTTCCAAAAATTGCCTCTCTTGCTTCACGTGTGGTGAGTTACTATTTGCAATTGCAAAACCAAAACAAAACAATAAAAAAATATAAATAAATAAATATAACTGAAACTAAGAATCAGATGAACGTTGAAATTGAAAACAAACACAATACAAAATAATTAAAACACAAAATCTGCGCTGAAACGTGTATGCCTGACGATAATCCTTGGTGATTTACCCTCTGCTAGGCACGGTTTTTGGTGCGCTGCAAACGCGACGTTGGATGGTGAAGTGGTAAATATGGATTTAGTGGACAGGAGTGGATGGGTCCCGCCCAGTTTCTGTTGTAAATGGTGGTGCTCGCGTCGCCGGTCTCCGATGCTCGTAATCGCAGTCAGAGCGTGAGAGGCACAAAGTGAATGAGAGAGAGAGAGGGCAAAGAGCAAAAAGCAAACAGTATGAATAAAAAATCAATCTAAACTTCTTCCTCATTTAAACATTTTGCTTACAGCGCCGCAAAGAAATGCAAAAAAGCAATGTTGAGCGTTTGCCTCAGGCCACGCCTCAGACATTTACTAAAAGTTTAATGTTTAGTTAAAGTTTTGAAGCTGTTTAAATAGTTTTATATATAAAATGTGTTCCTCAGTTTGATTTGATTTGTTAGTTAGTAATGCAGTAAGGGTTTCTAGATTCAGTGGGTTTTATGATAAAAAAATTGTATTAATTATTTTGGCTGGTTTGTTAAGCTGCAGTTTAATCAATACGTGACTAGGTTTATTTTGCGTGTTATTAGTTTTCTATTAAGCAATTGTCTGCTTACATAAGAAGCCAACAAATCAGTACAGTCTAAGTTATACTATTAGGGTTTTAAATTACTTCAGTTGTAAAACAAAAACTTTATTAGTTAGTTTTTAGTCAAAATTGCAAATAACATTATATACTTCTGTAAAATCCAATTCAATTTAACTTTGAAACATTTAGAGTCGTTAATTGAATATCTCATCTATACAAATGACCAGCAGTTCTTCTTTCTATAACTCTTTTAAATGTGTTGTTTCCCCATAATTTGTTTTTAACTGAGTGAAATGCGAAAATTGCTCACATGCAAATGTTTAACATTGTTTTTTCGCATTTATGGCACCAATACGAGATCACAAGAACAAACTACAATAATTATGTATATATTTGTACAAGATATGTATGTATGTCAGTCAGTCCGTACGTCCGCTTGCCTACGCGACTTGTGCTCACACCATCACGCCTACGAAAATATAGTTGTTTTTGTCTTGAACATAATTAATTATTGATTTCAGCTTGCACTGTCGAGCTAACAGCAACGAAAGCTTTAGTGCGATTTAAATTCTCTTGCAGCTTCATCGGTGAAATTCTCTTTCAGCTAATCACTAATCAAAATCGATTCTCTTTCAGCGGCACAAATGTAATTAGTCCATAAGTTTGTCTATACTTTTAAGCTAAGGTAGTGCGTAAGTTGTATGCCCATCTCCCTTGAAATTGCCCCCCGTTTAGCTGTAAGCTGACACCAGAACCATTACCCGAAACCAACTAAATGATTTCATTTGTCGTTTTTCTCTTTTCGTATCTTCATGCGTGCGTCCTGGCAAATACCATCATCGTCCGTCCACAATGTAGATCCGCAAAGACTTCATTGAGATGCTGCGTGAGCGGTCGGACATCGATCGGCACACACGCTGGCACGACATCAAGAAGAAGTTCGACTCGGATCCGCGTTACCGGGCCGTCGACAATTCCATGTATCGCGAGGAGTACTTTCAGGACTACATGCGCCTGATGAAGGACGAGAAGCGCAAGCAGCGCGAGCAAAAGGAGCGCGAACGGGAGCGAGATCGCGAGAAGGAACGCGAGCGGGAGCGAGAGCGTGAACGCGAACGTGAGAGGGACCGGGACAGGGACCGTAAGTCAGACAGGAAGCGAGGACGCAGCGATCGCAGCCGCAGCCGGAACCGTGATCGCAACGACAAGGACAAGGACAGCAAGGACAAGGAGAAGGATAAAGAACGGGAGAAGGACAAGGACAAAGAAAAGGAGAAGGAAGTGGACAATGACAAGGAGAAGAATGGCGATCAAAAGAAAAAGCATGAAGACTCGGTAAGGAACTAAATTTGCAACATTAATACAACAAAAACAACAATATGCTTATGACAACATAAATAATGAGTAGTAATGAAATGAGAGATATTGAATTTAAATCTGGAGTCGCATTTTCCTTCAAAAAATTACGACAGAGATTGAATTACTACATCTTTGAATCATTATTCTATGTAATTATCAAATTGTCTAATTAAAAATAGTCTTGATTGAGTGCTTAAAAATACACTAGCAAAATTATTGCGCAATGTCGATCAAATAAAATAAAAATAAACAACTTAGCTCCAACCTTTTGCATGTGTTTTGCAGGACGAAGGCGAACATCACGACGAGGACGATGAACGTAGCGCCAGTGAGGACGACGAGGCCGAGCGTCTGCAGAAGGAGCGCGACCGCCAGCTGCGTGCAGAACAGAGTATACGCGAACGTGAGAAGGAGGTGCAGCGCACCCTGGCCGGGCATTTGCGGGATCGCGACAAGGAGCGGGAGCATCACAAGCGCGATGAGGCGATCGGGCACTTCAATGCGCTGCTCACAGACTTGGTGCGTAATCCGGATCTGACATGGAAGGAAGTGAAGCGACAGCTGCGCAAGGACAATCGGTGGGAATTGCTCGACACACTGGACCGTGACGATCGTGAAAAGTGAATTTAATGCTCTAAAATTGTAGCACATGTTTGTGTAATTGCACCTTTTTTCATATTTAAGAATTTTCAATGAACATATCGACGCGCTAATGAAGAAGAAACGTGAGAAATTCCGTGAGATGCTGGATGAGATTACAACGCTTGAGCTGACTAGCTCGTGGAAGGATATCAAGAAGCTAGTCAAGGAGGATCCACGCTACCTTAAGTACAACAATTCGGACAAGTGTGAGCGCGAATTCCGAGACTACATCAAAGATAAAACGCTGGCTGCCAAGACAGCGTTGCGTGAACTGTTGCAAGAGTGCAAGCTGATTACACACAAAAGCATTGATATAGTCAAGGAAAATCCGCATCATCTTAAGGAAATACAGGAGATCCTCAAGAACGACAAGCGGTAAATAAAATTTTGTTTGTGTGCTGTTGTTGTTTAATTGAATGTGGTGTGTTGCTTTGTATGTTTTAAAGGTATCTGGTGTTGGACCATTTGGAGGAGGAGCGCACCACAATTGTGGTCAACTATTTGGAGGAGTTGCACAAGCGTGGACCGCCACCGCCTCCCACAGCATCCGAATCGACCAGGCGCAATAAGTAAATGCAATGTCGAAGTTTTAGTGGACATTGCCATGCAGTAGCAATCCAAATATATCCCATTAGTCGTCTGGATTGATGTGATGCGCAGCTGACAATTTATCATTAAGATAAAAATTCAGTTGGTTATTGCAATGCAAAACATTCTTTAAATTAATGAACATAATTTTATTACTATTACAAATTAAAGTTAGAAATTTAATTCAATAAAGAATTACGAATGTAAGATTTTTAAACGAAAATCACGATTAATCGTAACTTGGTGAATTGTTTATTTGTAATAATGAAGGGTTGCGTTTATGCGTATCGCGGCGGAGCGGGTTAAATGAAAAATCGATTCGGGTGTTGGGGTGTTTATTATTTGGATGTCGAATAACGAGTAACAACATTAAACGACACAAACGGCCGAAGCAGGGGAGCAGAAAATAGGGGGAAACATGAGTACAAAGGGACAAGGAAAGGAAGGGATTAGAGGTGGGATCGACAGATCACTTGGGACAGCACTCATTTAGCCAGGTTGGAAAAGGCTTTGGGTGCTGCGGCAGTAAGATTTATATATTCTTCAAATCGGTGTTTTATGTTCTCAGCAATAGCGCACGAAAAAAATATTTTGAGGGTTTAACACTAATCAGTCTGTTACAAATGTTATTGAACTCAAAAGTTGTTTGGGGAGTCTCCCCGAAATGAAATACTGTGCACCCATGATTCTCAGGTAATCACAAAAATTGTAAATAATAAAACGTAGTTATATAAAAAGTGTGATGAAATTCAATTTTTTAATTTAAAATATAAGTTAAATGAGAAGTTAGAGTAGAAGTGGAGTGAAATAAGAACCTGATGGAAGTAAAAGGTAAAATATGTCTTATTCGTCGTTTTGGTATTGCTTGGGACTCTTAATTCATTAGCTTCAGACTTGTGATCTCTTTTGCAATAATTGTTCAAATTAAAAAATATCCGAAACATTTTACAAACATGCAACCATAAATGCAACTCTGCGTGGTAGCATCGAGTAGAACACTTTCAAAAAACAGCTGTTTTGGGGCAGGCCGAAGCGACGACTGGCAGAAATCACACTCCGCATTATCTAACCCAAACACCGTTTAGTTGAATTAAAAAAAATGTCCTGGCTTGCCGGCAACCTACGCAAATTGCTGTCCACTGCCGCAGTACAGCAGCAGCAACTTTTGAGCAAGTGGACAACGGCCACTCTGGGCGTTGCCAGTGTCACCGCCACTCGTCAGCTGTCATACGAGGAGAAGCGTGCGCGTGGTCCGCTCCTGCGACGCTACGGCTACAAGGAGCGTATCTGGCAAGGTGGGCTGTTGCCGCGCCTAGACAACGGACAAAAATTGCCCATGCCCGACTATCGTCCGAAGAATCCGTGGACCGAGAAGCGTGCGTTGTTCGGTCAGAACGACTACATCGACATACTGGGCACGGACCGGCTGCATCCCACGCGTGTGCTGTACTCGGTGCCGTCGTGGCTGCGCGGTGTGTCGGGCAATGAGTATCAGGTGCTGCTGCGCAAGCGGAAGATGCTCACGAAGACAAAGTATCCAGTGGCGCGGCCCACCAAGTGGAAGCACATGCAGAAGCGCATTCTGTATCTGTACAGGTTCCTCAATCGCAAGACGAAGACGGGCTTCTCAAAGCAGTAGTGAATGGAACAGTGACATTTTGGTTGAAATTGGGAGGGAGTTGGCAATTGTGAATATTTGTAATTGTTAAAAGTTAGTAATAAATGTGTTGGAGTGGGGCTTCTATGGGTCCGAAAAGAAATTGACAATTTCATTGATTGTTTGAAACTGTGTTAAATCTGGTTATTCTTGTAACAATCTCTAACAGTTGCAGGATATGATCTGCCTACTTTTAGAAAGGTGGAGGAAATGATTCACCGAAGCGGCTATCAATGACAAAATAGAAATACGCCAGATGTTATCTATGTAGAATGTGTATGTCATCTACACAACTAAATATAAGAATTAGTTCTATAATAAGTAAGACAATCGACAATAAGAGGCCAACTGGTTTTCTACTTACTCTCAATACAATTTACCAGCCTATCCTTCCTCTTTCTCTTCTTCGTGTCTGCGTGCGGTATTTCTTCCGTTCTTCAAGTTTTTCACTTCTAACTGTGTTTTCACCCTCCCTTTTTCTTTATCCGCCCATCATTCGTTATTTCTCGGCACTCTTCCATTCATATTTCTCCTTCACATCCATTTTTCACCTCACCGGACTTACTTCGATCCGCCCCTTTGTTTTTCCATTTTCCTTGCATCCATCTGCTCTTCAATTTTCCTCCTTTTCGTCTATTCTTTCCTCCATACGTGTGCACCTTCCTTCCATTTAAACTTCTTCCTATTTTTCATCCGTTTAATCATTAAACCTCCGCACCTTTATCTTTTATTACTTATCTATTATTACTTTATCTATTCATCCTTCCATTTAAACTTCCTACTATTTTTCATCCGTTTAATCTTTAACCCTCCGCACCTTTATCTTTTATTACTTTATCTATTCATCCATTAATTTTCTACACATTTTTTCTTTCCTATGCTCATTGCTCCTTTGTCCGATCTATCATTCAGTATTTCTCCCGCATTCTTTTTTCCTTCTGACGGTTTTCTATTTGTCTACGGTTTTGTATTTTTCCATTCGTTCATCTAGTTTCACATTTCTTTCGCTTATTTACTTTTAATTCGACCGTTCTTTAAGTCTTCCGTACGTGCATCGTTTTGTTCTTTAGTCTTTCCTTATTTCCATGTATTCTTCCAGAAATCTTTTTTGACCATTTTTGTTTGTTCGTTTTTCGTCCCTTCATCTCATCTTCTTTTCGCTCTGTTTTCACGCAATCTTTCAAAATAATCGTTCACTCCATATCCCAATCTTGCTTTCAGTCGTTTCTTCTGTTTTTTGGTTTGATTTTTTCCATACATGCTCCTCCTTCGTTTTATATAACTGTTCTTCTATACGATCGCCCTATCTTCTATTAAAGAATATCAACATGAATTTTGTAACCTTAACTCTGCTTCTATTCATCTTTTTTCTTCTCATTCTTAGCGTCCTGCCGCCAGTTTGTTCATTCCATTCTTCATCGTTTCACTTTACACTCGATTTCTCCTATCATTCAGTCATATTTCGATACATCTCATCAATGGCGGATCCAGGGGGGAGGGGGGCGGGTTTGGGGTTAAACCCCCCCGAAATGTTTGGATCGACTATAAAACTACATACAAATTAATAGGCATTTTATAAATATTAAAGAATTACTTTTTAAAACCCCCCTGGAATATTTTTCTGGATCCGCGCCTTCATCTCATTGTTTGTGCACCGTTCCTTCTGTTAAGCTCTTTCTTCTGTCCGATAGCCTTCTCGTTTATCTGTCCGCCTCTCTTTACTTTCATTCGTTCTAATTTTCCTACGCTTCTTCTTCCATCCAGTCTTCCCCTCGTCCAATTTTCCTCTTGCCCATCTATTCCTGTGTTCTTTCTTTTTTCTGTCCAGTCTTGCTTTCGTCCTTCTTTACGTTTGTCTGACCGTACTTCATTTACCAGTCTTTTCTTCGTCTTCTTTATATTTTAGTCTTATTATTTTTTATCATTACTTATTATTATTATTTGCTTTTTTATTATTTTTTATTTCTTCTATGCGTTCGTCCATCGGCTAATAGAAATGTGATTAAAAAAACCGAAGCGCCAATGGTTGCTTTTCACCTAGAAAGGTGGTACAGTATTCCCTCGTATATCTGCATCATGAAATTGTAATTAACCCTTTACAACCAATGGGACATTAGTGCACCATTTGGTTTTTTCCTGTCTTGACCAGCGATTTTGAATCGGTTGCGAAACAATGTACCCGAACTTGTTGTGTGTAGTTCATTTTGTTCGTTTTGTTTTGTCAAATCGTAGTTCGTGGGCGTTGCTTTCTGACTAGTTGCCTGTCAGCTGAAGTTGCCAAGGCAATTTACACATTTCTTATCGAAACTACACTCGGGCCAAATGTTCTCTTCATAGTGTTTATTTGCTTCTTCATTCATAATAATAATTGTTGTTGTTGATTTTTACTTTGTTTTAATATAATCTTTTTCTTTATAATAATAATCATCATAATATCATAATTTAATAATAATAATAATAATGAGAGTTATTGTTAAATACATTCGTTTCTACGCTCTGGCACAACGTTTCAACTGTCTGCGTCACAGAGCAGCAGCCACACCAGCGGACACAACGCAATAATTCGACAGGAGCTCACATAATGCTGTTGGACGAGCACATTTTATCGAGCGCCACACATCTTGAAAAACATTAGTTAGAAGGTGGAACAAATCTGTTCGAGCGTACACAGCAACAATTGCTGTCGCCTCTGCTGATGCAGCTGCAGCGTTGAAAACTCAGCTTACAGTGTGTTGCATGTAAAATCGTCACTTGGCAGAGCAAAAGTCAAAATACGCATCGAAATAATTTCCGAATATCGAATGTTGTGTGCTGCTCGTTTCGTCGAGTGTTGAAGTAGGAACTCAATCCAAAATAATTCACATAAGTACTTATAGAGATTTTTGTTTCCAATATTCCAGAGAATAGCGGCGTTTTAGTTTAGGTTTGTTTTGCTTGGATTTTGTTAATTTTATTTGTCTTTTGGTGTTTTAAAGCGATTTGAAGCATCCCACACACGCGAGACGGGTTCACCATAATGAAATCAATGCAGTGAGGTCCACAACCTCATAGATGATGAAAAATTGTTTACTCTCAAACCTTCATTGAATACAGAAATAGTTGAAATCATGATAAAAAACAAAAAAAATTTAATTTTCTTAGTTTTGATGTTGGAATTTGAACTCGCAATGCTTTGACCAGCAGTCTAATGCATTAATCACTTTAAATTATTTCAGTTTAAGTGACAAATACGAACAAATTTGGGACTGAATTTCAACTCACAATTGGCAAATTCTTCAATGAAAATTGTTATTGTTTAAACTTGAAAGCGTGTTTGGTTGTAATTTGTTGTTTTTGTAGATGCGTGTGTAGGGCTCAAAACGCTTCATTTGAAATTAAACCAAAATTTTCAAACTTGCCTCAATATACATAAGTTTATCTTTTAAATTCTCTCTTCATAAATGGATTCACTTTTGCTTTTAGTTGTTTTTATGTTTCTGCCGGTTGACGGTTTCGTGTTATTACTTTCGTTTTCTGTGTTTATATTGTAAATTTAATTGTCTGCTTTCACTACAGAGAATGTGCTCTTTATAACAATTATAAACCTATGTGCGGACTCATTGTGTTGAACTTGGAAATTTGAATGTTGCAGTAGTGCGGCCAACATGTTGTACAACTTTTCACATTCAAGTTTGGCAAATCAAAAACAAATAATATTTTCAATATTTTTGCAGAAAGAAAACCAATCGTAAAACAAGTCAGCTCAAAGGTATAAATGTAGTACGGAGTGTCGATTTTGTTTAAAAAGTATTTGCATAGTGAAAATCGGAATTTCAAAAGTAATAGTTTTGAAAATTGTTAAAAACTAAAACTAATAAAACTTGTAAGTATTGTACGTTGGAACGCCGAATCAGTGTAGAATGCCTGAGCTGTATTGTTCGAGCGGGTTGCTGAACTTAACAGTTACTGATTTGACAATACTCCAAGAAGTCAATAGAGCTGGATGTTCTGCTGTTCCCAATAAGTCTTTTCTAATAGGTTTTGACAATGGTCGAGAAGTTTGATCTGACCTGACGGAGTGAAATATTTTTTGCATCGCTTTAAATAGTCCGAGCACATGGCTAGAACAACAAAAGCTGTCGATTGCGCAATTCTCACTTCACCCATAATCAGGGATGTATTGGGTTTATGAAAAATTGTTTGTGGCATAACAGACCCCTGTTCCCGCCTTTTTGATATTGCAGCAAAAACTATGATAAGTTGTGCCGTTCACGACCACAACCTCCGGGAGGCGGCACAATGGACCAGCCTGAACGAGTGGCAGAGACGCTGGGATATTTTGATGTCCAGTAGTTGTACGCATAGGCTGCTATCGAACATCAAAGATTAGGCACATAACATATGTCCACTAAATATTTAGATTAACTTCAGCCGTTTAATTCACTGCATAAGCAAACATGGAGATGACACTCAGTACACTTATCATACTTAAGTGGGCGTCTACTCAACTGCCAAACTCAAATTACACAAAACATTCCATTCAAAATGTCGTAAAACCTGGGTTTAAGAAAATCTGTTGCCAATCTGTTTGGACGACTCACTACATGGGAAATTCTGGATGTGTTTAAAGAGAAGCCAATCTCCTGGGCGACTATTTTTCGTGTTTTGAACGATTGCCGTAACGAGGAAAGGACCGGAAAACGTAGTTATACCTGGTCGTCTGCTGAAGTTAAGTACCACAAGGACGAAAACTGCTGACAAGTGCAAAACACAAAGTTGGCCAATCAACACGCAAATTAGAACGAATTTGAACCAAAGGTGCTAGTGTGGGTGGTCATTTCTTCGAAGGGTGTATCAGCGCTATTGATTCGCACAAGCAAAGCCAAAGCGGTCAATGCTGACGTTTATATCAGTCAATGCTTGCCAAAATTGAAGCAATTCACTGGCAAATATCACATTGGCGACGAAATCATGTTTTGGGCGGATCTTGCAAGCTGTCACTATGCGAAAAAAAGTTGGATTGGCTGACCGAGTATAAAATAAAATTTGTTGCCGAAGAAGGACAATACTCCAAACGTGTCTCAGGCACGTCCAACCGAAAATTTTTGGGCAGTTCTCGAACGTATGGTGTACGAAAGGGGTTGGGAGGCACGGAACCAGCAAGAGTTGATTAATCGAACCAAGCAAAAGTTGAAACAAATCGAGATAAACACCGTCCAAAGCTTAAATCGGGACATTCGCTTTACACTGAGAAAAATCGAGGACAATGATCCATTGAGTGTACTCTAAGTGTATTTTTTGACAGATGACCAATAGACTGAAGTACCAAATAAAATAAATTTTTAATTCAATTGTCTGTTTTCAAATGGCGCGCGCCGGAAGTTAAGGCTTGATTACACGTAACGAGTAGAGTGAGAAGCAGCAACTCGAACGAGTACTCGTTTCGTCTAAACGGTAAGGCGAGTTCTTGATTCATTCAATGACCGATGAAAGTGGCGAGAGAGCCACTAGAATCACATTTTGTTTGCTAGGCCGAGCGACCACTACTTTACTGCGAGTTTGCGCGAGTTGCTTAGTTCATTTTGTGCATTGTAAAACCGAACTGACTCGCCACGTGTCAAAATACGTGTGAACAACTCGTCGCTTTTGCTCGCTATCCCAATTCTTTCGGCCTAGTACCATTTTGATGTCTCGTCACTCGACTCGTTACGTGTAATCAAGCCTTTAGTCTCAATATTTAGTGGACATATGTTAAGTGGCATGCAAAACTCGACTTCAACCTGATACAAATGCTTAATCCTTTCGGGACTACTGGGATGATACGTCCCAGCAAGTTTTTAAGGCCACTCAAAAAAAATTATTATTCTGAATAATATTCTTATGACTCAAGCAAAATAATTATTCGAATTATATGTTACCGGGTAAAAGGATGATTACAGAATTTTTGCATTACAGAAGCATGCAACATAATTTTGTAGTTCTAATTTTCATAGCATGGGAACATTTCTACCAAGAATATTTTGGTTTTCAAATTTAAAGTCTGTTCCGAAAGGGTTTATAGACATGGTAGCTTTCGCGCTTTTCCGTACTCTGAAAGCTGCGGTCCTTTTCTCGTAAAGTCGTTTCCGTTCATTTCCGTTTCCGAAAGGATATTCTTATGGCAGGCACTGGTCGACAGCCGTTTGAATCCATAACAACGATATTATGATGCACCGAGCGGCAACGAAGCAGAACTTCTATGGTCAATACTAGTTCACCACTGATGATATCAGTTAATACGGTGCAACCGCGAACTGAACTATACGTGGTGACCATGGACTGTGACTGACCTCGAACAGACACTTAAGCCTTTAGCGTTAATTGCCTCCGGACGAAATGCCTCTTCTCTGTTCTTTTGACTTTACTTGGAGATTGCTGTAAAGAATGTCGTAAAGGTCATTTATTTGTAACACCTGCATACAGCTAGGAATGTTTGATGGGATTGGCAGTGATATTTCTGCAATGAGCTGCTCCTCTAGGGCCAAACTCTTAATTCGGACCTGTGCTGACAACAGTTGCACCACCTGAAGGGAGCAATCGGCAAAAAGCGACCACCTTGGGCCAACAAGAGAGGAGTTGTATCCCATCAGGACCACGCCAGGCCCCCACATCGATAGTGATTCGCCAGAAGCTGCGGGAACTTGGTGGGAAGGTTCTTATGTTTGACACTTGCCTTAACCCATTGCTGCCCGGTACCAGTTCCGCCCATACGATTTTGATAAAATTTCATACACGACCTAGAAATGACCCAAAATGATCAGAAACAATTTCAGCTTTATATCTCTGCACGTTACTGAGATATTCATTAGGTAGTTTGTACCCATTACGCAGCAATGGTAGCTTTTTTCCGTATTTTGGGAAGTGATCAGCTAAACACTTGAACGAAAGTTGTATGTTTTACAGGTGAGTTAGGAGGCAGATTTTTGTGAAGTTCTAAGGCCACATTTCGTTTCGCCACATTTTCCACCTCCGAAAAATTCACGATTTTTGGAGTCTGGTAACTCTAGCTAGATGGTGAAATTTTAGGGTGACCTTCACTAGGTTAACCCTTATTCTCATACCCGGGTACCCGGGTGCCCACGGCGATGTATTTTCGTGAAAAAAACTGACAAATAATGAAAATTTTTTTTTTACCTTCCGGATCCTCGTTATTTAGGTGAAAAGCAAACAAATCATATCAAAATTTTATAAACACTTTTTAATTAACAAAATATTGAAAACTTAAAAATTTCATGAAATGGGTACCCGGGTACCCCGGGTGCCAAACGACGTTAGTAAGTTTGGATATGAGAATAAGGGTTAAGGTAGTTCCATCTTTACCCTAACTATCCCTATCAATGGTTTTGAGAGATCTGAAGCATTGACTTTTTTGTGATTACAAAAAAAATCAATTTTCATGGATAAAATTTTACACATTAGGCAGCAATGGGTTAAGAGAAGCTTGTGAAAATCGGCTATTGCAGTTTTATGCTCATAAAGACGAGGGTTTCTGTGAGAGAGAGGCATAATAAAAATAATCGAAGAAAACGGGGGCACATTCGGTCTAAATCGTTTCATTCTAACTATGCTTAATAAACCCTTCAATTTCATTCAAAATAGTTTTTAATTTTAGACAGTTTAGTAAATAAATGAAAAATTAACAAAATTGTATGTCAAACGGTTCACAAAATGTTTCTTTTCATTTGAAGCGCACAACTGCATCCAATCGGCAACTCTGCTACATTCAACTTTCAAGTCCAGCGCTTGTTGCTGCTGCCGTTTCACATGTCCTGGCCACTTTGATTTGCTTATCGCAGCAAATTTATTGCATTCTTTTTAGTTCGCCACCGAACCCTTCGTTTGTTCTTTCACACATTTTGTGTAGTTACTATTTATTGAATTTTTGCTTCAACTGTTGTTGTTGTATGTTGGTTTGTGGTTTTTCTTGCTTGTGTTAGTTTGGTTTTCTCTAAATTTTATTCTCTCTTTTACACGTATTTCGGTTAGGCACAAAGTATGATTTCCTTTTATTTCGTATTTCTTTATTTACTTTTTATATAGTTTTAATGTTTCTTTTTTCTTGTTGTTGCTTGTATTGTTGTTGTTGTTATTATTAATATTTCATTCGATTTTTCATTACCCTTTTTTGTGCAACATCAACACGCTCTACGACGGCAGAGTGCACTTTGCTACTTGCATGCGTCATTTTTCGTTTGTCCGTTTTGCTTTTAATTGTTCCTTGCATATTTTAATAATTGGAAAAATACTATACACATCCTAATTTTAGTACATATTTTAGTTCATACATTACTATTGTTACATATTTACGCTATATACTGCATATATATGTGAGTTATATAATGTACTTCTTTATGTTATTATCGTGTTGGTGTTGTTCTAATGCAAATCCTATATGTAGAATGTATAATGTATATGTATATGCGTGTGTGTGTTTGGTGGTGTTAGTGGTTTTGTGAGAATACATACCTACAGTCGAATTTGTTGTGTGCTGGGCAATGTCCACGCCCAATATTCGTGGCCCTGTTCCTTCTATCACGTCGAAAAGGTTCGCTACGCTAATGGATTTCGGTTCGTTTGGCTGATTGAAAACTCTCAAACATCTCCAACAATAAAACGGAGTACGGGCTAGAAGCGTGCGGATATGCATCTAAAGGGATATTATCTAAGCTCTGCTAGAAACAGCTGAAAGACATTTTGGCGGTAATGCGACAGACAATAGTTGCAACGAGACAACTGAAATTCAACGCGCATCCATTAAAGAAGAAGTAATTCAAACTCAAATGCAGAATCAGTTTGCACAAAGTGGCAATCTAAAGGAATCGTCACCAAGACTTATGTGATGAGGTAAAGTTTTTATGTAGGACTGCAGTGATGAGAATTGCTCAAACTTTTTCAGAATACTGCTATGCCGCGATCAGACCTCAAAGCGTAGTTGAACTCACTAAATATTAGCATTGAAATATAAGAAATATAATTTGGATTATAAGAAATGTATATATATATTTCAAATTATAAATACAAATTAAGCAGAAAAAATATTTATATAAAAAATAAATTAGATACATACGTAAATGTTTCTCTTTCAAATCAATTTCACTCTATGTAACTGCAAATAATTAAATTAAAACTGACGCGAAAACATTATTAAGTCAATCAATAGAGAATCTTTCACATACAAAAATTAAGAGTTTTAACATATAAGAAACAAGTGTGTAAGTTTATTGACACGGATATTGTGGGCATTGAGTGTAGATTTGAAATCGTTCGACTTAAAGTTAGAATGAGCAGTGGAATAAAACTGCATACTCACACAAAGTAAAAGTGCATGAAGAAGAGGACAAGTTGATTTAAGTTGGAGTGGACTTTCAATTAAATCAAATCAAATTGCTTGCAGCTTTATACATAAACAAGAAGTAGAAAGTTTGAAGCCGGAATAATATAGTCGGATTTTATAGATGTTGGCAATCGGTATGTGAGTGTCTGCATGATTTAGACAATTTCGTATTATTGGAAATTAAATTTAGCTCATGATTACTTAAAAATTGACTGCATTAGTTTTAGAACTAAATCTTGGAATTAGAAAAGCAGAGTATGATTAAAAAATGTAAGAATAAAGAAAGTAGAAGAAAAGAGAGGTTCACAACAAAGTCGGAGGTTATACCAAACAATTTATAATGAAAAGTAAACCAAAGATAAATATTTCAGACTTCGTCAAGGTTTTTTTCTACATTCTATTTAGCAGAAATGTTGATACGGATGTTCATTGATCATTGATTGATATGAGAAGCCTGATCGATATATCTATTGACTTTTTCTTTCATGTAGTACCTCTACGAATGCTTTCTGACACTGCATTTTTGGTAATGTGTAGTCAAAGGGGTTACGTATATGGCGCAAGTTGAAGGTTAACATTTGAAGCTGCAGCAATTAAGTCGTTTTTTAAAAAATCAATTATTCTGATTAGTGTTAGTTGCACGCACTCAACATCAACTCAAATAAACTCATCAATTTCGACATGGCAAAGGCCATACAAATTAATAAGCAAGTGTCATTTTAAAGCGTAAAGCTTACATTATCAGAAAGAAAGTGTTTGAATGGGCAACGAAAGAAGCAATTAAACGTTAACGTTTTCTGCTATTAGTAATTTTTAATAAATTAGTCTCTCCTTGAACATACACCAACAATAAGGTGTTTGAAATATCGGTGCAGGCGCTGTCAGCAGAACACTTTCTTCTTCTATCATTACTAATTGTAAAATGCTAATTATAATTAATGTAAATTGTTGTATGCAATTAGAATGACGTAGTCTTCGTTAATTGTCTCTCTGTTACTATCATTTAACATATCAATTATATCTTAAGTAAATGTGTTAAACGATAATAAATAATAGTAGTTTTTAGGTCAATTTGCATAAGAAGCCCAGCATTTGTAATGCAAATTTTATTGAATTCGTTTGTTTTGGTTTTGCATTTGCGCGAATATTCATGAATTTTGCAGCTAAAATGGCCGTAATGTGCCGCTCAAATTTTTTGTTTAATTGCAAATTAATGTATATTCCAGTTAAATTTCAACAAATTATGTGCTGCTGCGGTAGACACGTAGCCGGTGTCTAGAAAATCTCAAACCAAATGCCGCTCTTCATTATCTTAGAACTGCCAAATTTAAACGCGTATTTTCGCACATTATTTTGTAGGTTTTTTGGTAAAATTTTACAAAGCACTTCTTTCAAACATTACAATTTTTTTGTGGTAAAAATTTCAATTCAAACATTTCACTTTGTTTATTGCTACAACTATTTCTGTGTGTTAGGGTTTTTAGTTTTGCCTTCGTTTTGCCAATGATTTCGCTCTTTGTAAATTGTTTTGTTTGCTTTCTAACTTTTGTTCACTATTGTTGTCTACATAAGTTAATCTTGTCTCCTTTCGCTTAATAAAACGTTTAAATATATATTTAGTATATATATAAATATAATATGTATAAACTGTATCTATGCACTTGTATGCGTGTGTGTTTATAGTGTGTGTGTGTGTGTAGGTTCGATTTGGGTGTTTGTTTTTCTTCATGTTCAATGTAGTCATTTCTAGGTTTGCATTTTGCTGAATTGAATTTAAGCAAAGTTTTGCGTTAATTTTCTTGTTGTTGTTGTTGAATTAGTTCTTCTTTGATCAGTTTCCCTTGGCGGCTTCTTTAGCGGCCATTATAAGAGGCGTCAGGCTGGCTAATGGACGAGCTAATTTCAAGAAAGGATGCTGCAATCGGAAAAAATTTCAATTAGTTTTAATCTCTTAGAAAAAGTACAAAACTAGGTTAAAAAATTGCATAAAACATATATATTCTAAGAATAAACTTAAAATTAGTTTGTGTTCCGACTTTCGATTGTGACACACTCACCTTCAACAACTCGTGCGCACTCGCTCGGCGCTCCACATCGACCTCTAAACACTGATCTAGAAAATCTTGAAATACTGTTGACAGTTTCTCCTTCTCCTTAATTTCCGGTTTGCCATTCGTGGCAATGAGGTACAAGGCTTTCAATGGATTCTCATTGAGGTATGGGGGCTCACCCTCGACCATTTCGATTGCCATAATACCGAGGGACCACAAGTCGACCTGTTAAGTTAATAAATTTAGTAGTAATGAGCATACAGTAAACATGATGCAAGCTATAAATTTTCAAATCTCAAAAGCTGTGTTAGAAAATTCGATACTCGTTTTCACTGTTCAGAAGCACAATGCATTTAATATGTAATTTCATTGAACGCTCCCATTTATATCGACTTAATAACTTGAAGCATGAAGCATTGATTCGCTGAACAGTTGTGCGAACTTTACCTTTGGTCCGTATTGTTTGCGCGTCACTACCTCCGGCGCCATCCAGTAAGGCGTACCCACCATGGTTGTGCGTTTCGACTGCTCCGGCGAGATTTGCGCGCAGAAACCGAAATCCGTCAGTTTCACCGAGCCGTCCAGGCCCAGCAGTATGTTATCACTCTTGATGTCACGATGAATCACCTGATTGGAGTGCAGGAATTCGAGTGCCTGCAACACCTCGCGACACACAGCCGCTATCTGGCCCTCGTCCATACACGTCTCCGTCACGACGTCGGTCAACGAGCCGCCCGGCAGATACTCCATCACCACCCACAGCTCCTCGGACACCAAATAGCTGTCCAGGTAGTTGACCACGTTCGGGTGCTTGTTCTCTCGCATCACCAGGATCTCATTGATGATCAGCTCCTTCTTCGGCTGCTGTGACAGATTCATCTGCTTGATGGCCACCTCCATGCCGGTGGACGACTCGATGGCGGTGTAAACGGTGCCCGAGGCGCCCTGACCGATTTTCTCCATTTTCGTGTACTTGCGGTTCGGATCGCCCACCGAGACAATGGTGCGCAACTTCTCCAAAATTTCTTCGTCGGACATTTTCTTTTTCTTCGCGGTGCCGGATCGTTGCTGAGCGGCGCCGGTCGTTGTTGCTGTGGTCGCAGACGGCGGCGTGACCAGTTGCGGTGGCGGTAGGCCGCCGCTCTGTTGTGTGGCATTGGCCGGCGCCGGTGAGCCGGTCAGCCGCTTGGTTGTGGGGTCGGGAGAGTAAATGTCTGCCGAGGCGTTGGCGATGGCCGTATCACAGACGCCGACCGGCGTGGCCGGAGTGATGGTGGTCGTGGTGGCGGTAGTGGGCGTTGGTAGGGGCGGTGGCGGCGTCGGCAGTGCCACGGATTCAATGATCGAGGAAGACACCGAGGAACAGTAAATGGGTGGCAGCGTCGACGCGTCGTCGTTGAACGAGGGAAACGATGAAAAGGAGGAAGCAGAAGAATCGTGATTAATCGTCGTTGCATTACAGTCGATATATTGCAAATGAGTGCTAGCAGTGGAGTTAGTAGTAGTGTCAGTGGTGGTGTTAGCAGTACTGGTTCTGAGTAGCGTAGTAGGGGTCGCGGTCGCTGTTGCAGTGGTTGCTGTAATATTGGGTGGTGGTATGGTACAAATAGAAGCTGCCGCCGCCGCGGCAGCCGATGCATGCGAGACATGTTGCAGATGCAGATGCGGCGCAGACACAACACCCGTGGCGGTTGCTGTCGCCGATGCTGCTGCTGCTACTGCTGCCGTTGTTGCTTTTGCGGCTGCAGACGAAACAGACCAAGCAGACAATGCAACACACAGCGCAATATTAGTATAACGAAACGTATGGTAATTGTTAGTTACATAAAAAGCTAAATACCGCTACATAACTTCACAACTACATAACTACAACACATACACAACACAATTCAACATAGTTCGAAAAGTCATAATTACTTTCGTTATTTTTGTTCTTGTCGAGCGTAGTTGTTGCTGTGGTGGTGGTGGTGGCGGCGGTTGTTGTTGTGCCCGCGCCGACCGCTGTTATGGCCGGCGTTCGATACTGCGGTTGCGCCACGTTGTTTTGGTGCTGATGCTGGTGCAGCGGTGTGGTGGGCGTGGTGGCGGGCGGCACAGGCGTGGGTGTCACCTCTTCGATAGGCCGCGTGTAGATCGACTTCGTGCGCTCGGGACGCGATGCAACCGGTGGCGGCGGCGGCTGTGGCGAGCCCAGAATGTCATCCTCATTGGCGGACGAATGCTGTGACGACGACGAGGCGGTGTTCACGCCGAAATTATACGAGTGCGATTGACTTAACGCGGCGTGCTGATGATTGCCGTGCACAGGTGTGCCGCCTCCCACGCCCATACCGGCACTGCCGCCCAGCTGAGCAGCGCTGCTTGCTGCATTCGCGTTTAGGTTGCTGCCACCGCCCAGGCCGAGACTGCTCAGATTGACGCCAATCAGGTTGCCGCCGCTGTTCGAGGCGTGCAGTTCCGAATCGGTTGGAGTGCTGCTGGGACTGCTGCTGCTTACGCGACTCAGCGACGACCCTATAAGGAAGACAAATTAGCCAACGCATTGACAGTGCAAGGGCACTGATAATGAAACTTACCCGAATGCGTCGTTATGGCGTCTGTCATGTACTTGGAGCTGGGGCGCTGCTTTGTTGTAGTGTCGAACCATTTCAATACATCCAATACAGCCTGGGGATTCTTCTTCTGTTCCTGCTTGCTGATGTTCGAGTTCATCAGCAGTCGAGCCCACGCCTCCGGCATGCCCTGTAAACACATAAGAAGACGTAGACAAGTTAGCCACATTTTTTTGCCAGAAATTATGGTTTAAAGTTTACTGTGAAAAACACGCTAGCCAGCTAACATATATATTCGAATTCTATAACGAAATTGTAAATATTACTTTTGCTAATGATTCTATCTGTGTGACAATGGAACTTTTATGGACATGTCTGTACAGCTCTTTCTACATTTACAATGGTTTCTAGAACAAGACCACAAAGGTCTGATTCAACTTGTTGCCATCAACTGCTCATACTCATAGTTAAGAGATGACGTAAGTGCTTTTTTCTATTATTATAAACTAATTTTTTTATGAATTTAAATCAAAAGGAAGACATACTTGAAAAGAAATAACATAGACCAATGAAGGGTTAAGTTTGCAATTTAGGTTTGCCGTTTAGTACAGAGAATCCACATGAAATTAGATTTGATTGGGTCACTAACACACATTAATATTAAAGTTACTATATAACGTTCTACCAGACATTTGAAATAATTACCGGATAATTGGTTTGCTCGAAAAGTTATGATTTTAATTTCATTAGCCTAAATGTATTTACCAGCAGATTTCCTGGTCAAATTTTCACACTTCACAAGCTAAACAAATTGGAATATTAAGCATTAAAATCAGCATTACTAAAGTGAAAATAAATCAATAGAAGCAGCAACTTTGACGAAACAAGGACAGAAATGCGGAGAAGCGCTCAAGCGGTGGCTGTGTAATATGGCAGTGGCAACAGGCCGAGGAGCAAAACTAGCAATAGATAAGAGGAAATTTTGTGTTTCTTGTATGTGTTAAGGTATAAGTGAAACTTGAAATTAATATGAAAAAAATTGATAAAGATATTCAAATTTCGGAATGAAAAGTAGAAAAACAAAAAATGGTATAATTGAAATCGGGCACTTCTAGTACGCTGCAAAGCGTTACTAAGCAAGCGCGGGGCGAGCGATCGGCGGTGGTATCGATACTTACTTTCATTGGCAGCTTGAAACAAAAGAAAGAAAGAAAAGAAGAAAAAAGACCACAAATAAAATATCCACCAAAATTTGGGGAAATACTGCCTGTCTTTGTTGTTGTTTGTTGATGGGTGTGGGGTGTTGTTTTGTGTTTTAATTGTTTTTGGTTTTAATTGAAAGTGTTTTGAAAAGAGTTTTTTGACAATGAACGAATATGGCAAACGAACGATCAAAGCGAAAAACTGAATGCCAAAAGAAGTGTGAACGCAAATCAGAGATTGTGAAAATGATTTGATTGTTTTGATTAATAATTGGGTTCGCTCAATCAACTGATTAATTACGATTCGTTGTGACCAATTTTTATATTAGCAATAATATTTTTTACAATGGCTAAATTATAGTTATTTTTTATAGTTGTTATTAATTCTGACAACAAAAGTTTATTAGACAATTAAGAAGAATTCTTACTGATTAATTGATTGATTTTGGATTATTAATATGTTTGATGTAAAACAGTACAAAACAAGGTAAAAAAATAAATCCGTCATTTTTCTAATAAGTAATATATCCCTATTATCTTTTGGTGAGGCCAACTGGAGAAGGCACGCACAAAGAAGAGGCACCTGCAGAAAGCTTTTCCGGCAGGTCCTAACCCGGTAACATGTTATGTTAAGTAAGGAAGGCTTAAGTAAACTGTGTCTCGGGTTAAATAAGTGAGTTAGAAAGATACGATTTCGTACTAAAACAACTTCTCAGACAGTTTGCTGATTGCTGGACTCAGTTTAGTTTAAGTGTTTCAAAAATGGATACTAACAAAGGGGAAAACGCCATTTTTTTTTTAGTTATTTATAGTTTTTCTTCAATAGGCGAAGGCGAAAACGCAGGCTGGTCCTTATGGTCCTTAAACTGTAACATCAAATCACGCGAAATTTTGGTTTCATTACTAACTTTAATGTCAAAGATGCACAACACTCTGGAAGGCCAATTGTCGAAAATGACAATAAATTCTTGCAATCATCGAGTTTAATACTCATGTAGGTATGGTTTCGATTACCCAGGAGCTAAACATTGCACTAAAAACCTTTGGGAACCACTGGATACAAACAGAAGCTCGATGTATGGGTGCGTGGATCGAATTTTTATCTGCAAATGGCTTTTCATTCGTAATAAAATCTAACAATTTTGCAAGTGTATGGTGACTGGAAATGAAAGGGGATTACGTACGGCGGGATTACGTGTCAAGCGGCGCACCGCTTCGGAACTGTACCGTTAACAATTGGACAAACAAAAGCAATTGTCCAAAAGCGGCCTAATTTGGCTAATAGGAGAGGAATTGTGTTCCAAGAGAATAACGATGGGCCATCACATCGAAAGTGATTCGCCAAAAGATCTGGAAGTTTGGTTGGGAGGTTTTTATGCATCTAACACATAGTCCGGACTTGGCACAGGACATGGCGAATGATTTTGCTAGTAAAAAATCTGCATCAAACTTTTGAAAATCGATAGTCCCGATTTCTTGGCAATAGGGACACGGATTTATATGAGAGAAGCATAATAGACCTTTCAAAATGCCAACAACTTATAGTACAAAACTGCATATTTAACCAAAATGGGATTATTCCAACTATGAAGCCTTCAATTTAATGCAAAACATATGAATATATTTTTACTACCCGTGGCATTATTTTTTAGTCATAATGATATGGATCAATTACTCTTGTCAAAGTTTAGTCATTAGCTATGAATTACTAATTAAACAAATGTTTATTAAAAGTTTGGCATTAATCAATTTAATTTTTTTTGACAGACAATGAGATACGGATAAACTACAATTTGTTGCGTCATGGAAATGCGTTTAGCGTTTATGATTTTATTTTTATTTTAAAATATTTTTCAGGCGCTAATTTTTTCGAATCATTTAACCTCAAACCAATGAATCATTTTACTTTGATCTGGATTAATCAATGCTTCTACTGCTTGCAAAATTATCTCTAGGGTGACTTATGGTTTTGGATTGCCAAGTGTCATGTTATTAAAAATATTGCTAACGCTTTATGAGACTCAGTAGCCAGTGATCTCAACGTGTAACCGCTGAAAAGCGGGCATGAGCATTGACAACAGATTAGATATATCAACACTTGTAAGAAACGAATTCGAGCAGGAAAGAGAAGACCAATGACTTCATACTAACGGCTACAAGATTATAACAAACAATATGAATTCAACTGGCATAGGAATGACTGCTAGTGCAAAAATTTCACTTTAGGCAATATCTCGACTCTTTTGCAGCAAAATCTGACGACTCACATTGCACATAGCGTATACAAAATTTTACAAACAATTTTATACAAATTATCAGTTTCGAGAGGTGAATCATACTCGCTGCAAGCGGGAGTCAATTCCGTTTGTAATTGTTTGAGATTAGTAGCCATTTTCGCGTTGAGCGTAGCACGATTAGGAAAATGTTTAGAATGTCAACCTAAGCAGCAAATACTTAGCAGCAAAATAAATGTCAAACAAAAATTTGCATTTTGGGTTGTAATTATATGCGATCAATGTCTGATTGGTGGTGATTGTAATTGAAAAGCCGACAAAAATGCTACGCATATGATGGTTAGAATGGCCTTTCGTAGATAAGAATTATTAAGAAAATATGCACGTAACGTATAGAAGAACGTATAGCAAAACAGGGCGCTGAAGATATTTGTGTTTACTTACCGTGAATTCGCCGGTGACCGCATCAAAGCCCACGTGAACGGTATGCTCGAAATTTGTGGGATATGATATATTCGGCTTGGAGTCTGTATGCGAGGGCTTGGAGCCTTTTATCTTGCTTTTCAGTGTCTTTTTCTTGCGATCGGGATCATCCGGCTCTGCAAAGGGACATTTTGTGAGCAACAAGTTGCAGCAGTTGAACATTTGGCACTTACCTTTGGGCAGTGGACGCATGTCCACGGGCGGTCCATCGCCACTGCCGCCGCCACCGCTGATGGCGTTGTTGCCCACACGATCGCCGCCCCGGTTGCTGGTGAGCCGCACGGGCGGAGCTGGCGGCTTGTCCTCTTCGCTGGACATCGTTCTGTTGGCTTGAGTGAAGTGGAACGTGTTGCGGTCGCTCTGGCACGAGTTGTGCAAGTGGTTTGCTGGCACGTCGAGTGTGTCCCTTTCTAAATGCTGGCGACGCGGTGCTGCAAAGTAGAAATTCGCAAACGAAATTACTATCAGCGAGAATTTTTATCAGTGTTTTCTTTGGTGAGTGTATTTGCAATTTTCTATACTTTGCACGCATGCGAAATTGCAACTGACCCAACTGAAGCACTTTTGCGCACAACAGCAACAACAACGGTAACGCTGAGCGCAATCGCGATCGCGTCACGTCATTGAAATTTGCACTCAATTTACTTGTGACAATTTTTATCGTACAAACAGCATTGATGTAGAAAGGCAATAAAACTAAGGCGAGTGCAAATTGAAGTAGGAAAATCAAAATTAAAAAAGTGGAAAGGCAAAAAGAGAAGGGGAAAGAAAGAGCAGTTTGATATTATACAATAATATTTATTGTTATCTGTGTTCGCGTTGCCTTGGCGCGGCAGTGACAGTGGCAGCGTTGGGGCCGGCTGCGCTCTACGAAATTGGAGCAAACGTTTATTTTAAGTATTTCAGTATCAAAAACCGATAAAACCACTATAGAAGAACACAAATAGCAACAACAACAACATCACCACCACCACCGACAATAACCGCAATAGGCAGCGTTACCGCAAGCACAACGACAGCAACTACAGCGGCCACAATCACAAAAAGAACAGCAGCAACACCAACAACAAACGCCAATAGCTTTGAAGGTGCAGAGCATTTTCGCGATATGCTTCCGGCTGGCTTTGAAATTCACAGCGCAGATAGTTTTGCGGAGCGCTACAAGAAGTAGTGACACAGCTGAAAGGGGCCGAAGGGGTTGACGGACAAAAGTAGAAAACGAACGAAACGCGTCGCAAAAGAACTCAATAAATTTCTTGGAAAAAAATTGCACGGAAAATGTATGAGTGAAAGAAATGCTAAAATCCACAATAACTCAACAGCCCACACAGCTAAAAATATCAAAAAAAGACAAAAACAAAGCTGAGAACAAACGAGAGCAGAGAAGTGAAGGCGTCCAGGTCTAAACGACAAATACCCTAAACGTTGATTAGTTCCATAGCCGATAAGACTTTGATAGTGGAACAAACTCTGCTCGAGATTAGGTTAGGTTGAATAAAACATTTGTTATGTTTAACCCTTTCGGGACGCAGTTTAATTTTGAAGACCGAAATATTCGATGCTATGAAAGTTAGTCTCGTCTCATTCAAATTGGACTCGAATTGAAACAAACCACTTCAAAAATCGCCTACGTTGCTATATAAAGTGGGTTTCATGATTTTAAATAAGCAAACCGTCTTGACTGACCGTTGCACGCTACGGCTGGGTCTTCCTTTGAATGAGCAGAGGAGAAAGACGACGTTTCAAGTCTAATGTGTCATTGTCTTGGTCATCTTGGGGCACCTTTTCTGGTGGACCTGTCAAGCTGGTCAAGCGGCCTTGCCCAGTTTTTAAAGAAGTTTCAATGGCGCACCTTTTCCACTCAGAAGAAGATGTATAATATAGAGTTCTTTCCGTTTCTCTGTGATAACACAACGTGACGAATCGGGCGTCTGGCCTCTGAGAACTTCCTAAGCTGCCATTCTAACCTAACCGCTGCTTATTTTTGCTTTCAATTAATTAGATTTCCACACAAACAGTTATAAACAAAGTTGTTTCAGTACGAGTTCTACTTTTGTATTAATCGTTTGTAATATTATAAAAACGTGATTTATACAACAACGACCCAATGTATCGAAAGTTCAACAAATGTATACAAAAACAGCTGCACATGGCGCATGTAGAGTGCAAAAGCGTCAAGAAATCACGACACTGCACACACAGTGCGTGACCGCGAGCGAGGTGCGAGCGCTGAAACCATGAGGAATGGCCACCGGCACTAAACGCCAGCGACGCGACGACTTCACTGCCGCTGCGAACGGTGGCTATTTCGGGTGGCGGTAGCAGTGGGCGCAGCTAGCGAGTGTCAGTGTCATTGATCACAGCGACGCGCGCCATCAATGCGGCCGCCACTATCGGAAGCAGCGCCGCCAACGCAATGACAGCGCACATGCAAACACCGGCAACAGCTCCGACAAGCATTCAACGCTGCCATCAACTCTCTGTGGCTGTCAACCGCATTTTAATTTTCAATATTTTTCCTCCACAAACGGCCAACAGCGTTTGACGAAAATAAAAACTCGGCCGACTGCTGCTGTGCGCTTTTATTTGGGGGAAATTTTGGAGAGTGGGAAATGGATAAAGATGAAAAGAAAAACACAACGGCCGACAGCGGAACGGAACGAGTGAAGCGGCGACAAACATTGAATGGTGTGCGAGATTGTGGCGATGGCAGGTTGCAGGCGATGAGATAAGAAAGCAAAATCCAACGAATGCTGCAAAGAGCAGGAAACAAAAGACATAAACGGACAATCGTGCAGACGGCAAAGGGGGCCAGCAGCGAAAACTGCTGTCGGCACTAAGGCGGCAAGAATATAAAAATATAAAAAATATAGATATATATAATGTACGCATACAAGTGTGTGCGTGCGCATGTGTGTTTGTATGCGGTGTGAGCATGTTAAATGAAAAAACACCAATAACTACCAGCAACAAGTAGAATTGATGATTAATAACATTAAACAAAAATGAGCCAGAGACCATACTGAAAATTATCAGTTGAAGTTATCGAGTGCGACTGGAATAAAAAAACACTAAAAATTATGAGCGGATGACACAAATGGGAAATGACTGCACAGCGCAAGCGGCAATGGTGGAACGCGGCGCGGCAATCGACGCGGCCAGGCATGATTCATTTATCGGCAGCAGCGCAGCGGCAGCGTAACCACCAACCGGCACTGCTGTCGCTGAGCCAGCGGCAGCGTCTGCCACTGAGTGCTAGGTGCTGTGGGGAAATAACAAACACAAACATTAACAATAACAACAATCAGCATGGAGCAATGACGAGCTTGGCTTCAGAACTGAGCGACGACAACGATTTGTTGATGCTGCTGGGCGTTATTGCATGTGTTGCCAACACACACCATGCACATGCAATCGAACAAGTAGCAAGTAACCGCATGCGACGTAACACAACCGAAGAGTGGGACGGCAACAACATACTTGAAGCAGTGCAAATAATATGGAAGAGATAAAAACATAGGTGGTATATTTACTTAAGAGGTACTGGGAGAATTTGTTGTTTCCCAAAAACAGATGTCTTCAAGGACAAGTTCTAGACAGCCAATTTGATTAAGAGAGCCTTGAAGGGATTTCTAGTATTTGATAGGAGTCAGCCCCCGTTCTTGCTTCAAACATTAATTGGATGCGTTGTTCAAAGTTCAATATGTGTGGTTCAAATTAAGATTAGTTGGCTTGTTATGATTCATAGATTATTCTTGGACATGTCGATGAGTGCTTCAAGTCGTTGAAGTTAATAAGAGATATTTTATTGCTTCAGTTTATGACCCTATGTCCATTTTTGTAACCATTTTGTAATTTTTGTAAAGTATCAGAGATCAGGCAACTACTGTGTTAAGGTTGTAAGGTATAATTTTTCATGGAGCGCGAGGTGAGTCAGGTTTTCACGAAGCCAAGTCAGTTGATTTGAGACAACCGGACAGTATTTAAAGCACAGAGTGCTTTTATCACTAACTTTACTGATGGATAGACTTGAAATCACTCACAACTCCCCGGATATGGGCGCAAATAAGTCAATAAGAAAGCTTATCATAAGCCAATCTGTAATATTCGTCTTTGATCTCGTCTCCAATGTCATTGATTGCCCTTGTCTTCTAGAGAAAATCCAGTTCAATGTGTCCTTTAAATCACTGCGTTACGCTCCGCCTTTTTATGTAAAAACTGTTAAAACTAACTACCTTCTTGCAGCACCTACAACATGGGATATGTGTGACTTCAATAAGTTATCCAAATCAATTCTCTTGGATCTGTCTCTTACTAGATCATGCTTCAAAAGGCTGCTCAATGATGTGAGTCTTTTGGCACCTTAGTCATTTTTGTTTATTGAATTTATTATATATTAATTTTGATTTAATTTTAAGTGTTTTGTTTATCTAATTGTAAATGCTAGTCAGTATGAATCTGTTTCTATTTGATTATTAAATAATAATAAACCTAAACCTAAGCGTATCAAATGTGGACCAAGCAAACGTCTTTCTTGGCACTATTGAACAGAAACAAATTTAAAAGTTTTTGATATTTAAGAGGAGAAAGATGAATTGTGGTAAAAACTGTAGTAGGATACAAAATTTACCGTCAGTTGGAAGATTTGTAATAAAGTAAAATGTTATTCAATGTAGTTATAGGAAAATAGATGATTTTGAAGAAACATTTGGTTTAATCAAGCAGAACAGAATCTTACTGTTTAGCATTTACAATTAGTTCGAAAAACTATGTGCAAAATAGAATAAATAAACATAGAATAGAATAGAATAAATTTAATATAAGACAAACGAAAAATGACTAAGGTGCCATTTAGTTCGAGACTTTGAAATGCCAAATTTTCGTGCTAATTTGCGTGTTGATTGGCCAACTTTGTTTTTTGCACTTGTCAGCAGTTTTTCGTCCTTGTGGTACTTAACTTTGGCAGACGACCAGGTATGACTTCGTTTTCCGGTCCTTTCCCATTACGGCAATCGTTCAAAACACGAAAAATAGTCGCCCAGGAGATTGGCTTCTCTTTAAACACATCCAGAATTTCCCATGTAGTGAGTCGTCCAAATAGATTGGCAACAGATTTTCTTAAACCCAGCTTTTACGACATTTTGAATGGAATGTATTGCGTAATTTGAGTTTGGCAGTTGAGTAGAAGCCCACTTAAGTATGATAAGTGTACTGAGTGACATCTCCATGTTTGCTTATGCAGTCAAATAAACGGCTGAAGTTAGGCTCAATATTTAGTGGACATATGTAAAATAATAAGACGTAACACTTTTTTCGATTGATATCAGAAAGCGGTGAATGGATTTCAAAGTCTCATCAAATTGGTTTCAGAAAGTGTCAAATAGATTTAGAAATTGGTAAATGGATTGAAGAAAGTTTAAAATAGATTTCAGAAAGTGTCATCAAATTGAGTTTAGAAATTTGAAATGGATTTCAGAAAGCGTTAAATGGATTGAAGAAAGTTTAAAATGGATTTCAAAAAGTTGAAAATGGACTTCAGTAAGCATTATTGGTTTTCAAAAACCGTCAAAGGGATTTTAGAAAGTGGCAATGGAATTTCAAGTGTGATTTGGATTTTAGATTCGACAGTTAGATAAAAAAACGTTATTCATATTTTTAAGTGTCAAATGGACTTAAGAAAGCGCTATTTGGATTTGAAAGAGTGTCAAAGAGATTTAAGAATTATTGGAATTCAGAAAGTGTGAATTGAATTTCATAAAGCATGGTTGCTTCAGTGCCGAATTGTATTCCAACAATATGTAGAACGAGATAGAATGAAATGGCACAAATCTAATAGAATGTGGTTTGCTCCGGCCTGTGCCATTGAATTGATTTTTCAGTTATAGATTCTACACAACGGAATACTATGTTTACTTATGGTTTTGAAAGTATTGCAATAGAGAACAAAAACTCGGACACAAAATCATATTTAGAAAAGCTGTGCCTGGGAAAACAAATTTCAGAATTGTTAATGTTAGATCAAGGGTTATAGTAGGTTTTAGAAGCAAAAACGATACCTTCAAGTTTGGTTTTACTATTAGAGGACTAGGGAAAGTGAAACCTGGTATTTTTTATAATTGTTTAATTTTTAAACCTTTTAGAACACTCAGCCCAAAAACTCCACGAACTTCGATTCAAACAAAGTAAATATATGATACATTCATGTTGATGATTTCAAGAAGAAAGCGACCCAAACAGCAGACACACAAACACTCTCGAACTGGCTGCAACTTTCCGGGTAACATGGGCCGTCATTAGCTCCTAAACGCATACACCCAGCATCGGCTCGACCCCGCCCGATGCGGAGCACAAGTCCTTATGAGCCACAACTGCACAACTACACGACACAATGCGACGGGGCAAAACACTTGCGGAATGAATGCACGCGCGGAGAGAGGCGCCGCGGCTGCGCTGGCGGATAGTGCGGATGAGCGAGTATCAAGAATCAAGAATACCTGCTTGCGAGTGTCTGCTTAAGGCAGTCAAGCGTTAGAAGTGGCGTACTCGGCGGTGCCTACACGGCAGCAACGCAGCACGCGGCGGCTGCCCACTTGGCTTTTCAATGTGGTTGCGGATGTTGTTGCTGTCGCCCACTTGCAAATGCAGCGGCAGCAATTTGCTCGAGTAGTGTTGGTGTTGGCAAGTGCAGCAGCGATAGCACCGACAGCAGCAGTAGCGCACTCGTCGCGCGCTGTTTGCTGCTTTGGCTTTTGACTGCGGCTGCGGTGGCAACGATGGAGGGCGCGCACCTGTGTATGCGCGTACGTGTGTGTGTGTGCGGCTCTGTCTATTTTGGAAATTTATATTTTTAAAAAAGCACATTTTAATAATACAGCAACAACAACAACGATAGCCAACACCGAGTAACTGTCAGCGCTGCTTTGCAGTATTGCGCGGCTCGTTGTTGTTGCCGGTTGTTTTCTTCGGCCAAAGCGACCGTCGCTGCTGACTTTTGGGGCGCACTTGGAGGCGGAAATGTTTTCGTTTCGTTGCCTCCCCCCATTTTGCCTTCACGTCACTGCGTTGAACGCGCACGTTGCTGCTGCCGGTGTTGCTGTTGTTGCGCCATTGTTGCTGTGCACTGGTGCCAGTGGCACAGCGAACATGTTTTTGTCGTTGTTGTTGTTGTTGCAGTTGACAGTGTGGACTTGTCACGGCTGTGACGACGCCAACAGCCACCGTTCAATGCCTTGGGCCGGGGCCGGAACCGCACGACGGAAATATGAAACCTGTAATAGGAAATTCTACCAACAACAATAGCAACAATAAATAACAATAACAATCACAACAGCAACAGCAGTTACATGAGAATGTGACAGCGTCAACGTTGCGCATCAAAGTGTGTTGTTGGCCAAGCGACTGGACGGCGGCTAAGCCGGCGGCCCGACTGACGAACGACATTGCACGGTTTCGCAAATCTGATAACGTCACATTTATGGCCAGCTGCTGCTGTTGTTACTCTTTTGGTGTCGCATCTGTTTTTGGCAGATATGTTGCCGCAAAGCGGTAGTGAAAGGGGTAAGGGGGAGAGGGAGCGAGGGACGGGACACATTTAATATGTAAGTGCCCATTGCGACCGTTTTTCCGTATCGAGCATTACTCGTGTCAGCGTCGTCCGTACGCACATTGCATGTGCCGCCAATGTTTGTCGAAACCACACGACACAGAATTTGGCACAGCAGCGTTGGCGCTTTTGAGGCATGTCCTCATTGTTTTAGCTCCAAATTGGATGCGGTTCGATGTGTTGACGATGCCATGGCAATTTTCTGATTTTTAATATTTAACAGGAAAAACGATTTTACGGACAATGGAACTGCCGCTTGGTTATTGCTTTTCAGCAAAAACGATACACAACAATTTACAATAAAATTTTAGAGATGTCTATTAGTTAGGTGATTCTTCAGACTTGCAAAATCAAAGTAAATTTTTTGGCCCGAATAGAATTCGAATTAGGACTACGGCCAAATTGATCTTTCTAAAAATCCTAATTGCGCAACTTCTGAAAATATTGTTTTAATCTGTTTCAACATAGTTAGGGGGGCAATTTCCTCCCCCCCCCCCCGCCCCCCTAAATAATATCGTTTGAAGATATTGGACCAGGGTCTACTTAAAATACTGAGCAAATATGTAAGAACTATTACTATTCATAGATAATTAAAAAATGTTACGACTTCTAATACTGAGATAATGGTTTGCTGTGCGTCACTCAAGAAAAAGTCGACTGCCAATGATTACAGCTTTTCTTACTTGGCGCTACATACTAAGAAAACATATGACCAATCTTGATATTGAACAGAAAACTGTTTTTATGTACTATGCAGTGACAGAGCCAACTTAAGGCCACATCATTCTTCACTGTGATCCAGTGCCCAGACAACGACACCAGAGATAAGAATGATGTAAGACACCAGTGAATTGGTAAGAAAAACCTTCAAGTTTCATATATATACGATGCTGCCGATGTGGGCCTCACAAACCAGAATTATTTGATGCACCATTGGACAGTTTTAGGCGTAAGTCAACTGTGTTGACGGCTATTTAGTTGGGTAAGCAAAATCGAGTACTTGCCAATCAACTGACGAATGCTAAAAGAATGGCAAAGAGAGACATGTGATAACAATTTTAAACCAGTCATCATAGTGCTATAACAACATTTGAACAATTCTTCAGTAATGTGTGAAATCTGAGAAATAGAAGCAGCAGTATTTTCTCACAATTCGTACTGAAGCACAATCGAGCCACTTTCAAAGTGTTAAAATCTATATCAGCAGTCAACAAATGGTCGCAGATTGTATTCATTTTACATCAAGAATTGTGGTCGCAATGTGTTGCTGGTATCTGCGTCTTAAGCCTGTCACCAAATCACTACTGGCCAGTGAGCAGGCACCAATTACCTGACAGCATTGAAAAAGCATTTCTTGTACTGTTGTCGTCACAGCGAGAAGTCGCGCTTTGCCTGCCGTGGGCCGCAAGTCTTTGGGGGAAAAATCAATTTGTCAATTCGTCATGCGTTGCCCGCAAGAAAACGCCACACTTAGGTGCACATGCACTCGGAACGCGCACTCCCACTGGCTCAAAACAGCTGAACCAGTCTGTTTTCATGCATCCTTTGTGCATTTTAAAGATTGCGTTTTCAATTCCAATTGAAACAATTGGCCACTAACCTCAGCGTGTTGTGTGCGTGCGCTGCCGGAGGAAAAGTAGGAGGATTCTCGACGCAGCGCTGTGCGGTGCGGTGTGCCACAGAATTCAGCACCCTGTTTGCATGCGCATTGCCAACAGCCGACCACGGCACACGACGTCTGACACTTCCAGCGCACGGAGCCACACTTTCCAGCAGCGGCAGCGCAACGGTGGCAGCACAGGCAGAGCAGCTGGTGGCGCTGCTGCAATTCAATTTTCTCGCCTTCTGCGCTTCGTTCACACTTTCAGGCTGCACTGTCTTCACTTCACATTACACACATTTGCACATTTCTTGCAATTCTTTCACTTTGCAGCAATTGAATTTCTTTCGTTTTGCAACTGTTTCATATACGAATAGCAGGCAATTCCCACTTTTCTCGTTGCTGGAAGCGCGTTGGCTCACTCGCCTTCCTTCGTTCTTTTCTTCTTGTTTGCTGCTCGCTTTGCTCCTTCCTTTTTCTTATCCACAATTCTTGCCGTCGTGCACTTTTTACCGTTTCGTCAATGATGGCCACACAAAAAATGAATGGGGGCGCTCGCCGAGAACGTAAGGTGCCCGATTAACGGCAGCCGGGGGCACGAACTAATCGCAAAGGTGAAAATAATTAACAATTAACAACGGAAAACACGTCCCGGCACGCACAACGCACACACGACGACGACGACGATGCGAAAAACCGATGCACACAATCTTGCTCAGAAATTTTCAGCCATTTACTGCGGAGTCGCGGTGCACTGTGCGAATGAAAAAAAGCCAATGGCCAGCAGTGCTGCCAGACTATGGTGGGGCGTATGTGGGGAGAATGGCGCAATGCTGATGCGAACGAGGTGAGAATGAAAAAGTTGGTGATATTTCCATGAATTCGCTGCAGTTTACGCATTCTACGAATATTCGTGCGAGTTGCGTACAACAATCGGTTAATATCGGGCACAGGGTGTAGCAAGTGGAGGAAATTGGTTGAGACTGATTGCTGCGATTACATTTAGGTGGATGATTTTATGATAAATGGATTTAGAATGAATGATTTTAGGAATAATAAAATGATCAATATTATGAACACGAATGTAGTTCTTCTTAGAACAATCAAGTTTTCGATGTAATAAGGCATTCCAGTAATTGTTGTGGAAAAGTGCGCCTGGAGACCTTTTGGCGGTCCTCACCAAGAAATGGAACCATTACTATTGACCGAGTGGGACATAAAGCACTTTAGTCAACTGGTGGTTTATGGCGTTGGAAGCGTCTTCGCACGTTGGATTAGGAACTTCCTCTATAATCGTTTTTTCTATAAACGGCATAGCCTAAGAAAAGTATTCCGCAGGGTTCGGACCTCTTTCCAACCCTTTTCGTTAGCTTCATCAACGACTTGTTTTCGTCGACGAAGAATCCTACCAACTCGTTTGCGGATGACAGCACCATTTGTCTTCCAGCTCCGGAGATTTAACAAAAGGGTTTACAGGTTTGTGGTTTTATTAGCCACATTCCATACGAATTTTTTAAATTTTTATACTCAATTTTTTTATAATTTTTATACTAAATTTTTATACCTTGTATTTTAGATTGTTTTTCTATGAGAGCATCCACATCGTTGTGGTTGTAATAAGTAATTACTTAAACATAAAACTTTTTATGCAAAACGAAAATTTGAATATTTCTTCATTTACTTCAGCCAAAATTTAAAAAGAGTAGGGGAATTCTTTGTAAGGTGCCACCCCATAGCTTTTTTGCGCATAATTCGTTAGAAAATTAACGTATCGCCAATTTTAATATACCGTTCGAAAGAGGGTTAAAGGGGCTAGGATCCGAGGTAACACTTCAATTGAATTTTTCGTAATTACGAATTTTACAGCCAATTTCCCAAAGTGTTCAAAATCGACACCCTAAAATTTTTTAATGTAAGGTGCCACCCCCTAAAAAACCGCTAAAAACGTAAAAATCTCAAGCAAAAATGCATGATTTAGAAAATTTACGAAAGATTATTGAATTCAATTTGAATTGAATAGAAAATGACCGAAAGCAAAATGCTAATTGAATGATAACGAATAAAACGAATAATTGTATGGAAATTGATAAACAAAACTGAACTAATTTATTCCTCATGATAGAATTAGAGAAAAATCGACTAAGAACACTTTAAATTCATTGTAATGGCGATTCCGAGCAATAAAAAGTCATTATACCGATATAGGACCACAAAACAATGAAAAAAGGGGGGTGGCACCTTACAAAGAAAAAAAGGTGGCACTTTACATTTTTATGCAATTTTGGAAATCATTGTATAAATTTGTTCCTTTTACGATATGCTCGGATATCATTTCGGATTATGAAAAACCAATAAAAATGAAGTCCAACACTGATATTTACCTTAGTTTTTTACAAGTTTTTGGTTACTTTTTCACCACAAGAAAAACCTTCAGTTTTAATTTTTATGTTTTTTCTTAACCAAACTTGACACTTTTATTTACCCAGACCGTACCATTACGTATGTTCCCGCAAAAACAACATTAGAATTGATGTTGACATATATACCTTAAAAGACAATAGGAATTTTTTTTCTTGGATTGCTGGAACATCGAAATCGAGCAGGGGTGGCACCTTACAAAGAGTGGCACCTTACAAAGAATTCCCCTATATGTATCTTAATTGAAAGAAAACGTCGAATTAAAAAGTTATCTAAAGTTTTCTGCTTCTTCTTGCTTTACTATGTCAAGATATACCATTAAAAAAGTGTATACTTCTCTTCTTCTTTAGTTTATTATTTTCGTATTTTTCCTAAAACTTTAAACTATTCTAAGGTCCAACAAAAAGTGTATTCTTCAAACCACAGAAGGTTCAGACGTCCAAAAAGTAGCATGTTGCCATATGGCAACCAACTAGCGAAAGGGTTAAGTGGCTATAACAACCCGTAATCGGGTAATGGCCTGCCGAAAAATTTCTCTCCAGGCGCCTCTGCTTTGTGCGCGCCTTTTCCAGTTGGTTACACCAAGAGATAACAGGGCCTCTTCAACTTGGTCCTTCCGCCGGAGACACGGCCTCCGGAATTAAACGGCCTGTCTGGAATTAAAACATATTTTGGTAACTGCAGTTAAACTTCTAGTTAAACAACGCTACGTACTAACCCTAATGACTCGACTAGTTCGTTCAACTTTGCAAATAAACAAGTAAAATAAATAAGAAAATATAAATCGATCATTACATCTGCATTTATTTTTCAGTCTTTCCTATATCATTAAAAATTTGCGCTTTGTGCACCTTTTCGGAAAATTCGCATTGCCAGCCCAAAGATGTGCGCAGTTAGAACCCAACACAGTGTCGAACAGGCATCCCGGCATTCCGGCATCCCAGCCCGCGCCCAGATGTCAAT
The DNA here is from genome assembly GCA_963971225.1 of Melieria omissa. NCBI lineage: Eukaryota > Metazoa > Arthropoda > Insecta > Diptera > Ulidiidae > Melieria > Melieria omissa. The sequence goes on along the minus strand of OZ020267.1, from coordinate 55,286,590 downwards.
TAACCTGTTTTCCTTGTCTGCATCTTCCACTGCGTCACCTCTTTGCTAGTTATTAATATTAAAATTTCAAATATTCAAATATTAAATGGAAAAAGATAAAAACAAAAGCCAAAAACACATAAAAACAACACACAAAGCTGAAAAAAAAAACAAAACAATAAAATTATAAGAATAATGAACTTCTACGGCATCGGCATTGGCATCGACAGCGACAGCGACGGCTACGCGGCTGCGAATGACAACATGCGGCCGCCTCCCAACTCGGCGGCGGCTGTATATGGCGTGCAGCAGGCGAAGAGGTGCCGGACCGTGGGGCGCAGGCAGGAAAGATAACAACCATTTCTTATACGAGCCGCGTCTATCACATAAATTCCAATCCAGCAGCCAATCCCACTCCCAGTCCCGGTGTCAGTGCCAGCGTCGCGCAGCGTTGGGCTCCAAACGAAGACAGTCTTGGTGCCTCCACACGCCGGCAATGTTGCACGGCGCACGGCCACCAACTCGGTCGCTTTACACACACACACACACACTCACATACAGATGGCCATTAGTGTGTTTGTGTGTGTGTGTGGAGTCGTCGTAGGCTCACAGCGCAGCCTCCACTTCATTACACTTGAGCGCCTCCCTCCGGCCAGCGCTGCCAACATTTCCTCTGCGCTTCACTTCATAACTTGTTTCTTGCCGCTGTGGTGTTTGTTGTTGCTGTTGCTGCTTTGCTGCGGCTTGATTTCAGCCACAGCTCGCTGGAGCTGAGCTCAGTTTGGCTTGAGTTGACTTGGCTGTTTTGTATGTTGACCCACTTTTGGTTCGCTTTTTTAATTTCTTCTTTCTTTCTTTCTTTCTATGTGTGTGTGTGTGTGTGTGCGTGTGTTTTTCTTTTTGTTGTAAAAATACGTGGTGCTGGTGCTTGAAACGTACGTCTTGTGTTGCCGGCGGAACGCTGCTTACCAATACACGTGTGCTAGGACACACACACACACACTTGCAAAGTGCTTTGAGGCTCAAGCTGTGCTGTACAGTGGAATGCAGAGTTAAAGTTGAACAACACAACTGGCACAAAGAATCACATGAAGGGTTTGAAAAATCTTGAACTAAGTATTTTTTTAATTTATAATTTTTTCATAAATTAATGGCTATTTAATTAATAATTTAAATAATATTTTGTGATAGTTAAAGATTCGTTTTTAGTTTTTAGTATTTATAATTTTATTTATAATAATACAAATTTTTCATTTATTTAATAAATTAAATTTATTTGTTTAGTAATTTTAATATTATTTTTGAATAATTAATAATTAGTTTTTAAAAATTAATGAATAATCATATTTTTTTCATTTATTTAATAATTTAAGTTTATTTGTTTTCTAATTTAAATATTATTTTTGAACAGTTAATCAATGGTTTCTTACAATAAATTATAATAAAAATTTTCTGTTCATTTTTTAATAACTTAAATTTATTTAATTAATAATTTAAATAATAGTTTCTAATAATTAATCACTGGTTTTTAACATTAATCAATAATAATGACAATTTTTTCATTTATTTTTTTGTTTAATATGTAGTTTAAATATTATTTTTGAATGATTAATAATAATAATAATATAGTTTCATTAATTAATAGTTTTTATTAATTAATGACTAGTTTTTAACAATTAATCAATAATAATTAGATTTTTTCATTTATTTAATAATTAAAATTTATTTATTCAATAATTTAAATATTATTTTCGAATAATTAGTAACTAGTTTTTAATATTAAATTAATAAAGATTATTTTTATTATAATAATAAACAAATAAATAAATTAATTAATTAATTTAAATTAATTAGTTATTAAGTTAAGTCATTGACAAAAGCATTGGTTGTCTTGAAGAAGAAACAATTTTGAAAACATGTTTCAGTTATAACATTTATTGACAACAATTTGAACCACTGTACACTACAACAGCTTCAGCAATTACAATAATAATAATAACAACAGCAACAACAATACCGCCACTTGAGTTTGTGTGCTCGAAGCGGTAAAGGAGCTAAAAAATCTCATAAACTAAATTGCCAACAGGTTATGCACATCACACACACACACTGGTCTTTGTATGTGTGTGTGTGTCTGTGTATGCGTGCGCCAAAGAAACTGTTTTCGTAGTAAAAAGGGCCATGACAGTGACACTTTGAGGCTAAAGTTGAAGTTTGAGGTTGATATCAAATGTTGTTGCGGCTGCGATCAACGTCAGTGTTTTTGTTGTGGCTTTTGCTGTTGTTATTGTTTCTTGTCGAGGTTGACTTTTGGTTCGATTTGATTTCAAGATTGCTGTCGTTGTTGCCATTGTTGCTGCTTGTGCTGGTGTCGTTGCAAGCTCGTGGCATTTGCTGGCGCAGCATTGTTGGTCGCTTGCGCTAAAAAGTTCGCTCGCTTATTTATGAATGCAACAGTAGACTGCGCATGTGACGCGGCTGTGCCGAGTGTTGTGTGGTGCTTTTTTTTTGTTTGCATTTTTTCTGCCATGTTTGGGCTTTTTGCTGCTCAAAGTGCCCGAAATGAGTTGGCACATTGGTGGAGTGCGGACTTTGTTGTTGTTATTGCGTTTTGAGCAAACAGTTGCGATGTGTTTGGGTGCGTTTGTCGCAGCGCTGGTCATGAAGGTGGCCGGCCAGTCGTTCAAAAGGGTAACAAGATTGTTGCTTGTGTGTCTTATTTGCAGTGTGGTGGGAGCCAAATATTATAATCTGATCTGATAGTCTAATATTGTAATTTTAATAAATATTTTTAATCTAAAGTGAGTTCATTTTGTTAACTGATATGGAATTTTTTACATTAACTGATTACAATTGAACAAAATTTAACAAATTAAGGCTCATTTTATGGAGAAAGATGCCCAATAAAAAAACTTATCTACTGGGTATGTTTCTGTATAGTCCAAGTCAGACTATTAAGGTCGACCGATGCCTAGGTCACCAGATGAAAATTCTTGTTAGTATATAAATCTATCTAAATTTAATCCCATGACTTACTTAACTTTTCATAACAATGCGATACCGGGTTACGAGCTGCCGCAAGCCCATTTGGAGTTTGAAATATGAGTATATATCCTAATCAAGAATAGTTGTACAGGGTTTTCCAACAAGAGGTGTTATTTTGAATCATCCGGTATTTCGGTAGCTGTCACTTTTGAAGCTTTTATTCTTTGACATTTGACAAGTAGATACTACGCCATTACAAAAAATGGAACGATACAACAACGCATTGAAATTATTAAAATTCACTACAAAAATGGTGGAAATTGGTGGACAAATTCGAGCTGTTGGGACAAGTTGATGTGATGTGAAGAATAAAACCCCTTCACGTCGCTCAAGAACAACTGAGAATATTGCTGCTGTAGTCCAAAGTGTTGAAGAAAACCCAGGTTTGTCGATTCCTCGTCGTTCTTTGGAATTGGGCATTCCAAAAACGTCATTACACCGTATTTTGCATAAAGACTTGGGTCTTAAGGCTTATAAAGTTCAGTTAACACAAGAACTCAAGCCGACCGATCATCAACAACGTCGTGTTTTTGCTGATTGGGTCCTCTGGGTGTTATCTCTGAAAGAGGTGATCACACTTGGCCAACGAGATTTTGTGATTTAACACCTTGCGAATTCTTCCTTTGGGGCCACGAGAAACATAAGGTGTACGCCAACAGCCCAGCGTCGATTCAAGACCTCAAAGATAGAATTCGTGAGGCTATCGAGGACATAGGGCAGCCACTTTGCGATTTGGTTATGAAAAATTTCATGAAAAGGATATGGTCCTGTAAGCGTGGTCGTGGTGGCCATTTGGCTGATGTTGTTTTTCATTATTAACAGCATACTTTCCTCTTTATTATGAAATAAGCATCCGATCATTTATCTCAAAAAATAGCATTTTTCTTTGAATACCAAAATAACACCTCTTGTTGGAAAACCCGTAGTTTCAAGGTATAAATAAATTTTTTATTGGACCCACAAAAGCTAAAAAATACCTAAATCTCGGCAATTTATTTTACGTCTATTGAAAAGAAAAAGGATATCTTCTTAAAAGACTTTTTTAACACATATGGAAATATTTTGTATTGTATATTATAAAAGATTTTCTAATATAAGTTTATAAAAAAGTATATAAAAAATATATGAAAAATAAAAAATATATAAAATATATATAAATAAAAAAATTATATATTTTTCAAAATGGCTACAGCAGCATCAATCTTTGAAATCGCCTTTGAAAGTTAAAACCAGGAAAAAAACCCCAACAATTTTATAATCCATGTTTTACTGACCATTCCAGTACGTAATAGTTTTTCTGTGAATCAAGTCTTGTAGAAATTACGCACTCTTGAAAAACAAATGCAAAAATTGTAAATTGTTTAAAAGAGAAAGCATATATAATATTACGATTCAAATGATTTGACCCTGAAGTGTTGTCAAATCCAAAAACCATGAGGCATATGCAAAGTCCAGAGTGATGTTTCGTCTTAAGGTTGCTGTGCAATGCTATGATCCATTGATGCAGATGCAAAGAAACCACTGAGATGGGTGCACAACGAAGTCTCGTAAGGGGCCAAGAGGTTAGGCAGTTCAGGTGATGAGACTGCTGTGATGAGGTGGAGTCTGATGACAAGGAGTTAGTCTCATCTGATTGCGAAAAAGTAGGGTTTCTAGCGCATAGTTCTAGTTAAAAATTAGTGTGTCGCAGTCGTGATTGCGTGATAGTAATAAATAGACGTTCGGCATTATAACAGCATTTAGACTCGACTTTTTTGCGTGTTAAAATAGAATAGAATTGATCTATTGTGCCCCCTACAAGTTTTTAGAGAACATCCCCTAGACCCATCGACCTAATGAAGCTTAGCAACTGACGGAGGTTTAAGGTACTTGAGGTTCTCTTCTGCAAATCAGAATTTTTACATGTTACATGAATAGATAGATAGATTTGAAAGGGGAAAAGTGCACTGAGACCAAAGCTGATCTATTGTGCCCCCTACAACTTTAGAGAACGTCCCCTAGTCCCACCGACCTAATGAAGCTTAGTAACTCGCGTGGGAGAAGGTGTTTGACGTTCTCTTCTGCAAGCAAGTACTGGCCCAGGTGCTGTTTCCTACTACGGCATACCGCATCGCAGTGCAGTATGACGTGCTCAGGAGTCTCCTCCGCTGTTCCGTAGAGTCTGCAGACGCTTACCTGTTCTACTCCGATTGTGTGCATGTGTTTCCTCATCCTGCAGTGCCCGGTTAACAGCCCGGTGACCAGTCTAAGCTGGGTTTTTCCCAGTGTGAGACATTCTTCACTTCATCTGGAGTTATAACCTTTGATGAAGATTTTCGATTGCCTAAGACCTGTGGCATTTGACCAGAGTTCTGCGTTCCTGGTTCTTTCCTCAAGTCTTAGGGACTCTGCTAGAGTGCTTTTGCCCAGCCCGATGAAAGGTTCTGGTGCAAGGGGGATCATAGCTGCCCCAGTTCTAGCATGTTACATGAATAACGGGATTGGCATTTCAAAGGTATAGGAAGTATTCTGAAATTCCTCTCAGATGCTGGATTCATAGACGAGTTGTGAGTCCATGAAGGGAAAATAATAGATGTTTTAGGTCGCACTGTAGCGTTTGTTGTAATTACTGAATGTTGATTTTCAATAAAATATCTATTGAAATTTTTTTCGAAAATCTAGTAATATATGATACATATATCGTGAGTGCAATCATGTCAAAAGTGCAAATTTACGAATTATGTCGCATTGGTCACTTTTCTGCTCAATATTGAGCTGCATACAAATAAATTAAACTTGTTTTTTTTTAATGGAACTCAAAACCAAATTTAAAAAAACCAAATGAGGAAAAACGTAAGTAAATAAGTCGAATAACTGGACATATCCTGCTGTCGAGGCTGGTATGCGGTGCATTTACTGCCGAAAAGCGCATTACATCTGAGTGCTAATAAAACGAAAGACTTAAGCAGCGAACTTGCAGCGTCGACCAAATACTTTTTGCGAAATGGCAGAAAAAAGAACCGTTCATATATTTATTTACATTTTTTGCCATAACAAGCGAGCAAGCAAAGAGAATCAATACAAATGCGGGACGAGTGCGGCCAGCGGCGTCGCCAGTCAATTGGCAGTTTAACCCAAATTGCGTGCAGGCAACAACGCCATCGCCATTGCCAGCGTGTCCACATTGAATCACGACGTAACGACGATCGGCGTCGGAGCGAGCAGCGGGCGGACAGCGTTCGGTGGTGCACTTGAATGTTGAATGTGCGCGCCCCGCACATGCGGTAACGCAAGCAACATTCGCCGCCGAGCGGGCAATTGTAATAAAATAAGCAGAACACGCCGTTCGCATGTGTGCGCGTCCGCGCGCGCGCGCACAATTTTAAAAGTGAAATTCAAAGTAGAACAACTGAAATTGTTGTTGCCGCGGTATGCTGTTGCTGCTGCAGCGGCTTGTTATTGTTGTTGCTGTGTGGAAATGAGGTCGCCGCTCGGCTGCCCAAAAAGAAAGAAAATATAAAGAGAAGACAAAAGCAACCAAGCCAGCCACAAGACTACAAAACTGAAATGTGAGTAAAATAAGCAAAAAAATAATAAAAAAAAAAATATGCTACAACGGCAACAACATTGTCTACGCAATTAATTGAACAAACGCAACGTGCTGGCCCCCTTGCCGCAAAAATGATGAAGCCACAGCACCGAGAAGCGCGCTTCGTCGAACAGATTGAAATAAAAAGGAAAAATAAGCCGAAAAGCCTGTGGGCCAGCATGTTTAACCTGTCAGCTGTTGTTGCGTTTTCTATTGTTGTTGTTGTTTTTGTTCATTTCACAGCAACAACAACAATAAATAATGTATCCAGCGGTTGAACGGTTGGTGCTATCGGGGCGCAAATCGCCGTTGCATGATTTATGTGTTAAAAGAGCGACGGAGTGCTGAATTGGAAGTTTGGGGGGGGGGGGGGGGGAAGTGGAAAAGGTTTGGAGTGCAACCTGTTCGTGCTGCCCACAAAAAAGTAAAAAGAAGAGTATTTTCTTATTCTGCCCTGGACTGATTGAAAGCATGGACATTGTTCGGAGTGTTTGATTTTCTTTTAAATATTTCACATTATGTATTTGTTATTAAAAATATATATTAATATTTTTTTTCATTAAATTAAATTAAAAGATAAATATGAAATTGAAATTTTTTTCGACGTTTTAGTATTGTTTGATTATCTCATCTCAAATTCTTATATATAAAAAAAACTTAACCTTCTGTAACGTGCCAGTGTTTGCGAAAACGGCTCATTCTTTCGGGAAAATTTTTTTTGTGAGTGATAGAAGATGTCAATGCGGTGGTTTATAGCGATATTACATGTTTGTACGGCAGGTGGGCGTGGCACCTCCCATACAACCTAAATTTTTAATATGGTATATCTTCGGAATTATAAGTCGGACAACATTGAAATTTAGTACAGTGTCATGGCATAAGCGTGTCATTGCACCGGTAAAATTTAATGGGCGTTGGACAAGGGGGCGTGGCACCGCTCATACAACTCAGTTCTTTAATATGGAATAGCTCCGAAATTATGAGTCGCTCAGCATTGAAATTTGGTACAGTGTCATGGCGTAAGCGTATCATTGCACCGGTAAAATTTAGTGGGCGTTGGACAAGGGCGTGGCACTTTTTAAATCCAGGTGTAACTTTTGAACTATAGCATTCACATCAACGACAGTCAGTACAAACTAAGGATTTGGTCGTGTCCTTCGGCAGGGGAAATAAGGTGGATTTTGAATAAGGGGGCGTGGCACCGTCCATACAACTAAATTTTTTAATATGTAATGGCTTCGGAATTATGAGTCCCTCAGCATTGAAATTTTGTACAGCGTCATGGCGTATACGTGTCGTTCCACCGGTAAAATTTAGTGGGCGTTGGACAACACGTTTATGACCCAACATTTCAACAGAACTGTAAGTCGCACATCAATGAAAGTTTGTACGATTTTTCCACTTAGGAGCACAATTCGACTAGAAGAAAGTTATGAGCATTAGACGAGGGGCGTGGTACCGCCTCCATTTTTTTTATACATAGGTTGTTTATCTTGTCTGCCTGACTGATTGATTGATTTATAATCGCCCAGCCCAAACCGCTGAAGCTACAAACATTAAGTTTAAATAATAGGTACATCTTGAGAACTGAACCTCCGCTAAAGCGGGATTTTTTGAAATTCGGGGTGTAAAGGGGCAAATCATGTGTTAAGGTGTTCTTTGAAGAAACGTGATTTAATAGACATATTGATTTCGAACTACCTACAAATTTCTAGATCAAAACTCAACAAAAAAAATCAAAATTTAACTGGCCCAACAATGGGTTAAGGTTTATTTACGGAGAGACTCCGAAACAAACAACACGAACCGATGGACCTACTGACTTCGACAAATGTAAAAACAACTGAAATAAATAAAATTAGACACGTTTTTCCTCATTATTTTTAAATTCAAAATCTAACTGGATCAATGACGGGTTAAAAGTATGTATGGAGAAACAAATTTTTTTGGGTCTTTTGAAAGTACTCTTAGTGAGAAATAATTTGACACGTGTTTTTCCCTTTTTTAAAAATAAAAATCTAACGGGCTAACAATCTGTATAGAGAAACATATTGGGCGTTCTGACTTCAAACTAATCAAAAGCACTTCAATCGGGAAATAATAAAAACGTGTTTTTAATTTTTTTGAAAATCGAAATCTACCATGGTAAGCCAAGGGTTAAGAATTTGTTTGGAGTAAATGTGAAATGTCGAAATCAAAGATAGTTAGACAGGTTTTGTTTTAATCAAAATCTGATGGGCTCAACAATGGGTTAAGAATTCGTATCGGGGGAAACAGGAGAGCTTGCGTACAAAGCCGCAGGGCTCAGCTAGTAATTTATATATTTTAATTAAAGATTATTCATAATTGTTTTTATTGTAATTGATTTCAATGATTTCCTTTATTATTTATTTTATTTCATTAGAATTAAATGTAATTGAAAAATTTTAAAAATTATTACATACTTCACTTAATTTGAGGTTGGTTGGATCCTACACATAGATCAAAAACTGGCTGGTTGTGATTCCATATATAACTCTCTCTCAAATTCGGTTAGACGTAGTCAAACCGTAGTTGTATTTTAATATAATTTATTATTTTCTTTTTCGAAATTTTTAAGTCACAGTTTCTTTACATAACTCAATTAGTTTAAAATTTGTTGTCAAATTTTTGCTGTACAATGTTAAATAAACAAATTCTTTAAGTACTTTTTAGTTTTCATGAGCTTATTTTTGTATTCCAATTTCTTACTGTATTTACCTTTTCAATTTCTTAAATTTCTATTATTTTTTCTATACTATTACATTGTTAAATTTTTGATTTGTATATTAGTATATTTTATTTTATTTTAGTAATCTTCAATAATTTTTTCACATTTGTTTTACTTAGTATTCAATAATTTTTTCACATTTGTTTTTGTTAATGATTCTTTTTTTTTACTTCAATGATCTCAATTTCGTATCTAATTTTCTTATTAATTTTTTGTTGTGTTAAGTTTAATTAAATCCAGTAAATCGTTTTTTTATGTTAATTTGTATTACATTTTCTTACTGTATTTACCTTTTTATGCAATTTTATTTTAATTTCTTAAATTTCTATTATTTTTTCTATGCTATTAAATTCTTAAATTTTTTATTTGTATTTTAGTATATTTTATTTTATCTTTCTAGCCATTTTGAATAATTTTTTTCACATTTGTTTTACTCAGTTTTTTTAATGAATCTTCTTTTTTTACTTCTTACTTTTAATTATCTATTTTTCGTATTTAATTTTCTTAATAATTTTTCGTTGCGTTTAATTAAATTCAGTAAATTGTTATTTTATGTTAATTTGAAAATAATTTATTTTAATTAATTCCCAATGCCACTTTGGCTTCCATTTCTACTCTTTCAGTCTTTTGGTGTCTATTGTTTTTTCGTTTTTGTTATGCATGCCAGCGAATTTCGCTTTTTTGCCCTTTTGCCTTTTTCCTACCTCTGCAATGCGAATGCACTTTCTTTTGCGGTTGGCCTCTAAACGCAGCAACGGTTAAGAATAATAACAACAACACCACCGACTGCGCATGTGCAGCATTCGTAATGACTGCATGCGCACTGGTCGGGGCGGTGTTTGTGCGTATTGTGTTCTATTTTATTGCGCACCAGCGCCACTGCCGCCGCCATCTAACTGACCATCTGTCAGCTTTCTAGCCTTTGCCTCAGCTGTTTTCGATGCCGACTTTGGCGTTTTATGTTGGCCAAGTCCAAGTCGCAGACATTGCCAACCTGCAAGCGTTTTTGCTTCTTTATTGTTATTGTTGCGGTTGTGATTGTTGTTTTTGTTGGATTGAGTTGCATGTGCTGTTGCATTATTGAAATTCATAGACATGCCAACAGCTTTAAATTTGGGCCTCAAACGTGATTGAAATGCATTAGCGGCGACTGATTTGATGGCTTTGTGTTGTGCTTTTGGAATTTTTTTTTAAAATACGTTGGTATTTTCTATTTCATTCTATGTGTACATATTAATTAACACATGCATGTGAATTTATATATAATATTTATTCGTAAGTGCTGTCCATTATTTCACTGATCAAGTGCAGCCGAAAGGGCTGCAGAAAAAAGTTTGGTTTTACTTTAGTGTTGTTTGTATTTTAATTTTGGTATCTATTAAGTTAAGATAAATTTTGATCCATATTTACCTAAGTAACAGCCTAATGGTGTTCTTGGGTTTGGCCTCTCGCTGCAGCTGTTTAGATAGATGGGTTCTTTCCAAAATTGAGTTTTAACTGATAGAGTTTTAGGATTTTTAGAAGTTTCAAGACTACAGTCCGCAACCATTTGTGCGTGCAAATTTACACAGTTTGAAAAGCCACAAAAAATTATTCAACTTTATTTTCAGTTCCCGTACTTTATGTTTCTGTGAACTCGCCTCTTTGGCATCGCAATCTAATGGCCAGCATCGACACCCAGCGCCAAATAGATCCATAAAAAGTCTATTAAAGCTGTTGACAAAAAGGAAATGACACAAAAACCACAAACACGACCCAGACAGACAAAATTGCAGCAAAAGTGAAAAATGAAAATCGAACACACTCACGACGCACCCAAATCGCAGATAATTACAAATACAAACACACAAACAAATAAACATGAATCGGTGTGTGTAAATACTGAGCGCATACAAATAGACATTTGCTGCACAAGCAAATCGACATTGCGGCTGGCTGACTGTTCGACTGGCTGTCGCTCGATTGCAAACGATTGGCGATCGATGCGCCTGCGCAGTGGCACGCCAAAAAAAAAAAACACATATGCGTCGACATATACGGCTTAGGCGGCTAACAACAACAACAACAACAACAACAACAACAATAATAAATAATCACTGCAACCACCACACAAATCACCACAAAACGCACAGCTACGTCCGCCTTTGTCTATGTCCGTCTTCAGTGTGCTCCACCTCGCCTCGTATTGCACCGCACTCGGCGTGCGCTTTTATGACTTCAAACTTCGGCAAAAGTAACACCAACAACGACAAAAACAACAGCGGACAGCGGCCACAGCCACTGCACGTTTTCATGTCCACCGCAACATGACCAGCCAACAGGCCGTGCTGGCAGCTGCCGGTGCGGCTGCCTGACTGGCTGGTTGGCACAATGTCCGTCGTTGCGTCGCAGTTAAAGACACAATGACCTTGGGTGAAAGTAGCGCTCTCCATTTTGCCATTTTGCTGTCATTTCTATTTTCTTGCGATTGCTGACATTGTTGTTGTTGTTGCTTTTGTTGTTGTCTACTTTGTTGTTGTTGTTACTTTGATTTTTTTGCCCATTTTTATTGCTTCTAATGTAATTTAGTGTCGATCGCAGTTGCAGCGGCAATTGGTTGAATTTTTCCACTTGCCGCAGCCGCAGCCACATAATGCCCAGCGTCGCAGTAGCACTGGCCCCCTCCCCTCCCATTGGCTGAGCTGCTCACTGTGCAGCAAATCAGCGCACAATGTTGTCCATTTTCTTTGCTTTGCTTTTAATTTCTTCCTTTACTTTGTTTGCGTTTATTATTATCGATAATTTCCAACACACAATTGTGACCTGTTGCTATCATTTTGTTGTTGTGATTGTTGTCAATGTTGTTATTGATAATTTCATTGCTTTTAATGCTGTCGTTTTGTTCATATACACAGATATTTATTTGTGCTGGTTATTATTTGATGCAGCAGCACTAACATGGCGTATGAGCAACATTTGTAGAACTGTTTCTCAATAAGTTAGGTTAGGTGAGGTTATACTCGATGCGAGTAAGGTCACGCAGAGATTCAAGGGCGGATTCAGAAAAACCTTTTGGGGTGTTTCAAAAAGTAGATCTTTAATATTCATAAATGTTTATGTATACTCATTTTAATTTGTATGTAGTTTTAAAGTCGACGAAGTTCTAATATTTCAGGGAGTTTCAACCCCCAAAACCATTTCCTGAATCCGCCACTGCATAGATTCTCAACGATGCCAGTTGGAGTTCCGCTTAGGTGTGAATGAAGTAGTCATCGATTTCACAAACTTCCAGAGCGGTTTAATGTCTTTTTTCGAGGCCTTTTCGAGTCCTGGCAAGATCGGCGCTCTTAAAGTTCACAGGAAGCGTGCGGAAACACCGTGAGCGAGCGTGTTCAATCCTCTACAGCTTAATAACCGTGAAGAGTTTACCCAAATCCTCTGGAAATAACATTCCTCACGTCTTCCAAATGAAAATTATGTAAAAAAATACGATTTTTTAAAACATTGTACGTAGACGACCCCCTTAAGCATGAACATTTCGGTAAGTTTTAACAATTTGTGAAGCAGTTTTGATAATTTATTTCATCAAAATGTATTTGGCTTTTATTAACATTTTGGTTTTTTTAAGGCTTAAACTTCTTTGCCACATTCGACCTCTGAGTATGAATTTCTATTTCAATAAATCAATATCACCTGAGAATCACAACATAAGCCAACCTAATCCAACACGCTCGCACTTGTGTCACACCAGAATTGCGGCATCAACTTTGTGTTGTTTTTTGTCAGCCAGCAACCAACAATGAACAGCAAAAATCAATTGGAGTTTTTACTAATTAAAGTGTTGGCAAGTTGTTCTCCAACTATAATTAATTCTATTCTAAAAACTTAAAACACCAGATTATCTGTTATGGCAGTTGAAAAAAAAATAATCGCACAAATTGTACGGACAAACATTTCATAAGACTTCGATGAGCTCTGATTATTTTCGCCGCTGTTGCCCTTGTTTCTTGTTTTTGCCACTTATTCAATGATTAATTTTTTTGTTTTGAATCAAATTTGTTCGAGTGCTTGTTGTAATATTACAATAATTCGCATTGATTCGATACAACACTATAAGACATAAATGAATTTGCTGGTTTTTGCGTCTTCCGTTTCGATGCAATTCAAGACCTTAAACCACTTTTGCTGCAAATTAAGAAATACGCTTTTTTGCTGCTCAAACAAACAACACTAACAACAACAACAATTGCTAATTTATGAGCTTTTCAATGTGCCGAATTTAATATTTTTTTAAACAATCAGCAAACAGTCAGCCAAGTGTGAACGAACGCAGCAGAAGTGTTGAAGCAACAAGTTCTGGGCCACAAGGCTGCGCTCTTGCATTGCGACACTTCCATGCCAACGTTGGCTTCAACTTCCATAAATAAATGCCGAAAGTATATGTAATTGATTGTATGTTACTTAATACACACAGATATGAGTATAAAGCAAAAGTCATTGCAGTTACTTACATATTGATATGTTTGTATGTTGCATGGACAGACGTAGTCGTTGCCAGTTGGTAGAACAATTCTTGAAGCAGATTTTTGTCGAATGTTCTCCATGCATTTATGTTTGTGAAAACAAATATTTGCAAATGTATCCACATGAAGTCTGCTGAAATTAGCTACAATTAGCTTTTTAGGCCTGTAAATAAATTTTTTTTTTAATTCTCTTCCTAGGAGCTTAAATATAAAACAAAGGTTCAAGCTGGGATGATTTAAGGTTTTTGCTTTTGTTTATATTAACTGAAAACATGATTTCAAAATAGTCTTCAACCTATTTCTGACCCGCTTTGGGCACTTTGCCTGGTTTTTCTCGGAACCACAGTTTTCATTGCCATCCTGTGGCTCACACAGGATTTCATTTTTAGGGGGAAGAGGGGGGTGGGTTTGTGTACAACTTTTGAGCTAAATATCATTCAAAACCATATTTTGTACCACCAACTGATTGCGACCCTTTTGTGCCATTTTCCACTCAACTCATTTGGGATATTTCGAACTGATGTTCTCGAGAGTAAATACTTTTTTTCATACTGGTAGGAAAAGTAGAAGTAGCCTTAATAACGGTGAACATTAGTCAAGAGTTGATTAGACAACGTTTATTAGAAACTCAGGAATTCACCAACACGTCTACTAACTGCCTACTTAATACCCACAGTAATTCACAGTGCTATTTCCATCCATTCTATTTCTCTTCTTAAAATACTTAAATATTAAGTTTACTAATTTCGTATTTTTCCTAAAACTTCAAACTATTCTAAGGACCAACAAAAATTTTATTCTTGAAACCACAGAGGGCTCAGACGTCCATAAAGTAGCATGTTGCCATATGGCAACAAAATGCGAAAAGGTTAAACTTAGTTTCGTGATAGTGAAAGATGGAGAAAACTGTCTACATGCAGCACATCGAGGAAAACATGGCCAAAGTACGAAACAACTGGTTGGAAACACCCGGAGGAATACGCAGCTTGGTTGCCTAAACCCTTCAACAATTACACTGTGCGTGAAATTTACCCTCGAAAATTCAGTCATGGGGGGACCTACTGAGCGACTTTTCTATAGGTATACTGAGTTGAGATCCACCAGCCGTTTGGCTAGATTGGCTCTAGTTTTGGAGAAATCTGACTTTGAAGTTTGCTCATTTTAGTCGAGTTCGTCGCTTAAGGGGCTTTCCCGTTTTTTCGAATTAATTTTGATAAAATGTTGTAATTCTTTTTTATTTTGTTTGTTGTTACAATAGTGAGTTGAAAAAAATTTTTTTTTTGGAAAAAAAAACAAAATGGCCGCCGGCTTGCCAAGTACTTATGTTGCCTTGTTTGGAAAACATACTCCCAGTGTTTTACACTTTTCTCGGGTACGGTTTATCTGAAATTAAATTGACCAACATTTTCATTAATTACATAGTTTTAGTTATCGCACATCATAGGATTTTTGAAAAATTTCAACTTGGTGAAATTTGGCGCAAATTTGAAAAAAAAATCGATTTTTCTGCAAAATTTTGGTACTAAAAGTGTTGTTAAAAATCGAAATTTCACAATATTGAAAAAATCCTATGGTGTGCGATAGAGAATTCATTTGTGAACACGTGTTCAGTTGTATCCAAATCGGTTCATTAGATCCGAAAAAAAGTGTAAAAAACGTCACAAAAACATGGTTTCGAGGAAAACGCGATTAAAGTTTTTTTAAAGCGTACGCGAG
The DNA here is from genome assembly GCA_963971225.1 of Melieria omissa. Classification (NCBI taxonomy): domain Eukaryota; kingdom Metazoa; phylum Arthropoda; class Insecta; order Diptera; family Ulidiidae; genus Melieria; species Melieria omissa. The sequence continues at coordinate 55,271,031 of OZ020267.1, read as the reverse complement.
GCTGTGCGCGCCGAAACATTTTTGGCTATAACTTCAAAACTATTGCATATTTCATTATGAAACTTTGGCCTCATATTGTTATAGTATTTATAAATCGATTTCTGTAAAAAAAAAAACGATTTTTTGAAACCGAAAAACGGGAAAGCCCCCTTAAGTCTTCGAACGTTTAAATGCTAATAGGTCCTAAATCGTTCCGAATATCTCTTTACTGTCTTCGGCAAGTTTGTAGATATTTTAACTACCAACAAATTTGCTTAAGACAGCAATACAAAAAAATACATTCAAACTGTGTTTTCGACAAAAATGTCCCAAAAACCCCACTTTCGTCGAGGCATAAAAACAGTATAGCGAACCCTCGTGGAAAAAATAAATGAGTATGTTTTATATAGAGGGTTGGCTCCAGCATCTAACAAACTAAAAATTTTGCCTGGCAAACGCCCATAAAAGGCGTGGCTCGGCGTCAAAGTTCAAAGTTGTTATCAAAAAACCTCAATTAATCTCCAACTGATTTGCACGATATGGGTTTCAAATGAAAGGTATTTTTCATACGTTTCTTTTGATGTGCAACATTCGAGACGTAAGATGTACTAATAAAAAGTTTTTTATATATTTTTTATAAAAATTTTGTTTTAACGGATTTTTTTCTCGAATTGTAGCCTGTGAAATTCCCTTTACAATGACAATGATGAATATAAAACATTTGATATTTCTGTTTTTTCTGAATGTATTTTAACATTAGATTGATTGCGAAGGTGAATATGAAATGGCTTTGGAGTCAAATTAGAAAAAAATTTAAAAAACTCAGCACACAAAGTCGTTCAGTAGGTTCCCCCATGTCTGAATTTTCGATTTGCACAGTGTTATTGTCGCATTTGTGGAGAGGAGTGAGGGAGGTAGACATTGTCCCACTTTCTGTCTAAATTCCTGGGTTTAGCAAGAATCAGGCTATGTTCGCTAGGATCTTCCTTTCCGGAAAACGGTAGAACAATTTTAAACATGCAGATCAGGAGGCTGCTGCTTCCTATAGCTCACAAAGTGAATTTAAAATACCAGCCAAAAATTATATAAATTAGGATGTGGCTAGCTTAGCTGTGGTAGCAACACTCAACCAACCCACCAACCATCCAGACATAGTAAATTTTTAGCACAGATTCGTAAAACCAAAACATTGAAGAAACCTAAGTAACATAAGAATTTATTCCTTTTAATCAGTTCCCTTACATCACTGTAATAGAAAATTTTATATGTCCAATGCCTCCTTCAACTTTAAATCATCACAAGTTTCCTCTCTTAATGAAACTTTGTGCTCTTTCATCAGGAATGTACAAATTGATTAAAGCTAACTTAAACTTCCAAACCCATCAAAATTAGGTGAATCAGCTGTCCAACTGTAGTTTTTCCATGAAGCTGTTTAAGCTTCAAAAGAATGACGTACAAAGAAATGTTCAAGATCCAATTAACTGCCAACTGCCAACATCGGGAAAAGTGAAAAATAATCGTAATTTTACGAGTAACTTTTAATTAAGCAGCCAACAATAAAGAAAAATTATAGAAATGTTCAAGTAAAAAAATTAAAATGGAAAACATGGCAAAACAAAAAAAAATCGGCAAGACATTTGAGTAATGGGCGAGTAAAAAGAAAAAAAGAAACGAAGTAGAAACGGCAAATGGCAAGGAACGTTGGGGATGGGAAAAATTGAAATTACATTTAATTGGATAAAAAAGAAAAATAACAGTAAATGCTTTAATGCGCTTTTAATGACATAATTAAGCGAACTGTGGCAAAGTGCGCCACAATACTGCAGCATACAGCAACAACAATAACGACAACAAAAACAAAACAAATAACAAAAAAAGCAAGCATCACACTAAAAGGAAATTGAATAAAGATACACAAAGCAACATTAAAAACAATATATATATGAAGAAACTCATTCGAAACAGAAGAAAAATGTTGGGTGGAATTGAGAAAGAATGATTTTTGTAAAGAAAAAAGTAGAAGTACATTTTGAATAAAACATTTTTTAGTTTAGTAGTTTTAATTTTACTTAGTTATGAAATTTGTGTTTTTCTTAATACAAATTTTTTTAAATATAAAGGGAAAATTGGAGAAAAATATGAAAAAATATGAGAAAACGAGTAGTTCTACTTGTGTTTATTTTTGAGTACTTTGAATGTTTAAATTTTAAACAATTTTTTAAGATATAGGTTAGGTTAGGTAAACTGACTGGTTAGGTCGGCTACGCATGGATCCTGTTGGATTTCTAGTGGTCCTTGTTAGAGCTCCTTAGAGGTGCGATCGGTGAGAATGTGGGTAGTCCTAGCGTAGATCAGCAGCGACGTAAGGTCACACTTGGGGATCTCCTCTATTATTATTATTATTGATGTACTGCGACCTCCCTCAGCTCAGAAAAGAACTCAGAGAAGAACCTGCTCCTAAGAGAGTAAAGCACTGTCTTGAAAAAACCCGACAGAATCAAAAAATGTGCTTCAAAGTTTCTCTAACATTATTTTCCATGCATGTCCTGTATTCATCCGACGCATGCAGTCCTTCCGCAAAAGCGAAAAAACATCTCTTTTAAGCATTTTATTGAATTTGTATTTAATTTATTGAGTAGTTGAAAATATTTTGTGATTCATTGCATTGACGGAGGTGATGGTTTAAGTCTCGACTCAATCGAAAACAAACCGAAAAAGGCCGAAAAGACCGAAAAAAGCTTCTGAAAGTTCCCTGGCTCCTAACTATCTTAAGTTTAAAAGTTTTCCTTTTTTGTAATTGTTTTCCCCTCTCTCTTCAGCATTACTCATTCATATACTTCACCTCTAGACAAGCACCCATCCTTTCCGCTCCAACCAGTTCTGATGAGCAGCTCGCAAAAGATTCATATCCAGTAGCTGTACTAGCGGCTACACCACTAGCAATGTCACTTTCAACTAACGGAAGTATGTCGCAGCACATACATGATCCAAAAGAAGCTCATCAAGGACACAAACCTCTGTGTTCACCAATAACACCTCTTACCTAGCAGGAACGGATGCGCAGAGGACACAAACCAGTAATGAATATTCACATACGGAGGCTTCTCTCAAAGGGGACGGTAGATGGATAGACGAATCTACCTATTCTGAGAGAACTTCAATCCGTAGATGTAACCAATACACAACAATGCGTTGTTGAGGCCCTATGATCCCAAGCGTAGTGGACAAGGAGAGAAAAATTAATAAAACTTAAACTTTTACTATGTTTTCGTAGACAGTTCATGGATAGAGATGTGATTGAACTTGGGTTCATACATATAAGAGAGCCTTTTGCTGAAATAATCTCTAATAACTGACTTAATTTTTTAGGAGCGAGTTTAACTTTAATCTTTAGCGTCTATACGAATAGTTTTCAAACGATTTTTTTCAATGATTTCTTTCGGCAAACAAATTTCGTCAAAATCTAACGTAAAGTTGCCTGAACTCTACACTAGTTTATACAAAAATTTAAATTCAGCATACATTTTCTTGGTATTTATCTATTAATTTATAATTAAAAATGTGACAAAATGTATAAAAACTACAACTTTTTCTAAATGTTATATATATAAATAGTTTATAAATTTTATATAAATAGAAAAAAGCTTAGATATTTGGCCTTGAGACGCCATATTGGATGTTGCCATTTGAGTTTTATAAACTATTTAAAGGTTCTCAAGACTAGAGTCCCTAGTGAGATTTATTTCTTAACCATTTTGTTTTAAAAATATAGAAAGAACATTGTTTTCATTGGGAAAATTTGTTCGACATAATCTTTTTAATGTCTTGTTTTTTAGAATTTTTATTACAGATTTTCGTTAAACATTTTGATTGAACCAAAAAGAGTCGCTCAAAAAATCGTATAGGAACATTCGTTAAGGCGCTGAAAAACCCCGCAAAGAACGGTGGTTCAGGCGTTAATGAACTAAAGTAAAATAAGTTTATCTTTTGCATATATGTATTAAGTACTTAAGTTTTACTTACAATAACTAAATAAAGTTTTTGAAGTGGTGCTTATGTCTTCAAAGTGAATCACGATTTTTATTTCTTCAGTGAAAGATTTGTTTTTTTATGAAAAGTTATTAAAAAAGAGCCTTAATTTAATAAATGGTTTTAAATTTTGACTGTCCCGGTCTGGTCATTCAGAAATCTGGTTATCCTATGACGAAATCAGGCTAAAGCAGCTCTCAAACAGTCTCTAACTCAAAATAACTTCTCGTAACAATTCTGTGGCATTTTGACAAAACAACCTAAGTCTAATTTTTAAAATGTTCAGGAGAGCGAAAATACTGATAAGGTGCAGAGCAAATCTCATACAAAACTCGAGAAAAGTTGAAATTATACACGTCATATCTCTGTAACTAAGTATCATAGAAACAAACCGATTACACCAAAAAAAGCGTCTGGAAATTGTTTCTTTATGATTAAAAAACTGTAAATTTGCGCTATTTCAACTTAAGTTGTTTTGTCAAAATGCCACAGAATTCTTGGTACCATTTTGTTTGAAAATCTGAATTTTTCATTAATAATTTTATTTAATTGCAGTTGAATTATTTCGCTGCACATTGTTGTTCAAAAATCCAAAGACGTAGAATTGTGGCAAAAAACTAACAGCGGCTGTCTTTTGTGTATTTTTCCACATGCCAACCTATGGTCACATGTATGTGTATCTGTATAGGTGTGTGGTTTGTGTGTTTGCGTGTTTGCGTGTTTGTGTGTGTGTGTGAAAAGAAAGCGTTCGTGCTTATGAACACTGCCAAGGCGACTTGCAGCGCATCTAATGGAACGTGTGGGGAATGGAGCCAAGTAAGTGGAGTGCGGCTGTGCTGCGATGATGTTGCTGCTTATATTTTTTCTTTAATCTAACTTGTTGTTGTTGTTGACGGTTTTTTGCTAGAAGTTTCTGTGGGTATTCAGCATGAGGCAAATCTTACCAACAGCAGTTTGTTTTTTGCCATTGTGCTGCCGCAGTTGCAGCCACATTTTTTCACTGTGCGCCACCATTGGCAGCACTGCGGTGCTTGTTGTTGTTGTTGCTGTAGCTGTAGCATGAGAGCTGTTGTTGAGCTGAGCTGCTGCTGGTGTTGGCTTGGAATTATAAACGACCACAGAAACTGGGTCACTGGCACACATTTCACTCACACAATTGCGGATTCATTATTGTACACAAATACATAGTTGTGTGTGTGTGTTTAGGTATGTTGGCATTTGTGGCATTTTGTGCTGGCGCTATTGTGTTGGTAGAGATGCCTGTGTTTTTGTTGTTATTGTTGTACCACGGCATTCGTGGTCAATAATAATTCTTGTCTGTTTGCCGTTTCGCTTGCTTTTCTTTAACAGCAAAACCAACATTAGCGCCAACAAAAACCAAAACATAACTAGTTGTTGTAATTTCTCTAGCTTTATAGGTGTTTGTTGGGTATGTTGTTGCAGTTGTTGTTGCATTTAATGAATTGAGAAAATAATAAAAAAAAATATGAAGCAGAAGAAGAAGTCAAAAGCTAAAAATGAAAAGAAAACAAGCATGTAAAAACGGACACAAAGTAATGTGTACTCGGTTTAGTGGGCAGCGAGTAGGCCAAAACGCGAAGACAGTGACAGTGTGCACATATTTGAGTTATTTGGCTTATGACATCTTAAAGTAAAATCAATATTTACTATTTAGAACGTTTACAAAATGACTTTACTTACCACTTGGTGCAATTTTGTTGGTACTAAAAATTTACAAAACAATAGCAACAAAGCGAGGCAATTTTTTTCAGCAAATATTTGTATTTGTATTTTTGAACAATTTGTAATTCGATTGAATTCAAGTTTAATTAAAAGTTAAAAATATTTATTTACATTGATTCGGGTACTTGGTGCTAACTGCAACTAAACATAAATATTTATAATCTTGTTTGAGGGGCGCTTTGGGGTCATGGAATGGGAAGGGCGGGGGGGACGGGAGTACACACATTTAAATAAATAATTGCACAAAATTAATGATATTCAATTCAAATAAATAGCATTTTCTTAATAAATAATAATCAATCAATTAATTAATTAATTAAATAAATTAATTAATTGCGTCATTGTCGCATTTACAATTCAATTAAAATATAATGAAGCTGAAAATATGATTTAAATAGGATGCGCTCTTAGATAGATATTCAATTTACTCATGATTGCAATTACAATTAAATTAATTAAATTACTTACAACTAATTAAAACAGCAAAACAAGCGTTAAATTTATTTAAACATATTTTAAATATTAATGAAATAATTATTAAGAGTTTGTCAAATTGCTAAGAATTGTGCGCCTGCTTTAGCCAGTTGTTGTTGTTGTTATTTTATAAAACAAAAATATATAATATTAGACTGCAAATAAGTATGTAAAGACAATTGCAATTAAGGACGCTCGCTTTTCTAATGGTTTAATTAGAAATAAACTTAATTTTTAATTAATTAATTAATAAATTATTAAATTTGTTTTAAATTAACTGTATTAAGCAACAAAACAGCGAACAAAATGTAACAAATTTTCACTAAAAAACTATTTGAAAAAATAATGCTCAGCGAACTATTGCTACAGTGGCGCATAAGTAACGCTGCACAGGCAAATATTTTTATGCTCAAATTTATTTATTTTTTAATTATTTTACAATTCTGGCAACTAATTATTTTCACAAAAACCATCGAATTATTTCAATTTTAAATACCGGCAACAAAAAATCGTTACCTGCACAGCGGCACTGATGATTGACATTTTAAAAACGTTTTCAATTTTCCACAATTCTACATTTTGCATCAAGTTTGTATTTTGTACATTTATTTTATATTAATACATTTATTTTTTATAATTTTTTTTATATTTTTTACAAGGCATTCTAATGTTTTTTTACTATGTAATTTAAATTTTCTGTTCTACTTGAATGACATCTTTTCCACAATGAGGTACAATTTTTATTTATCATTTTCTGGCTTCAATGAGTTTTCATGTGTTTTTTTGTTGTTAAATATTTTTGTAATAAACTACAATTATTTTCTAATTAATTGTTTATTTTTTACATATTGTCTCTGCTTATCTACACACACCAAAGTACGTTTACGACGGCAAAAGGATTTCAGATACAAAGTGCGCAATTGCATCAAGACGGAACAACAGTTGCAAAAAGACAATTGGACGCTCCGCTGTTCTTACGTTGCTTGTGCTCCCTTTAAGTTGTTGCTTCTTGACGCTGACCACTGTTGCGAAACCCACAACTATCAGTTGGTTTCGATAACCGAATTGCGAACTGCTTAGCTTCACTTTCACTTCAAGTTGTAAGGTTTTGGTTCTTTTTCTTGCTGTTTCTTACTTTTACTCCACACACTACAGTCAAAACTCGGTGAACGAGACCCAAGCCAACTGCTCAGAAGAGGCGCTTTCCCGAACTCTCAGCCAGAGTAGGTTTGGGGGCTGGATGTGTGCCTTTTTTTCAATCACGCATTTCTTATAAATCTGTCAACTCTCTATGTGAATAACTCGAAAGATGTTTTCTCAATCAGCAAATGATTTAATGCTTCAATCGAGTCACATTGATTTATAACCAAAATATCATACAAACTCGAGAGATGCATTTTTGGATTTTTGAATTTCTATAAATCTGTCAGCTCTCGATTTGTTTTTACTGATTCCTGGTTTTATCATACAGTCATGTTTAGAAAAGATTTTGACGTATTCGGATTTATGTAATTTCCATGGCTATAAAAAAAACACAGCAATCTTTAAATAGAAACGTTTTTCTGCTCAAATTTACTAAGTTGAGCGAAGTATTCGTTTACAATTCAAAAGGAGGTCACAACTTAATGTTGTTCTTTGGACCAAGTAACTTTTTGGTCCAAGTTCCTCATACTGCCATCTCGTTTGTTATAAAATATTTCATTTAAAATGCACTTTGTGAGCCCCAAGAAACGCAACTACCTACTGGTCTCTATGATTGAGATTAACTGAGCTGTTTCTAGCTAACGCAGTCTGTCTCGCTCTGGGGCTGAGCATCAGTGTGTTCTATTGACTGTCTTTTCACAGTTTTTACCATAGTTTCTTTTTAGCGAGATTGAACCATAAGCAAAAAGAGTTTGTTAAAGCTGAAAACTGAGCATTCTAACAAAATCGATATGAAATTAAGGAATATTTCTATAGTCTGTTCAAAGTTTATGTTTTAGTTCACTGATTTACTTTAGGATAAAATTTGGTGTTAAAATTCTCTAAATATATCTTAAATGCCACCGATTCTAAAAGAAGAAAGAACTTCGCAATAAAGTGATTTAAAAACGGTTTTTACAATCAACTGCTTTAGAGACTTTTTCTAAGTTAAGAAGAAAGTTGCAATGGCATTTTGATTGCATTTCATTTCATTTTGCGTTGAAAATATCATTGAATATGAAATATGAAATAAGTTCAACGTAGTCAATATTTTCTTTAAGCTATGAATATTTTCTTTTCTGTGACAAAAACACCGAATAGGTGATGGTCCATGAATCCCATTGGATTATTTGTTTGTTTTATCGTAAAACATTTTGTACTCCTTGCTGAACCAGCGCAATGCCTCTCATTTATAGGAGTATCCCTTGCGCGTATGGCTCGTATTAAAAAAAAAATAAAATAAATTGTTGAATAATTTTGTGTCACTTCATTTTTTAGTATAAAATGTTCTACAAAACTTGGGAGATATATTTTCAATCGGCTAAGGGTTTCATTGTTTAATCGTGTCACATTGTTTCCTCATTCAAAATACCGCAAAAAATGAAATGTATTTTCAATCAGATAACTTTTTGAACTGCTCATAAAGTTTCTTATAAACAATATGAGTTAAATTCAATACGCATTGTTTACGTTTATCGTGAGATAAGAGTATTTTTTAAAGTTAGATCGAATCTTTGGATCAATCAGTTTTTTTGCGTAGACTTAACTACTTCAAGTTAGTGTTTAACTGACATTTGCAAGTTCGAAATTTTTGTTTATGTCTTCCAATCCTAAGCAGAATAGAGTAAAGACTCGTTAACCTGTGAGTGAGTTATTTAGTGATCCAAGTGCAGTATCAAATGTTCACTCAGCTCTTTTGGCTTCAACTTAAGAACTCAAGAAGAGGTATCCATGCTGGCTGAACAACCATTAAATCAGCCAAATATCTGAGGTTTTAATTGAATACTGGGCTATGCAAAAATCAATTAATCAGTTTTACTAATCAAACACCACTTAGACAAAGTTTGTAAGAAATATCGGATTAGACCAAAAATATCCTAAGGTTTTCAGTAGATTGTTCCAACACAGACTTTTTCAATCTTTCAGCGCTTTGAATTGGACCATGAGCAGAGATGATCTGTCTACTCTCGGACTCAACCACGTAACAACAAATGTTTAAAGGAGGTTATGTTGAAAAGGTTAGGAAGGGAAGGTTGTGTGCTGCTCAGTGATCGCACTTCCACTCTGAGGCCTAAGTAGCTCATTGTGAATTCCTTCTTAACTAGTTCGGGAGCTAACTAATGAGTCTCACACCGGGGCAAACCAAAGATTCCAAATTTAAACTTTTGCTGCACTTTTGCTGTCCGCTTGGAATTTTGACCCCCAGGGTATGAAGTCAGCGATCCTGCAGAGCCGAGCACTGGCACAGGAAGTGTTGAAATGTTTTAAGGAGACAGACGAATCAAGTTTTAAAGACAATTTCAATAAGTTTTATCATGTAATGTTTTCAATAGAAAAAAGAAAAAAAAATAATTAATATTCTATAAATATTTTAAAGTCATGCAAAAAAGTTTCGAAAAAATTAAATAAAAATTTCTAAAGGTTTGGGCATGAAAAATATAAAACAAAACAAACTTTGGTTACGTGATTGAGTCAGAAGCGAGTCGAAATTGTTTGCTACCTTTCTGGTACTTTGCACGTAAAAGTATATCAACTTTGAAGCCATATTTGCCATTAAGATTTTGCCACTTGTAAGAATTTTTGTGTACATACGAAAATGAAGCAAATTTATGCGTTATTCAAATTTGTTTTATTTGCACATTTCATAACAAAATATTCACTACAAGGTATCACTTTCTGGCGTACTCATAGACATTGAAAAATGTACAATATTTGTGCATAGATTCGAACCTTCAACTTTGGTAACTACCTAAAAATTATGTGAACATTTTGCCGGAACCATACTCCGCACTGTCTAAGCTGGCACCATCTATTCTCATTCCCCTCCGGCCGCCTTCGACAGCCAATGAACGCACTTAACTAACTACAAAAGAAAGCATAACTAAAGAGATCAAAAGCAACCAACAACAACGAATAACAAAGACGTGTGTGTATGTGTTGAATTGCGATTTGAGTTTGGATGCGTTGCGGTCGGAGTGTGGGTGGCAGCCTCAGACGCCGATTAGCTGCCGCAGTTGGACCTGCGCTGAGCCTTTTCCAGCACCGCACATCCGGCCCACGCGGTCAGCAATTCCGCACACACACACACTCAGTGAAGAGCGTAAAACGCGGAGTGGTGTTGGGGCGAGGGGAGCGTGGCGAACCCTGCACCCCGGCCTCTGCAACCACTGCGTTTTGCGCCCGTCACCGATTTCATTCGTCACTGCCGCTGTGAGTGTTGAGCGGCGCTGGGCTTGGCAGCGCTCAGCGCTCAGCGTACTCGCACTCGCAGTTGCGGTGTTTTGGTATTTTTGTGCTTGAACGCTACAGCGTGATCAGCAACGTGTGGCTGGTCGGCGTCGCCGTCGTCGTGATCCGCGTCACCGTGTCAGTCACGCCCAATTCTCTTATGTATCTGTTGATGTTTGAGCAAGTGCGCCTTCTGTCGGAACGCCTTGGCGCAGACGTCGCACCGGAACGGCTTCTCACCCGTGTGCGTTCGCAAGTGTACCTTGATGTTGCTCTTGTTGAGGAAGCCGCGATTGCAGATGCTGCAGCGGTGCACCGGCTTCTCCTTGCCGAGCAGCCCGGACAGGTCGCTGGCGCTGAAGCTGACCGAGGATGGTGAGATGGCGTTTAGCTGCTGCGGGCCCATGCCGCTGCTCGACTGCGAGCCCGCTTGCGTCTGCTGCTGCTGCTGCTGTTGTTGCTGCTGATGCTGGCTGGACTTCTTCTGCGAGCGGGAGCGCTTCGTCTTGGGCGTGCCGGTGGGTGTGACGGTGGTGGTGTGCGGGTAGTTGCCGAGCATGTCGGGGCTGCAGAGGCCGTCCGCCTTCATGGACGACATGGTGACCTGGTACTGTTGCTGGTTGGTGAGATAGCGCGGGTTGATCATCAGGTTGTCCGTGGTGGAGACAACGGAGCCAGGCGGACTGGACGTGGACGTCGCCGTCGGCAGCTCGTTGCAGTATGAGGTAGAACTGGGCGCCTCGCTCTTCATCGCCGACGTCGTGGTGGGTGGCTGTGTGGGCGGGCCGTTCTGCAGGCGATTCTGCAGCAGCGGCATGTAGCCGTGCGTCAGCAGACTCTGCAGCGTCGAGCTGCTCGGGTGCACGGGCGAGTGCGGCAAGATGAAGTCGCTCAGTGTGTCCTGCTGCGACACCACCAGCTTGCCGTCTTGCTGTATGCAGTTGCCGTCGATCCACGCGTCGAGGTCCATCCACGAGTCGCGCGTGTCGTTGCCGTCGTCCTTGTCCAGCTGGTTCGGCACTGTGGTGTCCGCTATCGCCGACCCAATGATGGCCGCAATGTCGTCGATCGAGTTCATGTCCACGTACTCGGACAGGTCCTTGGCGTCGGTGTAGATGCGCACGCCATGGTCGCCGGGCACACCGCCGCCCCCACCGCCTCCGCCGCCACCGCCGCCGGCGCCGCCACCTCCCGCTCCGGACAGCACGCAGCTGTCGGCCACCGAGTAAAGCTTACTTTCTAATTGACTATCGGCAAAGAGTTTGACGTCGCTCAGGCAGGCGTCGGCATCGGAGCTCAGCACGCTCTCGGGCAGGCAAGTGGACGAGGATACAATGTTGTGATCCGCCGTTGAACCGTGATTGCTGCCACTCCCTCCACCGCCACCGCCGCCGCCACCGCCGCTGGGCATGGCAGGCAGCGGTGACGTGCCGGACGTTGCCGCCGCCAGTTGTATTGTGGTGGCGCCGGGCCCGTTCGCCGCGCCATGGTTCGTCTGGTAGGCGCTCTGTATGTAGTTGTTGTTGCTCTCATCGGGTAGCCTCTGCGCGATCGCGTGATAGTGATGCCCTGAGATGCCGTTTATCGACAGGTGGCCCGTGTAGCCGGTGAACGGTGGTAGCGGTTTCAGATCGGACAGCGCATTCAGCGAGGACGTGTTCAGCAGCAGATTGTCGAGCACGTCCAGCGAGTTCTTCTGCTCGGAGTCGCTGGGCAGCGAGTCGAGATCGTGATCGAGCAGCAGCTTGTGTCCGTCGAGCAGGTACTGATCCTGGCTGCCGTTCTGCGTGGGACCCCAGCATGGACTCATTAGTAGACTTTCGACTTCGGATTCGCTTGGTCCGTTCATGCTGCAAAACTTCATGGTAGGCTGTGACGCATACGAAGCAAGTCCTCTCGGTCCACGGTGCGCTTTCGAAATGTTTGTGTGTTTGTTGGTACGTTGAGGTGGTAATTTCACTGCTGGATTGCTGGATGGCGGCGTTTAAAGCATAGCGTTTGGTTGTTACGGACATGCGTTGGAGTCTTGGACGAATGATCCTGTGTTGAGACTCTGACAAATTGCAATTCTGTTTTGCGTTTCTAATGCGAAAGTTTTATATATGACTCAATGAGTGTTGCTCTATCTGAAAGAATGAAAAATGGTAAAATGGTTGAATTAACATTTTTAGGAAATGCGATTTATGAAATAATGATGCGGTTATATTTTTTTTAATAAGTGTAAGTAAATCTGTGATTTGGAGAAAATAATTGAGAATAATTGAGGAATTATAGAACATCAAATAGTTACGGTTTTGTTTGTTGTTTTGTTTTTTAACCCTAGTGTGTGTGCTGAAAAAACACCCTTACCCGTGTGATGAGGTACCCGGAACCCCAGTACAAATTGTATGAAAAATTCTTACTATTTGTTAGCAATGTACGAACTTCTGTCGTTTCTGCTTGGTTGGTTGGTTGAGGTGGCTGACTCACAGTCCCCTGCAAGTCACAATTAGCGCGTGGACGCCGTTTTGGTACCACATGCTCACCGAAACTTAAACCTGGTTAGTTGTATGTCTAAATCCATCTGGTAGAATTTAGGTATCCAAGAAGATTCCCCAGACTAACTGTCGAGCAATCGGTCATACAAGTGAAAAAGTGTTTCCCTTTTTGCCGTTTCTTCTTAGTTTTAAAGCTCTCAGTAATATAAAAGTATGATTCGATAAAACAGTGATTTGGGTACCCGGTTACCCCATCACACACATAAGGGTTAATTGATGTAAACTGTTTTATATAAACTACATTTGGATTGGGTCGGAGTGAATTAGGTGGATGTAGGTGATTTTAGTAGATCTTTGCTAAACAAATTTTAATTTTCTAAACAAATTTCACTTTTAAAAATTAATGAAAAACACATTTTTTTCCATCGATTTCTTTGCAAAATCGATATATTAAATTGGTAGTTAGTAGTAATGCAAGTAACTTGTTTACTTAAGTTTACTCGTTTCTAACGAGTTTGTTCAATGCTCTTCTGGGATTTTTTTCCTTGAATGTGTGGCCGATTGAGTTTTGAATATCGATACGATCAATTATTCGAACCATAATCGAGACATTTATCGATAAGTTTACAACAAATTAAGTGCAACAAGTTAGATCGAAACAATCGACTAATCAATTTAACGGACGATTACTTAGATTTAAATACGAAAAATTTAATCGAGATGTTATCGAAAATAGTTTTTATATCGTAAGTAGTGTCAAAGAGATTATGAGATCCATTGCATTGGCGCAATTTTGAGATTTGAAATTCAGGTTTACACTCCTCTAACTCCCTTCTAACTAGATGAAACTGTTAGCATAGATGGGCCTTAGACCTACCAGTGAGAGATGGAGGTGTGTAGAAGAGTCGTTGTCTCTTTTCGAGCTCTACAGCTTCTTATATGTATGAAGTTTAATTAATTAATTGACTGGCACGACAGCCCGTTTACGCGAGACTAAGGCCTAGCTTCCCGCAACCACCCGTGTTGTGCGTGTGAATTTTGTACACGGGTAGAAGGGACCTACAGTTTTATGCCGGTTCCGAACGGCAGGTTGGGTGCTTTTTCATAGGCAATTTTTACTCTCAGAAGTTTGCCATTTCCAGCTGAGAGGACAGCCACCGAAAGAGAGAACGAGTTTCCCGTTATTTTTTTTAGGTGTTATTACAGGCAGTATTTGAACCTGCGGTTGCTGCCTTTGACTCGTTGTCCAACGCACTAACCAACTGAGCCACGGCGGATGTATGTAGTTTCCTTATCAGAACAACTTTCAGAAGATAGATCAGTTGGGGGTTAAGATTTGGCCTAATCTGACAGTTCGTAAGGCTTATAGTACTTTTGAACAATTTTTATTTATTTTACACGACCTAAATCAGCAAACATCGATTCGTTGCTTATCAGATAAACTAAAAAAAAAACCATAAAATAGTGCTATTTCCATCTTTTTGAACAGAGGTTAGTTACTTTGATCAGTAAAGGTGAAGATTTGGGCTTATCTGTATCATATGCGATCTAAATCGGCAACAGTCATATCAAATAACTCATCAGACAGACTCTAAGAAAGACTACAACAGTTCTCTTTCAATTTTTTTGAAGTGAGACAATCCGAAATGTGGGCTTTTGCCACTTTTGAATTTAGTTTGGATTTTACTTAAGAACATTGTAAGCAATTTGCCAAGAATGAGACCTAGACTGGTCTTAGACTAATTAGCAAAGACTTTTTCTCAATTTTGTGTTTTCAATCTCTCATACATCGATCTGTTCTTTTGGAAACAGCACAATGTTTTCGCTTTGATAGAGTTACTCTCCGAGGTGCTTTCTGTTACAAACATCCATACAAGTTTATGAATTATGCACACTTAAGTACAGATAACTACTCGAGGATAAACTCTCAACCATAATTTTGAGCTGACAATGTAGGCATCAGGAAGCAGGTCCATGATTACGGCAGATCTCTGTATCACTAATGATTTTCGTTTAGAGAACGCAAAAGGATCCGATCAAGTAACCAGTTTTGCCTATGTTCCAACTTGGTAGTGAGTGTCCGGAGACGCCAGTAGCTTCCTACATATTTTCATTGTCTCTGGATTTTTCAATTTCTCCAAATGGTCAACAAAATTTCAACACTGTACGAAGCCAAGTCGTTTGCCAATACGACATTTCCTCTCACAACATTCGCAAATTCTTCTCTGTTCTTACCAATGCCGTTTCTATCTATGAAAGCGACAAACAAAAACAGCAGCAAATTCAATTCCGAATTAGTCTTGACCGATGCAGTAAACAAGTTTTGCAGAGACTAATGCAACTTTGAGACTCTCTCGCACATTTGCTAAGCAGCAACAGCACGAAGCATATCGCAAGCAGCAGCAACAGCAATAAACCAATGGCAATAACAACCACAGCCAACACTTGGCTGGATGTCGACGTTAAGAAACTGAAACGGTATTTGGGTCAAGACATTAATAATATCTAAAATTAGCATAGAAATTGGGTAGAAATATTTCTACTCTCATTGTAGCTAACCGGTTGATTGGTTACAAAAGCTCGCTCGCTAGCACCGATCTGGCCCATAATACTAGAGCGTCAACAACAAATACGAGTATTGCGTGCACGTTTAACGGTAAAGCAACGAAAGTTAAATTTCGAACGGAACTACAGGTGTAGCAGAAATTTTATAGTTCTCGCGCTCGACAGACAATTTTGGTATAATTTACGCGGTCGAAAAATGTTGGAAGTTGTCGATGTGGAGAGCAGATAAATCTAAGATAAGTCGGCGATTGAGTAGGAATTTGCCTTTGAGCGTTCGATTGTAACGCAACAACACGTTGTAATTATTGTTGGTGTAGTTGCACCAACTTCGGAGCAGAGAATACCGTTGTCAGTGTCCGACGACAGTCAGGTAGACGTCTTTTTAAATTCGTGTAGCAACAAGCGCGATTCAGTCAAGTTTGTATGCGTCGCATGAAGTGCCGTAGGTCCAAGGCAAAAAAGCTTCATCTGGCGAGCGAAACGATTGGGGCGACAAGTGGACCCACGAATGCGTGTCTCTCAGTACTTGAAAGGGCCAAAAACAAGAAGAAAGTTCACAAAACCGAAGCAAAGCGCAAGCAGAAGACTCGACAAGTTCTCAGCAGATAGTGAAACGCGCAAAGGGAGCGCAAAAGAGAGCCAAAGCGCTGCGGCCGGCACAAAGTCATCTTCATAATAAATTTCGCTTTCAACAAGTTGGCGGACAACGGCTACAAGCAGTCAATTGGTGGGGCCAGCACCAGCACTAACACCAACACACAAACGAAGCCGACGTCATACGTCAAACGACAGTCAACTTGGCCAACATGTAAAAAAAACCAGTCAACATGCAACATGCGGCTAACGGTAAACTGTGGAGCGCAAGAGAGAGGTAGGCTGAGAGTGGGCAACATGTTGCCGGGCAACTAACAACTTCGTGCAAGAGTGTTCGATCGAGAGAGCAGAGCAAACAGTGAGCACAAAATATTGTACGAGTGGCGGCTCTCGGTTGTATGACGACGACAACAACAACAACTGCGGCGACGACGATCATCATTAGCGCCGTATCGGCGTGATCAACAAGCCAGCAGCAACATCAGCATTACGATGGCAACAAC
Organism: Melieria omissa; assembly: GCA_963971225.1. Taxonomy (NCBI): domain Eukaryota; kingdom Metazoa; phylum Arthropoda; class Insecta; order Diptera; family Ulidiidae; genus Melieria; species Melieria omissa. The sequence goes on along the minus strand of OZ020267.1, from coordinate 55,254,257 downwards.
AACAACAACAAAAGAACTGCCACTACCACTACCAACCACAGCAACAATAACAATGTACCTATAACCGAAGTACCGTTACTCAAAAGACCTGCTGACATACTTCCGCGTTCGGCAAACGAACGAACGAACGATCGAACCGAACGAACTACGAGCCAACCGAACCGTACGAACTACCAATTTGCGACACCGAACGCATTTACGAAACATCCAAACAACCGAACACAACAATTGGCTTAGCTTAGTTGTTGCTGTTGATTTCGCTTAGCCGAAGTCGGAGTTGGTGGCCAGACACAACGTTGGCGTCGAAGAAGCTGTAGGCGAGACGCGCCGGTTGCCATTTGCCGATGTTGCTGAAGTGTTTTGGGTGGCTTCGCGTATGCGCGGCACGAACATCATTGGCCGCTATACGAGCAGCAATGCGTTGGGTATTCGTGTTATTGCCAATGTTGTTGTAATTGTTGTTGATGTTAGTTTTATGAGTATTCTTGTTGCGGTTGTTGTTGTTGTGGCGTATTTAGATACGAAATTCGTGCCGGCGCTGATGCTGCTGTTGTGTTCCGCACCGAAGCGCGAGTGTGTGAGTTCGTTGGTTGCGAGTATCTGCAATGACGTTGGGGTTTGGCGGTGCGCCGGTTGTTGTTTTTGTTGTTGGTAAAGTAGTGTTAATAATATATATATTGTTGTTGTATTTGTTGCTAATGCTTTTGTTGTTGTAGTTTAGTCATTACTTTGGTTGTTGGCACAGATTCGACTGTTTCTCTCTTTCTTTCATTTGTCGCATTTCTTGTTGGCTTTCTTTGCTGTCTGCGGCTTTCTCTCATCTCTTTCTTTCTCTGTCTTTTTCAATATGTTTGCGTCTTTTTTGCTATATAAATTTATAAAAATTTTATGAGCTCGGCATTTGTTGTTCTGTGAGATTAGTTGTTGTTGTTGGCGTTGTTAATTTTCTCATTTGGTGCTGGTGTTGGTGTGTTGTTGTGGCGGTTGGTGATGGCTTTCTTTGGTGCCACAGACCACAGCGGTGTGTGATATGGAGCGATGTGTGAGCTTCGGTGCGCTGAAGTTGGAGTTGGAGTGCGAAGTGGAATCTGACGTTTTGACGTTTTTGACGTTGAAATGTTTTAGCGTTGCTTTTTTGCTGCTGCTTCTTCTTCGTTTTCAATTTGAATTGAATGGTTTCGCGCAGAGTGGAACATGGAGGCCGGGAATGGCATAAAATGGAATAAATACTATTGTTGTTGTTTTAGTTGTTGTTGTTGAAAATTGTTGTATCTATATCGACGTCTGTTGTTGTTGGCACTGTTGGCCATTATTGCCGTTTTCGCTGCCATTGCTGTTGTTGTTCTTGTTATTGTTGTTGTTGTTCGCATTTATTATTGGGCATGCGCATGACGTGAAATCATTTATTGTTGCTATTGTTGGTGTTGTTGTTGTTGTTGCTTTTGGTATTTGTGTTATTCGTAAGTGTTGTTACTTTGCCATTGTATTTTTTTTCTAATGTTTTTTAATTTATTTGGAATATGACTTTGACAATGGCGCTTTGCGATTGCCATTGTCAATGGCGCAGTTGTAGCGGCAGTTGTTGTTGTTTTCATTATTATTATTGTGTGTTAAAAATGAGGTTAGATTTCATGACACAAAGCGATGCCAGCGTTTGGGCACCAACGCCTGGGCCTGGCAAGTCAGATGGGTCAGGTCAGTTTGCATATGAATTGAAAAAAAAACAATGCTACCACCAGCAACAACAACAATAAACATTAGCACTAAGAGAATCACCGACAGATACAGTTGAACTTTTCAACTGTGCCGCGATTGCCACTTTTGGTGGCTGACTGGCTGGCTGGCGCTGATGTCGGTACATTGTTGTAATGTGATCTGGCCCATTAACTAAAACGGTATATGTGTGTACTGCTATGAATACATTAGCCGCACTAGTTCAGATTAAATACCAATGATACTTATTCGAAATTTGTGGCTGATGCGATTTTTATGTTTGAAAGAGGCAGAAAATGATATTTAATTAAAAAAAATTAGATTGATTATAGATTAAGGACTTCTGCTTTCGCTTGGGATACAAAAATTCTGATTAATAGTTTTTTTAATCAGTTAGACAAAACAAACGTCGATCGGAGTGAAGTATTTAGGTATTTAAATTATTTAGTTCAATTATTTAATTAATTTCTACATCAAAGAGGATTTCATTTTGGCGGGGGTTCTGTTTCCATTTTTTGAGCCCATTTAAAGTCATATTTGCCAGTCACAATTGTTGTTTAGCAAATAGCTGCTCGAGAGGTTGGAACCCCAAAGCACCCCCAGTGTGAGTATTATTTGTTAGTTTGTTTTTGTGTATATTTTGTTACTTTAAAATAGGAGTTCGACCTGGAAAAGAACCACAGAAATAACAAAGAATTTACAACACTTCGTGAAGCATTTTTGGAGAATAATATTCCTAATCTTTTGGCCTTACTTAAATTTTAAATGAGTAGTTCCTCATAAAAGCTGCTTTGTGACACAAGAAATAAAGGCAGAAATGGATCTGCTTAACTTAGACTCTCTGCATAGAAGAAGTTAGTAATGCACAGAAGGCTAAAAAGTGGAGCCCACTAGTTGACAGAAGAAGTCCGCCCAGTTGGAATTGCAATTTGTGGTGAAGACCGGTCGAGTGTGAGGCTGGTCAAGTCTGACTAAGCTGGAAGGAGTTAAAAGTAGTTGTCAAAAACCGAACTAGGCAACGAAGCGGTGGAGTTGGTGCTTTATGTCCTGTTTGTGATTTCGCGAAGCCATGATGATGAAATTTTAAATAGAGACTATTGCTGGTTTTAAGAGTATTAAGAGGTTGGCGGGATCTGGTACTGTCTGCGTATGAGACACAGTTAAATTTATATATGACCCATTGTGATACCACAAATTACACCGGTTCGAAATGTGCATGCAACACTGTTTTTCTCTCAACACGTTCTACAACACACATTTGGAGACACTCAAAGATTTTGCCATTGTTATTAAGGAATTTGACTTATTTTTTTCATGTGGAAAGCGATTGTTGTAGACGAGTGCTAGGAATCGAACCAAAAAACCTCTGGTATGGAAAACCAGTGCGCTGCCGGCTGGAATATCGAGGTCGGCTATTGGTATTTCTTCTTTGAAGAATTTCGCTGCGTTCAGTCCATTACACCAAATCTTTTCCAGAATTAAAAAAGGTCTCCTTCACCCATTGCAATGTGTTTCCCTCAAATCTCTACAGGTTATACCATTTAAAAATACTTCAGTTATAACTTTTAGACTGGCGTAAGATATAAGTGCAAGATATAAGTGGTCAAGAAGTTCTTAAGTTGAAATCATTTGCAAAATAAAAAGTTTCTTTCATGTTTGATATGGTCTCTGGTCTTTAAATATAAGCGGACTTAAGATAAGAAGCATCAAATAGTTATAACTTATGAACCATTGAAGGGTTGAACCCTGTGTGTATCTGCATATGATCATTAATGATGTCTATAGGATATGGATATTTCCTATATCATTAAGGATGCTGAAATCGTATTTATAGAACCATTTGTGCTTTTAAAAATAACAAGCTGACCATATGATAAATGGTTTAAATACTTTAATTGTATTGTAAAAATATTTAACATTACATTTAGTACACATTTACAAAATGATTGACGCCTATTGTGAAATAGGGATCAACATGTCTCTTAAAATACATTTCCTACAGAGCCACTTGCACTTTTTTCCCGAAAACTTGAACTTGGTGAAGTTAGTGATGAGCACGGAGAGCAATAATTGAAAATAACTTTTGGGGAAAAGCTTTAGTTTCAGCAGCAGAAGGACGAAATTCGAGAATGTGGTAGTGTACATATCGCACACGCACAACAGAAGTGACACAACTCAAAATTTTTGATTTTTCAGGAAACGCAAAAAACTGTTTTTGCGCTAAATAGAAGTTTTTTTTAAATAACGTATAGACCGTTCAGTAGAAAATTCTTACAGATTATGCTTTATGATAAGATGCAAGAAATTATTTTTTATTTTACACTAGAAAATCTAAAATTTTTAGTTGTGACTGTTTTGATGATATTTGAATTCAAGTATTACGGAATTATTTCAAGTTATGCCACTTTTTCTGAATTTAATAATTATAAATTACAGTTAAAAAGTTGAAAGAAAAATTTTGAAAATTCATAATTAATTTTAATAATTAAAAATATATACAAAAATTTTCAGAATTTTGCTTAAAATTAACTTTAACAAAAATTTATTTCGTCAAAAGTGACACAATTTGAGTTAGGACTCTTTTGCATTGAGCTGCAGCGGTCAAATAGCATCAAACTTCTGACTTGAAGAGAGACCTAACTGTAGTTTTGTAACAGTTAACAACAACAAAATATACTGAGCTTTTGCTGATTGGTAGAAAAATTTTGAGTTGTGCCACTTTTGTAGTGCGTGTGCGATAATAGTCCTTAAGATATATAAAAAAAAAAAATTTCTGAAATTTCCAAGGATATTCAAGGATAAAGTTTTAAAAGGACATTTTCAATACCTCTTTGTCCTTTTGCACCAAAACATTACATTTTTCTCTTTCATTTGATATCCATATTTTTATTCTACAATGCGCTCAATTTTGAAAATAATGTTTTCAAATAAACATGTCCTTGAATTTTTAAAGTCCTTTTCAAAAGAATCCTGACGTCAGAGAAAAAACTCGATTTTTCGGGTTTTGAATTTTTTTTATTTTTGTTGCACGGTATTATCTGTCAAAACCACGTTGTAAAAAATTCGATACACTACTCATAAGACGTTGAAACCTGTTTTGGAAATCTTGAAATGCCTGTAATGGTAAACTTTAAAATTGAATTTTCTCGGAACGATGTAGTTTGGAGTTAAGACGTTGTTGAAATGTTCTGAACAAATTAATTTATTCACTTAAAATATCGTTTCAAAAACTGCTGGTCTTTAGAAGTGTTAAATTACACAGTTCTTGGAAGTCTTGACTAGAATACAATTCCAAATTATTTATTTTTAGATGTAACAGAAATTAATTGTCATATTTCGAATTAGAAAAAGTAGTCGAAGATCTTTAAGCGGAAGTGAAATTGACAAAGTTGATACCAGAAATGAAGAGTGAAAAGTATGAACGACATTCATCATCTTCATAGAGTATCGTTAAAATCGGCTTCCTCCTCCTCTTGCATCTCGTTTCAAGACCAACATAGAAAATTCTAACGAATGAATAAGGTCAGTTTTGATGGCAGCCATCAAACGAGTTGAACGAAAATGCAAACCAATGAAACGAAGAAAGTCAACGAAAAAGCAACAAAACGTGCACGAATGTAATGATTAGTAGGTTTGTGTGTATATGTGGATGTATGCAAAAGATTACTTCCGTTCCAGTGAGAAGAGGAAGAGGCAACATTCATAAAAGCTCCAATGGCAACAAAGGCAGCCAACTGTTGCCGTTGCTAAGTAAAAGAAGAAAATAAAAATGGAGTGAAAAGCGAAACCAGGTCGAGTTCAAACGAAATGCAATAAAAGCGCCAAACGGGCGAAAGATGCAAATTTAATGCAAGGCGCAAAAAAACTGAAGAAACTGAAAGAATATAAGAGAAAAGAACCAACAAGCACTTTGGGTGAGGGGGCGCTGGGACGGAACTTGACCAAGTTGGCAGCATGCAGCGAGCGGCAGCACAAGGCCAACAACAACCGCAACATTAATTACAACAAGAAAAACAATAGCAAAACACAGTCAAATATGATTTTCCCTAGAGACATTAGAAGAACAACGAAACAGCATCACACCATCGAATGGCACACCGGCTGCATCTGTGTGTGTGTGTGTGTGTGAGTGTGAGTTGGTGTCTAGTGAATGAAGTCAAAGCCAAGAAAAAACTTGACCAAGACCGAGAATTGCAACAAAGAGCAATGAACAACAACAACAACAACAACAAGAACTGCACTCAGCAAGATGTGAACACAAAGCGAATGCAAGGAAAGAGGAGCCGGAGGGCGAACAGCAGAAAACCGCCAATGACTGCAATGACATGACACAGGAATCCCAAGAAAAACCAAATAATGTTGGTGTGAAGAACAATGACAACAACAGCAACAATAGGCAACAGCAACAACATCAAATGGCATTGGCAAGCTGCGCACTCTTAGAAGAAGAACAACAAAAAATAATAATAAACAACAACAGCAGCGCGTTGCAAGCACACAGCTGCAGCCAGCGCGCATTAAGGTCGCAGCAGCGCCGCGATCGCCAATGAAGGCTGCGCTTGTTGCGGCGGTCGCCACTGCTGTGCGGCAACATTGCAATAGTAGCAGCAGTTGCTGGTGGCTGGTGCACTTGCTGCCAATGCCGCACGTGCTGATTTTTTTGGCCGCTTGGGCAGTGTGCGGTGTGAAAAGTTGGTCGAACGAAAAACAAACCAATGGCACCGGTGCGCTGGCGCTGGCGAGTGTTGTTGCTGTGTCGTCTGTACGCTTGAATGAATGTCTGGGGATGAGTGTGGATGGATGGATGATGGGCCCGATTAGCTGCACCAGGCGGATGCTGCGATGCAATGTGGCTGACGATCGAGTATTTATTTAGTTGATGTTATGTGCTGCGGCTGTGCAAAAATTACAGAGCAACATTAAAAAATGTTTTATTATTGCATGGCAAAATAAATACTGTCTAAGGTTGTCGCGTGCGAATACAAATCGGTGACAATTCGGCATACCTTTCGAATCTATGTGTCATGAACCAGAACAAGAAAGTTTGAAATCACACATCGAAAAATCCATCCAAACCTACTCTATTCATTTAACTCATGTTTGCATAACTTTTTCGAGCACATCTGGATGTATCTCTTTTCTAAATTGCTCAGTGTTATCTGAGAAAGTTCGAGAATTGTTACAACCCATGACTTGACATAACCTAAAAGAAATACTTGCGCTCCAAAATGATAAAATTTTCGAGGTCCATTTACTGGCAAAAGTCTGTACATGACTTTTCCTTGAATTATGTTATGTCAATTAATCGATGGATTCAAGCGCAACCACAATTCTTCTGAAACGATACTTTAAATGTTTTGAAACAAAAACTTGTCATTCTTGACGTAATGTGGGTCATTGACTGTAACGTTTGTTGATACCGTTTTCATTAGCACGCAAACACCACATAATACATCAATTTTTAGCGGATGAAATGGCGTTTCAAGTCACGTTGCTTGACGTTGCCATCAAAGCCAAAAATTAGCTTCGTTTTATTATGATCATAAAATTTATGTACCGTGGCTTAAAATGGAACAAATCGCAAATAAGAAACAAATGAAAAATATTGAGTCATAGGTTAGACAAAACAAAATAAAGTTATTTTTAATTTGGAAAAAACAACTGATAAGAAAACTAAGATCAGCAAAAATTAGAATATTGTTACGAAAATGAATTCTTTAGGCTTAATCTCTGGATTGTGCTTGAAAATAAAACCACTTCAACTATTCAGCGCAAACGCAGTCAAAAACCAGCAATCACTTTATTTACTAATTTACACTTTGCTTGGATTTACACTTGCTACTACTTATTGGACTATTGCATGTTTCCCCTTGATCAAATCAGACTGTCCCCCTGTGCAACACTGGGCTGCCTTTTATATTTGTCTGGTTATCGCGCCGATTGTTCTCGCACATTCCAATTGAACTATCGCTCGACTGTTCTCGCACATCCCATTAGCATCGCGAGCCATCCTTGCCATATCGGAATAATAGCAAACCGGTCGTACTCTAAAGTGCGTGCCTAAAAGTATACCCGTAAACGCATTCATGCATAGCACAGCGACATCGTTACAATATATTTTAGTTTTTCATTCATAGCAAAAAAATCATTATATACCCTGTTGGACCTGAGACAACGGGTTCCCAAAATTCATTGGTTTTTAAACTGGTTTTTGGACTGTGACAAACTGGTTTATAAACTGGTTTACTTAGGGCTAATTTTGGACTAGTTGCAAATGGATGCAGACGGAGACAATTGACTGTCTTCTAGTCGATGTCACCATTTTAAAAGAGTAAGTTCGCTCTAAGAAAACAAATTGGTTCTACAGTCATCTATGGTTGACAAGTAACCAGTTCAAATTATATTCAGATCAGTCCGAATTCCTATAGAGTAGTTACACTTGGGAAATTAAGTTAAAGTCAAAGTTAGAATGGATCAAAAGCAAAAGCAAACCATTTCAACTAAGTGGAAAGGGTCTTTGATTCAATAGTCGCCTCTATACATTTAGACATTGATTCCAAGATTCGAGAAAAAATTACAATTTCTTACAATTTTTATAGCAGACTTTTTATTTTGCAAAAATTTACATTTTATTTAAAACTTAAAGGAAAACTAAAAATACTTCACTTGAATATAGGAGAATTGCTATACAGCTCTTTGTTTGGTTCACTGTACTCAATAACATTCAAATCAGACGACTAGACAGGTGGTCCAGCACATTTGGACAGTTGTAAAGTAGCCTAAAATTCGCACTTCATACAACTTGTGTTGTGTCAAATGGTGTTTTGGTAGAATTAAAACATATCTTCAATAAAAAGATTGAGAATATTTTCCATCAGATTTGTCTAAAGTTAAGGCACATTGCTTGGTCCATAAAACCATCACTAATATGAAGTCGTCTTTGATGATTATACGGCACTCATACAGGGTCTTACTGTGAGGCGAGTATTCGTTTTTCATCAAACATGTGCACAGCCATCGTAAAGATCGTAAAACATTGAACTTGCATTCGTCTGTAAGTAAAACTTCGAAAGAAGATCAAATGGCACAGTGTTTCCTGACAGGTGTGGCAACCCAAGTAACAAAAAGTCAAATCGATTGACTGAGATCGCCTTACGGTGATAATTCTAGGAACTTTTTTTGGTCCATGTGGTATTTATTAGACACCAAAGGGACGACTGAGCATTACGTAATTGTTTGTTCAATAAAATTCACCCGAATCATAGATCAAGATTCAGTGGCGCAGTGACATCAGGAAACAAGAATTTCGTATAAAGTGTCTGTCGTTGTACAGAAAATGCCAAAACAAAACCTGTGTTACCACAATGAGTTCAATGGCTCGAAAATCAACTAAAGTAAAGCCGGTATTGGCCCGTTTTTAACCATTTCACCACCAACAAGACAAATGTGACACATTGCATAGAATGGGTTTTAGATAGGTGAGTGTTTCAAATGATTCAAACACCAACTTCTATTGTCGTTCGTTCTATTGAAATGTCTACATTCGCGTTGTGTGTGGATGTTAGTTGTGGCATTGTTCTTGTTGCCGTTAATGTGATTATTACACTAAATATAACTATTGTTGTTGTTGTTGTTGTTGTGGCCATTGTTAATTCGACGCTACCGTGTGTCGTCACTTAGAACCATGCAAATTGGTTAGTGGCTTCCCACTCCACCCCCGCCAGTTCGCACATTTGTTGCGTTCGTTGTTCGTTTGTTGGCCTTTTTGTGTATTGCTTTTGAATATTACATCTTTATTGTTGTTGTCGTTGTTGTTGTTATGCTTATTTATTCTTTGCAAATAAATAAAAATATTTCATTTGTATTCTTAGGCTCGCACGCCTGCGCAGCTGCATAATTTTTGGCCGCTTTTGTGCGCAGCCCGCATGCGAATTTGTGCCGACACTTTGGAGGCTTTTAGTGATTTTGTTTTTTTCATTTCGGTTTTTTTTATTTTATTTTATTTATTTGAATTTTTCTTTTAGTTTTTGGCTGTTTGCTGTTTTGTGAATTTTTGGTCTCTAGCAGCGCTTGGCCGCCTCTGCTTGGCTACGTTGTGCGGTTTTCGGTGTTACTACTGTTGCTATTGTTGCTGTTGTTGTTGTTGTTGTTGTTGCCTCTACTAGTGCCGTCTTTGTTGGGTCAGTGAACTGTTCGGACTCGTCGTTGCGCCTTTTTTGTTGTAATTTGCGTTTTATTTTTGCGTTTTGTTTTAGCTTAGAAATGTTTGTTGTTGTTGTTGTTGTTGTTGTTGTTGGGTGGTATTCAATTTGATGATTTGGCGTTGCTTTGTTAAAATGTTTGGTTGTCTTTGTTGTTGTTGTTGTTGTTGTGACTTCTATTCGTATTGTATTAAATGAATGAAAAATGAATGGGAAAAAAGTTTATAATTGTGAATTTGATTAAATTCTTGGACATGAATTTGCCGTTGCGATTGTTGTTGTAGTTGTTGTGATTGCTGTTTTTTTTCTTGTTGGGTTTTTGCTTTAACTGTTGTAGTTGTATTTACTGTTTTTTAATGTGCGGTAATTTTTTTCTCTTTTCTGTGTGTCTGACTCGGTTGAGTGAAATGACTAAGCGGAATTTTGCGTCACCTAACGGAATTATTTATGATTTCACGTAAAAATTTGTACAAGGCAGATATTTCTTTGAACTCATGGCTGCAGTAAACAATGAATCGCGCAAACGGGGATGAGAAAGAGGAAGTAGCAATGACATTAGTGCAGCGAAGCTGTCAGCACTTATGGGTAGAAAACCTTTTAGAGGACGAAGGGCAAATTTCGAGAAACAACAACAAATTTAGCAGATGTTTTCTAAAAATCATATTTTTTTATAGAACCAGTGCGTAGGGGATAACTGCACTGATGATAAATAGGATGCGGTCATAACTGGTTGGCGATGAACGGGCACACATGAGACCTATGGCTCCTTGGCGATGTCGGATGGAGATACGTTAACGAGTTGTGGTTGTGATCCGTTAGAATACGAGTGCTTTGGCAAAGTTCAACAAACGCTTCAGGCCCAGCGTTGCCACTTCTTTCTCCGGCCAATTCAACAAACAAAAAATTAAAAAAAATCTTTACTTAACCTCAAAGTTATTTCAGAGGCTTAAAGTGATTGCTTCAATAAGCCTTGTACTAAATTTTATTGATTTCATACCAAAATCGTCATGCACTAAACACTTTGCAAAATTCAAATCAATCAAAAAAATTAACCAATAGATGGAATTGTGATCTCTGAGGACTAACAAAACTTTGTTTTGGGTTCAGAGAGGAGGTGGTGTGCAAGTAGATTGATTAACGTCTTAAGTTAAGTTTATATGACTTAATTTATCTTCTGTAACTAACTTTTAATCTTCGGCCCTGTTCGTATTGGTGACGAATATCGTAAACGAACCAACAACGAATCGACATCCAGCAGCTACGCTGGATTGGCCATGCCTGCTGAATGGAAAAAGGTGTTCGATGCAGTAGTTGGAGGTCGACGGCGAAGAGGGAGACCGTGAAAGAGGGGAAACTTTGGTAGCTTCAATCAAGCAACTAAGCAGGCTGTGAGGAAACAAGTCAAACAATGCGAAGAGGTGGGATTAATTGGATCAGGTTTGTTTTTGAGGTTAATGATTAAAAGTTAACTTTAACGACAGCACGACTCAGAATTTGCTCAGCACTTGGGCTTGTCCTATGCTTCATTATGGCCTGAGTTAGAAGAAGTGGATCTACACTATAAGTGTTACCAACAAACCACACAACACGACCCATTTTTTTACTAGTTTTTTTAAGAGATGTGAAAATTCTGGTATCGACCTTGAAAATCAAAAAAACAATGGCAATGTCTTTCAAGATCATGCAATATGGCGGAGTTGAGATTTTTTTGAGCGCTTTGCGTAGCTACTCTTGAACATTAAAAAAATAATATTCCTAAAGTTTTGGATGGAAGATTAGCATAGAATATTATTTAAAAAAAAAATGTGTTTATCAAGGATCAAAGAGTCTTCTGCCAAATATGTCTAAAAAAAAACATTGCAATCTACCTTAAATCGATCGAGGCCTACAAAAAGCTTCGTTTCAAGTAACTAGTCATTTAAACAAATTTATCGATTGGAACTGCAAATAGTGTGGCCGCCTGAACAGAATGCAGTACTACACCCATCATCAAAGTTTGATTGTTAAATTTCAACAATTCAATTTAATTATTTTTAATATATTCAGTAAGGGTTTATTTTTTTTGTCGGCGATATTTCAAAATTAAAAGTCAAATATTTGAACTGTTAAACGTGTCGCGCGAAAAAGTTAAAATGAAATCAATCTTCGCCACAGCCACAGCTAAAGTCACAGGCACATCTACGCATTGAACGCACTTTTAAACAAAATCATACATTTAAACTTTTGAGAAATCCCACTACACAACAGTTGCGACATCCTGTTCAGTTATACATTTATGTTCGCAAAGTCATGGCCGAAAGGTTAGCCAAACTTCTGAAGAGAAGAGGGTCGACTCCTGCAAAAAGTTCTCTGCCAAATGGGTCAAAAAACCATTGACATTTGCCTCAAATCAATCAAGTCCTGTAAAGAGAAGTCATCGAAGGTTTTTCAAATCGATAGAGTCCTGCAAATGATTTCACTCCTGAACACTTAAAGAAACAAATTTGTAAAGTCATGGGCGAAAAGTCAGTCAAAATGTTTAAAAAAATCATTGAAAAATCAAAAGAATCGATTTCAACAAAAGGTCTCTTTTCAAAAGTGACAAAAAGTCATTGAGAAAAAACATAAATCAATTTAATCTTGCAACAAGTGTTGTGTTAAATTATCTCAAATTGATTGAGTCCCGTAAATGGTCTCGCGAGGATCGCTTAAATAATATGATTCATACACAATGACAATTTCTAGGCAACATATATATTGATCATAAAACTGTATTATGTTTTAGTTAATCTGATAGTGCGTAGGGTGACCATATGGTAACATTAAACGTGCACTAAAAAAATATATGTTAACTTTTCAATAATGCTTCACATTAAATCGCTCAAAAAATCTTTTCGTAAAATTTGAAATAAAAATAATTCCGGCACACTCGGGTCAACTTAACTTCTGAAGCGACAATGTGTATAACTCTTTATGAATATTTGGCATGTATGAGTCACCTTTGGTTTGTTTACAGTTGATGGCGGGCTAACAAAAACAGTTTGCAGTCAATGAAAGTGATAACCGAAAATCGCGTCAGACTTTACTGGAATTTCGCATCATGCAGTTTTGCATGAAATGGAGAGTTTGTTGAATGAAAGTTGTTTACAACTTATTGAAATGGAATGTTACTCAGCAATGGCTGGATTGGGCACAGTGATTGACTTGCAATAAGGTAACAGTTAGCAGCCGGATGAGAGTACCGGATGCTGTGCTTTTTTATTAACAGTTCAGTACTGAGGTTTTGGGTTGAATGTTCGACTTCTTAAGTTTAAGTTTTTCCTCTCCATTCTGTTAAATTTGAAGAGTTATATGTACTGTTTTGTAATGTTTCTTCTGTTAATGCGAGAAATCGAATCTTATTGTTTCGATATTTTTTCTGGAAGAAATTTGAGGAACATTTGGTTATATGTTCCCTTTTTGAAATTATTTATTATATATTATTCATTAATATATTATTCATTGTCCTGCAAAGTTAAGTTTTTACTAATTTTTGTATGGTTTTTAATCTAACTTGTTTTAATCCTACTTTTGAATCATTGAAGAATAATGACAAAGTACAAAGAGTGATGCAAGTATTCCTTCTCGTTATAGCTGAGTTTGTATTGGCTCAATAACTTTAAGCTTTAGGCTCAAATAGTCGAAGAATTTTGATCAACACTGCAATGGTTAATGGTGGGAATTGTCTGTAAACTTAGATGGTAGAAAGCGTAGACTAAAAAGACCCATTGAGATATCACAATTTGTTGGACTTAAGTACGCTTCAAAGGTTATAAAGATTTACATTAGAATTGGTGTATAATTTTGCAAAACTTTGAGCGCTTTCCAGCAATTCGTCAATAAAAAGATCTACTAATCTCTTGTCTAGTTACGAAGGGCTGAAATCCAAGACTTGTTATAAACATTTTCATGGAAATACCTAAGTTCACAGTTCATTGGAAAGATTTAGTAATCTCGTGCCTGGCTATGAAGCGCTGAAAGCAAATGCCACAAAGAGTAAACAATTCAATTGTGCAAATTAGAAAATATTATGTTTTTCTTATAACAATTTTGTTCAAGTTACTTAAGTTCTATTAGCAAAGTATTGCAATATATGTTAGTGCTTACACTCGCGGTGAGAGCAACAAGAATTGCAGCGTATGAAATCCTTTTAATCCATGGAGGGAGTGACTCGCTGTTGATGTGTTTTAATCACTGGCTGTCAGCGGCTTAAATTTGAACTTAAATCCAATGTGATTGTAGGTTAATCCGAAAGTTTGTCTGCTTTACTGATTGTGTGGAAGTTTTGAAAAGCACTTTTTGATTGCAATTTGCAATGTGCAAATTGTTTATGATTGGTAAATATTTTGTTTGGTATATGCGCGTGAATGAAAGATAAAGCAAACAAAATGAAAGTGTAGCAAAATATAGTAGAAACGGTGTTGAGGCAGAGGAAGGCAGTGGAAAGTGAGATAAACATAGACTGTGAGAAGGAGAGAGAGAGACAGTGACAAACAGCCAAATTGGGCATCATGCAAGGATAATAAGCAAAGGATATTTCCAATGTGGGGTCGAACGAATGTTTCCCATGTGAAGAGACAAGTGGCAGCCGTGTCAATGTTAGTATTAACAGTTAAACAGATCAAATTAAATAAATAAATAATAAATTGTTGCAGGTGATTAATGAAACATGAATGAAGCGAATGTGGTAAATGTAAATTAGAAATAATTTTGTGTTAGTTAAAAGAAGCAAAAGTATTTATACTCACAAGAAAGGGACGAATTTCAGTAGAGGGGGATTTGTGGATGTGGAAACGAAATTGGGGCAAAGCAAATGAGCGCAGAACGGACCGGGGAAAATCGTCGCAAATTCACACAGTTACCGAAGAGAAAAATCAAAAACAAAAATAAAAATATTTGAAAATTTAACTTTTGCTGTTGTTGGAATAATTGTTGTTGTTTTCGGCATACAAGGCGTTACAAAAATATTTACAATGCAATGTGACGTTAAGAGCGTTGGAGGTTGTTGTGCGCGAGTTGGCTGGATTTTGTTGATGAAGCAGAGTGTAACGATGAAGTGGAGCCGAGGGTGGAAGAGGGCGGGGGGTTGTATTTGCGGGCAGTTCGGAAGAGTGGTGGGTGTAGAAGCGAACGCTTGTAGTGGGCTGAGGGGTAGGAGGGGGGAAGTTAAAATGCCGTTTTTTGTTGTTGTTCTTCTTAATGAAAATATTTACAACAGTTTGGCTTTTCGATAATTTTGTTTAGAAATTTTTGTTTTGCTGTGCTTGTTGCGTTGTGTGTGAGTGGGAGTTATCCGTTTTGGCGTTTTGCGTTAAGTTTTGATTATTTTTCTTAACACTGTTTGATTGCACTATAGTTTTGTTTTTGAGTATTTAAAAGAAATTTTGTATTTTATTTCTTATTTTGTTTTTAATTTTTAATTGAATTCACTTGTATTTAGAGAAATATATGTTTTCAGTTAACTTTTAACGATGGTTTTTTTGGGAAAACTTTTCCAATTGCACTTTGATCTCATTTATTGCTCACTTCTTGTCTTGTTTTCCTTGTCAGGGTTTCAATTTATTAAAAACAGTCTATGAAATTTGTAAAAACAGATATCTTGTTGCTTTGTTTCAGTTGAACTTTTGTTTTTTATAATTTATTGAATGTTTTTTAACATTTTATTATAAAAAGAGTTTTAAAAATATAATTTTGTGTTTATTAGAGTTAGTTAAAAATTTTCACTTGAGCTAAAAAATGAATTCCTTTTCTTCCCTTTGCACAGTTTGTCTTAATTTTTGATGCTTAGTTTCGTAAGTAATAGTTTTACTACTTAATTTTCCATAAATAAAACAATTTTTAGCAAATTTTCTTAATAAACTTTTGCACGTTTTTTATGTTTCAATTATTTTTTGTTGCGTTTGTTTTTATTTTTGTAATTTTAATCCACAAGTGTATCCAAATACGTTTTCAGCTGGTTGCAATTTTTTGTTGCAGATTTTAAAAGTTTTTCCAAATGTTTATTTTCAGGTTTTTTTAATTTTCTCAATTTTTGCATTTTGCAATCTCTTACACGAATGTTGACACATTTTTTTGTGTGTGTTTAAATATTGCACTGTGTAACAAATTTGCACTATTGGCAAAATTCTTTCTTAGCCATTTTCATTGCGTCTGCCCGTCATTATTGCCAACAAAATTCCAACATTTATTTTACTAAGCAACAACAAACACAAACTATTTATATTGCTTTAGTTTCAAATGATTTTATTTCAATAGCCACATTAGCTCGAATCTCGCAAAATGTGTAAATTTCCGTAGTGCAAAACGTCTTTCTTCGACTCTGCTTTTGCCAATTGTCTGTCTTGCGGTAGTTTAGTGCTTCTTGGGTTTTGTTGTTGCAGTTTGACTGCGTATATTATCCACGGTTGTGCACGGCACGCAACGCCCGACCAGAGAAATTCACACAAATCCGAATACGTCAACGGTAGAAAGCCGACTGTGCGCAGGCGCACAAAAAGAAATGCGAACAACGGACACAAGCCGCATGGCGCGGCAACGGCAGATCAAATGCTGTTGCCACCACCATTACAACAGCCAAGAGCACCACCAACACTGTGCCACCAACACAACTACACCACTACTGCCTTCGTCGTTCCATCGCATCAGTAACATCCGAAGCCAACATTGGCCAAAGCAGTGTTGCGCTGCTCTCTGCAGCAATCGCCAAGCCGCCAAGGCAGCGCTCGCACAAGAATGGTAAAACGGTGCAACGGATCTGCACATGTTGCGCCACGACCGCAGCAACATGCTGCGCGCACTCAGTCGCTGCGAACATGTTCGAAGCATTGTGACTTTGTGGGTTTTACCTTCAACGCGTTCAAAGTCAGGGCTAACCAGTTGAGTCGGACTCGTGCTGAACGCCGGTGGCGCAGATACAAAGTGATCGACAGAAGGAGAGCGAGAGAGAAAGAGAGTGCATACTGGAGAGTGGAGGCAGCGGTTTGAATGTGTGCGCCATGTTGCTGAGCGTGCAAATTGCCTCAATGTATTTTCTGCAAAGATTATCGTTTAGCAACTGTGGCAACAAACTTGAAGCAGGAATTCAAAGTTTAGAATTGGATTGAAACAACGTTTTCATAATGGAAATTGTTGCTGTTTCAACTATATTTTGGCGCTTTTTACACATGTTATTACACAAGATTCATTCTGGATGCTGTTTTTTTGAGTGGATCTGTAAAGTAAATAGGTCAGTTTATTCTTTTCTTTAATAAACCTGCTTTTTTTAATAAATATTTTTTTCAATAATTAGCTGCGATATTTCAGTACAAGTGCATAGAAGGTGATCTACGTTTTCTGTCTTTTCTTCATCCATACAGCTTAGACAGAAGTCAGTAGAAGGCAAACACAAACTTCTTGCTTGGGTGTTCAATACACAGTGAACCTTCAGTACACTCATCCTGGCTCTCATTTGGTTCCTTTTTAGTGAGAAACGTTCTCTAGTACGATGAAAGTTTAAGGTTGGCCAAATTTGAAGCGCAATGAATTCTGTGTTGCTTTCAGTCCGTCTTAAGCCTTCAGTCCTTCCGTAAGCTTAAGCTTAACCCTAAGGATCTAAAAAGGATTTGTAAAAAGGAAGCAAATTCGCTCTTAAAACTCTATGTTCTGTATTAATAACATCAAAGTCTGTCCTTAGCCACAGAAAATATCTTGACGAATTTAAAGATATTTCAGGATACCTTAGGACAGACGAGCTCGCTGAACATGACACTACTATATATAGATTCTTAATAAAGATATGGCAACGCTGTGAGTTTCTTTCCCAAGGAGCAAATTTCGTACCTTTTGGGCTCCATACTTGGAACTAATTTTAAATAAGTAAACTTAGAGTTAAGAAACAAAATCCACATCGTTTCAGAGAACTTCTCTCACCAAAAAGATTCAGAGAAAACCTTTAGACTCTAAACTTACTTCGGTCTAGAGAGCTTTTTCAGCTAGAAACAGTGCAGCAGAGAACTTAGATTTGTATTTTGTTCCATAGGTACACTGTTCGATATTCATAAAAGTTGGGACCGCTTTCTAAAGAACTCTTCAAGAGGAAAAAATTTACATTATTTTCGATACACTGGTCCTGCACTTTGTGGAAGGAGATTTTCTTCGAGGGGTTCTAGCCCATAGAACTATAATTATAGCTCCGGTAGAAACTCAAAATGATTTTGTAAAAAAGGGATCTGAGTATGAATTATTTTGGGCATTGCTCTTAACTTTTCTACGTTAAAGGATTGAGATCACAAGTATTTCACAATTTTTTCACCTCAAACGACGCAAATATTGTCAACGTACTTAGCTAAGAAGCTCAAAATGCTTATGTAAATAAAGGAATCTGAGTCTGAATTACTGTGCTTCTTAACTTACTTCTTAACTCTCCTGTGAGAAGAATTTCAAAAATATTGCATAACAAACAACCAAATTGTTGATTTTTTTAACACAAGGGTATACAAATTTAAGTTTTAAAATAACTTTAAAAACCACCGAAATCATTAAACACAACACAAACCTATTAATATCATAAAATATGACAGTTGAGATATACAAAACAATTACAAAATTGACCTACCGTGTAGATTAAACGATAAACTAGAAAACTATGATTGTGAAATCTTTTTGCACAGCACTGTATGATCAATGTCTGTGTCTCTATAATTCTGTGTCTCGTGCGATTCCTCGATCGCAAGGCCCATTAATTTCTACATATAAAAATACCGAACCTCTCACTTAACCCATTCGAGACGACGATTTTTTTCGAACACGGTACCCCGGAGGGAAATGTTATTTTTCTTTGTATTGTACACAGTAAAACCAATGCCAAATTTTTTTTCCTGTACTTTACAGATTTCATTAGTCCCAGAAAAATTTTATTTCGACGACTAGTTTACTCAGAATAACTGATAATTGCACATTACTGTCTTATAGTCTCGGAAATCCATTGCACACATGGTGTGCAATCGGTCTCGAATGTGTTAAGCATGCAATAACACGCGTATGTTGCTTAAGTCTTTTGTCTTTTCAGAGGAAATTCCTTTAAAGTATTTTACGTACAATATTTTTTTAATCTTTGCAATTCTTTTTTATCTTTTTATTTTTAAAGTTTCATCAAGTTTGTTGCTCAAGTCTTTCGATTTATGGTTACAAATTGCATACGAAAATATGTAAGCTTTTTATTTTTGTTATTTATTTTTCATGCTCTGCTTCGAACGCTTGATTGCTATTGTGTACGCAAAAATTCTACGCAAATACGCAAAAATTCAAAACATCGTTCAACTAAATTCTGACTAATGACAATTTATATCGAAATTATGTTTTTTTTCTATATAGCGCAAATGTTTTGCATATTTTTGCCATTTACTTGGCTACACTAATAGCACTAATCGCAAAGCAACAATAACAACAACAACAATAACAAAAATGCCAAAGCACGCACACACTCGTCTCGGCAAAGAAGTATTTGAAGTATGTAAGCGCTCACACGTTGGCCCGCATGCTTGCTGGCTCGGACTCTGCCCTGATTGTGCGCGTGTATTTGTGTATGGGTATGTGTGTGCAGCGCAAATGTATTGATGCGGCTGTCTGGCGGGCGCGCTGCACGCTTCGCAGCAACTTGACCTAGAAAACATTTTTTCCTGTTATTTCGCCTTGTAAACACAACAATTTACAGTTGATGCCGCTTTTGCCGCCATTGGGCAACATTTTGGCGCTGGCAACATGTTGCAGTGTGAGAAATGTTGCTGTCAAAGTAATTTGCCGCTGCTCTGTGGAATTTTGCCGGCCGCTGTTGCGCTCGTCGTTGGCTGACTGCATTTTACTGCAGACCTATGGGATGGAGAGGAAAGGTGTATACGAGGAGTGTAGGAGGGGTGTAAGGGGGGGCTAAGAGAGGGGGCGGTGAACGTGCATTGTGCACGTCCAGCTGCGCGGCACTTGTTGCACGCTGCGCATCAGTGGCCGCATGCAGCTAAGCGCTGCACTCACACACACTCGCGCACACAATGACGCGGACACAAATATTTACTGTTTGTTGTTGTTGTTGTTGTTGGATGGCTGTAGTTACTTTTTGTTGATCATTCGAGCATTATTATTGCTGTTGGTAGTTAGCTATTTGTGTGCTGTGTGTTGTTGTTATTGTTTCTTTTTTGCTGGGCCGCCTCGCAGCGCATTTTTATGACTGTCGATTTTTCTGTTTGTTTCTGTATTTCTCTTTAGGAACGTTCGTCGCATAACGGTATCGCTGCGAAAATGAAAGCTTCAATTGTGCGCGCAATATATATGTATGTAGGTATGTGTGTGTGTGTGTGAATTTGCCTGTGCGCTGTTCTTTTTGGCCAATTGGCCCTACCACATACCAAATTAATTGCTGCGGGCGCAAATTGTTGTTGTTGTCATTGTTGCCGTTGCATGTTTATCGCTCTGCGGTTTTAGCGAACAACAACAACAACAAAAGCATCATCGACATTGTCAGCGTCATCGCCGTCACCATCGGTACCTGTCATTATCATCACTAGAGGTAAAAATAACTGCAGCCACACCAAAAACCAAAACAACAACAATAACAAAATCAACATTGTTATGTGTGAGTGATTTTGAATTTTTTCACCGAATTGATTTGTGTTTTGTTTTTTTTGTTATTTATTTTATGTAAATTTATATACATTTTTCTCACGTAGTCTGGTTGGAATTTCCTCTGTTCGTTTGGCAAACAAGAATTTATAAATAAAAATATTTGAAATATTGAAATATTTATAAATGAGTCAAAGCGAGTGGTTTTCTAGTTGAAGACTTTAAAGTTTGTTGAAACATTATACTGAATTCTTTCACATTATGGTTTGTAAAATTATGAGCTCCCATATTATTTGCTAAAAAGCAATTCAATTCGTCTTCGATTGACTTGGTTTGTGATTAGAGAATAGAGAGTATACCAGGTCTGTGAAAAAAGTGCCATATAATTAAATGTTAAAAAGTATTTTTATTAATTTATCAATATTTCTCCTGTTCCCTTCAAAGTAATGTCTCTCCGAAAAATTTAGGACAGCGCTTTTATCAATCTTCGAAGCACTTCTGATAGTCGCTTTTTGGTGTAAACTTGAGTTTTTTCAGCGATGCAGCTTTTATTTTCTCACCCGTGGCAAATCTTCGTTCTCTCATGGGTCTCTTCAATTTTGAGAACAGAATAAAGCCGTAGGACCCGCAAAGGGTCCATTGTGGTACATTAGCCGCACCATGTGGCCAAGATTACCCATGAAGAGAACAAGTTCAGCTCAGCTCATTAGAGTTATTACAGATCACTGGACATGGAGTCTAGGTACTCGTCCCTTCATGGGTCTCTTCCGTCTTGGATACAGGATAAAGCCACAGGGCCCTAGTTCGGTGAGTACCGTGGCTAAGGCATGATTATGGTTTTGCTTTTGGCCAAATATCACAACAACAACAATGTCTAATGTTTTCGATAGCAAAACCTGCAGTCAGTCCATGCCGTCAATCATTCGTTTGTAACAGATCTCGTACTTCCTACACAATTTATTTCTTATTAATTTCTTCTGCCCAATCAATTCGAACTTCATTTCTACATTACAATTAATTCTGTCCAACTCAATCCAATCCTCAAATTGAACTTGATCTCTCTTCCTCATTCTTACAAGCACCTCCACTGACACTAATTTTTTACAATCAGATTGTTTTCAATCAGCAAGCAAACAGCATTGTTCGCGCTGCTCTTGTCCTCCTTTTTGATTGTCCAATAGCTGAGCTCTTCAACTTTGACTTCACAATAATTACTGTCAGTCTGCGTGCATAATTTCCATGTCAAACAAGCACAGCTTGATTTGTCTTTTTCCGTATTTTTTGTTGCTAGGCTGCGCGTCGAAACTTGTGACCGCCCTTAGCGTCCAAATGGGCATTTCATGTTCGCATTGTATGCGTTTTGAAGCTTTTGGAGTGTTTGTGTTGTTGCTTTGGTTTTGTCTCCACGCAGCACATTGAGTTCAAAATGTTTTGTTGATAGTAAATGGGCGCATTTCGGTCAAAGGGCTGATCGGCAGCGCGCGCTGCAGCCAACGAGCCACCAAAGTCGAGCAAATAATGAGATTTTCAAGAAAACAGCACAGTGCGTCGTTCAGTCGCTGTGTGTGGCTGACTGTATGTGTGCTGATGGTAGTGTCATACTTTTAAGTTGAAATTGTTGTTGGCTGCAGCACTTTGTTGTATTTGTGCGAGACAAATAGGATCGCAGAGCAGCACGTTCGGCAGCATTTGAAGCGCATCCAAAGCGTTTGACATGCCGTGCGGCCATTCAGAAGTCCATTATTCAATTTTCTTTATTTCTGCTGCCACGACAGATGACGACGACGACGACTAGCGACAAGCCAGAAGAGAGTGAAGCGACAGAGACGCGACACAGAAGTGCGCTTTGCAATTATTGATTTCATTGTTTGATTGCCATTTGACACGCTCACACATTGTATTTGTTGGTGTGTGCGTGTATGTTTGTGTGTAGAAATTGTAGAAGCACGGAGGCGCGTAAGTGCTCTAACTGTTCTTGCTCTGTGCTCCGCATTAATGGCGGCTTTTTGTCGAAGATTGTCTGTTCATTTGCTGTACTTGTTTGTCCATCAAATTGATTTGCTTTGAATGAATTTCAATAAATTTGTACACAGACACAAAGAACGAGAAATTTCCTCAAACAAAGAAAAGAAAAAAGAGAACAAAAACTTATAGAAAAGGAAGCTTAGTGTTTAATGGAATTGTTGGAATATAAGGAAAGCGAAGAGCGAATTAGAACCAATTGAGTGACTGTTAATTTGGTCCCAACCAAAATAAGTCAGGTTTGTGTCTTAAGTTTTTGGTTTACACTGTCTTAGCTACAAAGAAATAAATGACATATTTTTATGAAATACATATGAGTTCTTATAGTAAAATAGTTTTAAATTTTATTGAATCTATTTCACAAAAAAAACAATGATTCAAAAAGGTTTTTATTTGAAGCAAACAAAAAAAGAGAAAGAAAAATTAAAAATAAAAAGAAATATGGTATGGCTGTGGGTAGTGGAGGCCGACTTAGGCTCAGAACAGATAAACACACACAAAGATCAGGAAAGAAGCCCGCTGTGAGGGTGTCTTGTATATATGATATACTCTCTGTCTGAAAGACTCTCTTAATCTTATTAGTAGTGAAAACATACATTTTAACTGTATTAAAATGTTATTAAAATGGTACTGAAAGGTTTTAAAACAGAGTAATTAATATTAAAAAATATCAACAAATTCTCAAAAAAATTATTAAAATATTAATATTAAATAAAAATTATTAATAAATTTTTAAAAATGATTAAGAATACGAAAATAAAATGCACAATAACACCAGAGTTGGAAAAAATTAAAAAAAGAAATCCAGGTTTCGAAAATATTTGGCTGAATAATTCGGTTGCATTTGGCCTAAGCTGCTAATTAATTTTTTTACCAACAAATGCCGCAGGGAATCCATTAATCAGTCAGAAGTTAGAAGAATATTGCATACAAAAATGTTAATCAAAAAACTTAAATCACAAACTTGCTTTTATATTTTTGCAATCCGTCATATGCAATAAAAAAGGTCAATTAAAAAAGGTTACTTTTCAAACTTCAGGGACTACGTTCATCCTCATTCCTCAGACATTTCGCCTATTAAGTTTATTTCCGACAGATACCAAAAGGTTAGACGTGTTTTGGTGTACTTGGTGATTTGTTGCTGCCGAAAAAAATGAATAATTTTTCACATCGTTGCTTGGCTTTTTAGTCGTAAACAACGTAATCAGCCACCGTATTCACCGAAAAAAAAGGGCCCTGATTTTTTTTCGGTAGCACAAATAACACTGCACAACAGCATGTCTGTTACATGATTCTGAATCGTTTTTCCACGCTGTTTTCAAAACCATACTCCGTTTTTATGTAACAGCTCAAGTTTTCGCAAAAAATGGACGTGTCACTTTTTCGAATTTTCCTCGGTTTTTTTATCGTTTTCGACTATAATTTTTGAAAAAATAATCCTATCGACATGATTTTTATATCGTTGCACTTACAACATTTCACGCAATCTGTTCTAACATTAATCAATTACATGTGTTCTAAATTGGCGCTGTAACAAGGTTTCAAAGTGGGAAAATATTGAATTTCAAGGCGTTTTTTTCTGAGGGCAAAAATTGTACAGATGTTTCATAAATCAAGTTACGAAGTATATGAATATCTTAAGAAGAAACATCAAGCAATACAACACAGCCAAATTATTTGGCGGAATACACATTCGCATCGAAATAATAATAAAACTGTACCATAGCGATTTTCATCTCTTTTCATACTTTTTCCTTAAAAAATTAGGAGCCTCAAAATATGCTCTTTTATATGTTCCATTTTTAGTTTGGAATACAAGCAAAAAACAAAAATATTTTGAATTGCTCGAAAAAAAAAAAATTAAAAACTTTGCATATTTTCAGGCCCCTAATTTTTTAAGGCAAAAGTATGAAAAGTGATGAAAATTACTATGGTAAGTTTTTGCTATTATTTCGATGCGAGTGTGTACTCCTCTTTGTTGTATTGCTTGATGTGTTGACTTTCATTATATAAATAACTCGTTAATATTTTTACAAAAAATGTGTATGTTTTTGACCATCAAAGAAAACGTCTTAAAATCCAATATTTTTCGACTTTGAGGTCCAATTTATAAACTTATAAAAATTAATTGCATCGATTAATTGCATCGAAAAAGAAGCCGTGCGGTTTTGTTAATGCGATAAGGTGTCAATCATGTCAATCGGTTTAGAAACTACCATCAAAAATATGGAAAAAGTAGAGGAAAAACTGATAAATGATAGCTAGAGCTGCTAGAAAAAATCTGAGGATAGATTCGAAATCAGCGCACCCAAATTAGTAAGAAACAGTAGAAAAACTCCATGCAACAGAAAAAAGTGTTTTTTTTGTTGTGCTGTGTAATCATATTGGGTGTACAAGTAGAAAACCGCCGTTTTTTTCATAATTTGAGGCTTTATTGCGTATAGCAAGGGAAATGAATTGCTGAGTCACACAAGAATAGTTGCGTCTGACAAGAATCTTCATCCAACAGAGTCTCCAAAGCTGCATCTTCAAACTTTTTCACGGGACCCGGCCGATCCTTGTCTTTCACGTCATAATCACCATTTTTTAATTTCACGAACCATTCTCGACACGTTCTTTCACTGATACACGACTCACTATAAGTTGCTACAATCATTCGACGCGCTCGAATCGGAATTCTCTCACCGATTTCCAAAGGTGGCACCACCCAGTGGAAAACGGCGGTTTTCTACTTGTACACCTGATAGATTTCGTTTTTATAAAAAAAAATTATGAATGGCTTCCTGAATAGGAAAACATTACAATTATTCAGTCAAAAGGTTTTGTTCATGTTGGGTATTCAGGCTGCTTTGAAAGTGCTTCAATCAGTTGTGATGAAATCAAAGATTAAAGGGAGATGTCGCGCCTTCGTACGTTAAAGCATCACAGGAAAATTACATTTGGCTGGGTTATCAGACACTTTGATGTTGACGGATATGAGTTCGTAGAAGAGTTGACAAAAGTTGAGCTGGCTAGCAGCGACATTCTACTGATCTCTGCTCTGCATTTGGACACTGATAGGGTAGCATTGATGGGGTTGAATAAATTTTGTTGGTTGTTCAAACTTTATCAAGAAGTCTAATAGTATTTGACTGAATCAGAGTTAAGAGACAGTTGGATGTGAAAGGACTTCCAGCCATGTTGAGGAGCTCACAATGAGCTCTTTAGGTCTACGAGTGGAAGTACAGCTGGTACTACACACACAAACCCTTGGCAGCCCAACCTAACATAAGCTTCCAGCCAGTGTTTCAACACATTTTGCGACGCATCGACAAATGCAACGAACGATGACAGCTTTATGTGCGCTTTGGCAGCCTGAACGAGTGCATTCGTTGTAGGCTGCGGCTTCAACGGTACCAATGGATTCTTGTACTACACGTGCAACGGTATACGAGTAAGTACACACATACAGATATGCATGTGTGTGTTTGCAGTTGGTTACCACACTTCCATACACATCTTCCAACTCATCTGTGCCTCTGTCTGCGGTGCAACTCAACATTAAATAAAGTTTTCAAAATGTTTAAATTGAACTCGAAGAACACGAAGCGTGGAGTATTTTGGGCATTTTTCTTTTTCAATTTATCAAAAGACAAAAACCTACAAGAAAACATTTAATAAAAAGCAAAAAAAAAACACAAGTCATCACTATCATCATTGACAGTGGCAGTGACAATAACAATAACAACAACAAAAACAACATCAGTCACAGCATTGCCGATAATCTTGAAAACAAATGGAAAAAGTTGAAAAAGTCAAAAGATATATTAAAAAAAAATAAAAAAAAAAATATTATGAAGTGAGAAAGAGGCCTCGGCAACGCTTTGAAAGAAAACGAAAATTCTGCTGACCGTCTGCGCAACGGTGTTAAAGACGAGCGAGCCGACGTGGGGTAGAGGAATCAGCTGAAGCGAAAAAGCGAAATGAGCAAAGTGCGCGGGGCGCTGTGGGGAGGCAGAAGAGTTGCTTAACGAGCAAGTCAAGTGGCATGGGAAATATTGCTGTGAAGCGAATCAAGTTGCGGCAACAACAACAGTAACAAAACTGACTGCTATAATAATAGCAGTAATACAATGAGCAACAACAACAACAACTGAACAGATTTACAGTATTGGTCACAACAAAAACAGGTTGCACCATGACGAACTGAGGTCGCCCAAAAGTCGGGGTTGCGGTGCGGCCAGGAATTATACTTTTCAGCTCGAACAGTCAGAAATGGGATCAAGTTAAGATAAGCTTTCGAATTTAGATTGTTTTTATTTGGTTGGGAAAGAATTTGATAGAATGATATATGTACTTACTTTCCTTAACTCAGATATGACGACCGTACTACATGGAGTACAGCTGTTTGAAATTCTGCAGTAACTGTGCTTTAATTTTGCTCACCGATGCCCTGAAATGTAGGTAATGCCTCATATGGACCTTTGGCATATCTGGGTTGAAGCATTCGAATGAAATAGTTGCATAGTTTTAACAGAAAATTCATTTTTGGGTCTCACACTCAAAATTACCTTCAAGTGAATCTATATACCAATCTATCGTAGAAAACTCCCTTCTCAATCAATCCTAACCCAACAATTTTTCATCAGTTGTATATATACATATAAGTACAACAAATCTACAGGGCTGGATGGGCTATCAGCAGACTTGTTCAAGCCCGACGACGGTGAGCTGATTAGATGTATGCGTCAGCTCAACTTGTTTCATCTCGAACCTCAAATTGAAGCCACTCGCCAAAGCACTCGTTGGATCTTATCAGTGCCGATTTAGCTAAATTCTAGAAAATACCCATGAGAGTCAAATCCATACTTACCATCTCTTCATCGATAATAAGACAGCATTCGATAGTCAGATAAGAGATCGGCTCTATGCCGGCTATATGTCTGAACTTGGTATTCCAAAAGGAAGCGAGCAAAGCTTGTGAGACTTTGCGGAGCAACGCTGAGAAATAGTGACCTCTCCGACCAATTCGGTACCGTTCAAGGCTTCAGACAAGATGATTCTTTGTCATGGTATCTCGTTACTTTACCACGGAGAGTGTTTTTCGCAATGCCGGTGTGTATCGTAATGGTAAAATCTTCAACAAAAGTGTCCACCTTCTTGTTTCTTCTGATGACATTGACGACATAAGATGTAACAAGCGATATGTCACCGCTGTCTTGGCGGCAATCGAATGAGAATCTGCCAAAATGGATCTTGTAGTAAATGAGGGCAAGACGAAGTATATGATGGTTACACGCAGGGACTCACAGCGGTGTTGGTCTCACGTCAAGGCCGACAGGTATACTTTACAAGTTGTCAAGGAATTCGTCGACCGTGGCACTGCCATAAACAGCAGCAATGATGTCAGCCTGGACATAAAGCGAGGGATTACTATTATCAATAGGTGCCACTATGGTCTCGGTAGGCAATTGAGTAGCACAGGCTTTTATCATCCGACAAAATTTGTACTCCATAGGACGTTTACTCGGCCCATGCTTCTCATTGCTAATGTTTGCGTTTAACTAATCTTTTTCCAAAGTTGAACCCCAACTCACTATCAGACAACAGTTAGCAAAACAGGTGCATGGATTTCTTTGAAAACCACCACGTTTTTTAATATTTAGACAGTTCGACAGATCAGTGAGCACACCGATTGGACAGACACGCATTGCGGCTTAACGGACAACACTAAGTGCAAGTTGGCGTATCTTCATGCCGTCCATATCTAAAGCTGCATATCGGCCTTTTACTGTTTACCGGCGCTGCTTTGTGTACTCGTCGAGCTGCTTCGTTTTTAATGCTTTTTCTTAATTTAATTTTTGGTGGATAAATTGAACCGCACAACGGTTAAATAAAAGTGAAAAAGCTCAACCACACAGCAAACGAACGAACGAGCGAACGAGCGATCGGTTGAGAACGGTGTGTGCCCATTACGATGCCACCGCAGCATCAGCAGCGGCAGCAACATCATCAGCCCGAGCAGCACACAAGACGATGTGAACTTTTTTGGGCTTTGCACCGTTATAATGCGATGCGTTGCGCTGCGATTCGATTCGATGTGCTGTGCTCTGCGGTGGCTGTGGCTGTTCGTTCTGCCAGTTGGCCCACTTGCCGCTGCCGTCATTTCACTTGGCTGGCTGCACGAGACTGTGGCTCAGACTTGGCAGCATAAAATTGCGTTGGCTGGCACACCGTTATTGTTGTTGTTAGTATAAGCTTGTCGTTGTTGGTGCCAGCCACCCAGCCACCTACCTCTTCGTTTCGCTTCGTGCAGCTGCGCGCCGAAATTATTATTCAGCCAAGCTCATTTTGTCCAAATCGCTGCTATCTGCCGCTTATCTCATTTCCCCATTTCTTCGCTGCTCACCTTTCGCCTACTTGTTCTACTTCCATTTCGTTTGCCACTTCCCCTTTTAATGACGCTCTTTCTGTGTTTGCTCTTTCTGTATCGTTTTGTACTCAGATCTGCTGTTTCCCTTTTAGCCTTTGTCGTTTTTATTGTTCTTTTCCTGCTACCTTTTGCTCGTTTTGTTTCGTTTACATTACATTGTGACTGCGTTCGAGTGAATTTGGCGGAAATATTTCACTTTTTCGCTTGGGAAAGCACATCGCGACGTCAGCAAAAGCAAACCTGGTGTGTAAGTTTTACGAATAGCTGTTTGCGCGTTTTGTTGTTGCTTGTTACCTCTTTTTGCCGTTACTTTCGAGTATACAAATTACCGCATAGTCTGCTTCTTGGCTAATTGATTTTTGAATAGATTCTTTGGACAAGATGTCTAGCGAGAATTGGGTTTTCTAGCTGTGTAGGCTAACCAATTTGCTGCTTCAATTACGTGTACGTGTCTTAAGTCTTTTGTTTGCTGAACTTTTATTATGTCTAGTTGTCTGCGCATAGCAACAATTGGAAAACTATGAGTGGCTGGATAAGTGGGACTCCATTTTGGGTAAGCAAACAGATGTTAAAAGCTTTGTTGAGCGGCACATGAGTGTAAAATGAAAGAAAACAACAAATGTACAATATTTTATTTATGGACACTATTTATTTAATATTGGAAAAGTTCATAAATTTATAAAGTAGCCTGTTAAGTTAATCAAACTTTTTAAAAACCAAAGCTTCAGTTTGTATTTAAGAACAATTAAGCTTTATAATTAGTACCCAAAGTAACCTGGAAAGAAAATCAAAAGACTTAAGAAACAAACCATCATATTTTAACAACAATTATTTGCAAATTTTAAGATTTTGGAAATATGGAAATGCAAATATTACCTTAAGAAGCTTGTAAGGGACATCGAAAGAATTAAGCAACAAACCTGTAATTTTGTATTTAAAATATTTACTTATATAATTTAAGAAATGAGAAATATGGAAATGAAAATATTATCTAAAGAAGCTTGTGAAGGAAATCGAAAGACTTAAGAAACAAACCTCAAATTTTGTATTAAAAGTATTTACTTATAAAATTTAAGAAATTACAAAATATGGAAATGAAAATATTATCTAAAGAAACTTGTGAAGGAAGTCAAAAGACTTAAGAAACAAACGTTACACATTTTGTTTATGTGCTAAATTTAATTTATATAAAAAATTAGAGATTTGAGAAATACTGAGAAGTATTCTTTGAAAACTTGTGAAGAGAACCGGAAAACTTAAGAAACAAAATTTCAACTTTTTATTTAAAATATTTACTTACGCAATTTAAGAACTGAGAAATATGGAAACGAAAAAAATATCTAAACAAACTTGTGATGGAAATCTAAAGACATAAAAACAAACGTTCAACATTTTGGTTATGATCGAAATTTTGTTTATTTGGAAAATTGAATATTTAAAAAAATATTCAGAAGTATTATTTGAAAACTTGTGAAGATAACCGAAGACTTAAGAAACAAACTTTTATATCTTAATATACATAATTTAAGAATTGAGAAATACGGAAATGAAAATATTATTTAAAGAAACTTGTGCACGAAATCGGAATTTAATTCTTTTAATTTCCTTTGAAAAATATTTTATTAATTCTTATTATTTTGTTATTAAAGTAACATCTCAATTTATGTCCAACTACGCAACAACTATCTTCAACTATCTCATTGCCATGCAAAATTTACTGAAAACATCCACATTCTGCATTTAGCTCTGCACAGAAATGAAAGACATGGGAAAGTCCGAAGTCCTGGGGGCAATGCGCCGACCACTGATTTACAAAGTACGCCGTCATGGTAAACAAATAATAAATCATGAAATGCTACATTTTTAAATTTACACATTTCTGAACTCATAATTAACTATGAGAAAACTTTAAAATTGTGTTTTATATGATATATTTATAGTGATTTGTAACGATGACATAGCTCACTTACTGCGCTAATTACACCCAATCCGATGTCTTTCAAGCGTGCAAGACTCACACATACACACACATACGCACAAATACATACATAAATATGACCCAATTACCACTCGGCTGTCTTATTTATGTACAACTCATCACCACTGACCGGCCCCTACGAGGCGCACGACGCACGACGCACAGCTCACAATTCTCCCCTTTTGGTGGTGCAATTAAATTGCACTCGTCGCATGCTACGCATTCACAAAAAATCAATAAATTTACCACAACAAGATACTTAATCATCGCAGCAAGCGGTGCGCTGCCACTGTGAGTGCTTTCTTCACAAAAAAAAAGGCATTTGTCATTGAGCTTGTTTTTGTTGCTGTTGCTGTGCTACAGTTACGACTCGTCGTTAGCGGCGTATGAAATGTGGCAGTTGTTGTTGTTGCATTGAAGTTGCAGTTTGTTTTCGATTCGTTCGTCTCAATTGCAACCGCAAATCATGCGAGCATCAAATCGCATGCGGCCACACCGCAGCTTCCAGTTGCATTCACAGCGTGCAGCATGCAATTAATTTGATATTTCCATGCGCTGCACGAAGACTGTGCGGTGTATGATGAAATGCACCGAATGACACTGAATACACAGATGTGCATGAAAAAAAATACGCAAAAATGTAAACAAACAACGTGCACGACGGCTACTGTTGCTCGGATTTGACATCTTTTTTCATGCTATATGTGTGTGTGAGTGGCTTTAGTTGTTGTTGTTGTTGTTGTTGTTGTTGTTGTTGTTGTTGTTGTTGTTGTTGAGTTGGTTACAGCTAGCACAAGTTCAATAGCAATAAAAATTGCAATAAGCGCCAAACAACCGACCATAAAATGGCAGCAATTTTCGCCGTTGACATCGATTCGAAACCAGAAATACTGAAAGAAATGTCAACCGAGTGCAGCAACCGCACTGATTGGCTGATTGCGTTGACAGCGCCAGTACTGAAGCGAGGCAGAGTTGAGAGGAGGCTGAGGTGACTGGTAGTTGGTTTTATTGCTGCTACTGTTGAGATTTCGATAAGGTTGCTGGCACATTTTGTACATTTTCATTCGGGCACTTTGCAAGATTCGAAGTGAATGCATTAAATTATTATTCTTATGTATTTTGTACATCGTTTTGTCCAGTGGCGGATTCAGGGGGGTTTTTTGGGGGTTGAACCCCCCCCCGAAATATTTGGATCGCCTATAAAACTATATACAAATTAAAATGCATTTTACAAATATTAAAGAATAACTTTTTGAAACCCCCCGAAATATTTTTTTGAATCCGCGCCTGGTTTTGTCTATATTTTGTCTATATATCGTTTTGTCTATATATCTTCTACAATTACTAAAACATTTGTTGAACAACAACAACAAAATTTGAGAGTTAAGTCCAATTCTGCAGTCAAACTTGAGTGTTTTTCATACTAAAAAACTAGGTTTCAAATGTTTTAAATAACATTTCAATCATAATGTTTGGTTTAGCTTTAAAAGCAAGTAAAATTCACATAAAGTTGCTTTGAGAAAGCAATGCAATACAAATGAATTTACAACAAAATATGACACCGCAGTGCATTTTAGCCTTCAAAGTTTAAGTAAGTAACCTCTAAATCCTTCTAACGAAAAGTGCTTTAGCAACGCCCAGCCGACGTCATAAATACCTATGTGTACATAGTTTTATGTGAAAATGCATTTTGTTATTGTTGTTTTTATTGTAAATGAGACATGCGACACAAGTCGCCCGGCTGGCTGGGTCAGGCGAGGCCAGCCAATCTCTCTGCGATAATAACCAACAGCGACAGCGAAAGACAAAAAAGTTGTGAAAAATTGCAATAGCTACAATAACAATAACAACAATAAGAACAACATACAACAGCAACAACAATAACAGTGATGAATGAGTGACACGACAGCGGCACACAGCAGCGCTCGCAGTGCCGCCCAGCCAGTTTGTGCCGGCTGCCACGCCACACTGCCCACTACCGGCTTGCGGAGGCTGCACGTGTTTGTAGGCTGCGAGTGGGACGTGTGCACGCGTGCTGTGTGTGTGTGTGTGTGTCTGTGCGTTTGCTTGTTTACGATTATTTGCGCTGGAAGCTGTAAAATGTTTTATTACACATAAACGCAAACAAGCTGCACAGTTGCGCGCTTTTTGTTTGGCTGCCACAGAAGGAAACACCAACACCAAGAAGCGCTCGTAATGTTGGCATTAGGCCGTGGCAATGCACTCGCCGCCTTGGCCGGGCCGTGTCGGGCCATGCAAATTGGCATCAATATTTTAATGCTTATTTATAGACTCGGCATGCAACTGCGCTCTCTCGTCGCTAAAGTCCCTCCCACATAAATACACAAACACAATAGCCCACAAACACACACACACACACACACACAAGAACGCATCCATAAGTGCAGCAGTAATGCGGCAATATTTACATTTTGTGCAGCCTGCATCTCTCCCGTTTTCTTTCTACGGTTTTCTTTCACCTCTTCCACCCTGCGGCATTGCGCGCTCATATCTGCGATTCGTTTTGTTTACAGCCAACGATAAGATCCGGTTTAATGCTGCGCGTGTGTGTTTGCACACGTTGACCTACTTCCGGTTGTTGTGTCTGCAATTGCTGCCGTTGTCGTCGTTGCAACAATGCAACAATATTGCTGCATGCATATTCGTGCCACATGCTGCGGCATTACGAGTGCATGACGCCAACGCATTTCACCGACGCACAACAAGACAAACTATTTGACTTTGAGGTTGAGTTCGTTGCTTGGGTCGTTTGTTTTTTGCTATTTTATTTTTCATTTTGCTTTTCGTTTGCATTTTGTAGAAATGTGAAGGAGTGAATTAAGCAAAAATATGAAAGGCCTATTTTACTTAAGACAAGAGAAGTTGGAAGAAGAGTGCAAAAGAGTGGAAGAAACATGAGGAGAAGTTAGAAAACTATGTTTTGTTGCCAAGAGTTAATTTGGGTTTAATCTTGAGATTGACCCAATTTTATGTGACAGGGATGATGAACTATTTTACAGCTCCAAGGGCTGCGTCTCAAGGGGCCCTAGAAAACAAGGACACTCTGTTAACAATATTTGTGGGACATTGACTGCATAATTTACTGACTAAGATTCAGATTGAGACATTTTTATCATAATTGTATTATTATCAGTAGAGCGAAGCCAAGCTGACTCCATGCATGATAAGCATTGTGATGATGATGTAAATACAGGGACCGAAAATAACAGTTATTTATGAAAACTATATTTAAAAAAATTACTATGAAGGAAAGGTCATACAAATGAAATATACCAAGACATTTCTTTTCGCACGGAGAATTCAATTTGGCAACAAACTTTGATTTGTTAATTTTTATGGAAAAATTCAAAAATAACAATAATTTTTTAAAATTCAATAAAAATCATTGAGTGACTTTTATTTATAAAAGTCATCAATAAAAATTATTCAATGACTTTTAGCTTTTTTAAGTCATCAATAAAAATCATTCAGTGACTTTTATTTATAAAAA
Organism: Melieria omissa; assembly: GCA_963971225.1. Taxonomy (NCBI): domain Eukaryota; kingdom Metazoa; phylum Arthropoda; class Insecta; order Diptera; family Ulidiidae; genus Melieria; species Melieria omissa. The sequence continues at coordinate 55,219,812 of OZ020267.1, read as the reverse complement.
GGGTAGCGCACAACTTTTGAAGCAAATAACTATACACATTTTTTGCAATGAATAAATATTTGTGAGGAGTGTGAATCTTCCTCCCTTTGTGTGCGCCACTGCCCTAATCCATCATCACATCATGATGATGAAAACGACGATCATCTCTTGCTTCGTGATTGCACTCTTTGTCGCCATGACGGCGCTGCTAATGGCGAGGAGCACCAAAGAACAACAGAGCAATCATAACAGCATAAGCATATACAACAACAACAACAACAACAACAAAAATGAGGTGGGAAGCCTAACTTAATTCTAACGCCTACGATTTGAACTACATTCGAAAGCAATGCGGCTTTTGGCCATTGCATTATTGGTTGACTGTGTTGGGGTTTTATTTTGCACCAATTGGCGTTTGTAGTTGAATGTTGAGTTTTGTCAAATTCACCATAAAATTTAGCTTGAATAAAAAAATTATGTAAAAAAACATTAAATGAAAACATTTTGAATTGATTCTTAAGGCTTCCCGTGGGCCAGTGCTGCTACAAATAAACTATTTGTAGTTAATTTTAAATTTTTCAAAAATGTCTTTAAATTCCCTAAACATAGTTGACTTCTTGCAGTGGAAACTCCATTCCTCTTCGGCTCGTTGCAGTTGGCCAATTTGCAAATTTTCCACAGCAGCGACCGTCATAAATCACCAAACGAGCAGTGCCAAACTGCCAACAACAACAAATGTCAAACAAATATTCAATAACCTGTTGCGCGTTATTGAGCCGACTGGCGCTGCGGGGCGTCTCTGCTGGCCATTGGACCAAAAATAAGGCAAATTGTCGGCGAAAACAAAACACCCAAAGGGAAGGCAAAACGTGACGAAAAGTGCACTGTGAGTGTGCGAAAGCAAAACAGTGATAAGTTGTTGTATTGAAGACAACAACAAAAACGCAAAACAAAAAGTAACAACTAAATGAATGCATTAATAGGGGTCATCCCCTGCGCGTTTGTTCCTGTTTAAAAAAAAAAAAAAAAAAAAAAAAAAAAAAAAAAAAAAAAAGAAATGGCAAGTAGCCGGTCCCGTGAAAGGGGCACAACAATTAAAGCAGAGACCGACGCAGCCAGCAAATTGAAGGGCGGCCAACAATTGCCGACCGGCAGTGAACGATAACCGCAATTTTTCTTCAATTATACACGGTTGCAGTTTGCAAGGTGAGGGACGTGACTAAAGTGTGGGATTGCTTGGTCGTTTGGCAGCGACACAGCTACATATGTACATACATACATCAGGTGGGGTAGGAAGTCGGGTATGGGATTTTACCTGTGTGTATGTGTGCTGCTTTAAAGAAGGCGTGTTTCGTAAAAAAAAGTTAACATATATAGTATTGTATCTATGATCAGAAGCCACAGGAGTATAGCCTCAGCTGTGTTTGTCTGTTGAAGGGTTGCTGAGTAAGGAAAACTTACAATGAGAAACGAAAACTTGCAAAGGAATTGAAAAACCCCATTTTTGTTTTAAATCGCCAAGAAGGCTTTAAAAAACAGTTCAATACATGCTCAAAGGATATTTTTTATCGTTTTAGTAATATTTTCCGCACCAGGATTATTTAAAGCGTAAAATTTGTGTCAAACAAGTGTAAAACTAATTTGTGAAACGTTGTAATGTTCAGAAATGAATTTAAAATATCTAGAGATTTTTGATAAAGCTCAAAAAACTACTGGTAAGTAGATAAAAGTATTCTTAATCCAAAGACGCTTTTAAAAAAGTGTTACAAAAGTGAAAGGTTACAAAATACCCTTCTAATCATTGCCCGCCTACAGGCGGACCTGCCAGGCTACGCAACATTTTACGATCTTTGTTGCTCATATTGGCCTTTCATTTGTTTAGATATGCGGCGACGAGGAAGTAATAAACTGTAAAATGTATCTGATGAAGAAATTGTGGAATTCATGGAAGGCATGCATTCTGACCTCGAGTCTTTGAAGAGTCAAATGGAGATTTTAGCGATGATGATAACGAAGGCGATAATAATCCTTTGGCTCCAAATTTTGAATATGAATTTGATCAATGCAGTGCGACAGCATTCCATCTGTTGATTTGCTCTGTAATGTGGTAGACAAAGGTTTGAATATCAGTAACATAAGCAATATATCTTCAGTAGCTACTTAACCATCAGTCATTCATCAGCAATTAATATTTATTAAATTAAATATTATTAAAATTCGCCATTGTCATCGCAAGAAGAAAGCCCATTTTTTAATCTCATGATGGTGGTTTTGTTGGAAATATAGCTGAAATTGATGCAAAGTCCAAAGTTTATTGATATGGCATTGGTAAATACGTATCTACTGCATCGACGTATTCATGGGGCGACCATATTCGAACTTCCTAAACTTCGCAGAGAAGTGGCGTCTGTCCTTTGTCAGAAACTGCAAGGACAACGTAAACCATCAGGTAGGCCGTCCAAAAATATTTCAAACGACCGGTCACCGCTACCAAAGAGGACTTACATACCGCCTTCGGATGTACGCTTTGAAGGATATAACCATTTACCTGATTTTTTGCATCGCAAGGGTAATCGAATGTGCAAAAACCAGAAAGTTTAGCAGAAAATTACATTTCAATTTGACTTTTCTATTTACACTTTTTAATTCGTTGTCTCATAATGAACCAACTTTCAACCAACAATATTGTATTTTATTTATTCACTCCTAAGCCGACAGATCCGCCTACAGGCGGGGTATCTTTTTTCTCTTCTGGAAGCTAAACTACTCATCAATTGGAAAAAATAACTTCATTTTCGACTTTTCTGATCCGTCTATAATTTTTTCATCGAAAAAAAATACTGGCCTGCTAGAGGGTTAAATATTCCATAATTTTTTCATAACATAGCACAGCACTATAACAACGGTCTTCATAGATTTTGGCTACAATTTGATTGAACTGAACCCAAAGTGGACTGCCTCGAGTCGATCGGTTGCTCTGACTTGACTTCCCTTGCTACATTTATACTCTGCCCATCGTTGGTGAGTGCCAGCAGTAAAAAAATGTGTCCAAACTGTATAGAAATATTGGTTGTATGTGCCTCGACTAAGTTTCAATCAGTTGGATCTTCAGCTCATTTCACTAACTGCCAATGACTTTTCACTTTCCCAACTAATTTCCAGAAGCATAAAAGTCTTCCATGCTTACAAGTGTTCTGAATTTGAACATGAAAATCCGCATCAAATATCTGGTTGGCATAAATATAAATAACTGAAAGTGTTTAGGTGCAACCGATTTATTCAAATACATACTTTAGCTGGAGATAATAAAAATTACGCATAAACAAATGATTGAATACTACTTAGTAAATTAATAACTAATACATTTCACATAAAAAGTCTACTGAATCCTTAATTAAAATACTTGAAACTTACTTTACTGATCGACATATCTTTTGTCATCGACATCAGTGTCACCAACCAATGCGGGGTTTCAAAATATCTTTTTTAAACAAATTCTAGGTGGCAAATATAATTTCAAGTGTTATTGGGCTCAAAAGTTGTATGCAAACCCCCAAGTAAAATCCTGCTTTAAACATTCTCCACATATTTTCGTTGCCCTAATTGGATCCTCGCAACTTCAGTAACTAGTTATCCACTTGTATGGTTGACAATCTAATTTAGAAAAAAATTAGCTACTGCTCGAGAAATTCTTGGATGCTGAAACCTGCATACAAACACTTCCAACAGAAAAACCACAACACAGATTCCCATCGCTAGCGCAAAGAAACACCAAATCCAATTAAAGTCGGTCAGTTTCAGCGGCTGATAGGTGCGTTTGGTGCTGATATCCTCGAAGGAAATGAGTTTGAGCCACGCCATATCGTAGAGGGTCATGTGGAACCAGTGATTGAAGAGGCCCGTTTCGGTCACAAGGCTTATCAGATAGTTTAGCGGCTCTCGGTAGATGCTGTTCTCGTGAATCGGCAGCGAGACGAGAATAAACTTGGATATGTAAATTTCCGAGCGCAGATAAATGGTGCTGGCGAAGAATCGCTGTCGCTCAGCCATCACGGGCCAAAGCGACGAGGTGATCGGATAGGCATAGGGCAGCGCCATTGAACGCCTGTACTGCTGAAACTCGTCGTAGGTCTTGAGGACGACAAACAGCGAATGGTACTTCCTCCACCAATGATCGCCATTGAAATTCTTGAAGCTCTCGATTTCGTTCTCGGCGACGCGTATGCGCAGCCCTTGAGTGAGCGCTTCATCGAAATTGGCAGGTGGCCGCTGAATGGGCGGCACTGTTAGCAGCTGAAAGTAGAAGGCCGAGAAGTAGGTGCAGAACATCAGCCCCGCCAGGAAGACGAGCAGGTAAATGTACTTGACGGCGAGTGTTGGGTGGCGACGCATCACAAACGACTGTCCCAGCAAACCGCGCAGCGTTGTGCTGTTGCAGACCAGGTCCGGTACGTGAGGACGACGCGTTTGCTTAACGCGTGTCTCCAGCAGAACAGTCAGCAGCGAGAGCAGAGCATACTGCAGCAGGAAGAAAAGGAAAAACTTGGTGCAGAAGACGGAGCGCAGCAGCACATCCAGGGGCATGGCGCTGCGTACGGGAACCATCAGCTGCCACTTCATAATTTCGATGGGGTACGAGAAGCCATTCGGTTCGCTGTGAAGACGCGGCATGGACACGCTGGCGCCTATGTCGATGGTGCCGTTGTGCGCAAACTCGCGCACATCCATCACGTAGAACACATAATCGTTGGACGTGTTGTAGGGGTAGGGCTGCTGCAGCGAGCAGTTGTAGTAGTCGGCGAAGGCGTGCATGAACTTGCCCATGTAGCCGCTCATGCGCTGGCGGCCGGTGCGCGCGTCCGTGTAGACCATAGTGCGCGGCTCAATCTGATCGGGCAGCGTCAACAGGACTCTTTGGTGCATGTTGCGCCAGCGTTTGGGAAAGAGCGGCCGAGCGGCACTCAGCTGATGAGTTTCCAGTGCAAAGTCGGGAAACTGTGTGTAGCTGTGATAGAGCTGCGTCCGTGCAAAGTCTGCGTGGAATAGATTGACATTCAGCAGTTTGAGCTGCTCGCAAAGCTTGAAAAACGCACGCAGACTGGGAGCTGTGGTCCGCTGTAGGGCGGCGCCAACAATGACCAGCACCCGAGCGCTGCGCATGTGGTGCAAAGTGTCGGCCAGGCGCAGCAGCATAGCGTGGTCGCTGGTGCTGTTCAAGCAGAGCACGGACAGCAGTTTGTTGTTGTAGTAGGGCTTCCAGCGGATGTTGACCTCACCGTCCGCGACGGCAAAGGGCTGCGAGAAATACAGCTGGAAATCCTCCTCGATGCAGTGCGCGGCAGCACGGCGTTGCCAGTAGATGGCGTCATAGGACTTCTCGGCGTATACGCGACTCATTAAGCGCTGAAACTGAACGCCAAAGTGTTGCGACGACGACTGTGCCAAAAGTGTTGAGTCGAGTGTTGGCTCGGCACTTGTGACGAGGAAACCGAGAAAAAGTATCGCCAGCGTCTGCAAGCACATAACTATTGATGTTGCTGTTTGAAAAACTAGTAGACCACGAAATAAATTCAAACTGCTCAAACTTGTACTAAACAACTTTGAACTGAACTGAATGATACCAACTGACGAAATTGTCTGAACTTAAGTATTAGGATGAACTGTTGAGTGCTAAAGTTTAACGCAGTTTGCTGCTCAAACATCTAATAAGTAAATAGTAATAACTTGACAAACGCGTCAATAATCCATACAACACAAAAGTACTGGCTATGTCAATACTATAAATTTAGCTACACACCTAATTACTCTTAATTATTTATAGCAGACGACAAAAATTTCAAGCCACATATCGATGTAAATAACTTTGTTCTTGATTGAAAATTAGATTTTTTCCCTTTTCTTTGCCACTTGTCAATAAGCACTTTCTTTACTTTCCTTTCAGTCACTCAATCAAAATCTCTCTACCCAGAGCCCTCCACTTGTCAATAAGCACTTTCTTCACTTCCCTTTCCGCTACTTAAACATCTTTCTACCCCGAGTTCTCCTTGCGCGCTGCAGACACCGCTTAACGACCGGCTGACATTTCTTCATGAAGTAAGTTTCAATCGAAAATTCCAACACACAAAACCCCATCGCAGCGCCGTGTCACTCAATCAAAATCTCTCTACCCAGAGTCCTCCACTTGTCAATAAGCACTTTCTTCACTTCCCTTCCCTTTCCACTTCTTAAACATCTTTCTACCCCGAGTTCTTCTTGCGCGCTGCAGACACCGCTTAACGACTGGCTGACATTTCTTCATGAAGTAAGTTTCAACCGAAAATTCCAACACACAAAACCCCATCGCAGCGCCGTAGAAGACCCATATCCAGTAGAAATCGCTGACATCCAGTGGTCGAAAAGTGTTCGGCGTGCTCAGATCCTCGAAGCCGATTTTACCCAAGGCAACCAAGTCGTAGAAAGTCATGCTGTGCCAATAGTCGAACAGGCCGTTTTCGCCTACTCGTCCAATAAAGTTGTTGAGCGGCTCCCGAAAGATGGAGTTTTCATGCAGCGGAAACACAAGCGGCATGAAGTCGCACAGGAGAAATCCCTCGGACAGGTAGTATAGGTCGTGCGCAAAGTAATTCTGCTGCTCGCTCAGTACCGACCACAGCGATGTGGTCACTGGATAGCCGTACGGCAGCGCCATGGTGCGCCGATGTATCTGGAATTCGTCGTACGATTTGATAAGTTCAAACACTGACTTGTACTCCTGCCAGAAGCTTTTGCCGGTGAAAAGAAGCACGGTTCGAATTTCCTCCTCGGCCAGTCGAATCTTGATGCCCTGCTGGAGGGCCTCATCCAAGCTGGATAATTCGTTCTGCACGGGGCGCACCGTAAGCAGCTGAACGAAAAAGGCCGAGAAGTAGGTGCAGAACATCAGCCCGGCCACAAAGATGAGCAGGTAAATGTACTTGACGGCGAGTGTTGGGTTGCGACGCATCACAAACGACTGTCCCAGCAAGCCGCGTAGAGCTGCGTCAAACGAGGGTGTGTTCAGGGGCGCAGTGCGCTCGTTGCGGCGCATCCTGGCCTCCAGAAGGCCCGTGAGCAGCGCGAGCAGCACATAGTGCAACACAAGAGCGACCAGCAGTTGCGCGCGGAAAAGCGAACGCAGCAGCACAAAGATGGGCAAAGCATTTCTGTGGGGCATCATGATGAACCACTGAGCGATCTCTGGAGTGTAACTGAAGCCGTGCAGCTCTAACGCCCCCTGAATGGGCAACAGACAGCCGCCTATATCAACGGAGTCGTTGTGCGCGGCCGCTTTGACGTCCCACATGTAGATGACGGTGCCGTTGGATGCATTGGAGAAGTGCAGCGAGCTGTTGATGTGCTCCGCAAAGGCATGAAGGAACTTGCCCACGTAGCCGCTCATGCGCGGGCGGCCAGTGCGCGCGTCCGTGTAGAGCATGGTGCGCGGCACTACCCAGTCGGGAAGCGTGACTAGTTTGCCGCCCAGCAAATTGCCAAACCGATATGGAAAGAGCGGCGCGTCCGCATCGAAGCTGTGCGTCTCCAGCGTGAATTTCGGAAACGGCGAGTAGCTGTGAAAACGATTCCCATCAAAGCCGTCGCGATGCAGCAGCACAACGTTGGGCAACTTCAGGTGCATGCAGCTGCGAAAAAATGCATTCAGCTTGGACTGGACCGTCTCACGAATGTTGCCGCTGACGAGCACCAGAACGCGGCTGGTGCGCATGTGATGCAGCGTGTCGGCCAGCTGCTGCAGCGTCTTGGCGTCGTCGATGCTGCTCAAGCAGAGCACGGCCAGCAATTCGCTGCTGTAGTTGCCCTTCCAGTAAAACGACACTCGCTCGTCTGCAATGACCACAGGGTGGCGAGAGTGTCCCACCAGATTCTCGTCCACGCAGTCCGCTGCGCTGTGACGCTGCCACAAAATGGTGGTGAAGTCTCTTTCGGCTTCAATGCGCGCCAGCAAAATTTCGAACTTGTAGCTAAAGTTGGCGGTTGCGTTGGTTGGTGGTGTTGCGATGGAGAGCCCGTTGTGGACAAACGCCACGAGCAGCAGCAGCAATGCCGCCAGACCGAACATGGTTCCTGACGCGACCATTGTTTTGAACTGGTGAAATACTTTTCCCATCCGGCTGTATTGTGTAGAAAAGTCGAAAGAGCAAAACAATCAATCATTCAAAAGTTTTCATTGAGTAAATGCCACTTAAGCGAGTTTCATAGCTCGCAAAACACGCCACGCATGATTACAAAACAAACAGACAAGTTTTAATGGGTTCAAACACACACAATGAATAAAAAGTCTTTTAAAACAAACGATTTTATTTGCCAAGATTTATAGTTCTTTTGAAAGTCCGTTAATTTTGAAACCATAATTGCCACCAAAAATGTGTGTAATAAAGAAGTTCTCTGTGTCATAGGATGTCATTAAGGGGGGGAGGAGGGGTTTCGTACATATTTTAAGACCCATTTCAATGTGAAATCATATTTGGCACCAGCTATATTTTTATTAGGAGGGAGTTTTAAGCCCAAAAATCCCCTTTGTGGGAGTCACTGAAACATGTATTTGGGGCTTGAAGCCTTCGCGTGTGTCTGTAAGGTGAATATTTATTTTCCATATTTTTATTTGCCGAACAGAATTTGAAAATTTAAATACATATTAAAATTTGAAATTTTAAAGACATATTTAAAATTTAAAATTCCGTCAATGAACAAAAGGTTCTTACAGACTAAGTGAGTGATGGCAAACTTAACCCATATCGGCCCAATGTTCAATTAATCGAACAGTAAATTTCAGCATTTTCCATACATTTTTTTGGGCTCTTTTTTAAACTTCAAACGCGAAAGTTTTACATAATATGATGGTCTGATTTGTAATAAGGAATTACAAAACTTAACATGGGATATTTTGTATAATATGGGATAAATATATTCATTTCTCGCACCTCTTCCCAGTTGTATGAATTCCCCAAACAAAAGGTAATTTTTGACATAATATCAAAAGCACCAAAAACATTAAAAAACAATAATATTTAAAAAAGTAACTATGCAGTCTTGTTAAAAATTGACCAAACACTCGAAAATATATTTATGTTTTCCCATAAAACCAATATTATAGCCACAATATATATTTATAGTTAGGTGTTATTAAACACCAAATATCTCGAAAACCAAAAATCGAAAAATTTTTTTGACCCCAAATTTGAATTGCCCGACCCCATTTCACCTTAAAAAAAACTGTTTCATTTGAATATTGACAAAAAAAAATCGCTGGGCTTATATGGGTTAAGTTAATCTTTAAATTAATTAACAAAACTAAAAATAACCATTAAGGGAACGAAGCAAATTAGATATAAGAGTAAGAAATGGGATTAACTAAGCGCACGGTTCAGTCAATTCTGTAAAACAGGTTTTGAATAGGAGAAGTCAACTGTAATTTCCTCAAATTATTAAGTTCAGATAAGGTTCTGGCCAACAACAACAACACATAGTTTGTGTTGGCAAAGCCAACTTACAAATGCATAGAATGACGAAGCACTCGATAGGAAAAATTAAAGAAGATTTGCTCGAGCAGAATAGGACAATTAACAACATTCGAAATTAGATCAAAGACGAAGGATAAGAATCGAATGGCTCTCCTATTATGAAGGCAGCTCAGACTAAGGAGTTAACAGCGAGAAATGAAGAGAGTATGGGATGATCGAAAGAATCGCAGAGCAAAGGATTTCTATTTTTCTCGATTGTTTTCTCTTTTAATGCGATACACTAATGATACAACACTTTTGGTAAGGCCCTCAGATGAACGAGGCATAGTCTAATGTAGATGGGTTCAAAACAAGGTGTGGAGCAACTTTAAAATATATGGATCAGAAAACAGAAATGGTAGAATGGACATGACTAGAGAAGAAAACTTTTAATCAAAGATAACTCCCCGGTCTTTAATTTCCCAAACCGACTTTAAAGTAGTTTTCGAGATATTGTAGGCATTTTGTAGGACTGAGGTACACTTGAAAAGGGTTACGTGAAAACACTTATTCATGTCTAAGAATAGACAGTTGCGACGACACCAAGAGTCTACATGATCAAGATTGGCTTGAAGCAACAGAGAAACGGACGGAATTCCAATGGCTTAATAAGTTTTAAGATCACCGGCATAGTGCAGGAATTTGGCAAACGAACAGCGACTAATATCAGTGATGAACAAAACAAAGGCAGAGATGGCAGAATGCTACCTTCAGAATCAGAGGGAACATTATCTACCAAAACCATGCACTGCCGATTCCTTATATATGATTTGAGCCATTTCAGAACGGAGAACGCAGTGAAGACTGAACGACACTCGTTTGTGTATTAGGTTTGGATGAGAAACCCTATCAAAGGCTTTGGAATATTCAGTGTAGACCAGAGGTGCCCATGCCCTATGCTCACGTTGCTCATTTGTTATTGTAAATGCTCTTCAGCATAGGCTGAGGAATCAAATTCCTCATTTGTTTTTGTAAATGATCTTCGGCATAGGCTGTGCATTCTAGTATACACACACAGCACCGTATGCTTTGTTGGTGCAAATCGGCGGCAGTTATCTTCGACGTAGGTTTTGTTGTTGTTTCGCGTATGAATTAATTTTTATGTATTGGTATTTGCTCTTCCATGAGAAGGTTTTGGGCACCCCTGGTGTAGACTGTATCCACCTGGAGACCGTTATTTATTTGAACAATTAAGAAAGAGTCTACATTCAACACCACCTCGGACTTGCGGTCCAAGGCCCTAACCAGCTAAGCCACGGTGTTGGCCGTACTAACAAAAAATACTTACTTTAGACAACAAGTATATCTCTCTATACCTTTCGAAAGTTTCCTTGAGATGTGCAATAATTCTGAAAATACATTCCAATCAATGACAATATTTATTGTAAACTGCATTCGAAACCTAACCTTGGTTCGGCACTTGTGATGGGGAAATCGAGGAAAAGTATCGCCAGCGCTTGTGAACAAATTACTGTCGTTGTTGCTGTTTGAAGAAAGGTTGTAAAGGAAATAAAAGTGGAGATTGACGATCAACAGTTGAGTACTAAAGTTTGATGCAGTTTGCTGCTCAAACACCTAAGTAGATAGTAATAACTTAACTTATAAAGAAACAAAGTCATTAATCCATGAAACACAAAACGACTAACTACGTTAGAACTAGAAATTGACACGTAATTACTCTTAATTATAGCAAATAACACAAATTTCAAGACAATTACCGATGCAAGTAGCTTCGTTCTTGATTGAAAATTAGTTTGTTCCATTTTTTTCCGCCACTTGTCAATAAGCACTTTCTTCATTTTTCTTTCTTTTCCGCTACTTAATCATCTTTCTATCAAGAACTCTCCTTGCGCGCTGTAGACACCGCGCAACGACCGGCTGACACTTCTTCAAGAAGGAAGTTTCGACCGCAAATTCCAACATACAAAACCCCATCGCAGCGCCGTAGAAGACCCAAATTTAGTAGAAATTGTTCATATCCAAAGGCCGACAAGTGTTCGGCGTGCTCAGATCCTCGAAGCCGATTTTACCCAAGGCGACCAAGTCGTAGAAAGTCATGCTGTGCCAATAGTCGAACAGGCCGTTTCGCCCACTCGTCCAATAAAGTTGTTGAGCGGCTCCCGAAAGATGGAGTTTTCATGCAGCGGAAACACAAGCGGCATGAAATCGCACAGGAGAAATCCCTCGGACAGGTAGTATAGGTCGTGCGCAAAGTAGTGCTGCTGCTCGCAGAGGACCGGTCACAGCATTGTGGTCACTGGCGCCATGAGGCCCCGGTACTTCTGAAACTCGTCGAACGTGTTGACAAGGACAAACACGTCGCAAAATCAGCACGGTTCCAATATCCTGCTCGGCCAGCCGCATCTTGACGCCCTACATATCGACGGAATCGTTGTGCGTGGCCGCATGGACTTCCCATATTTCGACGACGCTGCCGTTGGACGCATTGGAGAAGTGCAGCGTGCAGGAACTTGCCCACGTAGCCGCTAATGCGCGGGCGGCCGGTGCGCGTCCGTTCGACTGAGAGTTCGTTGTGGACAAACGCCACGAGCAACAGCAGCAAAGCCGCTAGGCCGAACATAGTTCCTGACACGACAATTGCTTTGAACTGCAAGAAGAAAAGCAAAACAATCAATCAGTCGAAATTGTTCATTAAGTAAATGCACTTTAAGCACAAGTTTGATAACCCAGAAAACAGTAAACAACAAACAGAGAAGTTTCAATGAGTTCTCTGGAATGCCAGCCACCAAAACAAACACAAACGATCAATTAAAAGGTTCTTATATTGCAAAATTTTTCAAAAATATACCTTTAAAAAGTTGTCTTGAGATGTGCCATAATTCTGAAAATACATTGCAATCAATGTTAATATTTATTGAATGCACAACTCAATCCGAAACCTAACCTTTTAACTCTGAGCTTGAATTTAAAATGGAATGATTATTTATTTGACTAAAACTATCAAAGTTTTCTATGGACTCAAACCACTGTGCATTGTTGACTATTTTGATATTTACATGGCTTCCAGTGCGTCGGGCTCGCAAGTAAACAATTGAGTAATATGTCGCTGCCATTCGCAAACAACGCAATGGCATCGACACACTGACACACAAGAGACATGAGGTCAATGAAAGTTTCACCCCATCATCTAGCAACAATAATCAAGATTGCAATCTCGGCAGCGAAACGGGTCATTACTTTAAATGTCCTTTCATGTGAATCCTGTGTATCCTGTGAATGTATGGAATTTGCTAAATAATAGACGAAGAATGTTAGATTCACACTGCTGAGGGATTTTAGAGGTTGCGAGAAGACAACATTTGTGAATAATGTTAATATTGAGAAATGCTAAATTGGGATATGATAGACGAGTGTATACCAAGCCATGGCTATCTAAGAAGCACAACTATGACGAAAAGACACCTTTAAAAATTTCGAATAATATTGCTGAAGAGTTCCTGTTCACAGCCAGCTCGAGTAGCATAAGGTTGTGTTAGCACCGTGCGACAAAAATGAACAAATTTGTTCACACTGGAAAAAATCCATATGGGCGTGAAACTAGAGACCAAACCTTATAATACTGCGTACTCAGTTTTTCATTTCTACATCCTTTGTCCTTTTAAAAGGACTTCAAAATTTTTAAGGGGATAAAAAATAAAAAAAATTACTTAACCTCGTTAGAATATGGCGATATGTATATCAAATAAAAGAGGAAAGGCTCAAGAATTTAAATTAAACTGATTTTCTATCTATTTGTAAAAACAGGATATGAAAAAGGTCCTCTAAAAATTTTAATCCTTTATATCCTTGAAAATTTATAACGAATTTTCTTGAAAAGTAAGTATGTCAGAACCTTGATTTCTCCTTGATCACGTGTCAAAATTCAAAATCCAATCTCGCTTGATTGATTTTGTATCCATTTAGTATTTAAAATACTGATACCCAAATAAATTAGAATTTTTGTATTTCATTAGACTTGCAACCTTTTGTTTAATAACTTTCGAACCCATAAAGATAGAGTAATGACATCCCGTAGCTCAGCTGGCTAGTGCGTTGGGCCACGAGTCAAATGCGACGCTCGAACCGAAGGTTCAATACTCCGTTGCGCTAACACCGAAAAAAAAAGAAAAAAAAAGAAATAGCAACAATTTTTCTTTCGGCGGCTGTCCTCTCAGCAGGAAATGGCAAACCTCTGAGAGTAAAATGGCCTATGAAAAAGCTCCTAACTCGCCGTTCGGAATCGGCATACAACTTAAGGTCCCTTCCAACCTTCAGCTTGAATATAATTCGCCACAGTTCGACTAAAACCAGCGAAAAGAAAACAAGAAAAAAAGAAAAAATATCTCTGAGTTTGGAAATTCGCCGATGCAGACTACTTAATTGGGCTTTTTTCGTTCACTTTATGAAAAGAATAATTCGTTCAGAGGTCTGAAGTAGTCCTTGACCTCCTTCCTCCCTGATGACTTCGTTAACTCAAGTTGGGATTTGTGGATTTTTTCAAGTTATTAACTTCACTTGGAGCGTGGGGCTTCAACAGGGCCAAAGCTTTGAGTTGATCATTTGAAATTGATCGAAATCGACCTCTGGGATGGGACCTGACCTGACCCGACCTGAGATGGGAGCCCAGTGCATTTCGCGCCGAGAGCCTATATGGATGTTTGTGCCACAATGAACTTTCTTCTACTCTCCAAGGCTAGACAACTGCACACGAGATGTGCAGATGTCCCATCATCTTTGACATGTAGCTTACTAGTTTCATTCTGAATGAGAATTAGTCATTTGAGGTGATGCCTGCAGTTATAAACAATTTCACATAATCATCTTAGGCTCCTATTTTCTAAGCTAAGAATCTCTCTGGCTTCTCAACTCGGACTCAACGGAATTTTAACGGAATTTATTTTCTTAGATGGAGCGAGTCCAGTTGCTGATCATCCGTTTTCACAGTAGAACTGTTGAGATTAATCTTATGTTCCGATCCGCAAAAGTCATTCAATTTTAGCCAGCATGTCATATAACTCAGTCTGCTCTGTTCTAATGTGTCCTCAGACTCAAATACGAGTCACTTTGCTGCCACTGGCACCGCTTTCATACACCAGTTTTTAGGTGAGTGTTCTTTGGTGCATACTGTAGATTACCGCTTGATTGTTCAGTGCTGTCAGCATTTTCAGCTACCTGACTTTATAAGACTTGATCCAATTTTAGCTAAATAACTATGCTTTATAAATAGATACATAAAACTGATTAGGTTCAATTTCCTTGAGATGATTTTCAGCCGGCCATGAATTTAATATCCACATATTCATTTCAATAAATCTACGATCCAGTAAAAGCGGTTAGTCGTTTCACTCTAGTGAAACTACGAATCACTTTATTTTTCGCTCTGTATCTTGTTCAATGTTTGGTATCCAGCAATGTTCACAGCCAACAATGAAATATGACCTCTCTTAGGGTATAAAACTAATCATATAAAAGTAAACAAATAAACATAATTGATCAAATAAATCACTTTAAACATCATTAGAAGATTTCTGAAAACAATCGCTCGACTCCAGCTCGTACAACTTCCACTGCAGCAATTTTGCAAATTTTTCCAAAACGAGTTAAATTTGGCAACTAATACCAAGAGTTTTTACAAAAACAACAGCCACAAGCACTGATGAAGAAAAGCACAAGAAGTATATCAAATAAATGGCATCGCAAAGGCCAAAAGAAAGACCCCCAAACGCAAACAACACACAACACGAGCAACATGAGAGACTGCAAGTAACCGGCAACAGTTGGCATCAGCGGTTATCGTCATCAGCATTTATTGTGATAGTGTGATTATCTGCACAGCTCCAATTCCTGAGTGACCTACTTGGCGCTGATGACGCTGATGGAGATGGAACTGGCGATGTCGATGTCGATGACGACGGAGCTGCTCGAGTTGTCGTTGCTGGTGGTGAGGTTGTCGGCGCCACTGCCAACGACTGAGATGGCAATGTAGGCCGCCGCAATCAGAAGACCAACGACGGTCAGTGAAGCCCGCCGCGCAGCAAAATAATCACCGAACGCATTGAAAACGAAAGAGAAATGTAGCATAATGAGACGCAACAGAAGTAGGCAAATTGGAATTAGTAAGCAGGAAAGCGACAATAGATGGAAGGCAGCTGAAGAATGAACAACATGAATGAGACTCTTTAAAATGTTATTAAAACTTAATCATGGCACAACAGCGACCACCAGTCGACCACAAAATTGACAACAGCAATGACGAGAGGCGCATTGGAATAGTAATGGCTGAAATTATGTATAAAAAAAATTATAAACGTACAAGAGTAGATTGTAGAAAAGTGGGTTTTTATGATCGCTAACGATTTATAATATTTACAAGAAAAACTATCTAGACAGATTATTAGGGATTTATAAGAAAATCTTATTTCAATGAGTGTTCATTATTGGTCATTGAATTCGATTTGGTGGCAATATTTCTGTGGTCAAAAGCAATAACCGCTTAAGTCGACTTAAGAAGAAATTGAGTTATGGATGCCACCACGGTCCCTTGACTGTGCTCTACGTTTGTGTAAAATCGGGGAGTTTATAACTTTAAAATAAAAAAAGTTTTTAATAAAAACCTATTCGCATTCCCATAATGAACACACTGCGCGCTAAAACTTTAAAACTAAATTGCTCGAAACAGCAATTTTCGACTTAGGCGGTTATTGCTTGTGCCAGTCAAGAAGAAGAAGAAGAATAAAACATCTAAATTTTGAGACACTCAATTAAACATTTCCTAAAAATGTTTAACACTTCGCTTCGCTGTTTTGTTGCCATATGGCAACATGCTACTTTGTCGATGTCTGAACCTTCTATGGTTTCAAGAATACATTTTTTTGTTGGTATTAAAAATAGTTTGAAATTTTAAGAATAATACAAAATTAATAAACGGAATATTTAAGTTTAAAAAAGAGAAGTATACACAACTTTCGAATGTTATATCTTTGCATAGTAAAGAAAGAAGAAACAGAAAAAAATATATAAATTTGCAATTTGACTTTTCACTTTAATTCAGATACATTTATTAAATCATTTAGGCGAAGTAAATAAAAAAAATTAATTTTTTAGTTATGTCTTAAACATTTTATGATTAAATAAATATTACAGGCACAACGATATGGTTGCTGTCATATGAGAACACTCTAAAAAACAGGGTCCGGTAATAACAAGAAAAAAAATTTATATAGATTGTTATTGCTATAACCACACAGAAGACTATTGATTGATCAATATATTTGAAATTTTAACTTTTCCCACTAAAAATCAATGGCAAAAGGAGTAATGATAATTTTTGTGCTCACGTGTTCCACAAAGTTTAGCAATTTTTTTTCACATGTCGCTATTTCGTGTGACAACTGTCACACAGTCCTAATCTATTGTCACAAAATTACATTACATTATCAATAAATTTACATTATATTGCATTGTACGCCTTAAGATTCCAATCGGGTGTATTGTCAGATATGGCATGAAATCGAGTGGCCATGAATCCGGATACCAAATTCATCTCATCCCATAAAACGCAACGCAATGTAACGCACCACACTACATATATGTTTGCAAACGTTGGTTGTGATTGGTGTTGTTGTTGTAGTCGGTGCCGATTGTTTGTGGTGATGCACGCTGGGGGGTTCAGACTAAAGGCTGCTCTGCTTGCTAACGAAATGAAATGTGGCGTCGCCAGAGTTGGGGGGGAGGGGAGGCAAAAACACCATCGGTTGAACTGGTGGAGCCAGTAGAGAAGAGGGGCTAAAATTCTGGCTAGTCTTACAGGTTTTCAACCAGTGCCGTCTGCGCCATTTTTGTGTGGAAAATTAATCAAACAAAAAAACAAACAAATAAAAGCGAACATAAGCTGCTATATCGACAAACAAACAAACAGACAGACAGACAGACGCACACATGGCAAAATGACAGACGACAAACGACAAATGCTTAATTACAATTTGACAGCGCACATTTTTCTTGGGGTTTTACTTTTTTTCTTGGGCATTGTATATTTTCATTTTGTCTTCTTATATGTGTTTGGATGTGTAAGAGTGTGTGTGTGTGTGTGTGTGTGTGTGTGTGTGTGTGTGCAGCTCTTTTGGCTGCCAGCTGGGTAGGTAGTAATTTTGTGAGGCAACCGGCCTCGACAGCGTCGCTCCAGAATTTTGTGCTCTAGAAAATTTTAATAAGCATGACATATGCGCCATGTGTGACAGTTTGTTTTGTGACACTGCCTATTTGTATGCGTGTGTATGCGTGTATGCGTGTATGCGTGTGTGTGTGTGTGTGTGTGTGTGTGTGTATGGCAGCAAGGCGATTGAATTGACAATTTGGCCCCCAACTTACTCCATATTTGACAACTTTGGCTTCTATGTGCCTAAAATTTTGCTTTGCTGTTGTCCATAAATGTTGTTGTTGTTATTATTTTTTATAAAAAAACAAAAATCAGTGCAGTTTGCGGCCACAGTGCTTGTTACGCCTTGCTTGTTCTCTTCTAACGTTGCTTTATTATTTATTTTTTCTAAATTTTTTTATGGCATTTCTTTCAAATTTTCTGCCAGTTGTTGTTTTCGTTTTTGTTTTTTTTGTACGAAACGAAATAACTTTCATTTATTGCTGTCGCGTTTGGTTTAACCCAATGGCGAAGCATTATTTTCGTGTTTTCGTTGTTTGCTTTTCACGTGCGCTTTTTGAGGGCTTTGTTGTCGTTGTTGGTGTGGTGGTTGGCATTGCTTTGTCGCGCGGTTCATTTTCAGAATTGCAACGTAATTAGCCAAGAAGTCCAAATTAGCCAACTGTTACGCTCTTTTCTCCTAACCAATGATTATTTTTGTAGTTTTGTCTGCTGATTGCTGCAGTACTCAGTTTATTGTTGTTGTTGATATTGTTGAACGGTCTGGCTGACTGCCTGATTGTTATGACTTTGTATTGTTGCCCTTGTTAGTTATTCTCGTTGGTGGTTGGTCGCATTTGTTGCTGCGGTTACTTTTACCTTTATTGTTGTTGTTATTATTATTATTGTGGTTGTTGTAGCCACTGATTGTACCAGAATGTGAAAGTAATTCGACTTTTGCCGCTTTTCTGCCATCTTGGCGGTGCTTGGCACTAAGTATTTGTTGTTGTTGTTGTTATTGTCATTGTTGCTGGCGACTGAGTCGAATGTGATTGAGTTGTTGCAAAGTTGGCTGACGCTCCGTTGATTGCAATTTATTTTGTTTTTGTTTGTTAATTGTGCCACCTGGCTGCAAGCTTTGGGTCAGCTTGTCGTTTTTATTGTTAATATTTTTCTGATTTTTCTTATATAAAGTGTGATATATGAAATGGCTGCAATGCAATGATTATGAAAAAACTAACAACCGATCTAAGGGAGAACAACTACTCACTTAAAATTTTCAAGTACCGAGGGAACCAATAACACAATACGTGGTGAGAAAACATCGTATCTCGGAATCTGCTGAACCAATTTGAATGATTCTTTAAATATTAAATAACATTCTTCAGTGCACAAAATAGAAAATTAGTTGGTGATGGTTCCAAACCTTATGACCGGATGACACCTTCATACAAACAAAGTTATGCAGCAGTAAAAAAAAAAAAAATACCAGGTATGCGCCTATGAAACCGGTAACGACATCTAGCGGTAAATAGCCGAATATTTATAAACTTCGGAACCGTACCAAATGTCATGTTTACTTCTTCTGTCATATGTCAACAATTTTCAGTTCACAATTTGTCAAGTTTCATCCAACAACGCATTGTTTGACGCTCCGGAAAATGTCGGATTACGTGCCTACAAATTACGATTTGCGGACACAGTTAATTTTGTGTTACCATTTGAAGAAAAAAACCTTCTAAAACCTGGTGGAACGGTTAACGGTGAACGTTTCCAACAACAATTGGCCGATTTGAACCGTGCTATACGCCAAAAACGCCCAGAATATGAAGCCAGGCAACACAAAGTGATTTTCCTCGATGACAACGCACCACCACACCGCACTAGAGCCACCAAAGAATTGGTTGCATCGTACAACTGGGAAGCTCTTGCCCATGCGGCTTACTCACCAGACTTGGCGCCATCACATGTTCGCATCGATGGGCCACGCATTAACGGAACGGCGCTTCAATTCTCACGCAGAAGCCAAAAAATGGATCGATGATTGGTTTCAGGCAAAAGACGAAACATTTTTTTGGCGAGGCATCCATAAATTGCCTGAGAGATGGGAAAAATGTGTAGCTAGCGATGGCCATTACTTTGAAGAATAAAATTGCAATCATTTCCTCACAATAAACGTGTTTTTTTCAAAAATAATTACCGGTTTCATAGGCGCATACCTGGTATAGCGTCAAAACCAAACTCTCCGTACGACTTTAAATATAATTTTAAGCTTAATTGTTGTTGATGATCTTGATGTTGATTGTTGATGAGAAATAATTTAGTTTTTACGGGAAAATGTGAATGGCATTCAATAACGAATATTTTTTCCGCAGGAAACATAAAGCAAAATGTTGTTCCCATTAATTTCGGTTTCGGAGTATCGAGAACAAATTTCTGAGAATCTCCATACTGCACTAAATAATGTTTAGTGTTCATAGATGTAACATATTCTGAATAGCTCTAACAAGAACGAATACTAAAACCAATAAAAATTCGAAAAGTAAAGCATACCTTATTCTGGAACAAAGCCAACAAGGCTTCGCTAAAATTTGAAAATCACACCGAAAAATCACACGGCAAAGACCAATCAAGTCCGCAATGAAATGTTACGGCCTAACAAATGTTTCACAAATGCGAGGAATACTTCTATGCTCCTTGAAAAATGTGAAATGATTACAAGACAATCATTCAAGACGATTGGTTATAAGGGAAGCATAACCCTTTCTTTCGAAAATAGTTGAATACGACCATAATGGGCCAATATCCTGTCAAAACCGGACACAAGCCCAGTTTTATGAGTGTCAATATTGCTGACAGGATAATGTTGAGTAAACATTTGACGAGTCCACTGCTTAACAGCTCACGTTGACAGGGTAAACAACAACAAAAACAAAGTTACAAGTAAACACAAATGTAGTGCGGCAAT
The DNA here is from genome assembly GCA_963971225.1 of Melieria omissa. Classification (NCBI taxonomy): domain Eukaryota; kingdom Metazoa; phylum Arthropoda; class Insecta; order Diptera; family Ulidiidae; genus Melieria; species Melieria omissa. Next base: position 55,199,192 of record OZ020267.1, on the reverse strand, counting down.
GTGTGGAGGTCACGTAAACGTAGGGTTACCAGATGTATCGGTTAGATGACAGGACAACGGAACATAAAGAGGGCAATTTTTTTTGTAAATAAACTGAAAGAGAGATAAATAAGCAAAAAGTATTTGGATAAGTTTTTTTTTAATTAAATACAGAAGTAAAAACCATAAAACTATTGAAAAATCGTAGTTAAGTAGTAATGACTCTAAAAACTGAAGTTCAAACAAATAAAAATCTAAATATTAAAAACCAACATTGTAATCCCAAGAGAATAAAGTCACAATTTGATATGTAAAATCGAGCATATTTGAGTCAAAAGGTTCTCCTTTAATTTTTAACAATCTCATTTGGCAACCCTACACATGAAGCCGGCACAGTAATTTGCATACGCAGTTAGGTAGCCATTTGTTTGCATAGAAGGCAAATGTACGCAGCGCATAGTGTGTCAGTGTGCTGGTGTCAGCATGAAAAATCTGACAATTCACGGTGTCTTCGTTGTTGCCGTTTTGTCTGAGTTTGTGTGTGGCACTTAATAAAGCAATTTACAGACACGCCTTAAAAGTGTCGTCTTCGGTGCAGCCCCGACCGTGTTACGCACAAAGCAACGCCGTGGTGAAGAAGCCGAGACAAAAGTGCAATTGTCAGCGTTTTGCTAATTGTTGCGAGCTCCGTGTGCGTTCTGGTCTGGTCTGCTCGGGTGTGTGTGTCTGTCATAAATCACAGCGAGTGGCAATAAGCAAACAACAGTAGCTGCAACACAGCGCAAACACCATGTCAACAGTCACAAGCACAACAACAAGAATTGGTGAAAAAGTGTGCTTGCACAGCGCAGCAATCTGAATTTTTCCGCTTAAGAAGCGTGTCGCCGTGGCTTCGGCTTCCTGTTGCGTCGCCTCGAACTATTGTGTCATCGCTGCGGGTCGCAGAATCGTTTGATTCCTTTTTTCTTGCGAAAGGTTCAAGAAATGTTGTATTGTGTTGTATTTTGTTTGAATTGTACTGGAATAAACAGAGTAGGAAGTGTATTTTTTATTTAGATTTCTTTAGGCTTTGTGAAGCTGTTTAAAATTTTTAATTTTTTTATTAATTATTTGTTGTTGTTATTGTTATTGTACATTAATTAGAAATCTGTAGGTTGTAATCCTTCTTTTTTATCTCAAAAAACACGAACAAGCTGCCGGTTAGAATCAGAAGAAAGAACAATTTATAAGAGCTAAAGCAACATGGATATTAATGTACATGGTGTATCCAACACTTTAACCCCTAACCGGACTTTGTTTTGGAAAATGAATTTGAATGTCGTTTCTATGTTTTTTAATAAAAGGTTTATTCGATTAAAACGAAACAAACCTACATATGTACGCTTATAGAAAATAGAGAGAAACTTACTAATATAGTACACAATTAAAAAAACACTAACTACATTCCTTTGGACATCAGTGGCCCAAATATTTTATTCATTTTATTGTTATTTATCAATTTATTATTTCATTACCAATTTATTTAATTTCATTTTATTCAATTTTGTTTTATTGCATTTTATTTTATTTTATTTTATTTTAATTTTATTTTATTTTATTTTATTTTATTTTATTTTATTTTATTTCATTTTATTTTATTTTATTTTATTTTATTTTATTTTATTTTTATTTATTTTTATTTATTTTTATTTATTTTATTTTATTTTATTTTATTTTATTTTATTTTATTTTATTTTATTTTATTTTATTTTATTTTATTTTATTTTATTTTATTTTATTTTATTTTATTTTATTTTATTTTATTTTATTTTATTTTATTTTATTTTATTTATTTTATTTTATTTTATTTTATTTTATTTTATTTTATAATTTTATTTTATTTTATTTATTTTATATTTATTCATATATTTTATTCATAAGGGCAGTTCAGGATAACGTGCAAATATTTGGGCAAATGCATGTCATTTCAAATATTTGCCATCAACACTGAGCACACTTTTTAAAATTTCATGACAAATCGTTTGCAGAACAAATTCACAGCTGTTTTTGAAGAATAAATCAAGAAGAAGAAGAATCGAATTTTTGCGCCGTGGGAGCCTGCTAGAATAAAAAGCATGCATAAGTTGTTGCCGATGTGAAATCCGAAAACAATTCACACCTCTAACTCCAGCGCTTCTTGCAAATAACTCATAATTGTACGATTCTCCTCCCCCGTCCACTTTTTATTCGGGTTTTTCTCTTTTTATTTTCTTTTTTGTCTGCTTCATCTCGACAATTGTGACAGCTGATTGATTGGCAAATCTGTTTTGCCCATGCCGAAAAATATGCAAATTTGCAGCTGCTCGGCATGGGCAAATGTGTACATTTTGTTGTTGCGTTGAAAATATTTGCCTTCACATTTTGCAAATGCCATGATGCCACACCGTTTGCACGTTATCCTGAGTTGCCCTATAGTTATTATCGTTTGAAGCATATGGGCACAATGGGCATTGGGCTTTTTTTATATTTGCGTATGAGTTAAAAAACACGAAAAAATGTGCTACCTACAAAAATTTGAATTTTTAACATGTTGACTCAAGTGTCGGCATTTCACTCACGTTGTAATTTTTTATTTGAATCAAATGCCGCATATCAACCAACCATCTCAGACGCCAGGTACGAACAAAAAATTTCATATTTAGGCCAAATTTTACATGCTTCCACGCCGCTCTGTGCCAAGCTTTATGAGAACCTATCAACAAAACAAATTGCACATTTGAGCTTTAATGTCTCACTTATCTGTCATCTAAACGCACTCAACATGCGGACAAACACCAATAGCCGACGAAATGTACAGTGTACGGTGCGTTTGTGCATGGAGTCTTTTGTTTGACGCTCATTGGTATTCCACGGCGCAGCCTTTGGGCCATAAATCATTGTATTATTAAATTGATTTATTCCATTTATTACAATTATTACACGCGTACGAACAAGTCAGAGCATAAGCGAACACAAAATAAAACAAAATTTCTTCCACAACAACAACAACAACACCCAATATATCTCAAACTTCATTCACGCATTGGTTTGATTTTATCCGCTTGCAGCTGAAATATTGACGCGTCAGTGCGACAATTTCATAGCGTTTCGCTTCAATTGCTGTGTGATTGTGCGAACAACAACAATAACAACAACCGTGGCAAAAGCAAAGCACACAACTTGGCTACAATTAAGCGGATTGTTTGTGCGCGACAATTGCCGTAAACGACAATGTGCGCATCGCATTTTTATGCGTGCAACAATAGTTTTTCTGTGTGCATGACTACTGGTGTTTGTGAGTGTATGTGTGTGTGTTCAATAGCGTTGATAATAAATAATAATAATAATAACATCAAAAGCGAGTGGACAATAAGTCATAGGCGGCACAGACAGTAACAACAGCAACAACTACTTCTAATGCTTCTACAACAACAACAACAAACGCAAATGCATTCGCTGTCGTTGTCGCTGTCGCAATTAAACTTTGGAAATTGCTGAATTTCTCATAAAGACGCTACGCGCGTTGTATTCTTTGCTTTTCATTTACCATTTTCGTACAATTTTTCAAGCTTTATGTATCGTTATGTTTGTTGCTGTTGTTGTTACTGTATTTGTTATTGTTGCAACTGTCTTTCTTTGGTTTGGTTTGTGTGTTCATTGTGACGCGAATGTGTGTGTTGAAAAAATTCAATTTTATTTAATTGTACGCGGTTCTTTTTTATAAAAAGAAAACTATAATTTCTTGTTGCATTAGTAAATGTTATTGTTGTTGTTGTGCATGTTCGTTTTTAAACCCAAATTCATTTTGCTTGATTTTAACGTTGTGCACTTATTGTTGTTGCTGTTGTTGTAATGTGGCGTACTTTGTTATTATAAAAGTAGGAAGACAGCAGCAACAACCCAAACAACAACAAAAGCAGCCACTAATTAAAAACCTACGCGTTTCAATGTTGCGCCGTCACCGCAATTAACCCAATAAAATTTTATATAAATAAATATCATTTACCAGCACTAAACACTCGTCTAGGCGGCGTTTTTCAATACTCAACAAAAATGTTAATGAACTTTTACAAATGAAACAACAACAACAACCAGTTTATAATCAAATGAAAAGAAAAGAAAAGTTAAAAAGTCAAAGTGGTCAACATTAATTTTTTGTATTATACATAAATTAGTGTTGTTGTGGTTGAAGTTGTTGGTGTGTATTGTTGTTGTTGCTAATAGTTTTTTTTGGCCGTTCAGTGCATGAGAATTTTTCGCTGCGTTTCATTTGTATTATTTTTTTATACAATATTTTTGTTATAATATTTTGTAAACTCAAAAAAATTTATGTGATAATTATTTACAAATGTTTTAAATGCAGTCAATGCGTTTTTTATTTATATTTTATGAAATGGTTTCAAAAAATCGATTTTTTGTTTGCTTTAATCGAAAGATATATTATCCGAGAACATTATTGCAAAGTTTCAAAGTCGAACTTTAAAAACTTTCGGGGACACAGTTCTTTTCATCGACGCGCGCTCAGCCACACCAGGTGTTCCGAATAACTTTGGAACGCGTTTCCTCATAAACACGTTTTTGTAGTCCGTCCACATGATAAAAAAGAAACTACTGATTAATTTTATATATAATTTGTATGTTTCAGACTTTAACTTCGGACGGCATCGTGTGGACGGGAAGACGTCTTTTTTTAAAAAAAGCCTCGGAAGATGTTCAATATGTTTGCCATTTTTAATTTTTTTTTATGTATAACTTTTTTTTTTTAACTTTTAACTAATACCTACGGATGTTCCAAACGGATTGTTCCTGTCCCTTTCTTTTGTTTTACAGTAAAATAAAGAAAATTGGTCATTTTTTTGAGCGTTTCATGGAGTGCCAATGGAATGTAAATATTATAGAAATTTATAAAAAATTTCATTATTTATTTAATTTAATTTTTGTTATATTCGGGTTACAAATATTTAAGTTTTACAAATTTTAAACTTACAAATAAATATTTAGTTTTAATTAGCATTAAGTCTCATCAAAACATCTTGTACCTGTATTCATGTTACAATGTCATCAAAATCATTTCACTAAACTGTGAATAACATACTTTCTTAATTTAGTGCTTTAACCATGTCAACCTCTGTGCCAACAAATTTTGTTGAACAAAAAACCAAATTCAGGAAGTGCTTCTTTGTTTTCATTTGAGGAAACGTGCAGCTAATACCAAGCATATGGAAAACTTGTTCCATCAATAATAAGATTACTGGTTGCAAAGTTTCAAAAGTGGCGATTTGACATCAGCAATTTAGAACGCAAGTGACACTGCACATGGGATTTCATTTTGGGAGATTCCGTACACAACTTTGGAATCATATTTGCCACTCAAAATGTTTGTAATTAATAGATATTTGACGCTGATTCAATATTTGGAGGCGGTACAAAAACAAGGAAATTAATTTCGAATGACCGTCGAACCGTTTTTTTACTACTCCAAAGACAAAATCGAAAGGGTCCTTACATCGAATTGTGATGTTCAAAGTTCAGAAAATCGTGTGGTAAGCCCGGTCAGCGGCGTTGCCAAGGGGTGAAGGGGGTTGTGTGCTAAATCCTCTCCCTACTCTTTCATTAAGCTGCATGCCATGCCACATTCTTGCCACATTGTTCGTAAAAAAATCAGTCACAAGTACCAATCGATGAGATGGCCTCACTCAACTTGTGCAGAAAAAGCTGTGCACACAATTTTCGATATCCTAACTGTTGTTGTTGTTGCATTAAAATGCAATAAGATAGAGTTTGAAGATGCTCTATTCTCTTTTCATGATACTTCAATAATGGTTTGTAAGCATTTTCAATGAGTTCATGCACAGTTTCGACGGAATCTGCGATGATTGCGGATTTCAGTTAACCAACTTGTGGGTTTTTTTTCTTACGACCATTTTTAAATCTCGCATGTATAACTCATGAATTCTGCCACTGGATTAAGAATCATCATCATGAACTTGGTTCATTAATTTATAATATTTAGGTAAACCAAATATCGTGAAATTTTCACTAAAATTGGGGAAAAATATACAATTCCAACGCAATAAGTCACATGTAGGTAAGTAGATGGCACCTTCGGAAAATGCCGTTTTTCAAAAGTTCTGTTTACTTTAGAAAGGACATTTTTTTCCTTGAGGGTAGGTTGGAATGCAACAAGCCTTCCATAGCACTCAGTCCATTTTGGAGCATTGTACTATACCCATGGGGGATAGGGAAGGAGAAGAGAGTAGTATCATATATTTCACCCGTTTTGGAATGTGTATGCAACACTGTTTTTTCCAACATGTGATACAACACACATTTCAAACGGATAGGAAAAGGGAGGGAGGGGACCTACAGTTTAACGCCGAATCCGAACGGCGATCGGCAGTTGTTTCTTTCACACTTGGAGGTTTTGTCATTGCCTGCCAAGAGCGCACTTGTGCGATTCTTGTAATTCTCATCTGCTTCATATGGATAGCGATAGAAGTAGATTAGCGTTTTACAAGCCCGAGCCAGGAATTGAACCTGGGGCGTCGGTATGAGAAGCCAGCGTGCTACCCGCTGACTATCGAGGCCGGCCGAATATAATATTAAATTTTTTTTAAACAACAATTTTAAACCGCTCTTTCTACCCCATGATCAAGTTCTGGCTACGCCCCTGAATATTTACTCTAACGACTAAATCAAAAATTCATGGCAAGAAGCTAATGCTGGTCTAATGAAACCATCACTGGGGAAAATTAACAACAACAACTTATTCAAAAGTCTGTAAGATATTGCATCAGTAGACTAAAATAAAGAAATAAACAAATAAATGAATAAGTAAATAAATAAATAAATAAATAAAAAATAAATAAATGAATAAAAATAAATAAATAAAAAATTAAATAAATACATAAATAAATAAAGAAATAAATTAATAAATAAAGAAATAGATAAAGAAATAAATAAAATCATAAATAAATAAATAAAGAAAAAAAGAATTGATACAATTGAGCCCAGGATTGAAAACGCCTTGAGGATCATCCCTTCTATTTGATATCTTATCCAACCCGCTGTTTTTTCCAAAAACTGCTCTTTGCGACTACCACTTGCTACCGTCAATGACTCATGGCTTGGCCGCGCAGCATTTCACTTCTAACGAAGAAATCAAAACTTAACATCGAATCAAATTCAATCAAAATGAAATTCGTATGCTGTCTAACGAATCGGAAGAAGTCGTAGCTAGCGGCAATATTTTGAATCGAAAACACTGTATGAATTTCTCGAAAAACAAATCTTCAAAGTTTCAATAAAAAACAATCAAAACTTAGATGTAATCCCCAATTTTGATCCTTTCGATTAGTATTTACATATTAAGTAAGTACTATGTTGCATTCTCTAAGGTGATTATCAGGTGATTTTATTGTGAGAAAAAAGTGAAAAAGTTGTATCAGAATGGCTTAGATACTTCAAATAAAAATGTCTGCTGAAATGCTGAATACTTGCAAAATTTTAAGTAGTAACCTTTTGAGCTACAATTAAGTTCAACTGTAAATAGCTTCTTTGCAGCCCAACTAAGCGTCCATCAGGAACTAAGGCTTCGCCATAAAAACTATCACTTTTCATTGGATGCGAGTTATGGACTCGAAATGTAGGAACGAGCAAAGAGCGCAGCGGTTGGTTGCTTTGTGTACTAAATTTCAAACCAAACAGAATGGAAAATCCCGGAATCTATACAATTCACACACAATAACACATATGCAGGGCATAACCAGCCGTAGGGCAACTATGAACGCATAGAGCACAATTGAGTTTAGATTTGCTGTTTCGATTTCAAAACTCAGTTACATACGAATACTTATTTACTACTTAAAAACAGCCAACAATTAAAAATGCAAAATTTATTGCTTGCAGTTGTGTTCTTCTCCGTGGTTGTTGTTATTGTTGTAGTCCATTATTTGAATAATCCAAAAATCTGTAATTATTGCATTAAAAACCAAAATTATAGCAAACCATCAAACGGACAGCGAATGTAGCGATCTTTCATAGTCTGAACAGACAGGCAGAGAGTGCGTCGCTCTGGCGCAAAAATCTCGTGTAAATATGTAAAGAGTCGAGAGTAGCAAAAGGTTGCGGAAGCGCGCGAAATGGGGACAGAGGTCTTCTATTCAAATACACAAAAGAGTTAAAAAAAACCTCGACAACAACAACAACTACGAAAAACAAACACTATTAGCAGCGCTGCAAAATTTCAAAGCATTTAGGCGTTTTTGCAGTCTGTTATTCTGTGGCTCTTTCTTTATTTAATATCTTGCTTGCTTCCCTTTCTTTCGACTGTTTCGCTTGTTGCCGTTGCGCTGACTTTTTTTGCTTTCATCGCTAAAATACCACTGCACACAGGCACGAACTAACACCAACACCACCAACAACCACAACAACAACAACAACAATGCGGCGAGCAAAAAATCACACAACTGAAAGAAAGCAGAGAAATGAAGAGAAAAAAGTCAGAAGTCGGTCATGAAATCGCAAGTGACCCACTTGCGGCGAATCGGCAACGCTGCTGAGCGGGAGCGGGCGCGGACGCCGCATGGGTGGACAGCTAAATAACCGGACAACAAATCAAGCGGACAACTAGCACTCGGACAGACGCGCGAGCAGACAGGCAAAGCTGGCACTAGCGAAACGAAAGACTGAAGACACAAACCTGCACGCATAAAGCAGCCAAACAGCGTCGACAGTGGGCCAAATACGACACGTTGACTAGCGTCCGATGGTGAAGACAACGCAGCTGGTGGTGCAGAGAGCAGGAATTGTGGACAATAACAACAACTACAACAGCAACAACGACGATGGCAAATAAGGAGGACACCGTAATTGGCAAAACTAACACAAATGCTGGCGCGTTTGTTGACGGTGAGACGGTTGTTGCTGTTGCTATTGCCATTGCTTCTTCTTGCGTTCGCTGTTGCTGCTTCTGCTTAATATGCTGTTGCTGCTGCCATATCGTTGTTGCTTAGTTGTTTGCCGTACGCGTATTTAATATTTGTAGTATTTGCTGGCAACAATTTGCAGCCCGTTCGACTTGTTGCACGTTGTGCTGGGTACGCATGGCCAAGCGACTGCCTGCCCACTGCCCCACTGTTCGTTTTGGCGCTGCCGCCTTGCCGACTGCCACAAGGAAGTCGCAGACATGCGTGTCAACACTTTGTAGCGAACTGAACCGGAGTTGCTGGCTGCAATTTATTTCGTGCCACCGCCATTTGTATTTAAGATTTGTTTTTGTTGCTGCTGGCGCTGCTGGTACAATTTTATTTGTTGTTTCTATTACTTGTGTTGTACGCGGAATTACGACTTGATTTCAATTTTCAGTTCTCTGCCACCACTTAAACGATAGCAGCTACAATTGGACGACGTCAACAACAACTACAACAATAACTTATATATGAAAAACAACAACAAGAAGTGTAAAGTATGTGACTGTTATTGCTATCAATTTAAATTGTACAAAAAACAGCCAACAACCGCAGCGTGTACGCATGCGGAACTGCGTCATTTAAAAGACCAAAACAATTTTGAAATTAATTATTTAAAATGAAATTATTTTTTAATATTTTTATGAATTTTTACATAGCTAAGAAAATTGATTAAATTTGCCTTTGAGTTGAGAGATTAGAATTGAAAGGTTAGGTTAATCCTCAATTGGTCACTGGCGCGCTTGATTGCTTACCTTTCAAGATCTTAGTAAGATGTCTGAAGTGGCTACTAGACACAAATTACGAGACAGACACAAGTCACCAGATTGAAGCCCTTTTGAGTTCTTTCATTGATCGAAAGCAAACAATTATTCAAATTAAAACAATCGTTGGTTCGTTACATCAATAAATCGATTATCTTCTCAAAGACAATGCGTTCTTCCATAAATCATGAATTTTTATTGGAACACTCTTTATTTTTTTAAATGCACACTAAAGTTATTCAATAGGCCATTTTTACCATAATTCACTGTCATCTGACATCTAAATGCACCAACAGTCGACCAGCAACAGTTTAAATGTTTCTTTGTAAAACAACACTAAAGACAACAACAACTACATGGTCTACACTTATATCGGTATTAAGGTCAAACCAAAGCACTGCGCCGCCGCCACTTAACTGTGTTGGTAACACCCGAAAATTATGCTTCTACGCCGCCAACAAATTTTTTTTTGTTTTTTATTTTGCGCCAACTCTCCAAAAATTTTTTTTGCTTGTACGACAACGTGGCACAGAATACCAAAGCGAAAATTTTGTGGTTATTCTGCATGGAAGCCAAACAAGGCAGCAAGCCAAACACTAATCGTTGTTGTTGTTGTTGATACAGTTGTTGTAGAGAATGCATATGCGTAAGTATTGAAATTGAGCCACAAACAAGAAAACACCGAGCCGTCTGGCATTGGTTCGCAAAGCTTTAAGTGGGCGTGGGGCGCGTCTTTTGCATTGATAAGTGAAGGGGTTAAGGTTTCCATATTGTTTGTTTCCAGGTTTGTTCGTTTGTCTCGAAATTGAATTCAAACTAAGGATAACAATTGAGTTAATTTGCCTCAAATTCAGAAAAAAAATTAAGTTGCAAAAAGATTGTTGCCTTGGAGTTGAGTTCAAGTTGGCGATAGAAGTAATGGATAGATCGAAGAAAGCGAGCAGATAATGGTAGAAAGACTAAAACGAAACTAATGAGAACACTAAAATGTTCATATATAGAAAATTTCAAAGCATAAAATGTGCAAATATGGAGGAGAATCGAAATAAAAAAATTTATAAATATGTAATATGGATTGGATGATTTATAAAAAAAACAGAAGAAGAAAGCAGACTAAAAATCGAAAATGGATACAAAGTTCATAAGCAGGGGAATTTGTGAAGACGAAGAAAGACCAGGCATTAATTTTCTTTCTGAAATATTTTTCTGAAACGTTCCTACCCGCAGTTTGGCAGACCTTAACCCGATACTGGATTGTTATGGTCAGTTCTGTGAGTAAGTAAGTAGATTGTTTAGTGTCTGTACAAGTTTTGAGTTTGCTTGACAATTGTTGATGCCCAACCTTCTTACAGATAAGAAGGTAAATATGCTCGAAAAAAAGTTGAGGAAGGGAAATTATAACGAGCTGGCTCTGCATTCGACTCTTTTAGGAAAATCTTCAGAGGACCTGTGGGCTTCTTTATCGATTGTTCTTTCAATATTCTTAACCTTCAACACGAAGCGATGCTTTTTACTTCCACTCCACCTGCAAAATTGTTCCTTTCTTTCCTTCGCTTCTTATCAAATTTTATTATCCTTGCTTAATTTTCTTTTGTTGGCACAAAGACTTAGATTTAGACCAAAGAAAAAGAGAGCAAGCAACGAGAATTTTGTTAAAAAAAAGAAAGGAACAAGAAATTTTGTATATTTCTCTGTAGTAGAATTCTTGTAGTTTATCCGTAGTCACAATTTTCAATCTCGTTTTTTATTCATTTTTTTCTGGTCTTAAACTTCCTGTTTATTTTATTCTTACATAAGTTACTCTCTTTTAATTTGGTTCTATTCGATTTTCTACATTCCGACCTTTTTTCGTTGTTTTGTTTTTAGTTTGCTGAGAGAACAAGCCACAAGAATTTTACTCTATTTCTTTTAAGTAGAATTCTTGTAGTTGATTCCTAGTCACAATTTTCAATCTCGTTTCTTATTCATTTATTTTTTTAGTCTTAGGTTTCCTTTTTATTTTAATCGTATGTTATTCTTTTTTCTGTTTTCCATTTTTAGTTTGTTGACTTCGTTTCGTTTTTCTTCATCTTCTCTATGAGTTGTCTGTCTTCGCCTTTACATTCCTTTCCTTTTTCTACTTCTTTTGCATCTCTTCATTCCTTCTTAGCGTTTTTTTACTTTCTTTGTGCTCTCATAATGTTTTCTTCTTCTTCCCTTTTGTAGTCTTACTTTCTTCGTATTCTCATAATCGTCTTCTTCATGTTCTTGGTTCACTATTGCTGTTGTTGTTGCTGTTGCTACAGTAGTTGTTATTGACAACCTGTCGTTGGCCCAAATTGCATGCTCGGAGGCATTTTAATTTATTGCAGCAACAGCAACGGCCACAAAACAAAAACCTCAACAGCAAAAAGTACACGCATTTTAAATCACGAAAACCTGCAACAACAACAACAACAGCAATCAATGCAACATTCTTACCTACAGCAACTTCGGAGGGAACGTTTGCCTTTTGCTGCTCTTACCATGCGGCTGCCAATAATTGCTCTGATTGCAATGGCAACAACAACAGCAGCAGCAACAGAAAATGTAGTCACTGCACTGTCAACAACATGAGCGGAATTTTGTGCGTAACTGGATTCGATGTTTCGGTATAAATTAAGGCAAACGAAGGCAGATAAACGCGAGCGCACTCGAGTAAAAGTCGCCGCTGCCGCTGATGTTGCCGCTGTTGTTGTAGTTGTTGTCATCCGCGTAGCGCCGTGTTGCACGTTACCAGCTCTGCACGTTACACGCTGTCACGCTGTACGTCGACCCAATTTCGCTGCAACCAGCCGCGAACGACAAGGCGGAAGCCTTTTCATGTCGTTGCATCGTTGCAGCGACGCCGCACATCCCCTGCGCCATCGGTGACACGTCCAGTTCGATTATTGACAACGCGTCTGTAATTGGGTTAATTTCTGCTTCACTTTATATTTATTAGCAAATTATGATGCGCGCCTCGACGGGCCCATGCAAAGGTGATGGTTAAATGTTTTGAAAAATGGCATTTCCCGAACTGATATGTAATGATTTTTGACTGATCGAAAAATTGGCAAAATTTTTGAAAGCATTTATTGCACAAAATATGGCAACTCTTTGAATCACAATTTCCTGCCAATAAGCCGAAAATTATATTAGCTCATCATATTTGCAAAGTTTTTCAGTTTCGTCAGTCTGATGACGTTGTTGTTGTTCTTTTTCTGATTCATATCACTTACACGTAAAGAATGCTGACCCAAATTGTAGGCTTTTTTTTGGTGTGTGGTTATTTTCAAAATATTATGAAATCCAATTGTCATCCAATTCTCATGACTAACACACACTCACACGTACATCCAGACATATAAATTTGTATTTACATACATAGATATGTAGACCGCTATGTGGCACAATCACACCCACGTATGAAAACTTACTCAAAAATTGCTGTTCGTGGGACTAAGTGGGAAGTGGGTGCCGTAATTGGCAACAACAATGTGCTTGTTGCTAATGACTTGAATAAATAATACTTTTCCATTTCATTCTGAAATGTTGTGTAAATAAAATCTCTCAAGCATGCATCGGTGGGTTTTGTGTCCTTGCGTTTTATCGTAGTATTTCCACGGTTCGACACAAGTGTTTGGTCTAAATTTCAGTAGAAGTTCACAGATCTTAAAAGATTAGAAATTGTTTACATTGAAAAGGACTGCAATTTTATAGATGGATATATAAATGACAAAAGAAAAATCGTATATGAATTGCAATTTGTAGCAAAACTAAAAAAATTTTGATAACTGTGAGCGAATCAACAGCGAATCCAGCGGCCGGTCTTCTGTTAAAACGAAATAGTTGTTCGATGCGATACTTTGAGGTCGACGGCGAAGAGGAAGACCGTGTGGAAGGACCAAGTTGAAGACTTTCTATCAACTCTTGGTGTGACCAACTGGAGAAGGCGTACGCAAAGCAGAAACGCCTGGAGAGAACTTTGACGGGTAACCCGTAAACAGGTTGTTACGGCCGGTTAAGTAAGTAAGAAAGTAAGTGAGTAAGTAGTAAGTAAGTAAGTAAGTAGTAAGTAAGTAAATAAGCAACTGGAACTGGAAAATTGCAGAATCTTTATACATATAATTGTTTGCCCTGACTGACTGGATTCATCATCGCTTAGCCCAAACCGGTGAAGATACAAACATGAAATTTAAACTGTATGGGTTAAGGTATGAAAGAATAAACGCGATTTAATGGGCCTGTTGATTTCAAATTTATTGAAAACAATCTATACTTATTATATAAAAACAAGTGTGACGTTTTTTGAGCCACAATCGGGCAAACACCACTGAACCGATTTAGATAAAATAAACACCAAACATTTTATTATCTGGGGGAATAGTACATAGGCTATATGAGAATGGCCACGCCCCTTCTTACGCCCACTATGGTAACAAAACTCATCTATGGTAAGCTTTTGTAAGGCAATATGGGCATCAAACGATTCAGCGTGTCATTGCGGCAAACATAGGCTATAATATAATTGGCCACGCCCACTTTCTACGCCAACTAAACTAACAAAACGAAGCTGCGGTACATGTCGGTAAATCAGTATTAATACCAAATTATTCCGTGTTTTGTTGATGTTAACATAGGATATAGAACATTAACCACGCCTACCTAATACGCCTTCTCGCCACGATCACTATAATAACAAATCAGTCATGATATATATGTCACAGCAATATGGGTGTCAAACGATTTAGCGATTCGATAGGGGGAATGGTGTGGGTTTTTGACAAGGGGGCGTGGCACCGCCCATACAACTTAAGTTTTCAATATGGAATATCTTCGGAATGAGAAATCGGGCAGCATTAAAATTCGGTGCGGGGTAAAATTGGTAAAACTTTGTGAGCGTTGGACAAGGGGCGTGGCACTTTTCAAGCAACTCAAATGTTTTGAATAACTTTGGAACTACAAATCACACAGTTAAGAGATTTGGCACAAACTTACGATTTAGATGTGCCCTTCGACATTGGGAATGGGGTGGGTATCGGATGAGGGGGCCTGGCACTGCCCATACAAACCAAGTTATTAATATGAAATATCTTCGAAATTATAAGTCGGCCAGCATTGAAATTTGATATAGCATCATGGCTTAGACGTGTCGTTCAAATGGTTAAATTGTATGGGCGTTGGACAAGGGGCGTGGTACTTTTCAAGCGACCTTATTGCTTTCAATAACTTTGGAACTGCAAATCACACATCAAGATATTTGGCACATACTTACGATTTCGACGTGCCCTTCGACAGGGAGAGAAGGGGGTATTGGACGAGGGGCATGGCACCGCCCATACAACCCAAAATTTTAATGCGGAATAGCTTCGGAACAATAAGTTGGAAAGCTTTGAAGTTTTGTATACCATCGTCCCATAGATGTGTCATTCTACTGGCAAAATTTTATGGGCGTTGAACAAGGGGCGTGGCATATTTTTTGTGATTGAAATTTTCCGCGTAACTTTGGAACTGAAAGTCGCATATAAATGAAACCGGGTCACACCCTTCGACTGGAGGAATGGATTGGGCATTACATAAAAGAGGCGTGGCATCGCCCATAGAGTGTAGTATGAAGAAACATTACTTATTGGGCCCATTGACTTCAAACTTGCGTGCAAAGCCGCAGGGTCCTACTACACCTTTTCAAGTTCGATTTCAGAAAGCGTAAAAGCAATTTCAGAAAGCGTAAATTCAATTTCAGAAAGCGTAAATTCAATTTCAGAAAGCGTAAATTCAATTTCAGAAACATAAATTCAATTTCAGAAAGCGTAAATTCAATTTCGGAAAGCGTAAATTCAATTTCAGAAAGCGTAAATTCAATTTCAGAAAGCGTAAATTCAATTTCAGAAACATAAATTCAATTTCAGAAAGCGTAAATTCAATTTCGGAAAGCGTAAATTCAATTTCAGAAAGCGTAAATTCAATTTCGGAAAACGTAAATTCAATTTCGGAAAGCGTAAATTCAATTTCAGAAAACGTAAATTCAATTTCAGAAACATAAATTCAATTTCAGAAAGCGTAAATTCAATTTCAGAGCAAATGTTGAATTTATTTTGGTTGCATTTACACAGATTTGATTTGTTTGGATACCTCTGTGTTTCCTCCGATATCTGCCCTGTACATGTATATTGACAGGTTGACCAAAAAGGAAATTGAGTCATCATGGCGTACCAGGACCGACTGTAGCCCTCCCTCTCCTTGACGAAAACACGATTCGTACTGTCCTTGAGTCGTACCTCCATTCGACAGCTCGTTGGAGTCATCACCGGACACTGCGCTATTGGATCTATGCTTACCAAATGGCGCCTCTCGTCGGGTGATGTCTGCCGTAGCTGTGGAGATGAAGAAGAAGTAGAAACGATACAACACTTCCTGTGTCACTGCCCGGCTCTGCAGAAACGCCGTCTCCCCACCTTGTGGTTAATGTTCCTGGCCGACCTGGCTTGCACGGCGAAGGTCGAAATCTCGAATCTGCTCTCCTTCATTAAGAGGTCGAACTGGTTTCCCCTTGATTGAGACTATTGGTTAGCTCCAGAACACCATAAGAAGGGATTCACAATAGGCCATTATGGCCTCCGAGTGTACACATAGCTTTCGTACGTAGTTAAAAAATTTGGCAAAGTGCACTTTTCCAAAAACATTTTTTATACAGGTAGGTAGTTTCTGAAATTGAATTTACGTTTTCCGAAATTGAATTTACGCTTTCTGAAATTGAATTTATGGTTTCTGAAATTGAATTTACGCTTTCTGAAATTGAATTTGTGTTTCTGAAATTGAATTTACGCTTTCTGAAATTGAATTTACGCTTTCTGAAATTGAATTTATGTTTCTGAAATTGAATTTACGCTTTCTGAAATTGAATTTACGCTTTCCGAAATTGAATTTATGTTTCTGAAATTGAATTTACGTTTTCCGAAATTGAATTTACGCTTTCTGAAATTGAATTTACGCTTTCTGAAATTGAATTTACGCTTTCTGAAATTGAATTTACGCTTTCTGAAATCGAACTTGAAAAGGTGTAGTTAAAGAATAATAATAATAATTTGACAAGTATTTGTTATTTTTTCAAAAATCAAAATTTAAAGGGGTTAAGGTTCATATACGGGAATACAACGAAAAAAAACCAAGAACCGATCTCAAAGTTGATGAAACCACTAGAAATCAAAAATAATTTGACACATATTTCTCATTTTTTTTAATCAAAACTTAAAGTGGTGAACTTTTTATGAAGCAATATATTTGTTTACCCCATTTTACTTCAAACTTGGTGAAAGTACTGCAAATGTGAAATAATTTGATATTTGTTTTTATCTTTTCGAATTTTTTTTTTATCAAAACTTAAAGTGGTGAACCACTGAAGCAACATTTTTTTACGTCTTTTGAAGTCAAAGTCAAACTTGGTGAAAGTACTTCAAATATGAAAGAATTCGATATGTCATCAAAATCTGACGGATCGAGATCCAACGCTTCATTGGTGAGATAGAATCTTTCTCAAATTGTCATGGAAAATATAGAAAATCTAAAACTTAAACGAAATATGTCTACTTTACAATGCAATAGAAATGCGTCTAAGTTTTAAATTGAATCGTGCACTTTTATTGAAACACTCTATACTCGCATAAAAATACAAAATAAATCATTGAAAAAAAAAATTCCAAGAAAGTTGAAACACAATTTCTTGTAGTAAAAGTAAAAAATATTAAAAAAGCACACTACTGGTAAATGAAAGTAAAAGAACCAAGAAAACAGCATAAAGTAGACCAAAAGAGCTGACGTAGCAGTCGAATTACACCACATCCCACCACATTTACGCAGCGACTGCAGCCAACACACCAAGTTGGCGCTGCCGCACGCCGCTCACCGAGCAGAATTTGGGTCACACTTAATGAAAAGAAGAACAAAATCAACACGGACGTGCAGACGCGGACGGCGGCCAAATGGTCGGAGGCGCAAACAAAGCGGTTACTTAACATGCAGTCACTAAATTTGCCGGCGCAACAGTTATAACAACAACAACAATAACCACAGCAACAACCGCCTCGGCTGGCTGAGATCATAATAAAATTTTACTTTTTACAGCAAATGCGGCCATTTCACCACAAAGAACGAAACAAGGAGTTGAAGAGGCAGAGATGAAAAGAGCGAGAAGGGCGCAGTGCTGGGCTGGCCAGCTTCGGCCAACAGCAATAGAAGACGCCATGATGTCATATCGTTCGTGAGCATCACTGGCTGCTGCCCCACAGTTGGCAGCGGCGCCCAATAACAACAACACTTGCGGCCTTTCTTCTTTCACCGCGCCGTGTGCATGTGTGGCATTTGGCCGAATTGTGTGTCGGTTAGACGCGTTGGCCAAATTTGCAAATGAGTTGTTCGCGTCAATTGCTATGCGTTCCGTGTGTGCGTGCGCTCACATTTGTGCTGCAGTCGCGTATGCCGAAAGTGGGTCAGCGGTGTCGGCTCGCTGTCTGTTTTGGGTTTAATATTTTATAAACAATTTTTTTTCACTCAATATTCGCTGCAAATTAAAAATTCACAACCAAACGAAAAAAGCGAAAAAGCAAAACTGTTAAACAAATAAAATCTTGATGTGTTAATGCTTTGCTTTTCTTATTATTGTTGTTGTTGTTGTAGTTGTTGCTGCTATTGCCAGTGCGTGCGTGCTTGACTGTGTGCGTGTCGGTATGCTTGTTCTTCGGCATTTTCGGTTTTCATTACGGCGACTTTGGCCGCTGAAAATTATGGCACATGAAAGTGAATCAGAATAAATTCGAGCTCATTTGCCGTCGCTTTGGCTTTTTTGTCTACCTTTCCTTCTTTCCGCTTTGCGTCTCCTTCAGCGAGTCGTCTTCGTTTGGCCGTTCATTTGGATTTCCAATGAAATGAGACTAAAAGTGGTCGGCGCATGCGTGTTGCCGCAATTTAGAAGTGGCCAGCTCCACGCGCTGCGCTGTCACAAAACAAACGCCTGCCCCACACTCGACGGAAACGGCTGTTGGCCAGTGCGCCAAAGTGTTGTTGTACATGGTAACGAGGGTTTGGTTGTTGTGGTTATTATTTATATTTCAATTTTTTACAAGGCAGGGTACAGGCCCCACAAAGTGTGATGCAGCTTTATGTATATTAACTCCCTCAGTGTAGGGGGTGCGGGGTTTAAAATGAGCAACTGAGTAGTATGTAGAAGGACAATGCTGCTTTTCTGCTGCTTATTATAACCTCAAATTTTTTGTGTTGATTTCGTTTCACTGGTTTCAAGCTGTTCGAATTATCCATGCGGTTCGATATTCAGCTCTTACTGTCCAAGTTTTCATACAGTGAAAACAAAAATTCCTTACAGTCCACATTTCAGCCTTTATTACTAAAATTTCAGTGCTTAAAGGCAAATTTTAGTCATTCACATTCCAATTTCAGTTCTTACAGTCCAAATTTCAGCACCTATAGTTCAAACTTCGGTGCTTTTAGTTTTAATTCCTATTAATTAAATTTCATTTTGATTTTTTCTGTTCAAATTTTAACGTTTGATCTGCTTACAGTTCCAATACTAGCACTTTTAGTCCGAATTTTCACTCCTACCATTCGAAATTCAATCCTTTCTAACAAACTTTCAGTCCCTGTTGCCAAATTTCAGCTCTTACCATTCGCATTTTTGCCTTTACAATCCAAATTTCAATTCTTATTGTCCAAATTTTTAACCCGTATAGTCCGACCTTCAGCCCAACCATTCGAATTTCAGTCTTCCCAGTAGAATTTTTAGTCCTCATAGACCCAAATAAAACATTTACGAGTCAAATTTCAGCCTTTGAATTTTGGTCACTACAATTCTAATTTCAGCTCCTAAAGTCCGCATTTTAATAATTTCAGTTGAAATTCTTCTTCTCGTTCTTCTTTTCAGTTCTTCCTTTTCGCTCTAACAGCTCGCATTTTAACGTTTACAGTCCAAATTTCAATCCTTACTGTTCAAACTTTAGCTCTTACAGATTAGATTTCAACCCTTATAGTTCAAATCTCATCGTTCATTGAACTTCAGCCTTTAACATTCAAATTTAAGCTCTACAGTCCGAATTTTAAGCATTATCATTCAAAGCGCTTAAAGATCAAATATCATCCGCGAAATTGCATATTTTAGCGTTTATAGTCGGAATTTCAGCTTTTACTATTAAAACTTCAGCCACAACTGTCCAAATTTCAGTCTTAACTATCCAAATTTTGACTCTTACAGATTAAAATTCAGTACTTTTCAGTTCAAATCTCAGCTCTCATAGGCCAAATTTTAGCTTTTACCATTAAAATTGCAATCCTCAAAGTAAGAAATTCAACCTTGCAGTTCCAAAATGTTTGAAATTAAAAAAAAAAAAAAACTGACTACAGTCCAGTTAAAACAATTTTTGAAAGAATGTAAGTTCCAATTTTGCGAAAGGCTAAGGAGAAGAAGTAGTGAAAACTGCTTTAGCTGCCGACTTTCTATCTTTTCTAACTTTCAGACAAAAAAGCCGAAGAAAATAAAATTATCTAGAATTATTAAAAATAACAATTTAAAATTTAAATTAAAAAACAAAAGTCGACCACAGTCCAGTTAAAACAATTTTTCGGAAACGAACAATTTACAAACAAAATTTAAGTTCCAATTTTGCGAAAGGAGGCTTAGGAGAAGAAGTAATGCTTTTAGCTGCCGACTTTCTATCTTTCCTATCTTTCAGACAAAGATGTCGAATAAAATGAAAATAAAATTATATAGAATTATTAAAAAATCAAAAATTTTACTTTTCCCAAAAAATTTAAAAAAATTATTCCTAAATTCATTTGCAAATATTTTGCAAGTTTTCTCTTTATAACCATTTATTTCTTAAGTTTTCTTATAATTTATATTATTAGATTGAGTTCACAAAAACTAGTTTATTTAAAAATTAACTTTGTTTCAACTTTGTTCAAATTTGGCTACAAAATTTAATGCTGCGCTTAAACTTAGTTCAAACTAAAAATTTAGTTTCAACTAACTAGCACTGAAAAATTGGCTCTCACAAGCATAACCGTTCTAACTGCGAATTAACCGTCAATACTATTCTGGTTTCAGCACCATTTTCCATTTGCGCCTAAAAGTAGCTTAATAAATGTGTCTGGCTTTATGCCAATTAAGGTGACCAGTTGATGCGTAGCACTGCAACTTTTATTACAAACAGAAAACATTTCAATAAATAATGAAACCGGTTTCTGACAGACTAATAAAATTCATTGAATAAACAACACTTGACAGAGATTATCCCGATTCCTTCTCCTCGCTGTCTCTTACTCATCCCTCTTTGTTCGCGCTCCTAATTGTTCAAACCCCTGTGCTGTATTTGCCAATAAAAGCCATCGTCTGATATATGTGGACATTAAACGGTCATATTTTCGGTCATTCAAGAGTTTATTCACAAAAGTCCAGTTAAGAGCTCTTCATAATGAGCTAAGTATGTTAATTGGTATGAAATGATAAGCTTTGATGTTGGCTCTAAAATGGCAGTGAAGTCATGATTTGGAAAGTAAGAACTTGCTCAGTGTTCACGATCCTTACGCCTTCGAATTGTACCTATGAGCACAATTGTAGAAAGTGTCTCGATGAGACGCGACGTGACGGCACATTTTTCTGGAATCAGTTGGAGCATCTCAATAGAGAACCTGACCTGCGAATCGTCACACTTCGATGATTGCGTAAAGAATTCAATTCTATTGCCGCTAATAAAATTTATTGATAATTTCGTGAATGCTTCATTAGTTTCTAATGGGATTATTTTTATAAGTTTTTGTTTGTGAAGATAAGGAAAATTTACACTAAAATGTAAACTTTAGAAGGGCATAAAAAAAACAATGCTTCAAAGGAAATATTTTTAAAATTGTGTTTTCATTCTATCGCAATGAGCAATGTAGGACTAAGTGCGTCATAACTCAACTTAACTTCTGTTCGAAAAGCATAAGAACAATGTTTGCATAAATCACAAAGCCAAACCCAGACGAGTCTCATAAAAAAATTTGCATTCTTACAGATGCGGCTCATTCGTTAAATATGTTGTTCTGCTTTCTAATTGACGCCTCAAACAGCGAATAAATTAAAAATCCCCATTTGTCAAAATTTCCATTATCAGATTGAAATCAATAGGTTGACGTGCGAATCAACAAACAAAACGTTAGTGAACCAAAAACTGCTACCTAACAGTCCAATCCAGTCCAGCTACCTAACAGTCCGCTCACCTCCGGCAACGTGAAGCTACTTGTAATCCATACACACGACTCGCTATGAGCGAATTGAGCAAAGCGCGGCTTATCGCGACATCGCGTTGTATGACAACAAGTGAAGCCTCAGCTACTGGCTGGGTGTCTGCTTCAAGATGGCAAACACGAAGTGCGCATCGCCAGCGCAAACGTAAACAGTTCCCCGACAACTTTGCGGCCGAAACAACGAAAAGCGGAAACGTGCGGCAATTTCATAGCGACAAACTAATTGCATGGCCATGCACACGTCGATACTATATTCGCTGACATTATCGCTGCTGGTGCAACAGCGGGTCAGCGCGCAGAAAATCGGTAAGCCGCATCCAGCCAGCATGGATAATCAATCAATTCAAGTAGTTAGTCCAGTCAAACAGACAGCCGATCGATTAATTTGACAGTCGAATGATTAATGATAATGGCGGTTGCGGCTCGTTGGTTGAGTTCGCGCAAAACGAGACAATACATTTAATTGTTTTCGAGACAAATTTCGAAATCGTGATACATAATTCAATCATCGGTGTAAAGTTCAAACAAGCACAAAGGATATTGACGCGAAATTATGGTTGGTGGTTGATCGTTGCCGTATGAAAGAAAGTACGAAATGTTCGAAAAGAAAGACGAGAAAGAGAGTGAGAGTGAGACGAAAACTTTGACAAATATGTGTGCAAAACATAAAATTTCTAGAAAAATAGAAAGTTATAAAATTAAATGTATAACTTTCTTATTGATAGGCAATGGATCAAGTTGGTTTGATTTGGCTTGATCGCTTGGGTTTTTTGACGTTTGCACGTTTGCAAACACTTTGAATGATAAGAACCTCATTGTGAAAAGTGCTGAAAATCAATAACACTGTGCAACAAAGTACGAAGAAATATTTTCCATAAATGCTTAACCCTTTCGCTATTTTGTTTCCATATGGCAACATGCTACTTCGTGGACGTCTGAACCATCTAATGTTTCAGGAACACATTTTTTTATTGGTCCTTAGAATAGTTTAAAGTTTTTGGAAAAAAACGAAATTAATAAACTGAATATTTAAGTTTAACCCTTTAGGGTCGGAGTTTAATTTTGAAATCGAAAGTACTCTCAATACAAATATTCTCATGCTATGAATGTTGAGGTTAGAAAATTATATTGGATGCTCATAAATTCTGAAATCATCCTTTTATGCGGGATCACCGAAATCGAAAAAAATATTTTGCGTAGGTCGTAAGATTTGAATAATTGTTTTGAGGGGCATTAAAAACTTGCTGGGACGTATTATCCCAGTAGTCCCGACAGGGTTACAGGTTTTTTAATGGTATATCTTGACATAGTAAATTAAGAAAAAGCAGAAAACTTATATAACTTTCTAATTTGACGTTTTCTTTCAATTTAGATACTTTTGGTTTTTTTAATTTTGACTGAAGTAAATTAAGAAATATTCAAATTTTCGTTATGCGTGAAAAGTTTCATGTTTAAGTAATTATTACAACCACAACGATGTGGTTGCTCCCATAGAAAAACATTCTTAAATACAGGGTCCGAGTATAAATATTAAAAAATTTCTAATTCATTGTTGCTAAAATTAGTAAAATTTTAACACTCCCCAGTAAAAATCTGTAGCGAAAGGGTTCAGCACCAAATCTTCATCTTGGAATTAATTTTTCTAGATGAAATCAAATGAAGCACATTGTGATTGATCAGCTATAATTTTTGATTTCGTCGCCGAGTAACAAAGAAATTTTTACTTTTTTTAAAGAGTGATTTCGTGGAATTTTAGGCGATTCAAGTAACTGAAGATTACTTTGTTAAACCTGAATTGAATCATAAAAACTTATTTACATTCCAGTCCAATATGAAATTGTATACGTTGTTTGTTTAATATTTAAATGCTTTTTCTGTCCACTTATTAGGTGATGACTGTAACAACGGTCGCGGGCAATGCACAGAATTATCACTGTGTCCAGACGTATTGACCCGAAGCGGCACTATCGATGTGAAAAGCCTTAATTTTTGCGATGATGAGTCGGTTATAGTATGTTGCCCAAAGCAGGTTAAATCAACGACGGTAGAGAGCCGTTTCGGAATAATCCAACTCGATACGGTTGCGGAAAAAGGTAAAACTAATGGCTCAAGTTGGCGCATGTGCTTCGTATATGATTTGTCAGTGATAGTTCTTATGAATCTTAAACAGTAAAGGGTGTAAAAGTAAGAGCCACAAAAACTTCTCACTTGGAAAATGGTTCCCTAAAAATAGAGTGCAATTCTTTATTGCATAATTTGACTAGAGATCTCTGAACATAACAAGGACTCAATACATAATTTTTGATTTCACAAAACAAGAGCAACTTTTTGTTAGGAAAGACTTTAAAATGAAAGCTAGAAAAGTTTCAACACGTGTAATTTTTATTTATCGGTGTTGCTGGACTAGAAGATTTCTTCCTGAATATGGGAAAGTCTGGGCTTTTTAGAAAGAAAGGTTGTATGGAATATGCAGAGGAAGAATGAGCCTTCACTTGTCCTGCTTTATCCTGAAAAAGACTGAATTACCGGGCAACTTCTACTTTGACAGTCAAGAAGAACTTCTAGGCCTCGTAAGAAGCTCAAACTGGTGCGATGAGTGAGCGGTCTGATTGCTCGACTTTTTGTGGCATCACAATGGGTCTTTAGTCCCCCCTACCTTCCTACCTACCTACCTACCTACCTAGAACGAACCATGGAATTGATTGAAACTGTTTTTTTTTTCAGTACACAATCGATTCTCACGAAGATCACAAATAAATAGGCATAACTTTTCAGAGTAACACATTCGCATATGAATCGAATCTATGATTCGGATTTACACATCGCATGAATTGCAATTTGGGTTCCTTTTGGAAATTTTTTCCTTACAGAATATATGTCGAGTTGCTAGTTCTCAACTTGCTTCTACAACCCATATGTATATCGCATATAATTCGCATATATCTAGTGTCTAATTTAATATGCATTAATGCTCCGCAGAGTGTGACGAATACCGGAAGTTGGCGCCTCGCACTTGTTCCCAGGCATTAATCGTAGGCGGTATGAAGGCCGAGGCCAAGGAATTTCAATCGGCTGCTCTGCTGGGCGTGAGGAATAAAAGGACGGGAAAAGTTCAATGGCTCTGTGGCGGCACGCTGATCAGCAAGCGATATGTTTTGACGGCAGCGCACTGTTTTCAGCGGTAAGTGGAGCCCTCTCCCTCCACTATATTCTCCCTTTATCTCTCTCTCTCTGTTTGCAGTCCCATCGATGTCGTACGACTGGGCGAGCTCGACTACGACACCGAGAACGATGGCACCGAAGTGCAGGAATTCACCATTAATCATCAGCGCGCTGTCATACATCCGCGCTACAAGCTGGATCGTTATAACGACATTGCCCTGGTGGACCTCGAACGCGACGCAGTCTTCAACGACTACGTACTGCCCGCCTGTTTGCCGCCCAAAGCTGCCGAGTACGACGCATTTACCGCCGTCGGTTGGGGCAACACCGAGAACGGTCGGCCGTCGTCGCATCTGCTGAAGGTGCAGCTGGATCTGTTCGACAAGGAACAGTGCACAACGGCTATCACCGACGTCTATGAGGGTCTGGAACGTGGTTTCCAGGAAAAGATACAAGTTTGCGCCGGCAGTCACGAGGCCAACTCGGACACCTGCAAAGGTGACTCTGGCGGACCGTTGTACGTGGCGCATCCGAACTACCCGTGCATGTACATTGTGGCGGCCATCACATCGGTGGGCTACATCAAGTGCGGCACCAAGGGTATACCCAGTCTGAATACCAGAACGAACTTGTACATGGACTGGATTGAGAATATCGTGTGGAATGCCACCGCGCCATTTTAATGCGAATTTTACTATTCAAATGAGGTTTGGATTAAGTTGATCTGATCTGATTTTGTATTTGAGAAGCAAAAAGTGTTTTAGAAATTTAAAATTTAGAACAAATCTGTATGTAATATTATAAAAATCTATAAAATATGTAAACCCAACTTTTGTTGGTTCTTTGCATTGTTAAATTTTTTTAATAATTGAAAATGTTTATAATTTTTTATATTAAAATATGTTATAATTAATTAAATTAACATAAAATATTGTCACTATGATAAAATTCTCACTTTTACTTTGCATACATTTGGACAAATGCTGCCACTTATGAAATTCATTGGACAAGTGGGCAATCATTGAACGTTTAGTGTCAGATTATTAGACAAACCACGCATGAACTTCAGTCCTCATAGAGATTAGCAGATGACATTCGATCTACAATGAAAGAAAAAGGAAATATGACGAAAACCCAAGTGAGTTCAATCGACAATCGACACTCTGCATAGCATTTGAATTTCACTACCACTACGTTTTGTAAAACTCCAAACGATCAACACCTGTTGATCGTTAAAGTTTTAGATAGATTTTCAAACAATGTAATTCTTATGTAAAACTATTTGCACCCATTAGTTTTAGTTTTGCTTTAGTATAAATATTAAAAGTGTTCATGATTAAATTAAGTCTTTTTTAATGAATATTTTTTACAATCGTTTACCTTTGAAATTTAACCTGTGGCTCTTTAGATATTTGAAATTGGTTAACAAATAAGTTTGTTATAATCAAATTAAGGTAAATTTGTTCTTTAGCTTCTCATACCGAGGCCCTAGGTTCGAATCCTAGCTCGAGCTGGTGAAACAGTCGTATACTTCTATTTCTATCCAGATGAAGCAGATGAGAATTACAAAAATCGCAGAAGTGCGCTCCTCCAAACCTCCAATTGTGAAAGAAAAACTGTCAACCATTGTTCGTTTTCGGCGTTAAGTTGTAGGTCCCCCACCCTTCCCATTCGCTTCAAATGTATGTTGTAACACATGTTGGAAAAAACAGCGTTCCATGTTGTTGTTGTTGTTTTAAAATATGCAAAAACGGGTGAAATATGTTGTATCACAATGAGCCTCTTAACGGGGTCCTCTAGTGTAAACGGTATTTTTTAAAGCTTTTTTTGTGATTTTTTTTCAGAAACTGCAAATGATAATGGGATAATTCTTCGTATATTTATTCTTTACATATTGAATTGTAAAAAAAATTGTTTTCCACGTGTTACCACGAACACTGTTGGGGTCCGACAGCTGAGTACCGGCCATGTTTTTTTGTAAGGGTGCGTTTGCGCCATCCTAACTTTGTCCCTGTTCGTCTGAAATGTAACCCAAAAATTGTCTCTTAAAAAGGATTACTCCAATTACATTACTCCGATCTGATCAAAATTGGACCCACGGCATCGTTTTAACGTGTTTTTTTTCGAAATTTGCCCTTTTTTTTGTTCTAAAAACTAGGTTAACCCGTGGAGCAAAAAGTTTTGAATAAAGCAAAACAAGAATCAAGTGAATCGGTCAATTAGTTTCGACGGAATCATGGCGCAATGGTCAAAAAATGTGTTCGAGAAAAACGCGTTTAAAGTTTTAAAACTATGTTACCGCGTAGTGAACGAGACGGATTTGAGGCTCTGTATCTCAGAGACGTTAACGAATTCGACAAAATCCGTTCGTATACTTTTTCTATATTAGTTATACTATAAAAATATAAAATAAAAAAATAAAATCGATTTTTCCAAAATTTACAACTACATCCCCCATAATAAGTTACAACCCCTTAATAGACTTCCGAGTGTGCCTTTTACAGACGCAGCCACCATAACCTAACCTAACCTAACCTAATACTACGTTTACATTGAGGCCAAATGCGTAGTTTGAGATGAGTCATTTCAAAGTGTTTACATTGCCTCATTCGCATTGCATTTGCCTTTTGTTTGGCAGCTAATGTCAAATGCTCAATGCTCATGTCCTCTTGCCGCAGCACATAGATCAGCGATTCTCCGGCTACTGAGTAAAGAATTTGTTGTTTTTTTGCTGCCTCTATGTTCCACACATTGCCATATTTGAATACAAATATATTACATACCTTACATGCTAAGCATATTCTACATATTTGAAGCAGACGAAAATTTCCATTCGAAATTTCCGTTTTGATCATTTTCGTTTGTTTTGATTTTGAACTGTCAAAAAGAACAAAAGCTTTTGAAGCTTTTGAAAGAGCTTTCATTTTGTGATCCGTTCAATAAAATTGGTTATGTTTTATCGCATTTGCTTCGTCGTTTTGTTGAAATGAGTCATTTCGTCGATTTGAATTTGTATGGGGAAATGCGTGATTTGGCTTCGCATTTGAGAATTTTTTCCCAAATCACGCATTTGGGCTCAATGTAAACGTAGTATAAGGTTGATTTCACATCAATTCTCAATTAAGCTTTCTTTATTTTTACCATTTAACTCAAGTTTAGGCTCCACGGACACATAAATATCACTAGTTGGACATATTTTTCAATAAACTAACAGCAAAAAGTTAGGCAGATTTACAAGAATGCGTTAAATATTCACATATTTATCACAAAGTTATGCCATTTCCCATACAAAATATACGTGCGTACCCGGGTATGCTGCTGTTGACTAACGTATAATTTTTCTGTTGTTGACACAAAGGTTAAAGCAGCTCCAAAATAGAACGCACCATGTCACAGTCACTCAAGCCTACTGTACCCACGACCCGAGTGTGTATGCCAAATGCACGAATTCACTAAATAAGCTTTCGTCCAGCGAATCAGCTGTTTAGAATGTTGAGCTTTTTGTGGGTCGCTTTGGAGTCGATAGCAAATGTGTCGGCAATTCAGGGGACAGAATGAGGGAATGGTAACTATCCTCATGGCAGATATAACAAACACAACAAGCAGCAAGCGCAGTGTGTGTGCAGCGACCAGTTTGCCTCCAAAAAGTAAAACGAACCTAGAAATGTGGAGTAAATGGCAATGGCGACCGCGGCATGCCGATTCCAGCGCCTAAAATTTTAATGTGCAAAACGTACATACAACAAGTAAATAAATAACCGACCGTAACAGCAACAAAAAGGCGAGCGTTTTGCGCACTGAACTCGGCCGGCTTCAGTTTGTGTTGAGTGGCAAACGCGTCGTGTCTACTGTGCGGACGAGCGAGCGAGTTAACGGACGAACAAGTGTTTTCCAAGCGCCGGCCGCGATTAATTGCTCGACCGATTTATCAGTTTATGACAATATAAAATCAACTGTATAGTGACTGACAGCGCAATTATCTAAAAGATACTTTGCCCCATACTATATAGAGGATATTTTGCATATCGAGAAGACGAACAACATCGGAAGGTTGCGAAGTAGCGTTGCGCGCCGGCCACAGTCATGGAACGCATACTGCGCGGCATCATGCGTTATCGCAACACGACGCGCGAGCAAATGGTCAAAGAGTTTCAAAAAGTTCGCGATAACCCCGAGGTATGTAGGTGGGGCAGCGGGTTTTGCATAGTTTTGAAAACTATGCGCTGCATCGAATGGATACTGTGGAGCAGCTGCCATCGAGCACTAGTGGGAGGTGTGGGGACTCATTTTAGGTTATTTGCTGACACAAACAAACACCTTCGGGTATATTTTATTGTTGTTATTTTTTTTAGAGAAATATTTATTTTTGGACCATCTTTTGGACAGAGTGATTTTTGTTGTTGTTTTCTGCATTGAAAATTATGTTTTTGTGCTTTTCAAGCATGTGACGGCGAGCGTTATTTTGTCCATTTGTAGTTTAAAATTAAATCAGCCAACTAGTGCGTATGTCAACACATACACACAGTTGCGCACTTCTCTTGGCTCATTCTGACTTTGCTTCGTAAATATTTCACCTTTGGGTCTATCACGTTCGCGCGGCCGGCTGGCGTGAGCCGCAGCGCCATAAAAGCTCCAGCCAAAATCATTTTCGTAATTGTTTTTGTTGCTTTTTATTACAACAACAATTGCTATTTTTTCCCTTTACTTGGTCGACTCTCTCAGAGTCAGAGCAACATGCGCTCTTCTTACTTCATTCGCACATTTGTTTTCGTTTCTCTGTTGATGTTGTAATATTTTTGTGCACATTTCAAAGCCGCTTCTCAGTTGTTGTTTTTTGCGTCTATAATTTCATGAAATAATTAATAGAAATTTGCACATTTGCATTCTTTAAGGCATTTAAGCGATTAGCAAATCGATTTTGAGTTTGAGAACAACCTAAGTTGTTTATCAAATTTAGTCATTAACTTGGACTAATCACTTTTTAACCCTTTCGTTTTTGCTTAAAACGGGTTAAATAAATTTTGTATCAATATTTTTTATTTATAGAAAACTTATTTAATATTTATGGGAAAATACAAAAGTATTACTTTTCCATTTTATTTAACCATTATTAAAGAAACAGGATTTTGATCCAACGCGCCCAATTCGTAGACTTCAATTAGAACACAAATCAGTCCTAATATCACTGCAAATGATTGGAAATTATTTTGGGAATAACAGTTAAATTTTTGTAATTTGCTTTGAATTCAGTTCTAAAAATATTAATTTGTTGGTGCCTATTTCTCAAAAGTGAGCCTCTTAGTCTCACTAAAGATAAAGTCTCACTGGTGATAAATCTAAAAGATTTCCGATTCCATTATTTTATGTATTCTTGTAAATTCAAAATCTAGACAGTTTTTGTACTTTTTAAACAAATGTTTTCAGTAATTTAGCTCATATAAGCCTGACAGTCTCACTTCTGCGTTTACGTTACTTTTAAAATTCTGGAAATTAGAGTTAAATTAAACCCATAAATCAATCGTAGCTTTTGCTATAAGATGACAAATAGGTGAAGTTGCTCTCAGGCAACTTTGGGGTCGAAAGGGTTAAGTACTTTTAAAGTTATGACTAAAATATAATCTAAAAATATTTTATGTGCACGCTTTTGACACACACACGCAATCATTGCAGAACCGATAAAATTCTCACATATATATATCAGGTGTACAACTTTGCTTCCGCCGTTTTCCGATAGGTGGCTGTACCGGCTGAGGCTGGTTGAAATACATAGATGGTAATGCCTTTAAAGTGAGTGTGGACAGTGCCTAACGAATTGTCATCGCCGTTTCAGTGACAGTTGTTCTTGTTTTCGTATTATTCACGCTCGAAAATGTCCGTTTATGTGCCCAATTCTCGCCATTTGCGGGAAGTTTTACTTTTCTGTTACAATTCGAAAAAAAATGCAGCTGAAGCGCATCGAATGCTCTCAGAAACTTACGGTGATGCTGCTCTGAGTGAAAGAACGTGTCGGGAGTGGTTTCAACAGCGGCCACAATATCAAGAGCGACATGACAAAGTCATCCTCCAACACGACAATGCTCGGCCTCACGTCGCAAAAGTGGTCAAAAAGTACCTGGAAACGCTGAAATGGGAAGTCTTGCCCCACCCGCCGTATTCCCCAGATGTCGCCCCTTCTGACTTCCACCTATTCCGTTCGATGGCACACGGCCTGGCAGATCAACATTTTCAATCCTTCGAAGAATTGGAAAAATGGATTGCTTCATGGATAGCGTCAAAAGAGGACTCATTTTTTCGAGCCGGGATCCGAAAATTGCCGGAAAGATGGGAGAAAGTTGTCGCTAGCGACGGACAATACTTTGAATAATACATCTGTAAGCACTTTTTCGCAATAAAGCTTTTAATTTTGGAAAAAAACGGCGGAAGCAAAGTTGTACACCTGATATTTTAGATTTGTATATTTTCAATACAATTTTTGTTAATTAATTGCTACAAAACCATTTGAAAACCGCTGGGAATTGAATTGGTCGGTTCTATTGAAGTAAAATAAAATGTTCTATGTACTATTCTCCTCGATTTCGCTTGTCCTTAGAACGTGAATGTCATTGATACTAAACGTTAAGCCTCGTGATGCTATTGTGGTATTGCCTTCTTGGTATACTAATACAGTTTTCTAACTATTCCCAATGACTCAAGAGTTTTGAACCAGTCACTAATTCAATGAAGGGACTTGCAACAACTTATCACTTATAATACTTAGGCTTGTAATCCTTAAGGCTTAAAGAAACTTTCAAACATCGCAATCTATTAAATTACGGATCTATTTAATTGCCCAGGTTACTTACTAATTGATCGGAAAGCTGTTGCTACCCGAGTCGAATCTAATTTAACTTGACCTGACTTATTGTTGCTTTTGACTCGTTCAAAACTAAGTACTTGAGTCATTGCGAAATATTACAAAACTGTATTAGCAGCCCGGTAAGCCTGTAAACCCAACCTAGCAACCCGGAAAGACCAAACCACATTTCTATGCCAAACTAATGTCATAATTAATCCTTGAGAACTTGTTTACTCACAGTCTATCGTAAGAGATCTTTACAGGCGCTTCTGCTTTGTGCGAAACTACTCCAATTGATCACACCAAGATATATTTGAAGAATTTATATTTGTTGGCTTTGCGCCAAAGCGATATACAATTCACACTTATGGGTGGATGCCTCACAAACCTATTTGGAGCTTCTGAAATACGCTCAAAATCGTGCAATAAAACTTATAGGTGACAGAAGCATATCTAGCTCTATTGACTCCTGGAGCACTGTCGTAATGTTGCATGTGCAAAACTTGTTTGTCGCTGTTTCGGAGAGGTCAGAACGCGCTTCAAGTGCAGCGTGTGCATACAACTATAGAACAAAAAGCTCCTGTTTATTCTGTGATACCTATGTGACAGTAGGCGTATTATTAACTCTTTGGAAGATCGTTGTAATTATGCATGTACACCTAAGTCTGTTTTTACACGGTAGATTGGTTCCAGAAGAAGCCGTGTAAAAAAAAAACCGTGTAAAAAAAGACATTGATCGTATACAAAAATGGGTGATTTGTTCCTAATCTCTAAAACCTATTAAAATTTCTTTACCAAACACGTCTTATTGCATTGACAGTTCACAAAATATTAACACGTTTCAATTGCTCTGACCAGTAAATTTTATTGTATGCACATAAAGGGAATTCCCCTAAATTAGTGCTATTCACATTTGCTTTGACCAGTAAAAATTGCTTGTACGCGCTAAAAGGGAATTCACTTAAATCTTTAAGCTAGTGTTCGCAAACTATCGATAGCACTATCGATACTATCAATGGTTTCAGACTTTTTTCTTTCATAAATACTTTTTTGTGATATGAACATACTTCGCAAAAATTAAATTTGACAAAAAAAATTTAAGTACATAAAATTTCAAATCGTGCTAAATGGAATAAAATCGTGTAAAAAAATTAAAAATATTCAATTTTCAAACCGTGTTATATCAAAACCGTGTAAAAAAAGACCGTGTAAAAACAGACTTAGGTGTATATCACTTCTTTACTGCTAATTCAACACTTGAAGCATGCATACAACTTGTCACAGTATTCCAGCGCACAACACATTTTAGAAAAACATCCCTGCTAAAATTTTGCCAGAAACTTATAATCTCAATTAATTCAATCCAGGTGATGACGGGTTGCTCCTGCAATTTTTGATCCCACCGCATTCTATGTATCTCTCCATTTAGAATCAACACAATGGGCATTCTTTCATTCCTCTAAAGAAAAAACCAAGAGAAAATGAGGGCTTTCTAATTTGGCATAGTATCGTACCGTCGTTGACCTCCAGCTATCGCATCGAACACCTTGGAATACTAATCTTATTTTAACTGTATTAAATTAAAACCTAAATCTTACTTAATCTAAATAAAAATAAATAATCTAAATAAAAACCTAATCTTATTAAAACTGTATTATGAAATGTTTACGGCTTTCATTGTATCGTCTGACCTAAGTGTCCCAAATTGAAAACAGTTAACTCTTGAATTTTGCAAATTTTTTTATTGAACACAGAGACCTATAAGAACATCTCTGCTTCTAATAAATATTTTATTTATATACCTATAATTTTTTGTCCTAAATGATTGATTGATTGACTGATTGATTCATCAGTCCAAACTGCTGAAACTACAAACTTGACATTTGAAGTAGGGGTCCAGTTTAGAAAATGAATTTCTGCTTAGACGGGATATTTCTTAATTCGGGGTCTGAAAAGGCAAAACATGGGTTAAAGTGTTAGATGAAGAAACTTAATTTCATGGTCCTGTAAATTTAAAAGTTGTTGAAAATATTTCAAATTTAAATTATTTGGACAGATACTTTTATATTTTTTTTAAATCAAAATCTGACTGGGTCAAAAATGGGTTAAGGTTCGTTTATCGAAAGACTATGAAAAACACTTGTGAGAACACTTTAAATAAAATATAATTAAACAGCTGTTTTTTGAAAATTAAAATCACACGGGATTAACGATGGGTTAAAAGTTTGTATGGAAAATAATTTAATGTTTGTTTTTTTTACATCAAACTTAGTAAAAGCATCCAAATGAGAAATAAGCCGACATGTGTTTCTCATTGTTTTGAAAATCGAAATCTAACAGGGTAAACGATTGTATGGAATGTTTGATTGATGTTCATAAATTAAACACTTAAGGCATTACATATGCCTAAAAATTTCAAAATCATCAAATTCATCAATCAAATTATGTGCAGATGGTTATTACATGAATTTAAAAAATACAAAAAAAAATATAATGACGTAACTTGAAATGTGGGCTGGGCAACGTCAATTCATTCAAATTAGTCGAGTTATGATGAGCCATTATTATTATTAGCCACAAATAACATCCTTTACTGTAACTCAGTGGCCAAAATTTGAAGGTCTTCACTTGGCGATAAGGACAAGTGACAAGGCAAACGCCAACAAACGACATTCGCGCCCGCCCACACACACGCACGCAATCGCTTTGACTTTTACTGCATTCTCGTTTGAAATTGGCCGTTCAACTCATTCCACTTACTTGTTTGTTTGCGTTTTCATTTTCAGCCCAAAGCCGTCTTCTTCACTTGCATGGACAGTCGCATGATACCGACGCGCTACACGGACACCCATGTGGGCGACATGTTTGTGGGTGCGTATGTGCATTTGGCGAGCAGGGGAACGCAGCCTAACTGGATCCAATTATCCGCGCGTTACAAATGCGCGCAAATTTGCGCCGCATTTTTCGTTTGTTTTGCTCTTTTTCCGTACAGTGCGCAACGCCGGCAACGTGATACCTCACTCCCATCACTTCCAGGACGAGTACACCAGCTGCGAGCCGGCTGCACTTGAGCTGGGCTGCGTCGTCAACGACATTCGGCACATAATCGTGTGCGGGCACAGCGACTGCAAAGCCATGAATCTGCTCTACGCGCTGCAGGATCCCGAATTTGCCTCAAAGGTTTGAGTTGCATTTGCGTTACGAATGCTGTTTTTATTGAAATGAAATGTGTTCTTCTGCTTCTTAGCGCAATCGTCGCCTGTCACCGCTGCGCTCCTGGCTGTGCACGCACGCCAACAGCAGCCTGGAAAAGTTTCTGCAGTGGCGCCACAACGGCATGAAGGATCCGCTGATCTTCTCGTCAGAGACAGCGCTGCGCCGTTTCGTTGCCTACATCGATCCGGACAATAAGTTTGCTGTCGAGGACAAACTGTCGCAGATCAACACGCTGCAGCAGCTCTCGAATGTGTCATCGTATGGCTTCCTGAAGACGCGCCTCGAATCGCACGACCTGCACATACACGCGCTCTGGTTCGACATCTACACGGGCGACATTTACTACTTCAGTCGCGGCGCCAAGCGTTTCGTTGCCGTGGACGAGAGCACTGTGGGCTGGCTGTCGGACGAGGTACGAAGATTCTATTCGTGATGCGCTCAGGCGTTGGATGACAGTGGTGCAGCCAGCGGGCCGAAGCTGTTTGGAGGCCCTTGCAACTGTGATAGAAGTCATAAAGGAGACGAGAAGGAACCGAGGGAAGGAGCAGCGCTGCAAGTCAGACATCTGCAAGGTCAACATTATGAAAATGTTGTGTGGATGAAGAAAACAAATTCTTTTTGAATAGAAATTTTGTAAGGAGTGTCTTGAGAGAAGAACCTGAAATTGTGGCAAAACAATTACAAAAGTTAAGAAAACAATTAGCTACAATGTGTAAATTTATGAGAAATGAGAAAATTCAACCAAATATTGGAAAGCAAATTAAAAAAGGACAACACGTTCTTTAGGAGCTTAACATAGAAGTAAACAGGCGCTCAGGTTTCGAGTGCGTTATTTTTGTTACTATTTATAAGCAAAAAGTCATAAAACTTTGGCCAAATCATTGACGAAGGGTTGAAGTTGCGATGAGGCAAAGTAGGCAAAAAGTTAGACTAAAGTAGCAGATGGTAGAAAGAAAGATATATGTATATATATAAGGATATAGTTAACAAATGTAACTAGTGTGCTTAGAACATGTGCAAATTACAACAGCTCTACTTCCATTTATATATTTCTTCTCAAAATGTATAATTTTGTGATTAAATTTAAACACATAATCGCTATCATAAAAAAACTTAAGCCTTTGTGTTGATATTTGCGTTGAAGATTCCTTTAGAAGTAAAATATTAAATATTCCTAAGCAGAACTTTTGAGGTTTCCGTTTTTGTGGAAGGAAATTTCTACTGAAAGTTGTTTTACAAAATAGCTACTAAACATATAAAAATTATATCACATATTTTGGTTACACATAAAAAACCTGGAAAGTGGCCTATAAATGTTGTCTAATGTTTATAGTGTTTTCTCACAACCCCTCTTCAAAATTGTGCCAAAATCTCTGTATCGAGAAATGTCAATTTAAAAAATGTTATATACCTGAAATCCGGCTAGTTCTTAAAATCGATTTCTTGCTCAATACTCAGTCTACAACTCAATCACAGAAATATGGAATGAATCTTTATAATTTAAATTATAAATATAATCAAAATCTATGTTCGATTGTTGAGGTTAGAGTCAACATAACAAATAGAAAATTCTTTTGCCGCATAAACAATTTAATTTACTTAAGCCGACTTGAAAGTTCAACTTACGCTCGACTCAGAAAAGTAAACTACTACTTCTGTAAAATGAACAAATGTATTGTAATTTCTCGTCTCAGAATAAACAAATTTACATACCATAAATATTTCCATCCAACTCTCCAAAGGCGACCTATGTCACCCACTTAACCTGATTAAACTGTTCCATTAATACGCAGACTGTAGACTGTCAGTTTAATCGTTGTCTAAACTTGTTTAATCTCTGATTAAACATACCCTGAGCATTTACACTAAGCACTAAGTCCACTATATAAAATGCAAAAAGTTTGTTACGATACCAATATTTGCAGTGTACATATGCGACTATGCTTTCCATACATTCAAGTTGTATAAATTAAAAAAAAAAATTGCTTTTTAATAAAAACACCATTTCAACAAAAGCAAGATCTCTGCAAAAGCAGCTGCTCACAAAGTACATTTTAACCGTAGATCGAGCTTCACAAAAATTAAGGAATCCTACGTATACAAAGGAGAGAATTTTCAATTATCTCAAGACCTCTTTCTTAAAAAAGTGTGAAAGATGCTTTTAAACAAACATAATCCCAACACAACCAAACTCACAAAGAATGGTTAAAATAATTATATCCTGAAAAAAATTATGATAAAACAAAAAACGAAATGTGTAATATTGATACAAAGCTCGATTTACGGTTAAACAAAAAGAAAATAAAAACATCAACAAATTTGTAAGTTTTTCCAATATTGTAAACAACTATTAATTGCAATATGAGCACAAATTCTACAGCAATCTGGTCATAATTCTTATGCAATTATCCAAACAACTTTAAAAATGTATATGTATTCAATACATTTCTTTATTTGTAATTCTCTGGTCTTTTACCAATGAACAATTAAGCTGAACAATTCTACATAATGTCAATTAAGTCATTGTACATGTTACAATTATTAATTTTGAATTTAGTAATCGGCCACATCCCCCCGGCCGCTGTTTAACAGGTGTAAAATTGTCACTTTGAAAGAAACTGCGCTTTGTATTTATACTGAAATATATATGTATGCATGTATAATGATTGGTAAAAAGTGTTTATTAACTGCTTACACTGGTAGCTCTTTGAACATTATACACATTACTCGTAATTTATATAAAAATATGTAGCATATTTAAAATCATTCATGTACTTTATATTGGATTTGTTGTTGTTATTTGTAGAAAAGTGCAAATTTCGAAATTTATTAAGCAACAATTAAATAAGTGCCCAAACTTCATTGGCGCATACGGCTACATAAAAAAACACTTCGCTGCTTTCAGCCAGCTTTAGCTGTGGTCCATGCTCTGCATACGCTGCCGTTAAACAAGATACAACACTTCCGCTATACCTCCTTACAGCCTGTATCAGTGGTACTGATGATGATTGACTGCATTGCTGTTGGGGTTCTCCAGCTCCTCGAAGTATTTGCGCGCATTACGTATGTTGACCAGGGTCGCCTCCGAGGGTATTGCCGGATCGGACATGACCACCATAACATATGTGTTGCTGGTGAAGGTATCAATGAAGGCAGCGAAGGCGCTGTTGCGCACTTCCATCGACTGGAATTTGGCGCCCAGTTTCGAACAGCTCAGCTTGAACTGTTTGATGATGTTGGAGACCTTTTCGAAGCGATGCGAATCGCGATTCTGCTTACTCTGACAATGGGAGATTACCAGAAAGGTGGCCTTTTCGAAGAGCAGCACTTCGTCGGCTTCGATGACATTGGCAAAATGTGTTAGAGAGTTTTCCAAAGCGGCCACATTTGGAATCAGCATGGTAACAATGTTGGACCAGGCGCTACGTTGTGTACAATAGAAGCATTTAACAAACGAACAATAATAACTATGAGTGTTTTAGTAACCATATACCGGTATAAAGTCTCGTCCCAGATGCTGGTGCGGAAGCAGGTAACATGGCCCGGTTTCGAAAGGCGTATTAGATCGTGCTCACGCTCCTTGAACAGGCTCTCGCGCTGCTCCTCTGCCACCAGATCCATTTTGTGTATCAAGCAAAAGATTTTCGCTTCTGGCGAGTTCTAAATGCAACAAATAAAAGCAAAAGTCAAGCAAGCTACACGAAGCGTCGACTTGCTGCACAGCCTACCTGCAGTAGAGCCTCCAGGCACGACTGATAGTAGTGCACATCGCGTTCCATGTCGCGACTCTCCACATCGAATACATAAATCAGCACTTCGACATTGCGGAAAATGTTGTCGCGTTGTGTGGCAAAGTACTGTTGCATGAAGCCCTCCTGTCCACCGCAATCCCACAAGTTCAGCACCAGATTGCCCAAAAAACGCACATGCGAGTGCTCCACATCGACTGCAAACACAAATCAATAGCATTTTATTACATTTGATGTTAGCAAAAGGAGATAAGTGTTTGGCGATGAACTTACTGGTCGCTCCCAGCCGCGTCGTATCACGCGCTATGTAGTTGGCGAAGATGATGGAACGCATACTCGTCTTGCCGGAGCCGCTCTTACCCATCAGCAATACTTTTTTCTTCATTTTGATGGTTTATTGCGGTCTTCAAATCGTTTGAATTGTGTGCGAAAAAGTTTTTTCAGCTATAAACAATTTGCAAATATTTCAGTGAACTCGCCCTACTGTGATGATATTTTGATATCAGCTGATTGATGTCAAAAGTGCGGTTGAGTGCATTCAGTGACTGCCGCAAAGTGAAAATAACAGGGTTGTATTTTGCTGTAGACTGTAATACAGGAGTTGGCGTAATTCTTGCATCGTTGTTTGTTTTAGAAAGGAGGTAATTGTAAATATCAGAGTATCGAGACTGTACAAATTATTTTAAAAAGTAAAAGTAATTCAAGCTTAAATTAATTTACAGCAAATAAGAGTCGAAAGGTTTCAGAAAATACATCCATCGCTACTGTACGGACTAGGCTACGCACTAGGACTACGCTAATTTTCCGGAATAGTTGGACATCAAGGCTATAGGTTTATTTTTTTATATCTACTAAAAAAAATTTAAGCTAAATAGAAGACGCAGATGTACAGTATATATCTACAGTGCTAATGAATGAGAAATGCATACAATGCTCAACGCTATAAAAGTTATGAAGAATTCGTGTTTGTTTTAGTTCATAACCGTTAAATTTTTCTTTTGAAAATCGAAAATAACTTCCAAAAGATTTCAGGATCAAAAATGTAAATGTCTGGCAGAACAGATTGTGTAAAGTGTATGTAAAAATTTTACGATTCGTAAAGATTGTTACAACAGAAAAGCAAGCAATGGTTTTGTATTAATTCTAGGTTATGTTGTATATAACCCTTTCCGGAAATTTGTACGATATATCTAACCTTACGCATATATGACCACTCCTACTACGATAATAAGAGTCGGCTATATTACGTATCTTTTTGTAAAGCTATACGAATTTTAATTGATTGTGTTTTATTGGGAGGAAAAGGGCTTTGCAACAACAATAAAGGTTATTTAAAGCCGAATAAATGTGACTTAATGGTTTATATATATAGTTAATATATATTTTGATCAAAATGTAGTCACATTTTGATTTTTTGTTGTTATAATATATGTTTTCTATCAAAAAAATCAATGAATTGTTCATAATACTTAAAAAAAAACAAAAAAAAGTTAATGCATTTTACTCCTTGCGGGCCATTGTTCGATATATCGTACAAAATTTATTGAGCTTTAGTTCTTAACCTAAATAATTTGTTTGATATTTTGTTTTATTTTATTGCTAAAATGTTCAATGAGAGTCAATATTTTGAGAGAAAAGTTTTTATCTCAAGAAATGCGAGAATTGACCGGAAAGGGTTAAATAATATATTGGCGCAGTTATGGAAGACACAAAAGAGCATTATCTTTTTAATTGATTTATCGAAAGATTTTTATTTACTCAAACTTCTTATCTACTTGCCTCATCTTGTCTCACCTAATCGCACTTCTTAAACCAACCGACCCTTTTTTAAACGTAAGTCTATCTCTTGGACGAGGAAGGGTAAGAAACAGCGTTCACCGTCCACCGTACTTGTCCTGCATTATCTAGAAGAAGAAGAAACACATGGGCTGCGTAAGAAGCACAAATTTATCAATTAGTGAGCGATCTTAAGTTCCACTAATTGTAGTATCACCTTAGTGGTATCGCCTTGAGGAAGCTACTCCTAACTAGCAACTTAGACTCAAGTCAAGTCATTTGAACATTAGAGACTTAGTAATAATCGGGCCAAAACTTTTCCCAGATCCTATAGAAATCTGCAAAAATATATATATAAGCCTTTTCCTTTGACCCTAATTCCCAGAAGTGAGCCTCCCAGTCTCACTAAAGATTACAAATGGTCATAAATCCAAAAGATTTTCGATTCCATTATTTTTTGTAATCCTCTAATGGAATGTTAGAACTATATTGCATCTATAAATTTAACATTTGAGACAGTTTTTGTACTTTTTTAACAAATGTTTTCAGTAATTAAGCTCATATAAGCCTCACAGTCTCACTTCTGGGTTTATGTTACTTTTAAAATTCTAGGAATTAGGGTTAATTTTTGTGCCTCAACAGCTCCTTCTTCGGGTCAACGACATCCTGAAACAGCTGATCTACTAACTACTATTTACGTACATCATTTGTGAACTGCAGATTTCACTTTTACAAACGACAATTGCCGTATTGTGCTGGCAATGTGACAGGCACTTTTCCTTTTGCAGCAAATCTCTGCCAATTGTTAAGTAAACAGTTGGAGTTAGTAAAACCTGACCGCTCTCTGACTGGCCGCAAAAGGCAAAAGGAAAAACAAGAGCAATCCACTTAAACTTCAATTCAAAATAAAATCAACAGACGAGGCAAGTAAATGCGCGTAAATGAAGTCATAAAATGTGAAAAAGTGGAGCACTGAAAGCGGACAAAGAACGCACCGAATGAAGCTGCAATGAAGAGAAAAAACTTAACGCCAGACGAATAATTATCACCTAAATATATTCTTTTATTGAATGAAAAAGTTGTCAATGACAAAAGTGTTATCTGGAAAATGCTTGAAATTCGGTGTTAAACACTGAAGATACTATTCAACTAAATGCTCCACACCACTTGAAAGATGTCAAAGTTGAAAGCGAGCAGAAAGAATTCTGTGGTCAAAAGCAATAACCGCCTAAGTCGAAAATTGCTGTTTCGAGCAATCTCACTTTAAAGTTCTAGCGCGTAATGTGTTCGTTATGGGAATGCGAATAGGTTTTTATAAATAACTTTTTTTTTTTTAAAGTTACAAACTCCCCGATTTTACACAAACGTAGAGCACAGTCAAGGGAACGTGGTGGCATCCATAACTCAATTTCTTCTTAAGTCGACTTAAGCGGTTATTGCTTTTGACCACAGAATTATGTGAGAACACAAACACTCAGTAAGCTGCAAGCAAAGAACATTGAGTCGATTGCGCGCAAAACATTCGCGCTACAACCGCAATCGATGGCCAAACATTGGCAAAAGCGTTAGCACCTTCAAAACCGGCTTAAAAGCGCGTTGAGCAAAGCTGAGCCGGAGCGAGCGTGAAGGTGGCCGCACAAAGCTGCCAGTTGCCGCTGCCGCATTGCCAATGGTTGTGCAAGTTTGGCTGTGAATGGGCGCGCCACCGATGTTGTCGATTCAATCGTGCACAGCTCTTGGACTTGAACGCGCGCGCATTTTGCACACACATTCCACGTTTTAACGGTCACAGTTAAGATTTTCAAGAACTTCTTAGAAACCTTTAAGCGAATGAAAAATTTGTTTGTGTAATTTTTAAACAAATAAAACTCTTAAAGAAATTTTGTGGTTGCCGTTATAAACGAAACGCGTTGCTCAAAGTGCTGAATTAAGTGTTAATTTGATTGATTTCGCCGCGACGTTGTGTGTGACGCGTTACGACTGCGAAACGCAAAATAAGCAAATCACATTCGAAGGGAGTTTTATTCAGGAGTGTGAAAATGTTACACATGAAATTCCAATTGGTTGCAGTTTTTGTGCTGTCGGTGTTGTCGCTGGCAGCGCACGCACAAGAATTCAAAAACAAGGTACGGACAAGTTAATTCACATGCGAGGCGAGTTCAGGGTTTTTTTGCGATGCCGGAAACCGTTAGCACATTGAACCTTTCGCTGATAAGTAAAATATTAGGTCTGTTAAGTAAGCATCGCTCGTAGCAGATTGTTGGCAGTCCTGGCCATGAGTCGGAAATAACAGTTTAGTAAAGTGGGGTAAGGCAGTTTTTCGACCCGGCAATAGAAAATGTTGTACGTGATTAAGTGTGATACTTTGATAAAGAAAAATCGTGTGCATTGTTTGGCCTGGTGGGAAATAAGCTTACAGGGCTCGTTGTGACTTTGCGCTTAACAATGAGGGGAGAAGAGT
The DNA here is from genome assembly GCA_963971225.1 of Melieria omissa. Classification (NCBI taxonomy): domain Eukaryota; kingdom Metazoa; phylum Arthropoda; class Insecta; order Diptera; family Ulidiidae; genus Melieria; species Melieria omissa. Next base: position 55,155,972 of record OZ020267.1, on the reverse strand, counting down.
TATTTTAGAGTGAAAGGGAGTCCCAAACATGTAAGAGCAAACCTTAACCCTTTCGCTACAGATTTTTACTGGGAAAAGTTAAAGTTTTAAATTTTAAGTTTTAGGTTTCTATGTGGTTATATTAGCAACATTCCAAAAGAAAATTTTTAACTTTTATACTCGGACCCTGTGTTTTAGAGTGTTTTTATCCATATGAGAGAAACCACATCATTGTGGCTGTAATAATAACTTAAACATAAAAATTTCTACGCATAACCAAAATTTGAATATTTTTTCATTTACTTCAGCTACAATTTTTTAAAACAAAGTATCCAAATTGAAAGAAAACGGCAAATCGAAAAGTTATCTAATTTTGTCTGCTTCTTCTTCCTTTACTATGTCAAGATATACTATTAAAAAAACGTGTATACTTCTCTTCTTTATACTTAAATATTCAGTTTATTAATTTTGTATTTTTTCTAAAACTTCAAAATATTATAAGGACCAACAAAAAATGTATTCTTGTAACCACAGAGGATTCAGACGTTCACAAAGTAGCATGTTGTCATATGGCAACAAAATAGCGAAATGGTTAATTCGTGTGTTAGTGAATACAACAGTTCTATGTTCTAGATAACAATATCTTTTTCATTTTCATTATTCTGATCTCCGATTTTTCTTTTCCAGTGGGTACTTAAACTGTGCATAAGGAAGCAACTGCCGTGACTTTAGAGAGAGTTGTCGGCCTGTTCCTTTTAAATGATCTTATTTATTTTGACACTGACAACACTTTTGCATTAAAACGATTTAGAAAACCACAATAGTGCGAAAGGGAAACAGTGCCAAAAACAATTTGAAAGAGAAAAGATTTCGGCTAATTTTTCGATTATTGGATTTGACGCTGAGGTCTTTTTTGTGCACAAAAGGCCTTAAAATGTTATGGGCAGCTATTATGTTTTACTTACTTTACTTACTTACTTATTCAGTAACGATTTAGGTCCTCCAGCAAAACATTGGTCCAGCTGTTTGTAAAATGCAGTTCTAAACAAATGAAAACTACTGAACTATTGAACAGCTTTAACACTTAAGTAAACTATTGAAAAATTTGGTTGAATGATGATCTACTGCCAGGCCAGTGTCATTTTAATGAATTTTATGTAACAACTGTACAGTAGAAACTATGATCGATTCTGCTTTCATTGTTTTTTCACTCATTATGGTTTCTAATTCAGCTTTGAAAAAGAAGTAGCGAGCCAAACGTTAATAAATAAGTCAGTGCATATAGTAGGAAGCCACATTAATCAAGTTCGGCGATATTTGTTTCTTGAATATTTGCCAAAAAGTTTGGAAAAATTTGCAATAAAAAGCACTGCCCTTCATAAACAAAAATGAATCAATGTGAAAAACCTAATGCAGCGACATACTTAATTGAAAAACTTATTAAAATAAAAACTACCCAAAAATTTGATGAAGATTAGTAAATAGTTAATAAAAAATTACTAAATTTGTAATATTAAAGAATTTGAAAATTAAAAAAAAATTGAAAATTAGCAAGTAAACATGAGAAAAATTAGGTTTCGAAATTTGTATGACCGTTGGTTTCAAGATGCTTTTGAGTGCAATGAACATTGAAAAGTGCTATAAAATGAACTCAAGAACAACAACCAGGTTTCCAAATATACAGGAATTCGAAACATTGTACTATCGGGCAGTCGGTATCGACAATTTTAATTTGAATTTGACACACCAATACAAAATTTCTCATTCGGTACGTTTATGGGCTTTGAAACCTGATATTTACAGGAAGAGGTGTACAAATAAGCAGTTTATACCATTTTATGAAAAATACATAAGGTGTCAACACTATTTTTGCTCGAAATGTATAGACTAGGCAAATGAGATTAATTGTTGGTATATCTTTAATTTGAGTTTAAGTATTTATTGTAATTAGTTTTTTGCTTTACAGAATATAATAGATTTGTCAGTTTGCGATGTTTGTGCTAACAATGATCGTAGGTGGCACTAAAATATTTTCTGGGAGAGATAAAGATTCATGGATGTTTCTTATTTACTAACTTTTTTAAACTATAACCGATATATCGAAAACTTTTGCTAATATCCGTAATTTGATTGCAGCTCAATGTTTTGGTGCTGTACGAGTCGCTATGTCCAGACAGCAAACGTTTTATGGCAAAACAATTGGCGCCCACATACAACAACATTAAGGATTATGTTGACATAACGTTGGTGCCATTCGGTAAATCGCAGGTAAGTTACTATGCAATTAATTTATTCAACTAGCAAATTAATTTATTCAACTTGTTTCACCTATGAACACCTCCACTTTCTGCACTAATTTATACTAAGTTTATTTATGCATTATTCTAATAGCAATTATTTGCACATGTAGTACTGACCATAGTTGAACAGAACAGGAGAGTACTTTAGAAGTACTTTGGAATGTCAAAAAAATAAAATAAAATACAAAAATTACAGATGCTTATGACTGACTGTATGTGCAGATGAATTGTATTTTTTCCAATACTTAGCTACGAAACACTACATTATCTATGCAAAAGTAATCAATTATTTTGCTTTAGTATTGACACTTTTTGCTTATACATAAATAATTCCCCTAATCAAATAATTACAACGAAAAAAAATTAAAATAATTATTCATTTAACACAAAAACTTTGAGCAAACCAGTTCCGTTTTGTAAATTTGCACAACATTTTCGTTCTCTCTTTAGTGATTTTTTAATATTCGTGTATTGTGACCAATATTTGTGGTTAAAAACTTAACGTCAAGAGAAACAAATAGAACAGCTGGTTTTATTGTTCACTGAAGCGTGTATAAACTGAGTATAAAATCAACGGTTTTATTATGCGGAAAGCCCGTCAAATTTGCACGTAGATTTCGTATTCAGCAGCAAAATCGTTTGTCAATGATGTGTGTTCAACATGACATTAAATGTAGCAGTCGCGTTAATGTATACTAAAAAAACTGTCACGCAAGTGGGGATAAATCTAAATATTTAAAATTAAAATTGATTATTTAGAAAAAATGAAAAATAATTAACATTAATTATAAAGAAATTTGAGCATTTTTAAATACAAACATTGCAGTGAGGATTTTTGTTGAGGTAATAACTGAGCTAATAGACAGCACAGCCATACATAATAACAACAAATAAAACAAATAATAATAATAAAAATGTTTTCCTTGGTTTAGAGATTTCGAGATGAACAAACAAAATCCTGAAGAGTGAATTTGTGAACACTTGATTTGAGCCCATCATGACTTTTGAAGAAAATAGCCTCAAAGATTCATTCCATTCCATTATCGACATTTCAAAAACGGGTAAAATATGTGGTATGGCAATGGGCCTCACATTAGGCCTCCGAGTTTGTCTCTTATAGAGGTAGCCACCATAACCTAACCTAACCTAACCTAACCTAACCTAACCTAACCTATTATCGACTTTAGTTAGATTATGCAAAATTATATTAATGCATAAAAATTATCCAAGGATCAACAAATATTTAATTCAAAGCAAAACCCCTGTCGATAGCATGGAAAATTCAAGTCTTACGGAATCGTCTTCTTCTTCCTTGCTGCAGAGTTCTGCAATAACTTGTTTGGCCTCTTAACTCCTTAATCCTTCAACAATTGTTTCACAAATGTTCTTACATAACTTAAAAAGATTATTGAAAAGCATGGAATACAAGACATTTGCCGTCAGCCTTAACTCAAATAATAATGCATCAAGTCCTTTGTAACATCGCATAACCTAAAAATATAATTAATTTGACTTTTTATTATTTTTATTTTTATTATTTTATTTTATATTTATTTTAATTATTTTAATGCTTTTAAACTTGAAGAGCTCCAACTCCAAGCACCATTACTGTCTTTCAAAAACATACACACACTCCTCTACAATGCGTTCACATTCAACATTAAATTAAACCAAACTCTTATCTCACTTGTTGTTGCTTTTCGCTTTCTCAACGTTTGTTGATAGTCGCACAACTCGGGCGCCGAGTTTTTCTGCCAGCACGGACCGGCCGAGTGCGAGGGCAATCGCCTGCAGTCTTGTGTGCTGCAGCAGACCACCAACCAGACGCTGCAAGTGAGCTTTGCCGTTTGCCAGATGACAGCGCCCAATCAGTCTGACGTGAAATATGTAAGTGTCCTCCTCCCCCGAACAGCTGCCACCTCCCATATCCCGCCGACAACTGTAGACAGTTTTAATTATGGATTAATGCAATGGTTCACAGTGCGCGGAATCGAATGGACTCTCGAGCAACATTGACGACTGCGTGAAAACCGAACTGGGCACCTATCTGCAGCTGCAAGCGGAGCACGTCACACAATCGTATGCGCCCAGCTTTGTGCCCACTGTCGTTTACGATGGCGTAAGTCAACCAACACTTGAACATTTGCACTATTTACATATGTTTGAGTGTGTGTGTGTTGCATAACACATTGATTTGCTTTTTGTTGTTGTTAATTTCTTACTGAAATGTGGAAATACTCGAATTTGGGTTAAAAGACAAAAATTACTAAAAGCTTCACATTCCAACAGGTTTTCGATCAGCGACTGCAGGACGAGTCTATACGAAATTTTCGCGGCACAATTTGTGCGCTGCTGCAGAAACGTGGCGTTTCGTGTGAGTCAACAAAAGTGCAGGTGACGGCCGACTAAAGCTGAATGCAATGGCTGGCTGAACGTAATGATAAAAGCCAACAATTGGACATGCAATTTTAATTATTTGTAGAAAGAGTGAATTCAAATAAAGAGCGAAAATTGTTGAAAGAAATATTTAAAAAAATATGCACAGTCGAAGTCAATGACTTGGGATTTGATTAAGCGGTAACATTAATTTACGGAGAACGATAAAGAAAAAATGATTATTTGGATTGCTTGCCTTGTTTATGGTTCTGTATTTATTATTAACGCTAAGAGGCAAATGTCATGTTTCTGAAGTGTTTTGCTATCAACACAGCTGCCAAAAGATATGAAAGTTCATTAGGAATACTTACATATTTCTTTTATAGATCATAACTTAAATTGTATTCGAACAAAATTGCCTCTAGTATCGTTTGGAGACGAGAGAGGTCCAAGCGTCGTGCACTTAGTGAGACAGTGTTACCTAAGCTAAAGGAACCTAACCTAACATTGACTCATCTAAACTAATCTTGGCGAGTCAATACTAGTTCGTAAGCATAGTTGGAAAACAAAAAGAGCAAAGTCTATGTGAGCCAATATTACCTAACGTAAGCGTAGCTAACCTAACCTTGACTCATTTACCTTAGTCTTCGTGAATTAATGTTAAGAACTAGAACCGTTAAAAGACCAGCAAGGCCCATGCTTCATCCACTTAGTGAGTGACTGTTTTCTAATCTGAACGAAACTAATCGTACCTTGACTTGACTAATCCAACCTAACCCAATAACCTAATCATGCTACCAACTCGAATCGTTTGGAAACTATCCGATTAGTGAATATAACCTAACTTGAAAGAACCTAACCTAACCTTGACTTGTCTCCCAACCCAACCTTCTCGTACAATGTAGCAACATTATGAAAATGAAAAAGTACATAAGAAATATTGTGTGTGGTTGTGTGTGTGTGTGTGTGCATGAGTAAAATCTTATATGAAAAATTCATACTGCAGAACCTGTTGCAATTATGACCTCGTTTTGCACAAAGAGGCTTAAAAGCTTAAATCCAGTGTACGGTTTAAGTCGAAGATAATCCAACAAATAACAGAAACGAAACAATATTAACGCAGCAAAATTTAACAGATAAATGAAGGAAATGTAATTAATGCTCTTGAAGTGCACTAAACCAAGCACTGAAATGATTTAGAACAATATTATAAAAAATAAATAATTACTTTCTGATTTATTTGTTAATTTAATTTGAATAAAAGTCAAATATAATCATTTTCAGTGAAACAACTTTTGTAGAAATCCATAAATAAGCTGAAAACAGCTTAACCCTTTCGGTTATTCTATGCCAGCTTAAGGAATCTTTAAATGAAAGCAGTCAGAGACATTTCTAATGAGTTCTTGAGCAAATTTTTATAGATACACTTCACCATCAAACATCATTCGTCAATGAACAAATTTGAGTCAAAGCAAAACCTGAAGCAGTCATATGCAAAAAATTGACAATATTTAGCTCCTCGACTTCTACAAAAATATTTTAACCTCAGCTTTTTTCAGATTTGAAGTAATTTCGGAAAGTCATTGAAATCATTTCAGCTTTGAAATCACTTCTGATAAAGCGGTAACAAAATCATCTCAATTGAAACCTCGCTCTCCGATGTTTGCTACAATTAAAAAAAATGAGATCGAAGTATACTGTGTCAAATTTTGAGCGGGATTGCATCATTAGTTTCTGTTTGGCAGCTTTTAGCGTCAGTCAACTTTTTGTACTTCGTCGCATTTTACAATGGATAATTTTGTTGATCAACGTATTTGTTTGAAATTTTGTCTTAGGAACGAAATTTCTTGTGCCAAAGCGCTTAAAATGTTGCAGAAAGCATTTGGGGAGTCTGCTCTATCAAGAACCAGAGCGTTCGAGTGGTATAAAATGTTCAAAAGTGGTCGTGAAGTGATCGAAGACTTTCCTCGTTCTGGACGTCCTTCAACATCGAATACCGACGAAAATGTTGAAATTGTGAAGAAAATCGTGCTTGAAAATCGTCATGTGAGCCTCAGAGAGATTTGTTCCTCAAGACTTGAATTTCGTCCAAAAAGTTCATCGAAAGCAAGTGGCTGAAGACCTGACTTCCGAAGCTAAGAAGGACCCAACGTTCATGAAACGTATAATTACTGGTGATGAGACATGGGTCTATGAATTCGACGTGACAACTAGCCAGCAATCATCCGAATGGCGTGCTGAAGGCGAGCTAAAACCAAAAAAAGTGCGCCATTGTAAAATGCGACGAAGTACAAAAAGTTGACTGACGCTAACGGCGGAAACGACGGGCAACGGCGGAAAATTTAAAATACACAGTCCCGGTACTTATTGATCATAGTGTACATGTAATTACAAAACTTGTAAACATTTGTAAACTGGACTATCTGTTTGAACTGTTTAATGGCATAAACGCTTGAGCTGCTTTAAAAAAGATGCTCAATGCATTACTTAGAAATTAACGACGAAGAGTAATGCTGTGTTTTTATTTGATGATTCAACTAGAAGATTGGCGTTCATCTTGGTTTGACCAACTGGCAAAGGATTGCATGAATTAGAGGTATCTGGTTTGTGCCATATCTAAACTAAATAATGCGTTGTTGTGACCAGCATTCGGTTGCTCCAGACACATGTGTTTCTGAAAATGACTCTAATTGGGAATGAGCAGCTGGAACTCGAGCTATCGGCTATCGTTTGTTTTACAAAAGCGACGGATCGGAGATTCAGAATCTCTGGGAAACTTGATGGCAATCACTCCCTGCTGAATTACCCTACGCTGGGGCTGGTTAGATGTACTTCAAATAGTTGCGAGCCCGGGCCTTTGCTAGTCAAGGGGGAAGCAATAGCTGGAGTACAACACTCTATGCATAACAATAACAAAGTATGTAATTACGTATGTTATACTGTAATCGTTGCAGCTTATAGTTTCCATCTTGACGGTTACGTATGTAGATTTTTTAACGTAATCTTTAATTTTAGTGGTACATCAAAGCACACAACGCTATTCCGGTTTCAGTCACAATGCCTCAACATTTTTTTTATTTAATAGGGGTGCCGGTTAATTCATGCGGTTTTCTAACAGATGGCGTAACTTTATTTTGTGAACAGTGACTCACCTATCCAAATGTGTGTTGGAAAGCTATTGTCATATAGTTTCAGAATCAGTATGTGTCTATTAGCTGAAGCGTAAACAACAATACTTTTTTTTACTCTGAAAATGTCGAATTTTGTGCCGAATAAAGTGTTTTTGCGGGGAGTACTTCTTCATTACTTCAATATGAAGAAAAAGGCTGCCGAAAGTCATCGTATTTTGGTGGAAGTGTATGGCTCTAGCTGAGCGTACGTGCCAGAAGTGGTTTGCACGGTTTAAAAGTGGCCATTTTGACTTGGAGGACGATGAACGACCCGGACAGCCAAAAAAGTTTGAAGATCACGAATTGGAGACATTGCTCGACCAAGATCTATCCCAAACGCAAGAAGAACTTGCAAAATCACTTGGCGTCGCTCAACAAATCATTTCCGATCGTCTAAAAGCAATAGGAATGATGCGGAACGTAGGCCATTGGGTGCCGTATGAATTGAAGCCAAGAGACGTCGAACGCCGATTTTTCACGTGTGAACAACTGCTTCAACGGCACAAAAGAAAAAGTTGTTTGCATCAAATTGTCACTGGCGATGAAAAGTGGGTCCATTACGATAATCCAAAACGTCGAGCAACGTATGGATACCCCGGCCATGCATCATCATCTACGGCCGTTCAGAATATTCATAGCCTGAAGGTTATGCTGTGTATTTGGTGGGACCAGCTGGGTGTGATCTATTATGAGCTGTTGCAACCGAATGAAACGATCACAGGGGAAGTCTACCGACGACAATTGATGCGTTTGAGCCGAGCACTGCGCGAAAAACGGCCGGAATATGAACAAAGGCACGGCAAGGTAATTTTGCAACATGACAATGCTCGGCCACATGTTGCACAGGTCGTCAAAACCTACCTGAAACGCTCAAATGGGATGTCCTACCCCACCCGCCGTATAGTCCAGACCTTGCGCCATCCGATTACTATCTCTTCCGATCAATGCAACATGGCCTGGCTGACCAGCACTTCTCCAATTATGAAGAAGTCAGAAATTGGATCGATTCGTGGATAGCGGAAAATCCGGCCGAATTTTTCAGAAAGGGTATTCGTGAATTGTCAGAAAAATGGGAAAAACTTAGAGTTAGTGATGGACAATACTTTGAATATTGAATTTGTAACCATTTTTTCACAATAAAGCTTCAATTTTCCCAAAAAAACACCGCACGAATTAACCGGTACCCCTATTATAATCAAATAAAAAATCGAACATTTAAAATAAATTGAAATAACATTTGAACGCCATTTTATTTGATAAACTACAAATAATGGATAAGATTTATTGGGTAGGTTATTTTAATTCATATTACATTCATTGGAAAAATTGCTGTATTAAATCTATTCTATTATATTCTATGTTTGCGTTTATTCCAGTTTTATATGTACGTATGCATAGCTTAAGAAATATATTTTTTACAATATTTAAATTCATTTACAGAAATTCCAACATGATAAACTCTTCAACTCTCAAACTTTTCCTTTTACTACAGTGAAAACAAAAAATGAGGTCGATGTCATGCGAAATGAAAGAATGTGCAATGCAATCAAGCATCGTGCAATGAAAGTTGATTTTCAAGAAACAATAAATATGTCTTGTTATTCTAATGGATTTGTGACCTAAAGAAATATAGCAAAATGATACCAACAATGAATCGGAAATTATGAAAAATCTTACAATATTTAGGATGATAAATTTCGTTTTGAAATCCTATACAGAAATACATGAGCCAATGATATGAATTTAGACGCTAAACCTGAAATTAAACTAATTAAATACCGAATGAAAACTATTCGTTATGCGTTAATGAAGATAGATTGTATGAAGTTCACTGATGACGGCGATATGAAATACCAAACTATGACATTAGTTGTTAGATATTCAGTATTAAATAATCAATAATTAAATATTCACTAAATAACTTGTAAACAACAATAAAATAGTAAAGCATATTTTAAGGCGTTACAAACAAATCGCGCAGACTGTGTGTATGTTATTCTCTTGCTTTCGTTTCGGTGCAAAATAAACACTCTAAGCAGCATCGATGCTTGACAAAAATTTGTACAACTTGACGTTACTTATTTGGAATAATTGTTAATTGGTTGATTCGGTGATTGATTGATTTGTTGGTTGCTTGATTGGTTTGGTGAGCGTGTGCCCAAGTAGTTTGTGCACTTTCAGAAAATGTCTTCTTTTAGCTCGAATTTGTAGCCAAAGTCAAAGTTAAGCAGTGTAGAGCGTGGGCTTTATTCTGATGTTTGTGGTTGACTTGCGTTCCCCTCGCTCATTGGAAATCTTTGTCTTTCTTCTCGCCCTCCCTCCACTGACAGTCTCGTGGAACTGGCGCACGCTGCGCTGCAGTCATGCTTATACGGCGGTGCTGGTGCCGGTGCCAGTACCCACGCCATTACCAGGCGCACTCAACAGTCTTCGCGGCATCGGCTTGGGCGGGAGCTGTGGTTTGGACTGTTGGCGCTGTTGCTGTTGCAGCTGCACACCTGCCATGCTGTGGCCGCCCTCACTAGCCGACGATTCCCTGGCGCTCCTGTTGCGCTCCTGATACTCGACATAGCCCGATTCGTCGCTGCACTCAGAGTCGGTGTCCTCCGGTGGCTGCTGCTGTTGTGTTGCTGACGGACGTCGCTGACGACGCATCACGCGCCCATTATTATTCGCCACATCGCCACCACCGCCGACAACACCACTCAACGACTCGGTGGGCGACGAGCCCGCACCGCCACTCATCTTCAGCGTTATGGAGCTGGAACTGCTGAAGGTGGTCGCATCGCTATTTTGGCGCCGCTGCAGTCGCGACTCTAGTCTTTGGTAGATTTCCTCAGCCGTAATGGGCGCGTCGTTATTGTGCAACAGTCCCTGCTCAGTGTCCAGCTGTAGCGCGTCAGATTGCAGCATCGGCTGTTGCATTTGCTTTCCATTGCGGTATTGCAGCGAAATATCATCCTGATTGGCTGTGACCGTGCTGGCCGTCTCGCAGCCGCTCGATATGGAGCCCTCATCACTGTCGCCGTTCAGCTGTTTGCCCTGCACAGACACATGTCCGTCCTGCACCGAGCTGTTGTTGGTCGTGGTAGAGGAAGCGTTCGACGAGATGGATGACTGCATCTGGTGGCGATACTGCAGCGAGCCGGGTGCGCTCGTCTCAATGCTGCTCTCGTCGCTGCTCAGCGAGTAGTTGGTCATTTTCCGCATGGAGTTGCGATGCAGCATATTCAGTATGGAAGCCTGCCGGAAGTACATATCGTCAGCCTCCAGATAGTCCTCCTCGCCGTCGCTGCACACGCCGTTGCGGCGCAAACCCACACATTCATTGTCAGTGTCATTGGGCTCGGGCAACAAATCACCCTCAGGATGCGCATTCGGATCGCTGTTGATGGTGGGCAGCAAACTGAGAGGCTCCTCTTCGTCCTTCAGCTCGCTCAAATCGCCCAGACTGCTGCTGGTGTTCTTGTGCAGCTGCATGTCGAAGTAGGGCAACAGCTCAGTGGTCAGCGAGGAGTTCGCGTCGTAGTTGTTGTTGTTTAGGAGCTTCTCAAAGTCATCAGAGTCGTCCGAGCCATAGCTGTTGCGCTGCTGCTCACTCGTCGACTCAGCATGTGTTGGCGCCTGTTCGCAGGCTTGTTCGCTGGCTGCCTGGTTCGCAGTTTCTTTGGTATCGTGAATGTCGTGACAGCAATAGGTCACCACCCTGTTCTGTGTCTCATCCAGCGAGACGCTGTGCGCGGGTCGTGACTTGCCCGTGCGTCGTATGGAGTGTCCGCGACGACAGCGGCGACGGCCCAGCGTCATTGCCGGATACAGCGAATCCTTCTGACAGCAGGGTTTCATTTCCGGCTCATTGGTCTCCTCCACCTCGTCGCCATCCTCCTCGCCGATGGCCTCCTCAATGGCCATTAGCTTGGGCGCCGACTTTGAGCGCTCCAGCGGCGGCCGATAGTTGTTGCCGCCGACACTCAGCAGGATTTTTCGACGCGGTAAACTGGGATTTTCGTAGGCAGCATTTGCCAAACTGAGACGAGCGTTCTGCTTGAGGATTTTCTCACGCTTAAACTCGCGCAGCGCACACTCCAAATTCTCCTGCAATATAAAAATGTTTAGTTTAGGGATTACGAACAGCTCTAAGAGTTTAGACGCACCTTCAAAGTATTGCAGATCTCTTGCACGACTTTCTCTTTGCTACAGAGCACCGCATGGCAGCGCAATTCGTGCTTCAGCTTGCGTCCCTCGTGCCTGTAGATCCAGCAGAAGACGCGCGGATAATTCTTTGGCGCACAGCAATGGGTGATGCGATTGGCCCAGTACTCGGTGAGGCCGTGCTGTCTGGTCGTGGCCTTCAGGCCGGAGGCGCACACCTTAATGCGCATAATCACGTCGGGCTTGTTGTTCTGCGTATAGTTGCGCCAAAGTGTGTTCAGTTGCTTCTCAACGCAACCCTCACCTAAAAGAGATCCCAACAAAAGACACGCGATTAGTTCGTTCGGTTTTTTTGCCAATTGATTACGACTCACCTTTGGCCCATCCCGTCAGCACATTGCCCAGATATGACACCTTAAACTCCGGATCGGGCGTGCTAATGTCGACGCTGTGCGTTCGCTTCCACCACAACTTGCCCAGGCCGCGCGATATTGTGCGCATGGCCTTGACGCTCAGCTCCTCGTTCAGCGGCACAGTGGTGGTGTTGTCGTGAAAGTACTCCAGTGCCTCGCCCAGCTCGTTGCGATGGCCAGCGTCCAAGTGGTGCATGTCGATGGGCAACGTCAGATCGTCCGTGCTGACTGTCAGCGAGGCTGCGTCGCCATCCTCCTTCGAATAGCGTTTGAAACGCTCCAGGTACGGACCACTCGAGCGACGACGGCCGCCGTACGTGTGGAATTTGGCTTCCTTCGCCTGACGCTTCTGCTCCTGCTTCTCGAATTTCTTAGCGTGATAGGTGTTGCCCAGCAAACGCGCTATCGAGGAGCTCTTCACAAACTTGTGCTGCCGCGGCGGTGTGCCAATGGGCACCGGCGGCGGTGTGCACTGCAGCGATGTCGGCTTGTACTGCTCCAGCTCGGCCTTGTTGCGTGGCGCGGATTCCTTATTGTTGTTGTTGTTGTTGGAAATGTTCTGACTATGTGCCACCTTGTGACTGCTTTTCCTGCCGAAGGAGAACAACGACAGCCGTTCCTTGGTGGAGTTCTTTTTCGTCGTCTGAGACTCATCCTTCTCGCTGGAGACGTGCGTGGATGCGAATAGCTTCCGTTTGCTTTTCGCTGCATCCTTGCTTGGCACTTGGGAGTTGTTGTGATTGTCGTGAGGACCCGATTTCGAATTGGCTGTGTGCAGTGATTTTGGCACAATTTCCGTCAGGTTGTTGCTAAATTTGTTCGCCTTCTGGCTTATGTCATAATGGTTGATGTTGTTGTTGTTATTGTGCGCCACATTAACGAAATCAACCTCATCTTTGGAAGCAGCCGGTGACGCCGCAGTGCGGCTGTTTGATGAATCGCCACGATTCGAGTGATTCGCTGCGCCCGAGACGGTTGTGGTTTCCATTTTGTTGCTTTGTAATGTTGCAGCGTTGCTGAGTGGCTTTCACGCTCGATCGATGTCTTAATCTTTACGATTTCCGTTTGTAAATTATTATTGGATATTTTGTTATTAGTGGCATAATATTTCTGCCTCGTCAATGTTGTTGTTGTTGTTGCTGCTGCTGCTGCCACTATTGTGCATTGGTTGTTGGTGTGGTTGATTGTTATTCGAGCCGCTGCCTTGTAATCTGCAAAAGAGAAGAGTTGAACAACGATGGTGAAAAAAATACTCATTGACGATAAGATAAGCGAAATGTTTCAATAGTGCGGCAGCCACTAACTGCAACAACAAATTATAACAATGAGTATTTATTTTGATAACTGTACGCGGCACAGGTGTATGCGAGCGGAAATGGATTACGAAAATCGATTTGATTGCACTTAATTTTAACCCAAATTTCAGATAGAAAAAAAATTGCATTAGTTTCAGTCATCTAACAAGAGACACGAGATGTGGGAGATATACCAGCAAGGGTTATGATTGCTGTCAGGCTGATCTTAGTAAATGTGGATGTTTACGTAGATCAGTGGCGGATCCAGGGGGTGTTTTGGGGGTCGAAACCTGCCGAAATATTTGGATCGACTATAAAACTACATACAAATTAAAAATAATTTTATAAATATTAAAGAATCACTTTTTAAAACCCCCCCGAAATATTTTTCTGGATCCGCGCCTGACGTAGATCGTTATAAGAGACCCGCTTTGAGACCCGCGATATGGCCATTACTTCAGCAATGAAGACACTGCAGTGGTGGAGTAGAGCTGAGTCCTATTTACTGGAGAATATTTCACAACCAACACTATTATCTAACTTGTCTATAGGAAGGTAGGTACAACTGACTGGTCAATGGGTCACGCATAGATCTCTGTTGGGCTCTTAGTGATACCAAATGGAGATCTATTTATGAATTGTGGTAGTGATTCGTCAATATATAAGGATGAGATTTTTGCTAACCTTAATAAAAATTTGAGTTTATTACAAAAACCTCTTCCAATCTGGTGAACTCAGAGGCCCCCAGAATGACCGATCATTGCCTTGGGATAGTAGCGCAGTAGCAGAGGATGTGAGAGTTTTTGGAATGTACTGCTTTTCCCTGAAGTACACTGTTCTTCCTTGAGACATGTGTTGTAGTACACGTTGAAAAAACAGTGGTGTACACACACATTTCAAACGGGTTGTCACATTTCAAAACGGGCTTTTATACAGACGCAACCACCATTTTTCTCCTGACACATTCTACACGGTTTATTGAAAGTTTTTTGGCCGTGGACTGCTAAAAGATAGTGTCTTGTTAATACTCTTGTAATGGTTCCACAGGCCTACCGAGAGAGTCCTATCATGAAATATCTACACTTAACCCTTAAATGCATGGCGTACCATATATGGTACAATTCCTAAATCCTTTGTAAATCTGTTGAATCAATTTAAATCATGTTTGTGCTTGTTCTAGATTGATTCGAAAATAATTGTCCCATGCATTTAAGGGTTAAGCTCGCATGCCGCCTTTGTAAATGCCAATTTAATGCTCAGTCAATACTTGATTTAAGGTCCACTCCTCTCAATTGGACATGTCTGCAGGATTAGGTGATTTATGTTACGTTATTTAGATATTTTAATCGAAGTCTAGTGTTCAATTGTGCCTTGTGGATAAAAATTGTCTTCAACCGTTTCTCATTTAAATGAGAGAAAATGTGAAAAATCGCCTAAAAACGTAACTGATATCCATAACCGTCCGACTTTCCCCTGAAAATAATTTATCTATAAACTATTTAGGAACAGTTTACAAAAACTCTTAAAACAAAATTTGCTCGATGATAATTAGAAAAAATTGCAAATAGAATGAAAAAGTCTTTATTTAACAATATTATAGTCTTTAAATATAAAATCTATTGTGCTCTTCCCACTTCTAACTTTAACCAAACTTTGGTAATGCCGATTTAAGTTTCTTGCTCATGCAGAAAGACCTAAAAAATCGATTTCATTCATTTGAAGTAGAACATTGCTGCTCACGAGTACAGTTACTTGTCAGACAGGTGACGTTTGAGTCAATGTTGTGCTTTCTTTGTTTGCTCAATGTTTGTGTACAGCTTTGATTGGGTATTGTGAGATTATTACTCGTAAATAAAGGATCTGCCTATATTTTCTGTTTATTTACTTTTACAATATGTGTTCAAGTGCCAATTTCAATAAGAAGAAAATATTTACGAACTAACAAATGCCTGAAGTTAATGTAAAAACCTGTGTTGTGAAATTTATCAACAAACTAACGACACCGTATTTATTCTACTGTAATGTTTTTTAATTAAATTGTAAAATTGCCTACAGGTTGAAAAGTTTGTAAACAATAATTAGTAGTGGCAAAAAGTTAACGATTTCTGTTTAGTCAAGAACAGAACCAGTAAAACCTGGTTGAATGTTTTTACGTTTGTAGATGCGCCATTTTTTTTTTTTTGTAATATGAAGAACATGAAAATAAGGGAAAGGAAAATTAAGAAAATTGGGATACAAATTATAGAAGACGATGTGCTAGTTTTGGGAAAAACAAGTGGAGGGTGAAGGCAATGAATTGAAGTAATATCAAGACACAGGGTAAAATTTGGGGTCGAAAGGGTTAAAAAAGGAACTTTTCCAAAATCATGAATCTCTTTAAAATGAACCGGTAGAAAATTAATTTGAGAAACTTATGTTTCTTATGCCAGACTGCACCTTATTGCTGGTTTGTGGTTCCACAAACATTGTCCACTAGTCAACTATAGCTTATGGTTTCTATCAATAGTCCAACATTACTGCTTCACGCTGGTCTGGCCTGGCCACCTTGATGTGACCTTCAGCTCAGAATGGCTTTTGACTTTTGACACCAACTCTTGCAATTAATTTGATTAATTTACACTCATTTCGATAACTGTTTGGATAGCACATTATAATTACAATATTACAACAACAACAACAACAACCACACCGCGGTAGCTGATTATTCCAGCATTTCCACCTTTAACCTGTGAAATCGAAACCACTCCTACAAACGTACCAAACAACGCATCCAATTAACACGTTCAATTGCTGTGAAATTAGTCGTCAATGGGCAATTTGACAACAACAACAACAACACTACTATATTTACAAGCATGTGCTGAAAATAAATCCAGTTGTCATGCAAAACAGTGCGAACAGTAAAAATGCTGCACCGCCCGACTGTCTAATTGCCGCATTTAGCGTTCGGCAAATATTTGCAGCGAAACAATTTGCCGGGCACCTTTCTGGCGCAGATAAGCCGCCACATTATTTAACACCTTCGCCACTCTCGCTGCTTTGTCGTCAGCGTCGTCGCAGCGCGATAAGATAAGTCGCTGCCGATTTGCGCGCGTGGAAATCGAGTTTCAATGGCTCCAACAAAGTTCGATAGCCGCTTCGTTTTGAGCGAAAGTTAATTAAGCCACTAAGATTTGGTCAGCATTTCTAATGAATGCTTCTTGTTTTTAGTGAGTTTCTAATCGATCTGAATTGGACTCGTGATTTGTCCAATTGAATGTTGCGACAAGTGATCGATTGGCGTCCACTTTACCCCAGATTACTCGGACAGCCCGCGTGGTCATGCTGAACACACAAAACCGTATCCGTAATCAGTCAGCGATATCTGTCAACTCTGGCGTTATCCGATTGTTTTCGGGCTGCACTGTTGCGTGCTGCAGGTGCTACGATACAATCGCCAAAGGTCGCCAAAAATAGCGTGTTGAACTATTTCAATTGTAAATCGTCGCTGACAGTTGACGGTAATTAACTGTCAACAGTGGAACGAGCGCATGTTTTACGTAGTCTTTGTAATTGGCTTTTTTTTATTGTTCGCGCAACAAGCTGGCTTGTCGCTATCAAGAAGTACCTTCCAATTCGAATAATTTGTTCTTAAAAGTGTCAACTAACGATAAATATTTTTTGTGTGCTTATTGTTTGATTAATTTGTAATCATATTTGATTGAAATATTGAAGGAGGACTATTTTTAGGTATAATGTGACTGACAGCTTGGACACGTGAGCCCAATAACGAGGCGTAGTTTCCTGCAAAGTGGTTGGTACGTTAAATTTGTTGTTTGAGTCTGCAAAAGATTGCATTGGTTCTGATAGTAGATTCGAACCAAAACTTCTCCAATACCTAATAAAAACACAACACTCAGAGTGACAGGCCTTGGAGAGCCATTCAATTGGCCCTTCTAAATTAGTATAGTCGATGGATGTCCCTTTCAATCTTATTGCAAATTTTTTAAGAGAGACAAACATGGGTTAAGCCATGAGAGCCACGAAACTGGCGTACAAGATATGATAGTTTTTGTCAAATGTAGGTTTATCCTTTATAAGCTCGAAAACTTCTTGACCGATTGATTTGAAATGTTGATGTTTAGAAATCTGTCCCCTATTTGTTATCTATTGGCGAGATTGGCCTATACAATTCAACTTTTTAATATGGAATAACTGGGAACAGGCGCGAATCCAGAAAAATATTTCAGGGGGGTTTTAAAAAGTAATTCTTTAATATTTATAAAATGTCTTTTAATTTGTATGTATTTTTATAGTCGATCCAAATATTTCGGGGGGTTTCAACCCCCAAAACCCCCTGGATCCGCCACTGACTGGGAATGAACTTTGCAAACTGACGAGTGAAGAATGCTAAAGAAGAAAATGGCCATGAATAAGTCACACGTTAAGAAAACCACCAATCAAGATAACAAGAATGGCTCTTAACTCGAGTCCCCCAAGAGAGCAGAAGTCGCAGACAATCGAAAAATATATGACGGAAGTCGAGGTTAGGTATAAGTACAACAACAACAAACAACAGCTTCAAATCGAGTCAGATGGTAAAGCCTTGTTGAGACCCTATGCTGGAAGCATAGCGAAATGAGTGAGGGGAGAAAATCTTCTGAATTATAAGTCAGTCATCATTGTAATTTGGCAACTCTATTAAGAAAAACTATAAGGTTGGGTTAAGCACAGATCGCACTTCCACTCGGAGGCCGCAATGACCCATTGTGAATCCTTCTTTGATTCCTCTGGAACTTATCAGCAGTCTCTCTCTGGGAGTAAACCAGTTTGACCGCTTAATGAAATAGAAAATGTTCGAAATTTCAACTTTTTTCGCGTCAGCCAGGTTCCTTAGGAATCTTGACCCCAAAGTATGGAGTCAGCGTTCCTGCAAAGACGTGCAGTGGTACAGACAGTGTTGTTTTTCTTATACCTCTACTTGTATTTATGAAATTTTATATTTGTGTAGAAATACTTTTTTTAGCAGTTAAACACTCAGACACGTGTTATTTCACTGTGCTTTATAGTTCGAATGGCTTGAGCCACAATTCACCAGAATTTTTTATTAACCATAGCTTTTTACTTTACACTCTAAACGATTCACTACCAACATTTATTAACACTTCCTTATTAATATTTTAAGATAGCTTTTTGCTGTTCACTCTAAGCGATTCACAACCAATAGTTATTAACTCTTTTTTATGAAAGTTTCAAGATTTCAGAAGCATTTATAAGACTTTAGTACTGATGTCATAAACAAACAAAATTACAAAAAGTTGCATTGATTGACGTCTGAAAATTGAAAAAAAAAAAATTAATTGATTTAGCTTTTAAAAAGTTGACGCATGTAAGTCACTAAATTTATGCTCGTACCAAATATTTTTGAAAACTACACACTTTGTAATTTGAACACATTACTTAGGTACACGTATTGAATTTTTTGTATTTTTTTAATTTTATTTTGTACTTTTAATTAATTGATTTGTTCTCGCTGTCAATTAAATTTGTCAACCGAAATGCTCCGATGTTGTTCGGACTCTGCTTTAGCTGCTCGCTCACTCAATTTTCAAAAGCGTTGACTGGATTGTTTCGTGTTATCTTATCAACAAACACACACTTGGTAATAATTGCAAAATAAACAACATTAATTTTGTGAATATTTTATTTTAGAGCAAAAAAAATGAAGCAATGAAAAACTTTCTGGAATACGAGTGGCACAATAGATTAAATTTTCTGCTAATTTTATTGCAAACGCACTCATGTGTGTTTGTATGTATGGACGGACGGCCGGACGGACGAGTGTTGTATATGTAACGAATCGTGTGAGTTTTAATCGCAATGCCTAATCAGCGACCTCAAGTGGGGACTACGAGTACTGAGCATTGATTGATGATTGATGATTGACGAGCATTGATTTTCCCGTTTATGGTCGGAGCTTTCAATTGTTGACTATCACTTCATGTTGGCAGCGATCAGGGGCAGCATTTGGTGGCTGCCAGTTCGATACCCAATGCAGGGTTTTTTTTTGTAGAAATTCATTTGGCAAGTAATGTCCAGCGAAAATTTCCTCAACACCTGCCAAGTAATGAGTCAATTTCCTGCTTGCATAAGCCAGGTGAATGGCAAAGGGACAATGGAAAAATTGCACAAAAGGCCACAACAAAAAGACAGAGAGACAAGTTTGCAGGAAGCGCAAAAACATGCAAAATCATTTAATTTTAATACAAAAAAAAATCATTTAACTTTAATACAAAAAAGTGTTTTCAATTTGAGTTACTCATTTAGTTAAGTGAGACTGTTTGTGTGAGAGCCTTTGTGTGTTTGTATGAGAGTGTTTGGCTGGCTGGCTTCACAGCCATAAGCGCAGTTTGCATTGCGACTCAACTTGCAACTTGCATTCTTTTGCGACCGAAGACAATGGCACAAAGCGCAACGTAATGCAATACAACAGGGAAGCGTTTGAGGCGAAACTTTCAACTGACGCGCCATTAAAATGCGCAACGACGACGCGCTAATCGGAGGTGTGACTGAGTAACGCAACGCGTAATGAGGCGTCAAAAACGGATTTCGAGATTTTGCCATTTAGCGTAACGAGACGCGAATTTTTTCCTTTCGAAGATTTTCTCTGTTTGTCGTTGTCACTGTTGCTGTCGTTGTCGTTGTCAGGCACGTACGGACACGCATTGCGGAAGTTACATGCCGGGCATGAAAATTGTATGAACAAATTATATTAAATACTTAAGTTGTTGTTGTTATTGGATTTGCATGGCAAACAAAGTGATTGTAGGGTGTGCTGGTTGTCACCAATAGACCGAAAAGCAAGTGAAGGGTAAATAATTGAAAAATTAATAAATATTACGTAATCGAAATGAACGCAAACACGTCGATGGGCATTGATAACAAATTCATTATTATTGAGTTTTATTAAAGATTATTTTATTTTATTTTAATTTGTTTTGTTTTATTTTGTATTATATTATTTTAATTTATTTTATTTTAAATTAATTTATTTTATTTTATTTTTTTCAATTAAATTAAATTTCATTTTTTTATTTTTTATTTCTTTTTATTTTATTTTATTTTATTTTATTTATTTTATTTTATTTTATTTTATTTTATTTTTTGTTTTTTTGTATTTTCAACTTAGTTTTTAAACTAATTCTGAAGCAGACACCGGCAGAAATATCCGAGGCAATGGCGAACTTAGGTACTTAGAATATATTTAAGAGCGGCGCAAGTACTATAACAATGACTTGCAAGCCATCGCTGTGCTTTCAAATACTGCCGCTCTTCTTCACTTTCACTACAAAACAAGCACTGCAGTGAAGGAAGCTTTTGATATTCATACAAATACTGCACGAAACGACAATAGAACTTCAAGCACCTTGAAGTATAGAACAACACTGAAGTAGAACAACATTGAAGTAGAACAACACTGGAATAGAACAACACTGAAGTAGAACAATACTGCAGTGGAACAACACGGAAAAAGAACAACACTGAAGTAGAACAAGACTGAAGTGCAGCACTGAAGTAGAACATTTTCAAGCATACGGTGTTTTGTTTTGCACGATCGGAGTAGCTGATGTTTGTTTTTGGTATTTTGTATGGAATCTGGGCTGCATTTCAAGCATTACAACAACATTAATGTAAAAAAAACGCAGGTTTAAAACATGTTTTTTCGATATTTATTTCTGTTTCACTCGTTGTGAAGTAGAAGTTCTGTTTCACACGGTGTGAAGTAGAAGTTCTACTTCACTCCATGTGCTTGCTATGATTTACCGTTACTTAACTTCATTATAGCTTTCTGTTTTGATGTTTTGTTTCGCAACAGAACACAAGAAACTGTCGCTGCTGTAGCGAAAAGGTTTTGGAATGATGCAGTGCTTGCTTTGTTCCAGAATAGAACTATTGAGCATTTGATTTTGCTGTCATTGCGACACTGAAGTACAGTACTTGACAGTACTGTGCAGTAGTGAAGTGTGCCAAATAGGACATTTTGTGCAGCTATTTAGTATATATACAAAAAGTGCTATCATCATTGCAATGTAAACAGATTTTAATTTAATTTCCAAAACACTGGCAAGTGTCATCGGCGTTGTAATAACAAACAAAAGTAAAGTCAACCTTCTGGTTCGCTGCCTACGCTGCGAAAACAAATTAAAATCATAAGCGCAAGATAACTGCCGGATCATGCAAAAGTCCACTCATAATAGCAACGATCTTTCACACTCCACAACTTAACGATCACAACGAGTTCAGAGTCAACACGCAGTGAGCTGCTCGTCATTAAGCAGTGACGGCAATTTATTCGCTGACCCTTTACGGCCCGAAAAGGCTAATTTGTACAGGTCCGGCGGGATTTATAATTTTCTCTAGCAAAGAAAAAAAAAACCAGCACCGCATTTTGCATTTTGCGCTCCTCACTCAACACTCAATTTATTGCTTTAATTTGCTCGTAAATTTTGTCTATTTTCACATCGATTATTCTTTCCTGCTTTTACTGTTCGGGGAAATTTTGGCAATGAAACATGTTGTCGGCCTGCAATTTTGGCAATTGAACTTTTACAATGAATGAAATCATGTAATTTAAATTAATTGCCAACATGTTTGCATAATAAACCCAACTTTTGTAAAAGCAAATGCGCACACAACAAATTTAAGGCGCATTTTAAGTGCCCCGCCGAACTCCTAATAGCATCTAATGACCGTATCAGCATAACGAGACGCAAATCGAATGACGAACAAAACGACTATCATTTTGCCTCTAATGTCTGCCGATTTGTCTTAATTGCTAGTTGAACACTGGCGATTTCATTGCTGCGATTCGATTTTCTCCACTTACGCGATAAATTCGCCACATTAGCATTTCTGCATTTCTCCAGCTAAATGCAATCACCAGTGGCGTTGTTGGTGCTGGCGCTTTTCACTTTTCAATCTGGTGTTAATCTAATAATTTTCCGCTCATTATGGAGTTTGTAAACTGGAGCCTTTTGCATTGTTGTATGCGTTGTTGTATGGAAATAATTTAAATTCTATTTGCTTTTGAAATTTAATACTCTCGCACATTTCTCACACACGCACACACAGCTACGCTTACACAAACAAATTTTAATGGCACGAAATTTTCGCAGCTGCTAAAAAATTCTAGTTAACACTTTTATTTAAAAAGCGGGCAAGGTTTTTTTTTATTTTTTTGGCACCCAACATGCCGTGCGCTATGACACGCCATATTGACTTTATTAATCGGTTTCACTCATTCCGCTTATTTCGTGTTGCAAAACAAATATTTCAGTTGGCTGGAAATTTTTCCACTTGCCACCTTTGAGCAATCAAAAAACAGGCGCAAAGAGTGAGTAGCAAATTAGTTTGCAGTTTTAAGAGCGTGCAAAGCTTTTCTAAATATGAGGTTAGAATAATATTTTGCACTTTTATTTGTGTTCTGCATGGTTTCAAATGTAATGTGTGGGTGAAGTTTGAGCGCTGGCGTGTTAGCAGATAGAGAGGAAAATTTGTTTCCAAAAAATTTTGCACACAGGTGGATTTTTTGCTTTTGTGACATTTTGTGACAACTTATTTAAGTATTTCAGTGGCCTAGATGTCAAGGCTGGACTTCCTTTAGTATAAGAATGCAAGATAGAGCAAAAAATAATTTGTGACACATTGTCACATAGTTGAACTTTTATGACATAATGCATATACAAATATTGTTTGACATCATTTTCTGCAAATTTAATATATTTGTACATATTGAAGCTGTTTGGCAGGAATAGTGTTGTTTTTTTACTATGAATTTCAAAAGCATTGGGAAAAAATAATAAACCTATGTCGGTAAATGCTAGTTTTTAAGTTTTTATACATTTTTGAGTGACAATGTGTCGTAAGAGCTATGATAAGTCATCAGCACGGTCTGTGACAATGTGTCACACGATCTGTGACAATGTGTCACACGATCTGTGACAGTGTGTTAAGCTTTCCAAAGCAATGTGACAATGTATTAGTGATGATTAATATATGAATCCAGTAACGTTTTCAATGTGAAAAGCCAATACATTTAGAAAACGTCAAAATTATGCTAATAAACTATATTACAAAGTTATAGTCTCCCTAAAATTGTTAACAATTTTTTAAATCTCAAATTGTTGAGATCTTTTTCGACTGTCTGAAGCACATTTAGTTTCGTTTAGACATTTTTATTTATATATGTAGTACACAAATGGTTTCCGTTCTTAAAAAATTCAAAATTAAGTCCAAAACTCGTTGACATGCAATATTTACTAAGACTCCAATAGTTCTTACTTCTAACAAGCTATCCACAAATGACAAATTATTTACATTATCAAAAATTATCTCTAATGATACACAAAGTTGTTTATAGTTCTTTTAGCTAAGTTGTACATTAAAAAGTTTAACACAGTCCCATTCAAGTAAACTTCAATACTTATGTAAACTAGTATAGTATCAAAGAAGTATTCATTTGTGTGACAAGTTGACACAGACATTCTGAACTGATCTTTGAAATATTTAAGCTCCATAATCTTCAACTGTTCATGCAAAATATCCCATTGTTTGTCTTTTGTGACAATCACCTAAAGTGTGGGACACAATAAATGACAACTATTGCCACATGCAAGCACATAAATGCCATAAAATGCAATCTGCGTGTGCAGCAACATGTAGCTCGTGCTAAATCGTATCACATATCTTTAATTAACTACAATAAAACCTACGCAGAAGAAATGTTTCATGCCATGGCACACTTTTTTATAAACGTTGTAAGTGCGAATCGATAAAATCAAGAACGCAACTAGAAAGCAATGCCGACAGCACTCACATTTTGAAATTGTGCAGAGGAATTTGAAAAATCCTAATATAAACATAGTTAAAAATGTTAACTGCCCATTTCGGGCATAGCGAGAAAAAGAAATAAATGCAAGCGCGTGCCAGTCAAAAACAGTTGGAACGAAATAGAAACATGAGGAAAGCAGCCAAAGCGAAATCAATGTACGAAAGTGGAGAATTTAATTAAGCATTAATTGGTTATAACGATGGTAGAGGAAATGAAAACAAATAATGCATAATCACAACACAGCGGGCGGCCGATAATAGCAACAGCAGTCACTGGGAGTCAATACAACAAAACATTTGGCGCTAGCGAAGCAAAGCAGCATATAAACACACATACGAGCAATGAGGTGAAAAAATAACAACAACAACGGCATCAACAACAAGCACCAAAAAACGCGCACAGCCATTAACAAATGGGCAAATAAAAAAAATCAAGCAATCAACGCGGCGCACGCTGTCAAACTTGGCAAAATCATCCAAACAAAAGACTTAAGCGAGCAACTTCAAGCGGAATTTTTTCGTATCAACTTTTGTGCAGTTGAAATTCAACAGCAATGCGTTGCATGTTTGCCTAATTTACAATTACACAATGAAAGCAATAACAACAACAACAAAAACAACCAAAGCTGCCAAATGCCACAACAATTGAATTGTTAGCGTTGATAAATGTTGTTACTCAAACTAAAACTAAAGTGCGACAAGACAACAGCAAACAACAGCAGTTGGCTAAGACTCAAAATTTTGTACAATAACAACAATAATAGCAACAACATCAGTAGTAACAATAGTGATTAATTTTTTTTTTTTGTGATTTATGTGAAATTTCCTACATTTATACGTTGGCGTTTTGTGAAGATTTCATTTGCAGCAAAACGAACTGCAGATGCAGCGTTAAAAAATGTTGTTGTTATAGTTGTTATTGTATATGCAAGTCAATGTTGTAGTTGATGTTGTGTTGTTTGCTTCTGTTTTGTGTTGTATGTTGTTTGTTTTTTACTCATCAGCTGGGTTGGGCTCAAAATGATAATTAACATTTTTCACAACAACACAAAACACAGGTTCGTCTACAACAACAACAAAAATAAAGTAAATGAAATTTATTAAGCGCAAAAATTCCGCTATGCAGGTTAATTGAGCAATAAAAAAAAACAGCGACACGACAAAACGCAGCAACAGCGACAACAAGTTATAGGCCTCAACAACAACAACAATGACAGACACAAATGACAGGCGTCAAACATGGGCACATACACACACATACATACATATTACAGCAACAGCCGCAAGGCAAACAATGCTAATGTAACGGCCCACTGTGCAGCTTTCGGCGGCTATTGTTGCTGTTGATGCTGATGAACACCGCCAATGGGCCAACAACATTGACAGCCACATTAACAGCAATCGACAAGCTAAAGCAGCGACAGCAAATTGCAATTAGCAACAATTAAGCGATCTGACGCGCCACATCTTGCTGTAGTCTACCGCAGTTCACCAAAGACGATGTTTAGTGAAATAGCAGTGCGAGAAAGAGATATTGAGAAAATAAATGCTAAATATTAACGTAATTTTTCAAAGAAAAAGTTTGATAATTTGCACTATTAGCAACCCAACAGAAGGTCAAATGAAATTAATGAATTTCTTGGAGATTTACCAAAGAAATTTGCTTGGCATGTTGCAGTGGGACAGACGCGTCTGGGAGGCGTCTGTCCCACTGCAACATGCCAAGCAAATTTCTCCCGAACGCGGGCCACCAGGTGGCTGAACTTCACCAGAATTTTGTTGTTGTTGTTGTAATTGTTGTTCGTTGCTAGTTAGTTGAGCGCAAATGTTTATGTTAATTTTTTGCAAGTAAAAGTGTGAAAGTGTTTTTCCCTTTCCGTTCTGAGCGGAAATATTTAAACACAACATTTCAGCGCAGCGTTTAGCGCTCGAACTTGTTAGTCAAATGTGGTCAATCGGTACGTTGCACTATGGCCACATGTCTAAAATTTCAATTGAGCCGCTGCCTTTCATTTTTCGACTGTACAATTTCGTGTATGTGTATGTGTGTGTGTGTTTGTGTTATCGCTCTCCCTTTTCGCAGGCACTTCGCCGCTTTCCGGTCAACGTTTTGGCAGCGATTTCAATGCTTGACAGTAGTTTCACTTGTTGCTTTCAATCGCATGCGCACACCTCGCCGTATTTCGGTTATCGGCTCAAGCTGGCCGCAGGCAAAGCTGTCGCCGATCAACGGTGTCAGCCGAAAAGTGTGGGAAAGTGCGCGCTGCAATTTTTCGCTTCACGCTATTCATAAAACCGCAGGGCTGCGCGCCACACCAGAGCCCACACAAACCGGCCTTCAGTGCGGCACATAAGCCAAGCGTTACGTACGCAGACACAAGTGTATCTGTGTGTATGTACAACTTGCCCGCGAGCACTTGCAATCTTCTGCAACCCATAATCATCTCTGTGCATATTTTGTTGCTGGTTGCATTTTTGGACAAAATAAATATTTTATTTTTTTTTTAATTTTCCAGCATGCGGCAATTTTGGCAGCTCGTCGCTGTTGTATCGACCTGTGTGTGTTTGCGCGCCATAAATTCGCAAGCTGCAAAACAAGTTTATTGCTTACATATTTTGTGCTTTTCGATTTTGCAGCAACTTTTCTGCATTTTCAGTTTTTTGTTTTTATTTTTTGTCAGCATAATGTTGACCCACTTGCGTGCCGCTTCTATAGGCGCGCAATGCAATTGCATTGCATTTGGCTGCACTTGTCGTTGTTGACTTGTTGTCGCCGTTGCCAGCAATATTTGCCAACATTTAATTTACTTTGTCGTTATCGTCGTTAGAATTGCAGTGTTGCGTACGCTTTCGAAAGCGCCATTCGACTTCGATTGCCGCCTGTGCGTAGTAAACTTTTGGCTGAATTTTGTAGCCACCACAAATCGAACCTAAAACCTTTCAAATTGTAGCAAACTGCAAGCAGAAATTTGTAGCTCCACATTGTCGATCTTAGCCAATAGTTGTAGTTTTGTTTTGTCGCTGACCTTGAGTGGCTTAATGGCAGTTGGACAGGTGACGCGTTTTCAATATGCCGAACGAGACGAACTGCTCACAACTGTACAAACTTGTAATTTACAAATGTAAAACTGTACGTGCCAGTTGAATTGTCTGGCAATTAGTTATGGCATTTCACATTTTGATTTTACATATGTAAAACGTCGGCTGTAGTCAATAACAATGAATGATATTTTTATTTATTGACTTGAAAACTTTGTTGTTTTTGACTTGAAAGATGTTTTGTCTTAACTATAAGAAAGTTTCAGAGTATCTAAAATTTACTTAAGACGCTTTAGTTGGTTTGAGATCGCAATATTTTTGCAGCAAAATGATAGCAACTTAAGTTTTGCTTAGTCGTTGTCCAAATTTTTCATTCATCAACCAAACTCATCATAACATATTTTTATGTAATGTTATAAAATATAAATTTTTATTATATATACAGGGTGGGCGGTACAGTTTCTGCATACATCGTTTCAATTGTAATATAGTTCAAATTCTGATTGCTTGTTTTAGTTGAAAACGAAATGGGGAAATCCTCAATAATGTGATGTTTTGAAAATCATAAGCAATTCCCTCGTACATCTACAGCGATTTTTCTGCAGGACGGTGCGCAATGTCATACGGCGAAACAGTCAATAAGTGCTGCTAAAAGTCTACTTAAGCTAGTATGGGCAGACTGGCTGGGAAATTCGCCAGATCTTAATCCTATTGAACATATCTGGTCCAGGATTCAAGATTCAGTATTTCAGAGTCCAAAACCTGCCAATAGACTTCAACTTATTGAGAGAGTAAAACAAGAGTGGCATGCCACACCATTGGTCGAAGCGTCGGTCTTGTGCGAAAGTTTTCGAAAGCGAGTCCAAGAGTGCTACGAAAAAAATGGCACACATACACAATGTGAATGATCAATTGAATTTTGCTTGGATATGATTTAGTGGTTTAAAAAAAAAATTTTGAAAAGCAGTACAAATGATCCTTAAGGGGGTTTTTTTGGTATGCAGAAACTTTGCGCCCACCCTGTATATAGCTAGATAGATAGGAGTTCGTTCAGTTAGTGACCGTTTTGTGGTCGCTTCCTCGAATAGGTATTTCGAGTAAGGAGAGAATACTGTTCAGATCAGAGTCTTCTCGCACCATCGAAATATGTCTGCATTTTAATCTTATGTCCAACAGAATGGCTAGAAAGATAATTATTTAGACTATTCCCTAAGAACTTTAGTCTTTTCAGTCCTAAAAAGCGCAGCGGCATAGAAAATATTGCAGTTTTTAATCTCCTGCAGCTCCTGCAAAATGAATTGTGATCCCCAATCTCACCTTCTAAGAGCAATTAGCTAGTGACCCGTGAAAACTTCTGTCAGCCTAGAGACGTTCTTATAAGACGGAAGTTGTAGTGTGAGCCACTCTGCCACTGAAGAGATTTGGTCACCCACTGTCCACTTGACAGCTCACCAACCTCAGCAAATCTCTAGTCTCTGACTAAATTGGATTTCACTACAGGGTTGGCGAGTACCTTAATGTCTGTTTGGCTGTCGAAGGAGATGTAAACATCCGTCCGTTGCTATAGGAGAATCCTATGAACTTTTTTTATTGCCTAAACTTCCACTTGAAAGACACTTCAGAGATCTGGCATTTGAAAGGTTTTTTCTACCATCAAATCACTGAAATACACCCCTGTCTCAAACCTCACAGTTCATCCTTGAACCCTCTTTGTATAGGGGGAGACTCCTGCCTTCGTAATAGCGGCTAATTGCTAATTGCTTCCACTCCCATCTGAAAGGAATGAGCATTGTAACCTTAACATCAACGTCGGCACTATTTATTATGTAGTTCATTAGCTCGCTCACGACCACTGAGATCTTTACAAGAATGCTACTGTATCCGTACAGTCTTTCTGCCCATTGAGATAATTCTCTTATTCTCAATGCACTCCAAGTAGTTGTCCGTTTTTTAACACTAGAATGACCGCAAGTTTTCCATACCTACAAAGACTACATACGTGGGCAGTCCGATAAGTACTTAGCCCCACCGCCCGATGGTGCCACTATCGTAAGAGAAATTTACTATCGTGTAGTACATCCTAGTAGAAGGCTACTGTCAAAATTTCAGACATATTGGATTTGTAGTTTTGTTTTGACCGCGTGTGGAAACGAACGTGTCCGCGGATTTTAGAAAAATGGAAAAAGAGCAATATCGGTCGGTGATTCGCCAAACTGATCGCATTAGGCTGCCCCATCCGGCGTATTCTCCAGATTTGACCCCGTGTGACGTGTTTTGTTTCAAAACTTGAAAAAGTCACTCGCCGGACAGAAATTTGAGTCGAATGAGGAGGTTATCGCCGCCACGGAGGCCTCCAGAAAACGTATTTTTCAGACGGGTTAAAGAAGTTGGAGCATCGCTGGGTCAAGTGTATCGAGTTGAAAGGAGACTACGTTGAAAAATAAATCGCCACTTTTCCAAAATTTTCGTTTTTTTTTGTAGGCTAAGTACTTGTCGAACCACCCACGTATTACATCCGCTGATATCTCGCAAAGTGCACATTGGTTTACGTTAATTGTAGAATAATTGTAGAATCCTTATCATAGAACTTATTGTAGAACCCGATAAAAAACTAAAAGTCATCAAAGCAAAAGTTTATAGAAATACTAAATAAAATACTGATATTTAAACTGAAAAACCATCAAAATGACTGCAATGATCTTTTCAGTGTTAAATAATTCAATTGACAGCTGATGAAGTAGTATGTTTAATCCCTCTAAACCCGAATCACGCTGTTCTCTGCAGCAAATTAGTTAATGTTATAGTTCCTTTTAAGCGTAGGCCTCCAAAAAAATGCTCTGTACAAGAGATTTGATCGAAATATAGTCTTGAACCATTGTCTTAAACCGGTTGTAGATCCCATCTTTTACCGAAAATCTGTACCATGACACCAATGCTATCTTGGCTTCCTCCTGTATATTGCTTCCAGCTAAATTTGGTGTCCAGTATGACTCCAAGAGACTAAGCCTCTGGGAAAGACTAAGTGTATTATTCACATCACTAAAAGTCATTGAGCTTTGGTATTTGACACGAAGGTATTTTCTATTTCCTCGTAAACGGCAACAGTTCTGTGCTGTTTGGGTTCACCTCAAGCAGTCCAACTGTTCAGAGTCCTTAGAGCACCTTTCAGGAATCCACTTATTGTGTCTGGGAGGGGCTCTGTCATCAATATAACAGTGTCATTGCCATACGCAATTCCGTTGAACCCACTTCGGATCAGAGTCTGACTACCTAACTTCTCTCTAAGTCATTTAGCTAACTCCTCATATAGCTAACTCAGCAAATCATATTTGTTGCGATAATTAGAAATTCTTCGTATTTCGAAAACCCACAATGCTGGTCTGTTCCTCTAAAACCAATTCTATTGCAATAATAGAAAAAAGTTTACCTAGAGGCCACATCGACCATAGGGAGTTAGTTGATGAAATCTGCCATACCCCGTCGTTGGCGTTTCCTCTTTCGAAACGCACAACACAAAGGTTGCGCTAATAATTCATGCCGAACGACACCAACTGCCGAGCTACCAACAACCGCAAACCGAGGTGACGTTCCTTTTTTTTTGTGCTGTTTTCGAAATTCCAAAAACTAATACAAAAACAACAATTACCTATCTATATGCAAGACGCTCAAAAAGTTGAGCAAACAAGCAGCAAAATCAATAATGGACAATAGCGAAAACAACAAAAAATAGTTAATTGAAAAGCGTAACAGCAGAATAAATAAAAAATCGAACGAGGCAAACGAAACGTAAACTTTGGCAAAAAAAAACCAAAGCAAAGTAGAAAATATTTAAAAATTTTCTCACGTAACAAGTACACTAGCCAGCAACAACAACAACAACAGCAAATACTGACCGTAGTTGTGGAGCTGCAATAGCAACAACAAAGTATACGTGTATACATATAAAAGATATAAGCAATTTGGCTTTTGTTTTCGTGCATTTTTCTACCAACTTCTGCACACATAGAAAGAGATAGACGCGTCGCTCGTGTGTGCCTGAACACGACGTTGCGGGCAGTGTGGTGTCCCGCTTTTTTTGCAATTCTCCACAATCAAAAACACAACAATTTAAAGGCTACAACAATAAACAGAAGAACCGCAGCGACCGAAAGAAAGAACGAGCAACAAATCGACAGCGAAGCAATGGCAATAAAAACAAAGAAAACGTCAACCATGGCGACGGCAGCGTGCAACAGCAGCGGCAACATGCAATCAAGCAACGGCAGCGACAACGGCGGCAAATATTGGCAATCAACCTTGGCTAATGGCCGCGCCGGCCACATTCATTTAGCGGCGCGCACGCCGCCCCGGCCGATACCTTTTAGCCTTTGCGAGTGCAGTCAGCCCGTCGCGCCGTTCGTGTCGCCGCCACATGTGTGTCTGGCTGCCTATGGAATTGGCTGCTCGTTCGCCCGTCACTCGGTTTTATGCCGCCCGAGCACACACACACACACATGCAACGGGCAACATTTGTTGCCAATAACTTAATGGCGTCTAATGGCAATTGTTGCAGTTGCTTGCTTGCTTGCTGCTGCTGTTGTTGTGTGGTTATTGCTGTTGTTGGCAATGTTTATGGCGGTTGCCAAATGTGTGGCACGTTATGCTGTGGTATGCAACTCATTCACTTGTCAACAACAACAACAACAACAATAATTGTACTAACTGCAACAACAACCATTGCAGCTCCTGCATTTTTTCGGCTCTACTCGTACTGTGTGTGGTTTTTGTTGGTGCGGTTTTTGCTTTGGCCCAAAGCGGAATTTGTATTTGCGTTTTCGTCTCGTACGCTTTTCCAACTAATAACTTGTGTTTTTTTGTTGTTGTTTTTTTTTTGTTTTTTTTTTGGTCACATTCTAGTCGCAATGGCCATAAGGCTGACGTGCATTTATTAGTCCACATGTGTTGCAAGCGTGCAGCAACTGTTCGCATTTAGAAATGTGACTTTTGACTTTTTTCGCGCCACTCGCGCACTGGCCGGACACACTCAACGCCAACAACAACTAAATGACAACCAAAACAAATTTATTCCCAGGCCTTGGGCCGCGATTTCAGGCTGATAAGTTGGAAGTGGGAGGGGCGAATGAATTTGTATCAATTTTATGATTATGTGAAAATTTTGTAGATTACAAAACAAAATACTCGTTGTGGCAAAAAGTTGAGCAATGTAATGTTTCCAGTGCTGTGTTGAATAGTGTTTGAGGCGAATTTAAGTGAGTTATGTGGTTGGCTTGGAAAAATATGAAAGATGTCTTCATTTTCAAATGCCGGTTGGTTATTTGAATAGAATGTAAAAGTTCAATTTTTCACTGAGGGAGGTTTGACAAAAATTTAAATTAAAATTTTTTTAAGGATAATTCTTTCTTTGAACAGTAGTTCAAATAGACAAATCAATGTCGAGTTACAAAAAAAGGCAAATTTCAATCAATAAGCACAGAGACTTTTGATATCATAAACTAAACAATGGGAGCATTACATCCATGAAACACGTCTCGGTGAAGGTACATAAAAATCGAGAAAAACTTAACTTCTGGAAGGTACCTTACGTTTATTTTGCATACAAAGTAGCACAATCTTCAATCCCAATTATCAGATCCAAAGTTAACGACTTATAAATAACTGAGCTTCTTTTTTCCGGAAATTTCAGACTCAATAGCATCCTATGAGCAGACAAGTTAGGGACATAGAAATAGCTAAACTTCTACTTTACAGAGATTTCAGATCCAGTAGAAGGCAACGAATTCTATAAGCAGACAAGTTACGGACATAGAAATTGTGGAACTTCTACTTTCCAGAGATTTCAGACTCAAAAAATGGCAACGAATGCCGGGCAAATTACGGAATTAGAAATCGCTGAGCTTTTACTTTCCACAGATAAAGAGAACAATTACAGACATAAATATCATTGAGCTTCTACTTTGCAGAGATTTCAGATCTAGGAGAAGGCAACGAATTCTATAAGCAGACAAGTTAGGGACATAGGATTCGCTAACCTTCTACTTTCCAGAGATTTCAGACTCAAAAGATGGCAACGAATCCTATAAGCAGACAAGTTGCGGACATAGAAATCACTGAGCTTCTATTTTCCGGAGATTAGGAGAAACTTTACGGATATAGAAGTCACTGAGCTTCTACTTTCCAGAGATTTCAGATCCAGTAAAAGGCAACGAATCCTATAAGAAGATAAGTTGCGGACATAGAGATCACTGCACTTCTACTTTCCGGACCTTTCAGACCGAAAAGATGGCAACGAATCCTATAAGCAGACAAGCTACGAACACAAAAATCACTGAGCTTCTTCTTTCCAGAGATTATGAGAAAATTTACGGACATAGAAATCATTGAGCTTAAACTTTCCGGAGGTGCTACTTTCCAGAGATTTCAGGCCGAAAAGATGGCAACGAATCCTATAAGCAGACAAGTTGCGGACATAGAAATCACTGAGCTTCTATTTTCCAGAGATTAGGAGAAACTTTACGGATATAGAAGTCACTGAGCTTCTACTTTCCAGAGATTTCAGATCCAGTAGAAAGCAACAAATCCTATAAGAAGAAAAGTTAAGAACATAGAGATCACTGCACTTCTACTTTCCGGACATTTGAGACCCAAAAGATGGCAACGAATCCTATAAGCAGACAAGCTACGAACATAGAAATCACTGAGCTTCTTCTTTCCAGAGATTATGAGAAACTTTACGGAGATAGAAATCACTGAGCTTCTTCTTTCCAGAGATTATGAGAAAAGTTTCGGACAAAGAAATCATTTAGCTTCAACTTTCCGGAGATGTCAGACCCAAAAGATAGCAACGAACCCTATAAGCAAACACTTACGGACATAAAAATCGATAAGCTTCTACTTTCCAAAGATTTCAGACCGAATAGAAGCCAGGAAGAAGAATAGAAGGCAACACATTCTACAAGAAGAAAAGTTGCGGACATAGAAATCACTGAGCTTCTACTTTTCAGAGATTTCAAAGACAATGGAAGGCAGAACGCCCTAAAAAGAAAAATACACACAGAAAATCCGAAAAATCTTAAAGGCTTATAATGAAGATTTGCTATTTGTTTGTAACATAAATTGTTGGGTGGGTCGAGATTCAAACTTCGACCCTCAGGCTGGCGGTCCAATTTGTGTTGCCAGCAGTATGAATATTTAATTAGGTTAGGTAAGACAGGCAGCTTGCTGGTTTCTAAGCAGCCTCGGAGTCCTCAAAAGACCCATTGTGATGCACGAAGAAAGTGTAGACAAACCCCTATCATCCTGTGTCCGCTGTTGACTTAGACCAACCTGATCGTCAAATGAATAATTAATTAAATATAAATTTCAAGATAGTTTTCATTGAGCAACATCGAGTTTTTAATTTCTAGCAAGGCTTCAGCGTGAATAAATTTTGAAAATTAATCAAATTTATTTTTCATTGACCAACATTGATTATATCTTTAATCCAACAACACACTTCCACACGGCTCAACTCATTGACAGTCAACGTCGAAACGGTGCGCCCAAAAATAGCATCCAACCATCCCGGCAGCGCCACTCCTCCGGCGCGCAGTTAATTACTTTTCGCAAGATGCCAGTGTGGCCAAGCGCTGAAAAGCCAAAATCCAATCAATGGCGCACATGTCGCCCGCAACGTAGACAACGTCCAGTGTGGTCTGTCGAAACGGCCAATTAAAATGCAATACACACCGCAATTTGGTTGCCACATTCGGCATGTGTGGAATGGTGGAATTTCTGTTGCACCAACTCCAGCGACAGGGAGTCGTCTCAACGGCGCAGGGCAGCAGAAAATTAGTAACGAAATTTTCAGCGGCGCATTGACACAATTTCCGATTGAGACAAACAAAAACCAATCACAAAAGTATAAATGAAATTCAACAGCAGTAGCGTGAAATTTCAATTATAAACAAAATTGTGCATGGCCATTCGCTGTCGACGTTGCGCATGCGCGCTGTCGCCGTCGTCGTCGATGTTTGTTTAGTAAAATTTATGCGTTTGCCATTTTGGTTGATTGTTGCCAATTGTGTTGGAATAGTTGGGCAGTGTTGTTGGTTGGTGTGTGGTTGTTGCTATTGTTGGTTTTATTGGCATTGTTTGAATGCATTTTGCGCGAGCATTGCATTCAATTTAGTTGATTTCGAGTTTTGAGCATTGAACGAGATGTATTGCTTCTATTTTTTTATTATTATTTATTTGTGTATATGCTGTGATTTGTAAACAAAGCAGACAATATTTTATGTTGTTGTTTTGTCATTCGTCATTAATGTATATGAGTTGTTGCTTTTGCTGTTGACAGCGTTGTTTGTTTTTAATTGGCATTCAAATTTCAATTGAATTTGAATTGAATTGAATTTCAGTTTCAATAAAATTTCATTGGGCACGTCCGCCCGCTTGTCGCAGCCGCCCATCCGCTCACGCGCTTTGTTCAACTTCAATTGTTGTGGCGAATTTCAATGCTGCCAACGCCAATTGAAATCGAAGGAGAACATCAGCGACGCACAAATGTCGGCAACATGGCAACTGCCAATCAATTGGCATTCATATAGTATCACTGTATACATATATACATATGTATATATGTAGGTACATAGATTTCCTTTGCGTTGTGCTATTTTCAGCGTAGCCATTAGAACGAGTTGCTTAGAATTTGGTATCAACTCACTTCGCTTTTTTTTCATAGTCTGAAAAGTTAGTTAGTAGAAATTTCACCAATTGCTAAACAATTGGTTTCGAAAAAATTACCAACTTCAGTGAATTTCTTCACAGATTTGTTTAATTGCTTTTGTGTTATAATTTCCAATCAACTCAAACCAGTCGGCCACATTTTTGCTACTGCAGAGTGGCAATTAAAAAAAGGGTTATTTGTGAAAACAGCACACTTGCTATTCAATTAATAATAAATAATTATTATTAAATTGTTTTCAGCTGCAATGCAAATGCAACTGGAAAACTTCAGCGTCATTAGGAGTTAATGACAGCCTGGTTTTCTTTGTCCACTCGCTGCTGACTCCACCGTTGCATGTGACACGAGATTGCAAAACGTAAGGAAATGCATAATTAAATGTCGCAAATGTGCAGAATATTACAAAATTGCGTCTATATGTAATCGCAACTAATCAGCATGTGATGGAAAATTGCATGACACTGCGTTGTGGCAGAGACACGTGGACCTAACAATGCAATTCTATTCTCATTACTGTAATTTTCATTTAATTTTGATTGAAAATTGATGCAATGATTTATGATATTTCAAACTAACAATGGAAAAGAACGAGACATACCAAACGGGCAAAAAGTGAAAAATAATCTATTGAAATATAGAAATTACTTTTGATCTTTAATTTTCTATGAAGTGATTGATTTTTCTTGTAGGAAAAGCAAGAAGGTTTAATTCAATGTGGAGCAGTTGCTTTCTCCATTTCCATTTGTGTATTGATGAGAGCAGCTAAATTACTTAGAATCAATAGTGTTCCAAGTATTGATTGGTCGTCTGTGGCTTCTAGTGTCTTATGTGTTTCAGTCAAATGCTGCAGACATTAGTCAAATTAGTCAAAAGTCATTCAAATTTGTCACTTACTCCCACCAGCTATGATGGGTTGCAGATTTTCATATCTATTAGTTGGACAATCATAAATATTTAGAAGAAATATATCGCAGCACATACATCATTCAAAATAAGCTCATCGAAGACAGCAACCCTTGCGTTTTCCAACAACATCTCCTACCGAGTAGCACGGAAATGGTTGTACACAACCCAGTAATAAACTTTTGCATACGGAGCTGTCTCCCCTAGCGGCTCCAGCAATAGGCTAATCACCCACTCTAGCAGAACTTTAATCGATTAACCCGAATGTGCTGGTACTCTACTTCTTTCAAATTTTACTAAACACTTTTTGAGCGATTTAATGTGAAGCATAATTAATGAATTACATTTTTTGAAAACATGTTTGTGCTGCCGGATTAACGTAACCAACGCAAAGCATTAATCATGTAGAGACGTAACCGAAGAGAAGAAAGTACAAGTAGACGTGGAAAGGATTAGGATCCACAGATGTACTGTTTTCGTTTTCCGCTTTGGTTTGTGTTTAATTTTCTCGAAGATTTTAATTCGATGTTTTCACTTTTCAGTGTTGAATTTCCTCGGCATTTTTAATTCAACTAAAAATAAATTCACTCTGAGTGAAAGTTATTTTTATTTTTAACATGTTTGCTAAAACCTGTGTTTTTTTCAAAACTGATCCCATAATATTTCACAATCTACTAAAACGATTGATGTGAAATTTCAGTATATGATAGTGGAGTTCACTCTTTATAGCATTTTAAATTTGCAATCTCTCGCTACAACTGCTTTCGAAAACATTGCGAAAACTCAAAAATTGCTACGATAACAAATTCACACCGAAAATGCTACGAAGGATGAACTCCGCTAATATATTTTTATATAAAGCACCAATCAGAATCGTCTCGATAAAAAGTTTTTAATTTTTTAGGTCATGAAGAAGATTAAAAAATCGAAGGTTTATTTGCAAATTTTCTTATATATCTTTTTTAATTTTACTAACCAAAAATGTTAACTCATTTGTCTGAGAAGAATAGAACAATTTCTCTTGAAGCACTGCTGCGAGACTTTCTTCATTGGAACAAACCATAGCTTCTTGAATTTTCTAGGTACTGAAATAATACTTAAGTTAATTTTTTAACTTAAAACATACATAAAAATACTACAAAAACATTTAAGAAAATTATAAAAAATCATTGAAAAATATCCAAAACTGTTGTTTTCGATATTCTTGTCTCTCCTCAAATTGTAAAGTTTTCAATAATTAAAAAAAGGCCTAAGCAAAATAAAATAAATCCTTAAACTTGAACACATTTCTAAAAAATTTGAAAACGCAGACTTTCCATGATTCGTATGTTACATTTTCTAGACTTAAATAAAAATACTACAAAAATATTTGTACAAATATATTTACAAAAAAATGCAATTGTATTTCTTATGTTACATTTTCTAGACTTAAAACATAAAAATACTAGAAAAATATAAAAAAAGACATGAAAAATCAGTAAATCATTAATTATCCAAAAATATTCGTTTATCCTTCTCTTCCTCTTAGAGTTTTCAATAATTGAGATAAACCCTAAGCAAAATATGAAAAATCCTTCAACTTTAGCACATTTGAAACAATTGTGAAAAACGCTAACTTCTATAGTTTATACATTAAATTTTCAGGACTTAAAACATGCATAAAAATACTACAAAATTTTTTTTAAAAACAAGAAAAACCATTAAATCTTCCTTCCCTCTTAGAGTTTTCAATAATTGAGATAAACCCTAAGCAAAATATGAAAAATCCTTAAACTTGAACACATTTCTAACAATTGCGACAAAACACAGACTTTCTGTAATTCTTCTAATTTGATTTAATTTTTTTAATTTAATTTACTTTTTCTAGACTTAAAACATGCATAAAGATAATATAAAACCATTTAAAAACACAAAAATTCATTCATCAATATCCAACAATAATCTTCTCTATATCCTTCTTTTCCCTTCAATTTTAAAGTATTTAAGAATGGAAAAAAGCCAAAGCAAAATATGCAAAATCCCTAAAGTCGAACACATTTCCAACAATTGTGAAAAACACAGACTTTTAATAATTTCCAATGACCAAAGAAAAACCCAACCAATTCTGGCGATAAGCGATACACGTGACTCGGTAGCGCTGAATCCTCGAAGCGGTCGTTGTCGGCGGCAGCTGGCACATTAGTGGTGAAATTTAATTAGTTCCATTAGTCACATTAGCGGC
This sequence comes from Melieria omissa, assembly GCA_963971225.1. NCBI lineage: Eukaryota > Metazoa > Arthropoda > Insecta > Diptera > Ulidiidae > Melieria > Melieria omissa. The sequence continues at coordinate 55,116,536 of OZ020267.1, read as the reverse complement.
AATCATGGACATAATTCGCAAAAGCGCCAAGCGCCAAGTGTAGCTGCTAATGTCGATGCCGACCAACAGCTGCACATGTGATGTGATTCATGCAAGAAAACTAAACAACTTGGCCACTAAACGTTTTTTCCGCAGCCAATTGTGAAATATGCATAAACATTAAACAAATCGCCGGCAATGGCAGATTTCAATAATGTACATTTTATATAACAAATATATATATAACAAATATATGTCTGTGTGTGTGTTTGCAATATGCAGATTGCAATAAGCACTTGAACGACAAATATTAAAACGTGACACGTGATTGTGTCGCAGCCAGGTGTGGGTTGTTGTCATTTGCTGCGGTCATTTGACGCTGTTTGCGTTTATGATTGTGGCCAATAAAATGCCAAATTGTTGCAATGCGTTGAACCATCGCAAGCGGTGTGTTTGTATTGAACTCACAACAATGTTGACCAGAGAGCGTAGTTGGCCAAATTTGCACGCGTGCGCGGCTGCTTTACATTTCATGCAAATCCAAATAAACAAACTGTTGAACAACATCTTCAACAATAAAAACAAAATAGTGTTGTCGAAAATAAACACGAAAATACATAGAAGCGGCACGAAAACACTGTTCAATGTGTCGTCCGAAACAATTAGCCAACCGTTCGTTCAACGCGTCATGCGCTTTCAGTGCGTTCATCAATCAATCATTCGATTGGCTTAAAATTGAATGAACATGCCTTGATTTGCATATTTCGCTAAAATTCAATACGAATGTTTTGAGCTGAAAAATGTTTGCGCGCGCACTTAACACCGAATAGTGAGAATTCTTGAGAATTTCACTTCGGGTTCAGTTCTTCAACAATTTCCAAGAAAACAAAGAAAAAACAAACAAATTTCAAAAATAAATATTTTGTGTACAGTGACAAATGAAATTTTTGTAATTTTTCGCTATAAATTGAGACAATGGATGATATTTTTTGTCACTGAGCAGATGTCCAACAACTTTTTGAAGAAATAAAAGTAGTAGTAGTAAATAAAAGTAGTAGTAGTAACTAAAATAGTAGTAGTAAAAGTAGTAGTTGTAGTAAAAGTAGTAAATTATTGTTTGTTTGGTTCCATTTCAAGTTAAAATATGTGCGTCAGCAACACCGAAGCATCAAACTTCAGCGCTGCACACAGTTGACACAGTTGTTCTGTTAACACAAATTGGACTATTTTTAGATTTATTTACGCTTAAACATTTAATTCTTAATTCAAATGTTGAAGCTATTTATAGACACATTTTATAAGCGTAAAAGCGTTTTTTTATTTGTATCACAATATTTTTGTTATACTGTGACATGTATGTGGCGCAATTAGGAAGTCTTCTAACAACCCATGATCCGCTTTGCTCTTTGGCTATGGAGTCCATACAGGACCTCGGGCCTGTATGAGTTGAGTGCAAGTTTTATCGGAGTACTATCTCTCCGTCGAGCGAGTAGCAGATACTCAAATCAGTAGCAGAGACTCACATGACTACCGCGAGTATGGTTGGTTAGTTTTTTGAGTGGTTGCTTTCATAGCTAAGTAGCACAAATTGAACATACGATTTTGATGCCTCGTCCTTATTTGTGTTAGTATTGGCTGGTATATATTCAAATAAATAATATGAAGTGTCTTCTTTCTTTTCTTGATTTTCTTTTTATTTAATTTCCTTGATTAATTCCACTTGGTGGGATCGAGTAAACGTAGAAGCTTTCTAAACTTCATGCTTGAAATTTTCATGTGCGCAGAAAATGTAAAAAAATTACATGAAATTTTGGCCGAAAAAATGTGAAGATTGAATTAAGATTCATGTATAGCCTCTAACATAATTAAACTGTTGTCTTTGAGTATTAAGAATACACAATAGTTGCAGTACAAGAACATGCAATACAAATGTTCCCATTTTGGAGCATAAAAAAGTTTTGAGGAATCTACAAAAGACGGCGTAGTTAGCATTAAATCCCATGTGGCTATCTTCCAACTGTATTCTTGTTAAAGAGCCATTGCTTTCTTATAAAAAATCAGTATGCATCATATCACTGAAGTATAAACAACATACTTCTTTGAGTTTTAACCATGTCAACCTTTGTATCAACAAAACACAATTCGCGAAAAGTGCTCATCTTTTTCCACGACAACGTTCGTCCACATGATAAAAATGTTGTCAAGCAAACCTTGGAGATATTTCAAAAGGATGTCCCAATCCTTCCATCCTATTAACCAGACATTGCTCCTTCCGACTACCACTTGTTCAGGTCGATAACTGAAGCCCTGACCGAGCAGCACTTCTTACAAAGAAGCCAACAATCAGGTAATTTCTTGGATTGCCTCAAAAGACAAGAATTTTTTTCCGTATGCCCCCTGGCACGGTAGGCAGGAAGCATCGATAGGTAGCACAAAAATGTCGACAAAAACTGCAATATGGGTTGTATTTGTTGATGATTATAGGTGCAAAATTTAAATCGTTCGAATTGAAATCCTACCTGCTTCGAATCGGGACAATTTTTAACACAGGACAACAAACAAACACTTTTTTTCTGTTGCATGGAGTTTTTCTACTGTTTCTTACTAATTTGGGTGCGCTGATTTCGAATCTACCCTCCGATTTCTGCTAGCAGCTCTAGTTAGTGAGATATAGGTACCGTGTCATTTTTCCAGTTTTTCCTCTACTTTTTCCATATTCCGATTGACATGATTTTCACCTTATCGCGTTAACAACACCGCACGACTTCTTTTCCGATGCAACTCATTTTTATAAGTTTTAAAATGCCTCGGTAGTTGGACCTCAAAGTCGGAAAATATGGATATTAAGGCGTTTTCTTTGATGGTCAAAAACATACACATATTTTGTAAATCAATTAACGATTTGGTGTATAATGAAAGCCGACACATCAAGCAATACAACACAGCCAAATTATTTGGCGGAATACACATTCGCATCGAAATAATAGCAAAAATGTACCATAGCCATTTTCATCACATTTCATACCGAAAAACATTCCGTTACCAAAAACATTCGCTTGCAAGCGCATCAAAATATAAACGATTTCGAATTAACATCAACAACTTTTTAAGCTCGAACTTTTCAACCTACGCCTGACACTTGCCACAGTCAATCAAAGTCCACTCACAAAACTCATAACTCATTATCAAAAAAAGAACTTTGACGTACCAACGAGCACCTGTTCGAAAATCACAAAACGAAAAGAAACAAATGTGAGGCAAATTAGTGGAGTGTGTTGACTATTTTGAAGTTTAAGGTTAAAGTGCTTAAAGTGATTGTCGGGTGATTGTCAGTCAAATGGGCGCACCGCATGTCAGCACCATTAAAAAAATCAACAACTAACTATGCGAACGACAACAAATTAAATACACGAACGACAACTGAGAGCAAAAAACACGGTTAGCAAAATAAAAAGGGGCAGAAAAGGGAACGGGGAAAGTGTAAAATTGAACATGAATAGAGAATAAACGAACGAACGAGCTGAGTAGATGTTTTTTGTGCAAGTTATGCAACAGTTCCAGTGCTATGAAACATTCTAGAAATAGTTGGATATAGAAAGAGATAAAAGTGAAAATGTGTTGGAGAAAGGGAGAAGCACAATTGAACCTAGAACAGTGCTTACATAATCGCAGTCATTGGGCTGACAAAAGGAAAACGATTCAAAAGTATTTTGTATGGAGATAAAAAGTTGTCACTGCCATTAGGGCAACAAAATTATCTTCGTTCCTGACATTAAACAACGTAATAATTTGTGATTATTGTTGCCTGTTGTTGGCAATAATAAGAACTATTAAAAATTGCGCAATAAAAAAATATAATGGTCGACATTTAATGTGTCGACTATGAATGAATGACGTGTCGATAACTTTGTTCTGTCAACATTTAAACCGGCTCGTCGGCAATTAGTGCGAATGTGTATAAATCTCGGGATTTGCGCACCAACACGGCGAATTGCGACGAATTAAATCGGCTAATGCCGTCAGTGGTTGCCAATTCTTTGAACTTTGTATTCAAAAGTTAGCTTTACTAATATATACTTTTTTTTGTATCTTTGATGTTCTTAACAAAAAGTCATCATCGTCATAAATATTAAGGATTATCTGGTATTAGGATTTTCACAATGTGAAAGGTTAGCAGACAGACAACACTTTGGAGAAAGAACTTGCAGACAATTGTTGGTTTACTTTTTATATAAACTTTTATTTATATTTTTGCATTTTAGCAAAACGTGTTCATACTCATTTCAATTTCATTCACTGTTTTCGTTATGGCTGAAGGCATTTTTAATTTTTTCCGTTTTTGGTGCCATTTCCCGAAATGTGTCGATTACGTGCATTGCATTTCACTTGACACATTGTTTTCAATACTTGATTTGTGCCATTTTTATGACAAACAAATAATAAAAAGAAAATAAATGTACATTGAAAAAGAAAGACAAAAATAATTCATAAATCATTTTATGCTGTGCGGCAAACAAATTTTCAAGTGAGAGTTGTCGGCCTGCGTCATGTTGCCTTTTACATTTGTTTGCTTGCATTACGAAATCAATGCTGCTTAAGTGAAACTTGGGCGTTAACGCCAAGAAATTTGCATTGAAATTGCAATGCACTGAGGGCCACCAAACAACTTAACTTAAAAGTGAAACCAAGACGAAACGAAGAGAGATGAAATCGAAAGTACAAGGAATTTCATTTCAAAGTCGTTTTTGAAAGCAAAAAACTGAACATTTGTTACAGTTAAGAGTTAAAAATTTGAATTAACTGCAGTTAAAGTTTGGCTGGTATTTTAACCGAAAGTTAGCCATAAGTTAGGTCAATAAATTTATAACTAACTTCAATTGAAGCTTTGCTAGAATTATGTCTTTAAGATCAAAAGAACTGATCTATAAAATGTTCTTACTAAACTTACTGTTTAAGTCAAAGTTCAGGAAACCCAATAGTTTTTGAAGGACACGGCATGCAAAATGAAGGAAATCGCAATGAACGCAACAGGGTCCACGAATTCGACTTCCTTTCGCAACCTAATCTAAAAGCATAAGTTGAGTTGAACAATTAGCAACCAGCAAATTGAATGGAAAGAGTTGAAAGCAGACCAAAAATTTACTTGTTTCATAGCCTAAACAGCGAAATGATTTGCTCTGCGCAGTTCCAAAAAAATTCAAAAAAATTCAATTAAATTATTTTTTGTATGACAGAATGTTAAAAGTAAACGAAACTCCAAAACCCCCTCATCCATGACTTGTATGCCAAAAATATTCCTTTCATCAGCTTAGCAAAAATAAATTAAAAATCAACGGAAAAAATGTATTTGCTTTGGTTGACTTTTTCACAAAACAGTGATGTAAAAAAATAAATAAAAATAAAAGGTGCACAAAACAAATACAGTGGCTCACAGCTTATTTGATACAGTATCGGTTTTAAGATTGCAATTTATACAGCTGAAAAACTGAACAAGATATTGAAAAAATTTAAACGCCATTTGGAAGAATAAAATATATACTTCAACTTCACGAACTTAATTTTTTTCTCAAATTCGCCATTTAACATCAAATGACCCGAAATTAAAAATTCGACTAAATTTGAGATCACAGCTTATTTGATACAGTTCTATTCAATCGTAAAATTCTTACAAACTAGTGGTTTATTTGATATTTTTAACATTTAGTGTGGTAGCCTTTCGCCTTTTCAACAGCCTGGACTTTGATTGACATGGAAACGACAAGCTTTTGTGTAATTTTATGCCATTCCTTCTGTAATGCATTTTGCAAGTCATTCTTGTTTGATATTTTCTGTTTGCGAATATTGTTGTCCAGCAAGGCCCACAAATTTTCGATGGCGTTCAGGTCGGGTGATTGTGCTGGTGGTGCTATTACGTGGGGCCAGTTCCAAATGAGCCAGGTTTTCCCAATATACGACGTATGCTTTGGGTCGTTGTCTTGGTAAAACCGAAAGTTTTCGCGTATACCAAGTTTCTCGGCACTTTGAAGCAAATTGGTTTTTAATATACTGAGGTACTTATTTTTGTCCATTATTCCCTCAATTAAATCCAACTGGCCCACGCCGGTTGCGGACATGCGGGCCCAAACCATCACACTACCGCTACCATGCTTAGCAGTAGCTTTCAGGTTTTCTTTGTTAAGTTCAGTATTTGGTTTCTGCCAAACGTATGACAATCCGTTGGACCCCAAAACATTGAACTTGGACTCGTCCGCAAAAATGACGGTGTTCAAGAAGTCAGAAGTCTTGTCCATATGTTGTTTCGCAAATACAAGCCGGCTTTTTTATTTTTCTTGCTTATAAAAGGCTTCTTGCGAGCTACTCGGCCATTGAAATCATGCTCGCGAAGCACACGGCGGATGGTTTCAGCACTGCATGACTTCCCCAATTTATCCTGAACTTCAATAGCTAGCTTTGGGTCCGATAGCTTCGGGTTGACCTTTACTTTACGGACAATATAACGCTCGTCAGATTCATTGAATATTATGTTTGGTGCAGTTCTACCCTTATCTTCCACCCGATTTTCATGTACAAAGCACTCAATGATATGCTGCACTGTAGATGGACTCATATTAACAAGTTGAGCAGTTTTCCGCACTGATTGCCCGTTCTTGTAATGGTGTAGGACCAGTTCACGCTGTCCAATTGTTGAGCGACGACCCATTTTTTTTAAACCGCTTATTAACACTTGAGGTTGCGAAATTGGACTAAAAATTTCAGAAAACTAGTTAGGAACATTATTGAAATGACAGAAAAATAAAAGTCGGCGTGAAGATCGGCTTGTAAGTGCAAACAAGTGCCTGAATCAAATAAGCTGTGAGTGGAATTTTCCTTGCGATATTGCTATTCGCTCTTTGCGAAGCGAGGAGGAGTCTTTTTGCAAATTAAATTTTTTGGTAAAAGTTCGTAGAAAAACCGTCTACAATCCTGTATTCAAATTTTTTTTATAAACTTCTTAAGTATGAAGTTACTGCATTAAGCAACTTAAAATAGGTACTGTATCAAATAAGGTGTGAGCCACTGTACATATAAATAATTCATTGGTATAAAAACAACAACAACTAAATTTAAAAATCACTAATATATCATTAATGAAAATTTTACAACAAAACCGAAATTTTTTCAGCTTTGAATGTAAGTAATTGAAGAAATGCGAAGACAATATTTGCTACTTATGACTTGAGTAAAATTAATTTAAATACATAAAAATAAATATGCAAACATAAAATTTATGAAAAAAAAAGCATTGTGTCGGTGAGTTCTTCTGAACGGGTTTCTATAGCTTTTCGCCGCATGGTGCTGTGTCACACATCGATGGGCAAAAACACATTCAGGCGATTATTAATGCGTAGAAAGGCAAAACAAACGTCGAAAGAGACAGCCAGCTGGTTAGACAAGAGGCGACAAATAGCCTTTCCACAATTTATGAGTCAAATTAATTCGATGAAATATGCTGAATAACTATTCGACAGACTTTGGAATGGTGTAAAGTGACAAAAAAAATTGGCATAACAAATGCTTATGTAAGAAGTGGCAATAGGAGCTGAAGCTGAAGTCACGCTCAGAACGAAGATGAGACAAAAAAAAAAACCGAAAACTAGAAACAAAGGAGAGAATAGAGCAAAAAAATAATTTGACAAAATCGGCTGTGATGTGGTTTGCATAAATCAAATCAAATTAAATCAATCGGAATAAAGTAACATTGCGAAAATGTATAGAAAGACTAAGGGATTAGTTTCGAAGATAAGCAAATAATGGCAACAATTATAGGATTAGAAAGAAGAAGAAAATTAGTATAATTAAATTGGCAGTAAATGCAAATCTAGAAGGTTGACATCAGAGAAAGAGATAAGTTAGTTGAAACACTCTAACCAAAATGTAATCAAACTAATTTAAATAACTGAGAGTTTTAATTCAAGTTCCAGCTCGAGTTTTCGTACTTTTGTTGCATTGCTTGGAGAATCGCAGTGGATTCTAATTCCTTAATTTAAATAACTAACAATTTTATATTCAAGTCCCAGCTCGAGTTTTCGTACTTTTGCTGCATTGCTTGGAGTATCACAGTGAGTTCTGGTCCCTTTACGGTCAGAATACAACAATTTTGAAAAAGAATTGTATCAAGTAACTCTCATCTTTGAGCTGAAGCATTAAAATTGAGTCAACATGTAAAAAAGTTTCGAATAACTTGCAACAGTAAAACACATTTTCCAACCTTCTTTGAAGCAATTCAACTTTTAAGCCAACAGAAAACGTGGCATTAAGTCAACATGAAAAACATGGTCACATCTACAATGTTGCTTACTTTACTGCTAGTTTTTCTCGACTTTATGAAAATGTCAACGAACTTGCGACACGCCCTCACCAATCCAAGACAACAACAACAAAATAAACAACAATACAAAGACAGAAGAAACAAGAAAACATAAAAGAAGAAGCGCTCGGCGCCCATTTTTTACAGCATTTCGTTTACATAAAAAACTTACGTGACAAGCAGACAACAAACGACCAAACCGTCCCAACAACCAACCAACTCGCCAACCAGTCAACCAAGCGAACAATTGCGAGCGTGCGAGCGACTGACTATTAGACAAACAGTGCAACTACAGAAGCAGAACAATAAAAATTTAAATCTATCACAACCAAAGGCGCACAACACAGCCAAGCGACAGACAGACAGACAGACAGACGAGCAGATCGGCAGCAACAATGCATAATGCCAGTCAGTCGCATGGTATGACAAACAAAAGAGGGTTGCGACATTGCGTAATGCAATTTGTCGCTGTTGTTTCATACATTTCAATTTTTCACCACTTTTATTTACAGATCGCAAGCAAAAAATAAATGCAATGCAATTTCGCTACTGTGTATTTGCTGAACGATCAACAACAACTTCACCGAGTGAAACGTTGCCGACGGCAATGGGCGGACGGGTGCATGGGGACGCACGGGGTGGTTAGCCAAGCCGCATAAGACACGCTAACCAATAAGATTTCACAATAGTTATGCAGCCTAAAGAAAGTCATTAAAAAAACAAAAACACAATAAATGGTTATGAAAACTTGAAGAAAAAGCAGTGCAGATTTATTGCAAATTGTTGAGAAAATATTTGACACTTTGAATTGTTTGACTGATTAACAATTTTTGGCTTTATTGTTGATTCCTTATTCAAAATTTGGCCTTCCAAACAATTTCTTTTATGCTCTAACAACAAGCGCTACAAATATTTTAAAAACGGTTATCACTAACTAACCGAGCCTGCTGGGTTCTAATCCTCATACAATTTAATTGTGGCGTTCTTTCATGCTCAAACTACAAGCACCAGAACTGGTTAAAAATAAGTAACCACTAACCAAATGGTTCATAAGATCCAAGCCTGGCAGAACGGTTTTTCGGTTTTTCTAGCACAACAACTGATTAAAAAGCCGTCATCGCTTACCAATTCGTACGCAGGGATTATACACCTCGTGGAATTTCATTGTTACTTTCGTTTACACAGCGAAAGAACAGCAGCTTGTGCAAAAGCGGTTATCACTAACCTAAAGGGTAACCACCCTCGCTCGTTTGTATCTTTAACCTTATAAAGTTTAGTAGTCAAGAACTTTACAAGCTGTTAACACCAGCCAAATGGCTTACACCAACCAATCGTATGAAAATCTCGTAGAATTTAGTTATTTAATAATTTAGTTTTTTTTTGTGTCCTAACAATCGCTACAACAACTGGTTAACAAGCGGTTGTCACTAACCAAGTTTCTTGTTGAGTTCTGAACCTCATACAATTTAATTGTCACGTTCTTTCATGCTCTAACTTCGATCACAGGAACTGATAAAAAATCAGTTACCAGCAGTTAGTTGTCAAGTTCCTTCATGCTTTACTAATCAGTAAAACAACTGGTTAGTTAATGGTTAGCTACAAAAAAATCTTCGATAAAAAGATAGAACTCGTAAGACTTTATGTTCAAGTTCCTTCAAGCAGTACATGATGCTTTAAGTACAGCGAAACGATTGGTTTAAAACCGGTTAATACTAACCAAATCACCAGGAAGGCCACCAGGGTCTTCATGACCTGTAGGTCCATAGCAGGTAAAAGTTGGGGCTGCACTCCGACTATTTTGAGATGGATCTACACGGCGATCGTGAGACCTATGATAAAGTATGGTTCTGCCGTCTGGGTAAACAAGACCAGCCAACTAACCACCATCAAGGCGCTCAGCAAGCTACAAAGACTGGCATGCGTATGCATAACAAGTACTATGAGAACGTGTCCAACAGCATCCATAGAGGTTCTTCTAGAACTAACACCTCTTCACTTACACATACAGACCCAGGCGAAGAGGGCTCTTCTACGGATGATTGACATAAATATCGGGAATAAGGGCTTCCTGAGCCGTAAGAGGATTGATACTCTTACAAATCAGTATCCTGACATTGCAATACTGAGGGACACAATCTCACTAAAGTTCTCACTTCTCTCACTTTTATTCAACATTCATTTCACTCATGATTTCAACAAGCAAAGACTCGACTAAATTGTTTATAGATTTTTTCTAGCAGATTGTTTGGAAACCTCAACTCGGTCGTTTCAGGATTATAAGGCCATAAACAGATTGAAAGTTTCGCCCAATGGGCCGACTTGACCTTTAAAAACTAATGTCAAAGTTACAAATGAAAACTGAAACTTATCAATCAAGAGTTTCCAATTATTGTCAGCCTCAATCTTTAACTTCAGTTTGTCATTGTAGACTAATCGAGCGAGCTTACCTTGAGCTACCACCGAACTAACCTAATCTAACCTATTAACCCAAATCGTATTACCTAATACCTGCTATTTACCTAATCATTTGCTAATTCCAATGCGAGTTAAAAACGTTAGCTGAGTTCATCATTAAGCGATCTAAACAAATTATAATTGACTGCCATCATTATTGACATTCAAATGTTCCATTCCACATTGTATTTTAACACCATTTAAAAACTTCAGTGCCATTAAAATGTGATTAAATGATCAATTTAAACCATTTTTATGGCGCAAAGTATAAGTTACTCAATAGCATAGAAATATTAATGAATATTCATCATAACTTACCCGCAGCCTATCAATTAAGTTGATGAACAGTGAATGTCTGCAATAAAAGTAGAAAATCAACAATAAGATTTACATGTAAAATTTATTAAAGGAATGTTTAATGAAATTAAATTAATAATAGGTTTGGTTCGTGTTTAGCTAAACTGGCCTTTAGTTAAGTTTTACATTAAATTTCAAATTTAAATTTTTAATTTTTAACCAAAATTTAAATTTAATTAAATTTAAATTTCAAATTAAACTAAAATTAAATTTCAAATTTAAATTTTAAAGTAAATTTTAAATTAATTAATTTAAAAAAAGTTTAAATTAATTTTTTTAAGTAGACTAAGAAGCAATTTAGTTGTTTATTGCAATCGCAAAAATAACACTGCACAACAAAATCAAACTTTTTTAAAATAACAAGGTTCTGACAACGGATTCTGGTAGAGGATTCTGTATCAGCGTTTTGAAAGTTTACGTCTGAATTTTTTTTTTAGGGGGGTCAAAGTTTCCCCCTTTTTGCTCATTCTTATGGTGATTCGACATACGAAAACCATGTAACCTCACATTTTAGGTATGTGATGTGTTCAGCAATTTGATGTAAAATACTACGAAGAACATTTTTGTGGAGCATTTTAACCCTGTAACTCCTATTTGTATGGGTCAATTTGACCCTTCTTTTCTAAAATGCCAAAAATGTCCTGTAAAACAGGACTTTTTAAGGATAAAATGTACCACGAAAATTTTCATTTTGCGGTAAACATGCAGAGAGAAACTTTATTTGTATGTCGGAAAGGATTAAACAGATATAGAGATAGATAGGCCAAACGCTAAGAAAACCAACAAACAGCAACACCAGAATAGCGCTCGACTCGAACCCTCATCCTCTTCGTATTGTCATATCAAATAAAGAACAGTAAAAGAAAAATTATCTATCTGAACTAAACTTTTATCATATGAAAAATTTTTGCATGACTCTCATAAAAACTCAAATAGAGAAATCCCTTCAGCAAATCCATTAAATGTTTAGTTTTTCAAGTCTTTAACGATTTTATGTGGTCAACATAAAACTGGAAGTATGCAGCACCGATTCATCTTTACCACTTTTACTTACCGTTGGCCTCGTTTAAACCAACACACAAACACACACATACATAGAACAAACACCAATAACAATCGTTGCAATGATAAAAATATATAAAGAAGAAATTAACAGCAAAAAAAAATTCACTTGTAAACTTGCACAAAAAAGTGTTTCGCTAACCTGTTTAAGGCAATTAACAAACCCACTTTTTCTTCTTCTTCTGTGTCACAGAGCGCGCTGACAATAAGCATGACTCAAAATAAATAGACAGCGAAACGATAAACCGAAGCATAAAAGACGGGCACTAAAACATAAAAAAAACTAAAATTTTTTATGTACCAATTTTTTCTATTTCTGTACATTTTACTAGCTTCGAGATTGTTGAAGCTTCAGCAAAAATGCCAAAGCATCTGGATGGCACGCTTGACGTATTTATGACCCACCAATTGAGTGCCTCCACAGCTGCAAACAGAAAGGGACTCGTACACGAATGCAGTCGAATATGACTGATTCTATGAGACCAGTGTTGCTATTGTGACTGTCGTTGCTATGGGCGAGATTTCCTTTTGCCAATCTTTAAATCTTTCGCACCACTTGAGCGCATATTCGGCTTGATGCCAACAATAACAACAACATTGCTGCCACTCGATCATCATCACCAGCGACATCATCATTGCCGTTGCCGCCGCATCACTTTTTTGCCGCTTGCCGCTTGCCATCTGTCGGTCTTTGTGGAGCATTGCTCTCTGTGCGGCCGCTGGCTCCACTTAGTTTTGTTTACCTTTGGGCTGGCCGACTCGTCTTTCAATAACGCCTCGCCGCTTTAACATTCTCCCCCTCCCAATTTTCAACACTAATTGCTTGTTGCTTTGTGTGTGCTTTGTGTCTTAAAGTTTTATTTTATTTTGCTTTACTTTTACTCTACTCTACTATGTATAGTTGTGTGTTTATTTGTATGATGTGTTGGCATTTGATATGTTGGCATCTCATTGATCTTCTCATACGAATTGTTTGGAAAAATCAATTTTGTTTTCATTTTCTACCGCTTTGTAACTTTTCGCTTTCTTTGTGGTGTCGGCGCGTTACGTTCGAGTTTGAGTTCAAGTTGGAGTGTCGAACGAGGGTCGACGTTTCATGGCTGTTATCGTGCGACTGCGCCGCGGTGTCAAAACGAAAACAAAGCCAAAACTCTCACTTTAGATGAGAAACTTTTGACATGCCATCAAATTGTTGGAGGCTCTTGGATTATTTTCAGTAACAATGGAGCAGGCGGCTTCCGACCAAATTAATCACGGTGGGAGCGTAAATAAATACAAAATTTAGAAATTATTTCTTATTCGTTTTCCCTTTTGCCCCCTTTGTGTAGATGCACAAGTGTTTATTTATTTATTTTTTGATTACCCGTTGGGTGTCTTGATAGCGTGAGTTAATTATTTATGGACTATTTGCTGTATAGAGAATATAATTAAGTTGCTATCGCATGACCCACAGTATTTTCAGTTAATCTAAAACATTTTGTAATGGGCTCAAAGGGTACGGGAGAAATTTTTTTTAATAATTATTTTCGAATATTAATTTTCGGTGCCGTACGAAAGTCTATTAGATTCGGTTAGATGATTGCGTTCTTCAGCACTTAGGCATTTAGAGATTTTGCAAAAGGTGGAAATATTTGTAGATACGGATGAACCAGTGTAAAGATTTTTAACGGCTGAAATTAACTTCTATTATGCTGCCGAACATTGAGTGAAAACCACCATTTGGTGGGTGTTTTTTTGTACTCCTGCTAGTACTTTGGTAACCTACCCGAACGTGGGCCAAGAGCTTTGGCGACCAAAAAAACTATCTTTTCTGCTACTGAGCATTGGTCGAAGATGACGATCTAGGGATCTCTTTTCGGACTATCCAAGCGTTAACATTATCGGCCTCCCTTCTTTGGCATATCAAACACTATTTCCAGTAGGTCTTCGTTACCAATAGTTGTCTTCTACTCGCCAATGCCAGAATCTGGAACATTCTATATACAGCTGCCTTCTCATCCTGCAGATAACTTTCCCAGCAAGGTTATGCCGTTTTAAGTGTCTCCTTAAGTTTCAAGACCCATAGTCAGTCAGCTACCTCAAAGTTCTCTAATCTATATATATAAAAGAAAGTGGATGTATGTGTGTAATCGCATTACGCTCTGACGGACCGGCCGATTTCCATGGAGTTTTTTTTTGTTAGATTCGTATTGAGTCAGTTCAGGTTCGAAAAGATAATTCCAGAAAATCGATTGGAAAAGTCGGAAAATCCCTGTTATATTTGACCGTGAATCACATGAGAACGGCTGGACCGATTTTGGTTTTTTTTGTTGCATTTGTAGTTGTCAGAGCAAGGTTTGTATGAAAGAAAATTTTAGGAAAACGGGGCGTGCCACTTTCTCACCAGCCAACATTTTCAGACAATAATTTTAGTCCCATAAGTCACACATCAATTAAATTCACTACGAACTTACTAGTTAGTCATGTCCTTCGACAGAGGGAATGGGGGCGAGAACTGAACAAGGGGGCGTGGTACCGCCTCCATTTTTATATACATAGATTGTTTGCCATGACTGACTGATTGATTGATTGATTTATCATCGCCCAGCCCAATCCGCTGTAGCTAAAAATATGAAATTTAAACTTTAGGTACATCTTGAAGAATGAACATCCGCTAAGACAGGATTTTTAGAAATTCGGGGACTAACATGTGATAAGGTGTTGTACGAAGAAACGTGATTTAATAGACATACTCAATTCGAACTTCCTGAAAATACTCTAAATCAAAAATAATTCGACATATATTTTATAATTTTTTCGAAAATCAAAGTTTCACTGGGCCAACAAAAGGTTAAGGTTTGTTTATGAAAATGGGCCTATTGCCTTCAAAAATAAAAATTTTACAGGTGTTTCTCTTTATTTGCAAAATCGAAATCTAACTGGATCAACGACGGGTTAAAAGTTTAACATGAATTAATGGGCCGATTGACTTCAAACTTGGTGGAAGTACTCTAAGTTAGGGATAATTTGACACGTGTTTTCACTTTCTTCATTTCGGAAATCGGGAAATAATAAAAACGTGCTTTTCATTGCAAGAATTTGGTAAGATGTGAATGTGAATTTGGTTATTGTTGTTTAAATGTGAGAACACATGATTTAATGGGCCTTTTGACTTAAGGGGGGAAGTACCTCTCGGAGCCGAAAAAAAAGTCCTTTTTTGCGATTCAATTTGTGGAGAAATAAAATGGCGCACATAAAAATTGATATCGTTTATATTTAGAGCAATGTTTAAGGAAAAAAAAACATTTTTTACATTATGAAAAAAAAAAAAATTGAATGACTTATGGTCGATCCCGTAAGACGTGTTGCCGCTGACATTGAAGTTGCCGTACACGATTCTGGCCGCAATTTTCATCTGAAATCATAAAACCAAACATTTTTTTACTCGAGAGGGTTTTTTTTATCGGATAGACTACAATCTTTGCGAAATTCGAATATTAACTATAAAAATCAGTGTTGCAAAGAAAAAACGGCTTTTTTTGCAATAATTTTCGAGTCAAAAATGGTCAAAAAATAATTTTTTTTTTACGCCTGTAGTCTATCCTGTGCAGTTTTTTATGCTCTTTAAAATAAGGGCTGGATGAAGGAAATCGGCCAACAACTTTTTTTGTAATCATGCACGCCAATTTGAAAAACATGGTTTTGAGAAAACGCCGTTTAAAGTTTGCGTCTTGCCGCCAGTCGCGCTCAGCCGCTTCGGCGCCAACCAATATCAAATGGCACAACTTCCACAATTTTGACAATAGGCTTTTGAAATTTTTTGACTGATTTCTCAATGCTTATACCTGTCGATTAAGATAATAAAAAAAAAATCGATTTTTTGAAATTTATTTTCATACTTCCCCCCTTAACAGTTTTTAGAAACACTTGAAATCAAATATAATTAAACACATGTTTTTTTTGTTTCTTAATCAAAATCTGACAGGGTCAACAATGGGTTAAGCATTTGTATCGAAGAAAACAAGAGAACTTGCGTGCAAAGCCGCAGGGCCCATCTAGTTTATACTAAAAACATTCTTGGTTTCACTATCTAAGATTTATTATCGGTAAACTGAACAAATTATTTATTAAATAAATAAATAAGAAAATAACTAAGTAAGTAATAACGAATAAGTACATTAATTAATTAATTAATTAATAAATAAATATATAAATAAATAAATAAATGAAGAAGTAAAGAAGTAAATAAATAAAATAAAATAAAATAAAGTCAAATAAAATAAAATAAAATAAATAAATTCATCTGCTCTCTTCCAGACCTAAGGTTTTCAACGCGTTTTCGAACCAGTTTAAAGGTCCATGTAGATTGCTGCATTCACTCAATCACTGCCTGCTTCTCAAGCGCTCCAAGAATGTTTAGCAACCTGACAAAAATACAAAATACAAAACAAAACAACAACAAAATAAGACAGTCCAAAATTTCTGCCTAACCTATTGACACGTATTTTCATACTTGCTGAACGTTAGACAGATTCAGATATGCCCGATATATCAATATTTGAAGATGTTTAGTTGATGTGCACAAATTAGATTAACATTTTCTAAAAAGATTCCGACTCGTTTGTAAACCTTTTACACCTATTCCGAAAGTCATTACTTTAATATCAGGTGTACAACTTTGCTTCCGCCGTTTTTTTCCAAAATTAAAAGCTTTATTGCGAAAAAGTGCTTACAGATGTATTATTCAAAGTATTGTCCGTCACTAGCGACAACTTTCTCCCATCTTTCCGGCAATTTTCGGATCCCGGCTCGAAAAAAGGAGTCCTCTTTTGACGCTATCCATGAAGCAATCCATTTTTCCAATTCTTCGAAGGATTGAAAATGTTGATCTGCCAGGCCGTGTGCCATCGAACGGAATAGGTGGAAGTCAGAAGGGGCGACATCTGGGGAATACGGCGGGTGGGGCAAGACTTTCCATTTCAGCGTTTCAAGGTACTTTTTGACCACTTTTACGACGTGAGGCCGAGCATTGTCGTGTTGGAGGATAACTTTGTCATGTCGCTCTTCCATTTTTAAAACGTTGAAACCACTCCCGACACGTTCTTTCACTCAGAGCAGCGTCACCGTAAGTTTCTGAGAGCATTCGATGCGCTTCAGCTGCATTTTTTTTCGAATTCTAACAGAAAAGTAAAACTTCCCGCAAATGGCGAGAATTGGGCACATAAACGGACATTTTCGAGCGTGAATAATACGAAAACAAGAACAACTGTCACTGAAACGGCGATGACAATTCGTTAGGCACTGTCCACACTCACTTTAAAGGCATTACCATCTATGTATTTCAACCAGCCTCAGCCGGTACAGCCACCTATCGGAAAACGGCGGAAGCAAAGTTGTACACCTGATAGATTTAGATATGCCCGATATATCAATGTTTGATGATGTTTAGTTGATGTGCATAAATTAGATTAACATTTTCTGAAAAGAAAAACCTTTTACACCTATTCCGAAATTCATAGCTTTAACATTTTGAACAAACATTGCTTTTTTACACCAAAAACCAATCAACCAGTCAACAAAAAATTGGAAACTTAAAGGTTCAATAAGTTTCAGCAAATTTTTGTTCAACAACCAAATCAAATCAATGATTGTTTTTTATTTTTATTATTAGCCTCAAATTGCATGAATCTAATGTATTTATCTGATTTCTTACTTTCCTTTCTTTCTTTTCATAGATTTTTTTGCTGCGGTCAGTCTCCTATTGCAAACGTCGCAATCGCATGGAACAAACAACAAGTTTTATCAAGAATAATAACGCCGAACGAATAATAAACATTTGCCCAATGCAAAGTAAATGACGCTCATTAAGTCGAACCCGCTGCGAGCTAATGTGAAATTAATTTTAACAACTACCTAATGACGAAAAATACAACAACTTAGCAAAATTGTCGACCCATGCCAACGAAAATCACAAAAATCAACCAAAAATCAAATTAATAATCAAATTAAGCTAAATTTATAAGGAAAAGAAAGAAAAAATTCAATAACAAAAACAAAACATATGGAAGACTGTGACGTTTATTAATGAAAAGACCACCGGGTGCTACGAGTATACGGATTTAAAAAGACGCTGTCGACTGAGAAAACAGATGTAGTCAGTGTCATTTAACTTAATGGAACATACGATATTAATTTTCTGAGGCAATGAATTGTTTGTTACAGCAGTTACAGTGACAGCATTATTATGAAAAATTTCACTTAAGCTCATAAACGATAACACATTGGTTTGGCTCAATTGATCCTTTCAACACAATGGGAAAAACGAATATTCCAACTAAATTTAAAGATGTATATTTTCCTGGCCGGCATGGAGATGGGTTCATTAAGTTCAGAATAATTCTGTATCTTCTGAACGGTAATTAAGAGGTAACCCTAGTGTCTTTCTATCTGTCTACATATGTATGTATTTTTGCTTGAATATATCAGGTGTACAACTTTGCTTCCGCCGTTTTTCGATAGGTGGCTGTATCGGCTGAGGCTGGTTGAAATACATAGATGGTAATGCCTTTAAAGTGAGTATGGACAGTGCCTAACGAATTGTCATCGCCGTTTCAGTGACAGTTGTTCTTGTTTTCGTATTATTCACGCTCGAAAATGTCCGTTTATGTGCCCAATTCTCGCCATTTGCGGGAAGTTTTACTTTTCTGTTACAATTCGAAAAAAAAAATGCAGCTGAAGCGCATCGAATGCTCTCAGAAACTTACGGTGATGTTGCTCTGAGTGAAAGAACGTGTCGGGAGTGGTTTCAACGTTTTAAAAATGGTGATTTCGATGTCGAAGACAAACATGGTGGTGGAAGAGAAAAAACCTTCAAAGATGAACAACTAGAAGCACTGCTTGATGAAGATTCGTGCCAAACCCAAGAAGAGCTTGCCGAATCGTTGGGAGTGAGTCAGCAAGCCATTTCAAAACGTCTCAAGGCCCTGGGCATGATTCGGAAAGAAGGAAACTGGGTGCCGTACGAGTTGAAACCGAGGCCTCACGTCGCAAAAGTGGTCAAAAAGTACCTGGAAACGCTGAAATGGGAAGTCTTGCCCCACCCGCCGTATTCCCCAGATGTCGCCCCTTCTGACTTCCACCTATTCCGTTCGATGGCACACGGCCTGGCAGATCAACATTTTCAATACTTCGAAGAATTGGAAAAATGGATTGCTTCATGGATGGCGTCAAAAGAGGACTCCTTTTTTCGAGCCGGGATCCGAAAATTGCCGGAAAGATGGGAGAAAGTTGTCGCTAGCGACGGACAATACTTTGAATAATACATCTGTAAGCACTTTTTCGCAATAAAGCTTTTAATTTTGGAAAAAAACGGCGGAAGCGGAAGCGGAAGTTGTACACCTGATATGTTTAACCCTCATGCGTGTGGTTAGGTCTGACCGGACCTATTAACCACTCTAATAGGAAATTTTGTAAAAACAAAATGCAAGAAAGCACTTAAAATTTCAAGTTAACCCCAACCAATAAATTTTCAATTGAACTGCTTAAAAAATTGAAATATTTTATTAAGTTTTAGAATTATATTGATTTTTGCATTTCACACATGTTTTCGCGTGAAAAGGTTTAGCCAGACCTGTCTGATTTTCTGATCAAAACATATAACTGATCAAAACCATATTTGTGACGAAAAATATGCTTTCCGTTTTCGTTTTTTGTATTTTTACTAATAAAATATAGATTATTTATAGGTCTGGCCAGACTTATCCAGATGACGATTTATTCACATATTTGATAAAAAACGAATAAAAACATTTTCATATGAATTGCACATATGTATTTATGTACATAGATCTGGCCAGACCACTTCATGCGATAGTGTGGTAAAATACATTCCTTCAAATTCATTAAAGCAACGCGAGAGCGTAGCCAATGAGATGAGAGATAACAAAGTGAGAGATCAGCTCGACGAGTGTTGCCAGTCTTGAAAAATAGTCAAGCTCAGAGTAACCTGTGAAAACTATGTGGTCAGGTAATCAAAAGAGGTTAATCCATAACACAAAAATTTCGAGAAATATTTCCGTGTGGCGGACCAAAAGACTGTTCATACAGTCCTGATTCAAACCTACGATCCCTCTGACGTGTGGTTCAATACCCCAACCACTAATTTATGATACCCTATGATTAAATAAAGCTAAACCAATAAAACAAACAATTATCACTAATCACTTGAGCGTTCGGCAGTTTGTTGTTGCAAGCATTTATGTAGAAATATTAATAATACAAAAAGCAAAAACAACAAACTAACAAGCAAATGCCATCAAATGTCAAAAGTGCAATTACGAGAATTTGTGCTAGATTTCACATGCCAGCTGAAATATGGCTCGAAGAAAGTAAATAATAAATGAAAAGCTCACTACGCGTCACATGAATACACATACAT
This sequence comes from Melieria omissa, assembly GCA_963971225.1. Taxonomy (NCBI): domain Eukaryota; kingdom Metazoa; phylum Arthropoda; class Insecta; order Diptera; family Ulidiidae; genus Melieria; species Melieria omissa. Next base: position 55,095,921 of record OZ020267.1, on the reverse strand, counting down.
GCATGTGTGTATGTGTGCGTGTGTGTGTGTGCGAGTGTGCAAGCACAGGTGTCGGCAGTGGAAAAACATTAAGCAACAAAATATGAAAAACGAAAACTTGCTTACTCGTAAACTAACTAACAGTAAAAACAACAACTAACAAACAACCAACCAACTATTGTATGTCAGCAAGTATGCGCAGAGTCAACAACAACAACAACAATGCACGCCAGCACAACAAACCGCAATAAAATATCAAATTACAACAAAATACCAAAGAATGAAAATGTGTGTTTACAAAACGGGCCAGCGAAATAAAACGTAGCAACGTAGCAAAAAACACTAAAAACCAAACTGAAATAGAAAATGTTGACCTGAAATTGGTCTATCAAAAGGCAGTACACAAACAAACAACAATTGTAACGATGTCGAAAAAATGAAATTACTTGAAGCGATTGCGGCTAAATTGACATTTTCGTCAGCACAACCAGAACATTGAAGTCATTTCCTAATAGCCGCCACTGCACTGAATTTTCTAGATTTCTAGATGCAGTCAATAGACCAGTGGAAGTGCTGGTCGCTGCGACTAGAATATAAAATTATATTAAATAAATAAATAAAATATAAAATTTGGACAAATGAGAGTGACTATGTTTAAATGGATACAAAAGAGTTTGGAAGAAGTAAACTGTGAACGAAATATTTTCAAATACGAAATCGAAAGGCAAAATGGGGAGGCAACAGATGAGAAACCTAAAATTATTTTTGTTTAAAATGTTTGTTTCAGGACATTTGGTTTCCATAAAATATAAAAAAAACATATATAAAAAATGTTTCTCCATATTATCGATCAAAAAACAAGTTAATAAAAAATAGAAGTCATACTTAGTCAATACTAATAAAACAGAATTTGTTCAGGGTGACCAGATAGCAGTGGTAAGTTCCCCAACAGGAATGTCTCAGCAACTTCCTCCGATATCAATAATGTCGTTTAAATGTCAAAATACTTAGGTTTGATTTCACAATGGTTGGTTGACCACCATCGGTGAATGGTTAACTACCTCCTTTTGATTCCACAGTCTTTGATTAACCAACTGTTAACCAACCAATGTTGAATAGTTAGTCATCGGTTAACCAAGAAATAAATCAACTGATTTGACAGAGTATACAATTTGTGAAATGTGAAAAAATTTTAAATTGATAAATTTAAACTTTATTGTATTTTCTTTTTCCACCAGTTAACGAAGTTTGGCAATTAAAAAAAAAAATTTAACTAACAGAACAATGCACCTTCACATATAATTTCCAAATCATCTGTTCAGATAACCAGTGAGAGCACAGTGAGAGCCACAATTAAACATAATGGTTAACCATCGGTTTTTGGTTAAAGATAACAGATGGTTAACTTAGTTCTGGGTTAAATCATCGGTTCTTAGTTAAAGTTAACAGATGGTTAGTCTTCCATCTTCCGTTCTTAAATGGACCCATTTATTCAATAAAAAATAACAAAATAATCAGTGAATGCAATTTTATGGATTTGTAGAAAAATATATTTCAAATATTAATGGTTAAGAAACATAACCTAATCTTATCTATAGAGCTAACGCAATGTTTTGTAAAAACAAAAATCAATCACTGATGGCTCTTTTCTCCATCCAAATAAGAAGTTGATTGGTCCAATAGAGTTCAATTTGATTCGAATATAATTCGATCAAATTTGATTCAATCAATCAATCATCAAATTTAAAACGTATATTTTTTTTAAATCAGTTCCATTTAAATCGATTATAATTCTAACAATCATCAAGTTTGATTTCATCAATCTATCATCAAATTTTATTCAATCACTCATCAAATATAATTTAATCAATCATTCATTCTTTGTGTGCTTTTATCAAATCAGTTTAATTTGATTTAAATACAATTCAATCAATCCTAAACTTTGATTCAATCAATCAATCATAAAATTTAATTCAATCAACCAAACATCAAATTTAAAACCTTTATTTTTATCAAATCAGTTCAATTTGATACGAATAAAATTCGATCAAACATCAAATTTTATTCAATCAATTAATCATCAAATTTCAGTCAATCACTCATCAAATATAATTTGATCAATCATTCATTCAATCACCGATTATAATAATAAAAACAACATGTGCTTCTGTCAAATCAGTTTAAATTTATTTGAATACAATTCGATCAATCGTCAAATTTGATTCACTAAATCAATCATCAAATTTAATTCAATCAATCAATCATCACATTTAAAACCTGTATTTCTATCAAATCAGATAAATTTGATTCGAATATAATTCTATCAAACGTCAAATTTGATTCTATCAATCAATCTTCAAATTAGTCAATCACTCATCACATATAATTTAATCAGTGATTCATTTAATCATCGGCTGTAATAATAAAAGAAACCTGTGCTTCTATCAAATCAGTTTAAATTGATTTGAATACAATTCAATCAATCCTCAACCTTGATTCAATCAATCAATCATAAAATTTAATTCAATCAATCAATCATCAAATTTAAAACCAATATTTTTTTCAAATCGGTTCCATTTAAATCGAATATGATTCGATCAATCATCAAATTTGATTCAATCAATTAGTCATCAAATTTTATTCAATTTGATCATCAAATATAATTTGATCAATCATTCATTCAATCACCGATTATAATAATAAAAACAACATGTGCTTCAGTCAAATCAGTTTAAATTGATTTGAATACAATTCGATCAATCGTCAAATTTGATTCACTAAATCAATCTTCAAATTATATTCAATAGTTCATCGAATATAATTTGATTGATCATTCATTCAATCACTGATTTTTATTTATCAATGCGGATTTTTCCTTTAAAAAATTAAATTTTCGATTAAACATTTAAACAAATCATTGGCCATTATAATTTTTGTTTTAATAAACTGTAATTAAAAAAATTGCGTTTTTTACAACTCTCAAGAAACTCTTTCTTTTAAAAATAAATTTAAACTAATAAACACGTGTTTGTCCCACAGTCCACCCATAGATACCACATGCATAAGTGATTTGCACGCTCTGTCCTCTGTCCATGAGGTGCGCTAAAATTTTTGCTTTTATTTTGAATTTATTTACGTTTTTCACATATCACAAAAGTTAATGCTCCACTCTAAAGTGGTTTAATTGCTTTTTACCAAAAACGGCGCTCTTCAAAGTTGGAATTGTAGTGAAAAAATCACATAAATTCTAAGTTTGCTGCCTGTGCTACTGAAACGTTTTAAGTGCTGTATGTGCTTTTATGAAAAACAACAACTAAATTTTTAAGCTAACAATACAACAACAAAGCCTATAAAATGAAACTCAGCCCGCCGAAAAGAACCGCTGCTTGATTTTAGTTTTGGTCTGATTATGTTGCGGCGGTCTGTTGCTGTGTCGCGGCCCGCACTTGAACAATTGCCCGCACACCGAATCTGCGATGCGTATTTAACAGCGAAAATATTAAAAATTTAGATTGCTGGCTGAATGCGGCGACTTTTCTATGCATAAATATGAAATATATTTTTCATTCATTAATTTTGTGCGCACACATTTCCGCTGCGCAAAGTCTGATTCAGACTGAAACTGACTGTCTGTTCATACGTTTGTCTGTTTGTTTGTGTGTCGGTCCATGCGCTCAATCACTGCATATGCATGATTTTGCTATTGTGTTGCTCATTGCTATTGTTGTTGTTATTATTCGGCGTATTCTAATGCGTCATCGTGGGCTTTGTTGTAATTGAAAATGCGACCGCAGTTGTGTTTTTCTAGTAATTTTACAATTGCAGCGTGATCGCCAAACCCAACTTTAACCCATGCCACGCTACCGTAGCCAACCCTATCCCAATGTGCGATCCCCACTTTACGTCACTAAAATTGCACTCGCGTTCGCCTTGCAGCCGCAACACGTTGCGGCATTTATTAAAACTTTGCTTCATTTCCGTTTCGGCCGGCATCCGTTGACGCGTACGCACATTGTTGTTCTACATTATTGATGTAGTTTTGGTTGTTGTTGTTGTTGTTGTCATTCCCCCCTTTCGCATGGCTGCCGAGCCCGCATTTCAAATGAATTCCAATTTGAGGCGCTTTTTAGCTCGGGAAGTGTTCCCTGTTATTATTTTCCTGTTGGTTGCCGCAATCGTCATTGCTGTTGTTGTTGCTGCTGCTATTCAAAGTGCTACTGCACCGATTGTTCGGGTTGTTATCGTAATTACATTACCGGTGCACGGGCGCACATACCTGCGTCATCCGTTCCGTCAGACGCTCCTCCTTCACTCATGCCACTTGCACGCCTCTTCGCCAGGCTCCGATCAAACTGCTTGACGACTTGCCGTCGCTCACATTATGCGCGTCTTTCAAGTGGTGCGGAAATCCATTACGAAGCTGTAATGTTATTATTTGTTGTAGTTCAAATTGAAAACACCACTCGGCCACCTGAACTACCTGCCCGCTTGTCTGACTGCCACAACTTCTCACTTGTCGTTTGCCGCCTCTTTATGTGGCCAACATAATTACATTAGGTTTTATGTACGAACGAGTGTGTACAGCGATCGGAAGCGCTGCCCCATGCAATTCGTACTGTAATCGCGGTTTTAATGAGGGGTCCCGGCAACTGACAAATGATCGTAAATGCGCAGAGTAGATGGGAACCAAGTCGGCGATAAGGCGTCACTTTACAATTTCGTGGCAATGGAGCATAAAATTTCATTGCGTTGCCGCCAATTGATCATCCATCATGATCATTAAAAGTTCCTTTGATGTGCAACTCTGGTTCTATGCAGATGGAATTCTTATTAGGTTTTCAAATGCAAATCGGTTCAGGATTTTACAAAAAAACGTAGGGTTAAGGAACTTTTTATTCAAACCGAGATTCATTGGAAGCTCAGGTTGATTTTCAACACCACCGAACACTGGTTTATAAAACATAAACTTGGAACATAACCGTAAACTTAGAAACTTGAAACGTAAATCGCAATCAGTTGATAGTTTCGCTCAGGGAAATGTTGCCACTCTGTTGTGAATGAATTGGAAACCGAACAAATTAACAGAGTTTTTTAAATATAGAAGATGGAATGAAATTTTTATTATTTTTGTATTATAAAAATATTATATTTTAAGTCCTTGGATGCTCAAACATTGAAGAACATTCAGCTGGAAAAGCTTTTCTGTGTCACAACATATGAAGAATCTCCTTCGCCTTCGATTTTTCGATCCATATTTACCGTATTTACCCATACATGGCCTAACTACCTTAAAGTTCTTTGCTTAATCCGCTTAACTATGGTTTGTTGACCTAACAAAGTTCAAAGTTCCTTTCATAGGTTGTTGATTTTTTTCTCGAGTTCACGTTTATTGATTGACATTTCTTGCCCACTTTCCATTTAAAATTCGAAACCTTTGCTGAGTTACACTATCCGCTTAAGCACCACAACCAACTGCATTCCAATTCGAAAATTATTAACTGCTTTAAGCCCTTTTCAAAGCTGGATGTCATGAGTCGACGATAATCTTCTAATATTTTAAGTCTTTCCGCCACAGTTTCTTGTTGTTCAATCGAACACTGAACCGTCGCACAGCTTCTAAATGTCTCCAACAACAATAAACAATTTCCCACACAGAAAGAACGAACAAAAAAATTGAAATAACAATTTAAATCACTCAAGATTACACAGACCATTCACACACACACACACACACTCACACACATTGACAGACAGACCTCAGTTGTACACTTTCAGTTTTGGTTTTCTCTGCGTAGCGACAAAAGAAGAACATCTAAAAAATTTACATTTTTTAAATACAATTCAAACGCGCCTTGAGCGCAGTTTCAACTGTTAGTTAGCAGCTACAACACACGAAACCAGTAAAGAATTTTAATGACAATGATTTCGAATAGAGTTTCTTCTAGCCTAACATTACAAAGCGTTTTATATGAGAAAAATTAAAATATTTGATTTTACAACGTTACACAGCTTTATCGCTCACCCATCGATACAAGAATAGAGTCGGCAAGGGTTTATTCTAAGCCAACAACAAATGCGCTCAGAATGCAACAAGGTCTTTGCTTTATTAATTACACTTAACCTTAATATTATTCACGAGTCGGCGGCAGACGGCGCTGCTGCCTTTTTGACTTTTCGAAGTGATGCCAGTGCAAAGAACTCAAAGCGGCCGTTAATTAACCCTTGAACACAAGAGGGGGCGCAGACGAGAGGGGGCGCTACGTACTCGCACCATAGTTTTGACTGGTAAACAACTGCGGCAACGCTTGAGCGGCTACAACGGGAAACAAAGTGCGCCCATAACCAGTTGGCCGGCTTACGCACCGCAACGCCGCGACGGGCCTTTTTCAGGTCCCTTAATGCGGTGTCGAATTGATTCGTTCGAATGATAGAATACAGCAGAACCGGCAAAATAAACCGAAGCTCATAAACATGAGCAACAAGAGCAACAACAACAAATACATATACACATAAATAAACATAATAATGTTCAATAAAACCGAGTAACAATAACTGCGTTAGCCATAAATATTGCCATAAATACCAAAACACAATGTATTGCAGTCCAACCGTAACAATTTGATACGGTAGAAACATTACGCCGATAGCAATGTGGATTTCGATAGTTTATGACCATAAGGATATCACCACACAGTGGATTTCAATAGAGCCAAAAATAGATTGGCTATTAATTTGAGAAGCAGTCAAGTCTAGTTTTCTAAATACGATACTACAGACCACACTTAGGTTATTTTTAGTTAGGGTTGGTGCTTCACATAGGCAATAGGCCTTGGCACAAAGTAAAGAGCGAGAACCTACGTGTATAGTTACGCAATGCATTTCACCAGTTGAAGGAGAGAAGCCATTGTGTCTCCCTTATAAAGCGACCATAGCAACCAAGCAATAGGCCTCGGCACAAAGTAGAGAGCGAGAACCTATAGTTACGCAGGGCCTTTTCACCAGGTGAAGGAGAGAAGCCATTGTGTCTCCCTTAAAAAACAACCGATGCCGTTGATGTCTACAGTTTAAGATATCCAGATCTACTAGAAAACAAAGTCTCCCAGGGTCAAAACAAGACAGTGCTACATAAGGTGTGAAACATCCATCCTCCACCGAAAGAAAGATAGATTAGGTAGGGAAGGATGTGTGCGGCACAGAGACCGCCGGAGGCCAAATGGGCCCATTACGAATCCCGTCTTAACTGGTTCTGGAGCTAACCAATGAGTCTCAGTCCGGAGCAAACCAGTTCGACCTCTTGATGAAGAAGAGGAGAATCGAAATTTCAACTTTTGCCGCGCAATCCAGGTCCGCTAGGACTCTTGACCCCAGGGTAGGTAGCCAGCGTTCCTGCAGAGCCAGGCAGTGGCACTTCTTCTTCATCTCCGCAGCCTCTGCAGACATCACTGGAAGAGGGGCGCCATTTGATAAGCTTAGATCCGAACCACAACTATGGCAATGTTCATTGAAGTGGATCCCAGGCATTGAGCGTATCTTCCAATTAGTTGGGGTTGCTACTATTGGAGCCATACTAGCACCCCAGTTCCAGAAGCTGTTTTGTTTTCCTATGATTTAGCGCTGGTTTCCCTGGAAATCTTACATGAGCGTTGCAACGCCCAGAGACTCTCCAAATGAAAATATGCCCGCTTGACACTCAACTAGACAGACGCCTACAGTGCGCCAATTGGTTCAACTATATCCAGCAACTATATCTAGCAAGCTCATCAACTTTCCAGCTACCAGCGATGCACTTGTGGTCAGAGACCGACCGTACGCTTTCGTAACGCTAATAGATCAATCAGAGCCATGCAGCAGAAAGCGCTCAGTTCCCAAGAGGTGTGAGTAATTAAGATGGTCCCGGCTATCTTAGAAAGTCCAAATATTGGATATAGCAATAATGAGTTCGTGTAACCACTCAACCGGCAACATCATCTCCAAGGTTTACGCTTAAAAAACACTAAAACGATCGGATAGGTGCGCTGGTGAGCAAATACATAACCTCTCAAAAAAACACCACACCCCTATTACCCAATTTTGAGACATCGGTAAAAACTCGGCTATAAAGTTGCATAGAAAACAATTGTGATACAACCAGGGCTTCTAAATTCAGCCCAATGATCTTAGAGAGACCGAGTGAGCCGTCGGCAAAGTTTGACCCAACTGTACTTGCTAGGAATTTCCGTGGAAAACCTTTTTGACACAACCGGGGCTTGTAAATTCAGTCCAATGATCTTAGAAAGACCGAGGGAGCCGTCGGTAAACATTCCGTCAGGTGTGACAACTTTGTGATCCACGCGCGGTTTGTGAATTCACCTTACTGATCTTTGGGTGATGTACATATATCCGTCCCGTATCATTACACCAAGTAACGCTTGTGTGTCATTTTGTTTTCGATTCCTTTGTGGTTTTTCTCTGCGTGGTCGAGAAAGACAAGCGTTGAAGACATTTTCCTTCATGTAGGAACAACCTAATGTCCGTCCTATATGAACCTTATGTTGGTCCTAGACCGGTCTTTACTTTGGGGACAGGGGCCATCTTAGTGGACTGTCCACTTAGAGGGAATCCAATTACAGTAAGTAAAAAGTGTCTGGGTAGGAGGCGAACACACTTAGACTTTCGATCTTAGTGGATTGTGTGCTTAGAAGGAATCCAACTATGGGGAGTAAAAAGCGTTTGGGTAGAACGAGAGCATACTTAGTTTTTCCAAAAAAGATCTCCCATCAAACTTTGTTAATAGAAAAAATAACTACACACTCAGTGGTTTGTCAACAAAAGAAATAAATTAAGCAAAAACCCCGTCATCTCCTAATGAGTTTCAAAAGGAACCCACAAAGTGTCTGGCACCTGTAACAGACACAGTTTCGGTAACAAGATGTTTGGCTAATTGAGCAAGCAAAGTGATTCAGAAGTACTGAAACCGTATCTCCACTAAAAGGAAAACATCTAGGAAGCGTTGTCATCGCCAAAGTGTGACAAAGTGGGAAATGTGCACAAGAATCAAATACATCTGAAAAGAAGTTTTTACTGATGAGTCGTTATGAAAAGCCAAATAAGAACAATGATGATTCAAAGTAAAGTCCTCGTCAAAAAATTTTAACTTATAAAAAATATCTTCATGGAATCAGATGCATCAGAAAAAAGTTGCTGAAGAGTAGCTAAGTTTCAGTGATGAGTCGTTATGACAAACTTAATGAAAATAAGCGACAATGACTCAAAGTTAGATGTCAAAACAGAGAATTTTTAACTTTTATAAAATTTATATGGTTGATTTCTGAAATTGAATAGTTGACTTAGTGTTGTAAAACGGCACTTCAACCATGGAATACGAATTTGAATTCGAAACTATATGAAAATTAGATGTTATGACAATCAATTTGAGAACCAACGACCAAAATCAAAAATCTCTACCAAAATCTGTTCAAGTTTTATGGCAATATTGTAAAAGCTATGTAAATGACTTTGTACCCATTATTCTTCGACTAAAGTTCTTGCTTGAGTACCTCGAAAAATACCATTAAAACATTCGCCCATTTCGAGTACTTGAAATGATTTGTACTTCAACATTATCATTATCAACAATGCCAATTGCAAATTTTATCATCTGACAGCTGTCAAAATATTGCACTGTGATTTGCGACAATTCTGAGTACGGAACGTGACGCGCTGACGTCAAATGCTCGATGCACGTTAAATAATGTCGCCATTCAATTGTCCGTGTCAGACTTAAATGACGCTGACGCCACACAACAGAACTGAACCGACCGATCCAAACCCGATTCGAACAGAATAGAACGAGCCTAGGCCGATTGCTACTGCAGCCAACTACTGTGTGCGCGCCGCTTACTTGTCGGCCAATTCAGACAATCGTATTGTACGCTAATTACGGGTATTTAGTTGCGGCACTGAATCATGCATTATTTTTAAGTCTTTTCCCGGATTGTGTTTTCCATTTTCCGTAGCATTTCGAATCAGTGCCATAAAATGCAGCACATTGCTTAAAAACAAAATGGTTTCAGTTGCCGGCTTGAGGTGTGCTTTGTAAAAAGGGGAGATTCTAGTGCGATTTTTTTCATTTTACATTTTTTTTTTATTTTATATTTATTTATTTAACATTTTTATTTTTCTTTTTTCTTTTTTAATTATTTTTGGGAATAAAAAAAAAATTTTTTTATTATTTTTGTTTTAATGTTTTAGGGATGTTCACATTTGTGATTTCAGCACTACTGGGTTAATACTTCCCAGCAAGTTTTTAAGGCTCCCCAAAACAATTATTCAGATGTTATGACCTGCACAAAATATTTATTCCCAGATGAAAGGAAGATTTCAAAATTTATGAGCATCCATCATAATTTTCTAGCCCCAAATTTCATAGCATTGAAACTTTTCTACCAAAATTATTTTAGTTTCCGAACTTAAAACCTGTTCCTAAAGGACTAAGTCAATGAGCCCAATAAATCACGTTGCTCTTAACCCTCTGTTGACCAATTATCAGTCCAATTGTTTCTCATTAGAAGTGTTTGCTTCAAATTTTTACGACTGGGCCCATTAAATCATCTTTCTTTATAGAAACTTAACTTAACCCATTGATGATCCTGTTAGATTTTGATTCAAAAAAGTTAAAAACACATAACTAATGATTACTCACTTAGTATTTCGTAGGAGAATATAGGCTCTTGTCTTCATCTATGATATTGGCTCTGGCGTCATTGATGGCCCGGAATTGTTCAGATTAAAAAACTTTCATGTCCCAGCTAAATCGCTGCGGTGGACCTGTATATTTTGGCCCAATCAATAGAACGCTTTTAGACCTCAACTAACTAAGCTCGACTCATTTTATAGACTTTTCTTTAAGTCGGCCCCAATTTAAGGATTTTCTTGAAGAATTTTGAAGGAATTTGTAATTTTATAATTTTGGAAGGAACCAACAGTGCCGATTCCGAACGGCGCGTTGGGAGCTCTTTCATAGGCAATTTTATTCTCAGAGGTTTGTCATTCCCTGCTGAGAGAACAGCCGCCGAAAGAATTTTTTTTCTTTTTTTCGGTGTTAACGCAACGGAGTATTGAACTCGCGGAGTCTTGACTCGCGGCCCAACGCACTAGCCAGCTGAGCTACGGCGGCTGTCTATAACCAGTTACACTTAAATTCTTAACTAGTTTTAAGCCATTGTATTTATTTATCTGTTTATTTTTTCTTAATCTGATTTGAAATTAGATAAACTTTGCTACACAGATCCAAATGTCAACACGTTTGAAGTCAATAGGTTTTTTTTCATGGTTTAACTGCCCTTATCAGATTTTGATGTATTTTTTAATTGCAAAAAACTGAAGTACACATGTTAAACTATGTATTTTTGATTCAACTATTTTTACCAACTTTGAAACCAATAGGTCAACAACACACGAACCCAATTTTTTACCCTTTAGATTTTGAATTTTAGAAAGTTCTGTCATGGTGAGAGTTCCTATTCTCAGTGGCGGATTCAGGGGGGTGTTTTTGGGGTTGAAACCCGCCCCCCCCCGAAATATTAGGATTGACATTAAAACTAAATACAAATTAAAAGACAATTTATGAATATCAAAGAATTACTTTTTGAAACCCCCCCCGAAATATTTTTCTGAATCCGCCCCTGCCTATTCTCAACTGAACCTACAATTCAAATTAAACTTTTGTAGCTTTAACTGGACAAACATAAATCAATCAATCAGTCAGTTAGAACAAAAAATGATATCTATAAATTATATATAATTATATCTATATAAGTTATTGGGGTCGCAGTTTTGAAAAAAATCCATTTGAAAAACACGTTTTGTTGTCCCCTTCAAATCTCTAGAACTGAAAATAGCACCTTTTTTTAATGCTAATCATTTAAAAGTTTTTTTAATTCTAAAGTCGAATGCCCCCTTAACAGTGTTCGGACCATGGCTCGCGGTCGCGTGCAACCACAACGTGGAAACTAGGTTGGCGGTGGGAGGCGGCGATGGTGAGCAGTCTTCGATGCCGATGTCGGTCGGTCAGAGGTGAGTGACAGTCATTGAACAGTGTTGATACACATGTGTAAGTATAATACAATTATGACTACATACATTTAGTATGTAGACAATTTCATTATACATATGTACGTACATACATAAGGCTGCATGTGTCATACGACGCGTAATTGCTGTCACGGCGGCATTGCCGAGCGCTCACAGCGATATCTGCATTCGACAAGTAGCGATGACAAAGAAATAAATACTCAAATTCAGTAACAGCACTTACGCACACACACACACACACACCTACTTTCATACATGCAAGCAAACATTCTTACAAATGCAAACCAATGTAGCGTTTGTGTTTGTGTCTTTTGCATAAATTAGCTGACATTCTGCGCATCGTTTCGGGGCGTAGGTTGGTCGTCGTTCACTAATTGAACATTGCAATTAAGAGGTCAACATTGCGTTGGCCTGCAGCCCACCATCGAATCGGTCCAATGGCCGAGCACTAATCAATTCCAGTACAATACATTTTTCGAGATGTGACTGCGCTACTGTCAACGCTGCTAATTACAAATGGCTAACACGGATAACAGAAGCAACAAAAACATACTGTTCCATAAAAAAAGAAAGTTCACTCTTTTTAACAACTGATGACAAACATTCTATAAATTGTTGAATACCAACACTTCAGGGTACAACAAGTGTAAGTATGGGTTAGCTGAAGGTTAACTTATTCTTTCAGATAATCGTTTGATAAATTGCCGAATTTGAAACCACACAGCGACATTGCACTAAACGACTGAATAATAGCTCAGCTCCCATCAGCGCGAAGCAAATTACAAACTGCAAAAATACTCTACGCATGCGTAGTATTTATCATCAATTAAACAAAACAACAAAAACAATAAAACAATCACACAACCGCATTCATTTAATGCCGACTGAATTTTTGCTGAGCGCAAATCCTTGGCCCATATTTTGTCTTTGCAAAAACGTAAACAAACAACAAAATATTGCCGTTCGCTTTGTAAGGTGTAAAGTGTTGCCGCTCGCGTTGTTTCGCTGTTAATGGTAAATAGTTGATGGCAAATTGGTAATTCGAATATAGTGAGTGCCTTGCCAATTGTAGGCGATCTGGTGGCATTGAGCGATCACTTAACAAAATGAAGGTCCCATTTTGACGTTTCTTTTACGGCTTTTGTTTGGGTTCTTGAATAAAGAGGAAAACTATGCGTGACAGAAAGTGAGTGAGCGTGTTGAAGTTCTTGTTTTCAAGTGGTTGTTTATTACAGTTGACTATTTATTGAATTCTACAAAGTGAGCACAACAAAATTTTAAATCATGCAGCAAAACATTGTAATATGACTCACAGTATTTGCTTTGCTGTTGATTCAAAGCGGCCTTAAAAATAAATCAAAATATATTCCATCAGAATGGCGTTACGCATTTTAGGAACAGAAGAACAAATAATATTCAAAATTTAATGCTTTAAAATTTAATGGTTATGTAAACACATCAATTACATGTTCTACTCTGTTATTTTATTATTTATGAAATGCTCCAAATTAAGTAATCAAGACAACAGGAAAGATTAACCATAGTTTTTAAATATGACTAAACCAACCCTTAACAAAGAAGAACGACTACTCTTTCAGTAAGAAACGGCGAATCTAAGTAACAAATATCCCAAATTATTTAAGCAAAACAGGTATTAAGACTCAATTTTGGTATCTCAAGAGCGCATTAAACTCTTTGATAGTCGATAGTCGAACGTTTTCTAACAATTTTATTTCATTTGAAAGCATTCAATTCCACATTATTAATTTTGCTTGGCTTTTTGAATAGAAAAATCAATATTTATTTCTATTTAATTCCATTTAATAACTAAAGCATTTAATTTAGCTGAATGCATATATAACACTACAACACTTCCCAATATAATTTAGCGCTTATCTGTCACATCTTTCTGTGCTTATCTGTTACTGCCATTTCCACTCGTTATTTGCTCTGATAATGACAGCTCGTAGCGCCGCATTCGGTTAGTGAGCAACTATTGGACTTATCAGCCGAATTATTGCACTCTGTACCGGCGCCGACTTATGAAAATTCACCCACACAGATCTATGAAACATACATATAAGTATTGTTGTATGCAAATGTGGAGCAGATTTATCGCGGACTTTTCAGAAAGATATTTAATTTTAAACATTGCTTGTTGACTATCAGTAAAACAATAAAAACCACAGAAATCAGAATGTTGATCACGTATATATAAGTATGTGTCTATAGTTGTTTTTAAAAGCTCATATATGATTATAAAATATTAGCAGAACCCGCCGGCTTTGCACGCATGCATTTTATGATTTCATTGAAATAAACTTTACTTAAAGAATTTATCTAATGTTGAGTTTATTTGCATAAACTTCGAACAAACTTTTATCTCGTGCGATGTTGATTTTCAAACACTGAAAAACATGCATTGAATTATTCGAGATTTTGAAATTCACTTAACCCTTTGCTGTTAGTATCACAATGAGCCATAAGTTGTGCTTAAGTTTTTGACAAATACTTTTCTAATAGAGTCCTGCACGAGTATGCATTTTTGCTATTCGAAAACATTCAAATACTTTTGAATACAATACTTCACTTCATCTCTGCGTACCGGTCCGAATGAATACGAGTACAGCTCTCTTCAAGTACGAGTAAGCTCCGAACAAAAACGTCATATTTGGTGTCATATTCACTGACGACAAACACTGCCACATATGTCATGTTCGTCCTATGTCGTCAAATGCGTTCTCATTGCACGGCAAAAACTGACGAAAAATACATATCACAAGGTTTGCCAGCATGTTGACATTTTTTGTTTTCTCATCAAACGTAGTCAAATCGTTCGTTCGACACAAATTCGATCGTTCTCATTTGATTGTCGTTTCGTATGGCAAATCGTAGTCATACATGCAGGCAAACGCAAATGACACCATATGACAACCCGTTCTCATTTAACTGACTATAAATGACACCATATATGACATAGTCAGAACGGGGCATAAGTATTTTCACCAAGTTTGAAACAATTAAAATCAGTTTTTCATACAACACCTTAGCCCATGTTTTGCCCCTTTAGGCCTTTTATACTTAAAAAAACTCCTCTCTTAGCAGAGATTCATTTTCCAAAGTGGACCTAGAGTTCAAATTTCAAGTTTTTTGCTTAAGTGGTTTGGGCTGGACAATGATAAATCAGTCAGTCAGTCAGGACAAACAACTATAAGTATACATATAGATTTTATTTGTATGTAGATTTTAATGGGCTTAAATTAATCGAACACAAATTTAGCCATTGAAAACATAATTCAAAAGTCTTATTGGAAGTTTGAAATTTTTTTATAAAAGTGCAGATGTCTTAAAATTCAATTGTTTCAATATGGTTTAAGTCAATATTTAAACCCATAATGCTTACCCATAACAAAGCCACGGCCACTGTATAATTTGTTTTAATTTATTTTGTTATACAAATTTTCTAGTTCAAAGACCTCTAATATATATTTCAATTAGCTAAAGATTTACATTTAAACAATGCATTGAACCCGTGCAATGTTTATTTCCAATTTTTTTATGGTTTTTCTGGAATGTATGATTGTTGAGAAAACGTTTTATTTTAGCAAAGAAAATTATAAACAACCACAAGAAAGCAAAAAATCATTTATATGCAAAATAAAATATAGCAGAAAAGATCAGAAAAACAATGGCAAATGCGCACAATGTGTATAAATTAACACCCACAATCGGTTACTCATAACTTGTATGTAGGTGTGTAAGTATGTGAGTCTATGAATCCGATGATTACACATTTTATTATTGCCATGAGTAGAGTTCAGGGGTGAGCAGCCCATTCTATGAATGAACGAATGCGCACTGGAAGCAATAACGAGTGAACGGGTGAGGGCGGAGCACTGCGTAATAGGTGCTGTAAGCCAAGTCATGGGTTGGGCCAATCACCTTCACCCCCTTAATGCCGGCGACGCCTAGTTTGTGGCACTTGTGGTGGTTTGTATTGAAGATCGCTTTGGGTGAGCAAACCAACACAAACAGACAACTTTTCAACTCTCTTAACCAACTATTCAATCATCAATCTATCCATCATTTATTCATTCGTTCATTCATTTAGTGCAGCACTCATTGTGGGTGGAATGCTATCGTTCGTTGCACGTCTCACTTTAGTTTTTCTCAATTGATCTCCACCACAACAGTCATTGTGTTGTTGTCTTTATTATTGTGGTTATTGTTGGTGCAGTTCATAGCGCTGTTGCGCCGCTTGAATGGCACTTAAACTTGACCTTTATTTCCCACACAATCAGATACAAGCAGAATTGGCCGGCTGGCATGAAATGTGTTTTTTTTTGTTGTTGATTTATTTATTTTGCTGTTGCAGTTCGGAGACGTAGGCAACCGCGATGTGACTGTCGGTGCAACGGTACTTGCACTTTTTTCAACTTCTGCACTTCAGTTGTGTTGTTGTTTTTAAATTTGTAGTTTCTGGATTCGTCTTGTTTCTGTGCAGTTGCAGTGCGCGTAATGCACTCGTATGCAAATTTTAATCAAGAGTCAGAGTCAGTTGCGGTCTTTTTCCTAGTTGCGACATCTGTTGATTTATTTCTCGGCAAGCAGCCATTGAATCATCTTTTTCATAAACTTTGAACGACTGTGTTGTAACGAGCAAGAATTAAAATTAGAAAAAAATATAAATAGACTTTTGGACATAAATCCAATTCAAGTTAAGTCGCTAACCTCTAAGAGAAGAACGGGTCACCTTAGCGGCTTAACTTAGGGGCCAATGAAGAAACAAGTCTAATTATTATATATATACATATGTAATTATACAGATAATGGTTTATACTGACTGACTAATTGACTGATTGACTTATTCATTATGGCCCAACCCAATTTTTGTGGGCCAACAAAAATGTGTTTCGTTTCTTATATAAAACATGATACTGAAAACTTTGAAATGTAAGTTTTTGAACAAACTCCCGTAGTATCGAAACAGTAGCAGGCATCTTTCTTTAAAAAAATTTAATATTTTCTCCAAATTACGCAGTACATTTAATTGTTTTGTAGGCGTCTAAACATCATTTCACAGTCAACATTTTGCGACTTTGAGTAAAAATTTACATTCGTTGAGTTATAAGTCGAAAGCGATACGTGACATGACATATTATTCAACAGCATTCAATATGCTGTCATCCATTGAATTGAAAACCACTCATTAATACTGTTTTTTGTAGACAAAAGTAAACAAAAGTAATAAAGTGTAAAATTTTATGACCAACTATATTTTCAAACATTATTTCAACTAATTTATCGGAGAAATGCATTGTGCAATTTATTTATTTTTGTTTTTTATATTTCTTATTTATACTTTGCTTTCGTAGTTTTCAATTTTCTTACAATGTAAAAATACATTGTAATTTTAATTAAAAATTTTAAATTTTAAAATAATTGATTAACTTAAAAGGTTTTCGACACATTTCGTCACAATGCACAAAACAATTCTTAAATTAAAAAAACAAAACAAAACCGTAAAAATCGAAAAACGTTGCCGTTGACAAGGTCCTGTCTACGCAAAACCAAGCAAAACAATGTGAGTCGCTGCATTGGCATTGTTGTAATGCACTCATTACCAATGCAAAACTGAAGAGCGCAACTGAAAATCCATACACACCGATTGTCGTTGCACTCAAAGCGCCTCCAAGCCAGTCAAATGCAACCATAACCACTTGCAAAGCAATGCCAACAAGCCCAACTAACAAACAATCTGTCTGTCAGGCTGGCAGACAGACAGACAGGCAGTAAGTCAGTCTGACATTTGTACGGACAGCCACCCGCGCCTCAATATTAACAATTTTCGACTCTCACTGTTGTTTGTACATAATCCATACATACATATTTACTTGCTTGCATTCATACATAAATTGATAGACTCGAATGTCTATGTATAGAGAATGCGTTTGTTTTTGTTGTTGGCTATTGTTTATGTTGCTAGTTTTGCGGTAATTGCATGCAATAGAAACGCGCCGCACTGCCTTTGGAGGCCATTTGTAATGTGGTATTTTGCTATTTGTAATGTGGTATTTTGCACAAATAATACAAATTATGCTAACAATTATCTGCGCTCGGCAACAATGCCGAATACCCAACGATTTATGACGAATATTTGTTGTCGAAAGAAACTGTGCTTCTTCGATGATTTGCTTTGTATTTGATTTGAACAACATTCGATTTTCTTGTTTCATAAATTGTTTTGAGTTTTTGGTAATTAAAAAAAATATATTCAAAACTTTCAATTCAAGTCAAAAATGCGTTAAAATAACTTTTTCTAATTTTGATAAAAATTTAAAATTTTTCTTTATGTGAAACCAATATTTTTAATACCGAAAAACTTCGTCGAGTTTCTTTTAATGGCAAAAATTTAGTAAATTCCGAACTTAACACGTTGAGTGCCACATGAGACCACGTTGGTCTCACACGAATTTGGGCCTCCTGTGCCGCGTGAGACCAACGTGGTCTCACAGTCAATACAAAAAAAATGCCTGTGGCCTGTGGGGACAATTTTTTGGATTGTATGGTGGCACTCAATGTGTTAATGACGTCACGCATTCAACTTATTCTCTGTCAGTCACTTACTCTCTTTCAACTTGTTCTCTCTAAGAGCTACTTAACTCCTTCACAACTAATCCATAGTATATACAAATCAATTTTTATTCTTACTGACTGATTGATTGACTGACTGACGGATTCATCATCACCCAACCCAAACCGCTGAAGCTACAAATACTTCAAATCCACAACAGTTCGAAACCTAATTTTCAGTTTTTCGAATATCGAAATTTAACAAAGTCAACAATGGGTTAAGCTTTATATTCAGAAAGGCTTTTGACTTCAAAATTTATGAAAACACTTGAAAGAAAAAATAATTATAGACGTGTTTTTCATTTTTTTGAAATTCGTAATCTAACGGTTAACTAAGGGTTAAAAGATTTTATGGAAAAACATGATTTAATGAGTTTTTTGACTTCAAACATAGTGAAAGTTCTTCCAATGAGAAAAAATTTGACACGTGTTTTTAATTTTTTCGAAATAAAAATTTGACGTGGTCTACGATGGGTTAAAAGTTTGTATGGAAAAACGAGTTTTAATGTTTTTTTACTTTAGTAAACTTAGTAACTTAACCCTTTCAGTTACAATGTCCAATATATTGGACTACAGCCCATACAATTCATACAGAACGGATTTATTTTCATGACGGAAAGGGTTAATAACTAAAACCAGTTTAATTCAAAAATAATTCAACACGGGTTTTTTTAATTCAAAATCTGACGTGGTCAACGATGGGTTAAGAGTTGGAATAGAGAAGCTATGAAATACATAAACTAATAGGCCAATTGACTTGAAACTTAGTGTGGGGGTTAAAGGTTAAAGTGCTCCAAATGTAAAACAATTTTATACGTTTTTTTCATTTTTTCGAAAATCAAACTATAATTTAATTTTTTTTGTAAATTATTTTAATTAATTTTAAATTTTAAAATGCAAATTTAATTTAATTCAATTCAATTTCGAAAATTAAAATTTAATGGACTAAGTCGTGGGTTAAAAGTTTGTATAGAAAAACATGATTTAATGGTTTTTTTCGACTTCAAACATAGTGAAAGCATTTTAAATCAGAAATAATTTGACACGTGTTTTTCATTTTTTCGAAAACCAAAATTTGACGTGGTCAGCAATGGCATCAAAGTATGCAAAACGATTAATTAATCGGCCAGTTGACTTCGAACTTTGTAAAAGTGCTCCAAAAGAGAAATAATTAAAAAACGCGTAGTTTTAAAATTTTTCAAAAGCAAAATCTGGCAACACCAACAATGAGTTAAACGTTATTATGGGGAAACATGATTTCATATTTTTTCAGTAATGGTAGAAGCACTACAAATAATTTAAAATTTTTTTCATAAAAATCTGACGGGATCAAGAAAAACGATTTATTGGGCTCATTGACCTCTGATTTGCGTACAAAACTGAATAAAATTGACCAAAACACTGTTGTGTATCTTTGTTAAGTCGTAAACTTTTCATACCAGCCTCTGCAGACTGCAACCATTACATATGAAATCCATATGTTTCATTAGCACTGAAAGGCTTAAGATACATTTCACGTGTTTAGTTAAACACCAGCAACACTTTTCAAAACCCATCCGCCACAGCGCGACGCAATCAAATTTGTTCTCCAACAAAAGTAGCCCACACAAAAGTTGCTCCTGCCTGGCCCCATTTGTGTATCTAGCGGCACGTTTTAACGGCTTATCTAACCGCCAACTGCAGCTTTGATATACGAGCATAGCTCGACTGTTGATTTTCATGAACATTGTAGAAACTTGTCTCTAGCCGCGCCACGAATGAGCGCAGCCGCTGATAGTGCACACCCGCTGCTATCGTTTAATTTCTTCCCACTTCTAAGCGTGTTTTCTTCTTCTTCTTGTAATTTTTCAATTGTAAACACTGATAACGCTATGTACGCGCGCCTGTCCGACTGTCGGCTGTGTCATAAATGACAAGAACGATATAACTAAATAAATAAACGGAAAAGTAATAAGTTTATACGATACAATAAAAATTAGCGCACATAAATGTTGTCTCAAGTGCAGCGAGTTTTCTTCTTCGCTTCGTTTTGGTTTCATTCCTATTTAATTGACTTTTGTATTTAGCCAAGTATGCTTAGTGTCTGATAATGTCGCACAGCTTTGTTTACGAAAAATTCCAATATTCCATTATACAATCGGACAAAGACACTTCAAAAGCAACGTGTGCGCTTAAAAGGGGCGAAATCTGTGCAAAATGCCATAAATCAATTCGATTGGATGTTTTTCTATAGTGGTTGTTGTTTTTTACAGTGGTCACATAAATCATTTAGGTGCCATAAAACTATACATTGCATTGAAATTGCATGAAATTATGAATAAATTAATTGAACGGAATTAGAAGCTGCGGACGTGAGTTTGAGTGAATGTGGCCGTGAATATTTAACACTAGAATGCCCGGAAAAATCAGCCTTTTTTAAATGCAACCATGTTACGAAATAGAGGTACAATATTTTGAAATAATATTTTTAATATTTTATTTATTTAATTTTGCTTGAGATAAATAAGGACCATAAAGGCCCACTGTGGTACCATAATCAATTGAGGTTAAGTCCGCTCGCTTTTTGAACCAATTTGAGCTCCTTACGAAGCCGAGTAGGCTGTGAAGACTGTGTAGCCCTCTTAGGCCATAAAGGCCCACTGTGGTACCACAATCAATCGAGGTTACGTCCGCTCACTCATAGAACTATGTAGTTTCAGCTCCTTACGAAGTCTAGAAGACTGTGAATAGTCTTATCGGCTAGATCCCCTAAATTAAGAACAAGTTGGCTTCTTCTCGATAATGCAAGTAGAGGGAAAGTGAAATGTGTTTTGCCAATTATGGTTTTCATCTGGTCTCTTTTTACTGAGAACAGTTTTCTAGAAAGGCGGAAGTTTAAGGTTGCCTTCAGCTCATCTTAGGTTAGTTTCTTGTATGAGTACATAACTTACAGCTTAAAAAAGATACACTAAGCATTCTTATGTCTTGAGTAGCCTAAGTATTCAGTTATACCCAGTCGAACGAGCTTGTCCGCTCTACAATTCCCACTATGTCCCGGAACACAGCATAGATGAATATGAAGTTGCCGGACAGTCTCCTTGATGTTGTTAAAAATGCATCCTGAGCCCTAAGAGCGAATTAACTGTCTGATAGTATTTGGATATCTCATGCCAATATCCCTCTTACCCTACTTAAGCCAATTAGAAGCTGCGCAGATTACTGTGACCTTAGCCTGGGAGACGCTACAGTGATCAGATAGCCAAAGCTTCAAATTGAGATTTGATTTTTCCGAGTAAAGAGACCTCTTTGGACCAACAAAACATGCACTCTAAAAGACGCTTATTCTGTTCTCGCACCTTTATGGCGCAGAAGCATGGACACTGTCGCGTAACGACAAAGCGACTCTTGAAAGGAAGAAGCTTCGTACTGGCAACGACTATCGGATATGAACCAACAACGAGCTGTATGAGTTTTTTAAAGACATGAACATAGCAAAGCGACCTAACATCCAGTGGCTAC
This sequence comes from Melieria omissa, assembly GCA_963971225.1. NCBI lineage: Eukaryota > Metazoa > Arthropoda > Insecta > Diptera > Ulidiidae > Melieria > Melieria omissa. The sequence continues at coordinate 55,073,739 of OZ020267.1, read as the reverse complement.
GCTCTCTTGCCTATCTCTTTCGTATGCTCGATGAAGCTCTATCGAAAAAGTTGTTCAACGCGGTAGTTGAAGGTTGACAGCGAAGAGAGAGAACGTGTCTTCGGTAGACCGACGTCCTAACTTCTCTTGGTGTGATCAACTGGAGAAGGTGCGAGCAAAGCAGTGACGTCTGAAGAGATCTTTTGCGATAGGCCGTAGAACGGTAACGAGTTGTTATAACCAGTTGAGTAATTAAGTAAATGGGACTGAGCCTTCTCAGCTAGTAAGAACCAAGAGGCAATTCAAGCTTAAATCAAGTTTTAAAACCATTTGAACGCACAAATATTATAAATCAAATTTTACGCTTATGCGAAATAAATTACCTGGTTTTACCCCAAACAAGTTGTGGTCATCAATTTTCGGAAAGCGCTTTTTGACAGTGTTGCCACCTGCAGCTGACAGTTTATTACAAAAAGTAGTTAAACTTTAATAATTTGTTTCATGTGTTATCGACTGAAATACAAAAAATGTCCGACGTGCCAAAACAGTAACAACAACGCAAAAGGTAATCGCTCAAATTGTCGGCCGCAATTTGCCGCCAAGAGTAGCATCGAACATCGAGCATCGAACGTCGAGCGTGGGCGCGAACCAGTGCGTGTATGCACAGTTTTATGGCTCTGTGATCGTTGTTGTTTTTCTTTCATAATGTATCGTTTTGTTAACATTACTTAATTTTTTATGTTTAGCAGTAGGAGTCGAAAAAAATTTAGCTAATAAAAGCGCTAAAAACGAAAAATGTCTTTGTTTTTTTTTACTTCTCCCACTTTTTATTGCGTTACGCAGTAATTAAATTAAATAAAATAAATAAAAATACCACAATGCCATACAAAGTGTTGAGTGGTTTTTTGCACAAAATCAAGCGTGAAATTTTTATTTAATAGCCGTTGAAATAGTATGGACAAAGGTAGAAGAATTGCAAAACATTTAACAAAAACTCAAGAAAAACAACGAAATTGCGCATTGTTGAGGAATGCAACGAAAGTGTTCAAGACAATAGGCAACGACAATGCAACAACACTGCACTACGTAAATATTTTCGCCATAATGGGCCACAAAGTAAATAATGAAAGGGTGTTGAACGTGCAATGAAATGTAATCAGGCATTTTTACAATTTTTTTTATACCCGTAACGAGTTAGTAAAAACCCATAGAGCGGCAAGGCGTTTGCACGTAGACAAAGAGCTACTAAAAGTAAGTTGAACCTGTTTCCGTTTAAGTTCAGAAAAATAGTTTCAAGATGAGCGCTTAAAATGAGACGCAATAGACCTGAATAGCGCTGCTTTCTCGACTAGAAGTAAAGTTAAGTCCAGGTAGATTGGACGGTTCGAATGGCAATGCTTCGGCATCCATATTAAGTTTATGTAGAAGACATTTTATTAACATTTAGTGTTAAAACTTTTAAAGAAAATTAGGTAAATAGGAAGAAGTAGAAGGAAGAAGAATAAGAGGATTTTTTCCCCCATATTCGCTTCGCTTTGAAACAAATGCTTTGCGTTGGTTACGTTTATCGATTTAAGTTCTGCCAGATTGGGAGAATAGAATAAAATTAGTTGGGTTCTAATAACTAATAACTTTTTTAACTCATAGTTAAGTAATAATAGTTAGTTCTTTCTTAAATATAAGATCTAGGTTAGGCAAAGTTAGGTAAGACAGGCAACTTGCTGGTTCTCAGCAAGAACATTTGGAGGCCTCGAAGGTCCATTGTGATGTCCGATGATGGAAAGAAACTATATTCAGTCCCAAGTGGATAGGAAAATGTGTTCACAAGCCCTGGGAATTTGGTTGGCTTACTTTAACTAAGATTGGGAAAAAAACTGCTAGACTTAATTTAAAGTTTTAGTCAGAAAGTTGAAGTTTAAGTTGAGTTTAAGTTTAAAAGTTTAGTCAGGAAACTTGGCAGGAAATTTGTGAAACTTTTCTAGTTTTGTTAAAGAGTTAAAATGGTGCAGTTCATTAGACGGTTAGCTTTGGAAAAAAAAACTTGCTGCTGTGAAATTTACAATCTGTACTTTATGGTTCGGTATGAGTAAACTCATCACTGTGACAACGGGCCTAAGCGTTGAGTTCCTTGTCTGCTCTGTATGATTTAGAAACTCTATAGTGTTTGGAAAAATAAACTTAGATCTTAGAAGGTTACTTAATTTGTTGAAAACTTAGTTAGTCATCAAATCGGTAAACTGGCAGACAAAAACAGTCACCAAGTTAAGATACAATTCATTCAAAATGTAGACTAACGTCTGTGGTGTTACAATTTTTTTTGAAATTCATTGCCTTCACTGTTTTCCAATCTAGCCAAATCACCGTAAACTAAGTCCTAAGTGATGGTGCCATCTAACGCCGCTCAGGAACGTCGCCTCCGCTTGTGGCGCCATCTGTTGTGAGGAGGTTACAGCAGAATGGTTGGGGACCTCGCTAGATCAATTTGGTGCGCAGTTTTCGCAGTTGCCCGCTTCCCCTTGCAGATGTCGCTCGTGCGCCGTGTCTAACTGTTTATTTGTTTGTTTTTATCAGCCGCACAGTGCATAATTTCGCGTACTATTGCGTGGAAGTGTGTGGAATAGGAATAATTGGGTTGGGAATCAATGAACTCGGATATGTTGCAGGGTTTTTTTTTGTTAGGAAAATTTAGAGAACAGGAAAAATCGGAAAATCGGATTGATTTATTGATGTAAAATTAAATTCAAACGTTTGTGTGAAATATCTTGCATGGATTTTTATTGAAAACAAAACTCTAAAGTTCAAATTTCTTTACCTTCTTAATTCCAATTAGGAGTGTAGCTGATGCAATTCTTAATATAGTCCAGTCCTGAAAAGAGAAAAACCAAACTTAAAAATTAGACACACAAATATTTATGGTTTTTTTTCGAATAATTTTTTCACATTCAATTTACAGTAGGAAAATATACTGAACGAATTAAATATTATATCTATAAATTTCACTGAACGAATTTTACTGAACGAATTAAATATTATATCTATAAATTTCAGTTTGATTTCTTCAAATAATACTGATCTACTAAGTTTACTAAGGACTAGAATCTGCTCCGGTAAAGTTTTGTTGGAGCTACAATTACTATAAGTTGTGAGGGAGTTACAAAAGATGACGTAACTAACATTAAATTGCATCGGATGTGAAACTTAATATCTGATATTTCGCTCAAATGCCAAATTATAGCATTTTTATACTCGAACCATGTGAACCTTTGTGCCAACAAAACATAATTTGTGGGAAACGTTGATCTCTCTGCACAACAAAGTTCGGCCACATATTGCAAAACCGGGCAAGAAAACTTTGCAGGGGCTTCAACGAGATGTCCCATCGCATCTACCGTTTTGACGAGACTTTGGTCCTTCCGACTACCACTTGTTGTGGTCCATAACTCAAGGCCTTCATTTCATTTCTCAAACTCTTGGATCGCCTCAAAAGACAAGATATTTGTTTAATATGGCCAAAAGTCATAGCTAACGATAGACTCTCCAACATAAATTCCATCTCACTGACTAATAAAAATCCTCACAACAGATCGATATGAAAACAATGCAATTAAATATTTGCTTGCATCAAACTCGCTTCTTTGAAAATCTACGAAAACTCAGCCAAGACCGGGTGAACATGTATGCTTCACTATTACATTCGCAACGACTCTCTCTATCAAACAATTTCCTTAAAGCAAATCTTTTGTCTGCAAAAATGTGAAAGATTGCACTTTCACGCCATAAATGCAAAGATATAATTTTGAAATAATTACAATTTTCACTATGTATTTCCTTGTAATTTTGTGCATTTCAATTACGCGCCACTCGTAAATGTCTTAATACCAGCTGATTCCAGCTGCTGACAGTGCAGCAATTATGCATTGCTCACACATTGAGCAATAAAACACGCAAAATTCCACACCGACAAGCGCACCCAACGCGGCGTATGAGTAATGCGCGGCCCCCACGCACACACACAGCTATTCGTGAATGCCTGAAATTACATCATCGTATGAAAAACTGATAACATTGCCGACGCTCAGCATTTACGCTGTCAAACGTCGTCGGCATCAATTGTAATCGACAGTGAATGCAAAGAGTCTTTAACCTCTTGAACATTGACAACTGGAGCCAATACCGGAAACTGTGCAGTGTTGCCAACAACACAGAACGGGCAAAAGAAGCCAAGAGAACAAAGTAGTTAGTCTTGAGACAAAAACAAAAAATTAAATTTATTTTAAAGCGAAAAAAGTGACATTCGCACAACTTGACAGCACAAAGTATCGTATTACTTGCAACAGCAACAGCAAAAACAACAACATTATCAGCCACTTCAAACCACAATAAAAGTGGTAACACTGCGTTGCGCTTTTCACTTCCGCGGTTATGAATGGAAGACAGACAACAACTACAACATGGAAAATTGCAACAAGAAAAATGCAATTTTTTGTTTTGTTTTTGTTTGAAAATTGTTTGCTTCTTGTGTTGTTCGGTCGTCGTTTGGTTTGTGGTAAACTTGACTTTGGAAATGAGTTCAGCGCGTTCGTTTAACTTTTGCCAAGCAAGCAACTGTTGCATGCGACTGATGCTGTAGGCGCTGTTGCTGTGTCGCACGCTGTGGCCATTGTTACATTGTTGTTGCTTGCTATTATAGACGATTGCAGTCAACGCCAACCAACACATCAACCACAGCGGTAAGAGCATCTGGCTGACTGGCTCAACATTACATTGGCAGCCACAATAGCACCAACATCTTGATGACAATCGCCAATATGAATACATGGCAGCGACTTAATCATCATACAACAACAATAACAACCAACAACACAACCATTCCACCAACTGACGTTATTTAATGCCAAATTCACTACGGTTGCGCTCGATTTTGTGAGCCGGCTGTGCTGGTGGCACAAGCACCTATAAAACAACAACAAACAAAAAGTACCGCCGTAATAGTAGCAGGTTTTTTTTTAGTAGTAGTAAATGAAAATAATTGCCATAGACTGCAGTAAAAGTAGTAAATATAATAGGCGTAGTTATAGTGGAGGCTATTTTAATTAGTCGCTGTTACGCATTTGCCGCCGCTGATTGAATTGTTTTGTTTTGCTGCTGTTGCGCTTTTACTTTAAAAAGGCAACAGCAACAAACTATTTGTTTACCTATTAAGGCTGTTTTGCAATTACTCGCACTTTCAGTTACCTTTTCAGCAATTATGCACAACATTGCCCAAACGGCAGTGAGGCTCGAAACTCGCTGCAACACTCCACGCCACTCACTGTGCCGCTTTGTGGTACAGTGACCTCCGCAGCTGACTTGTGGCCCCTGTCCGCATTGTCTATGAACACGTAGACTACGCAAATATCTGATAGATACAAACTTCTGGGTATCTCAAGTGGCATTAAGCGCAATCAACACGTTTTTTAAATAAATACTTAATTGTTCTACAATTTGCGCTAACACGATGGTCACGCACAATGTGCGTCATTATGAATAATTCTAATTGAATTAAGCAATCGCTTGCAACTCGTAAAACTTTTTCTGAATTTCTAGTTGTTGACGCTAAAAATAACATCACTCTTTGCACTCAGACATTCAATAAACACTAATTCATTCGACTAACCCACTTGTAATTGACTCACGTCGAAATAGACGATTGCTAAATACATCAGTCGGACTGCTAAATATTTTATGAGCAGCTTTTTCATATATGAAAAGTGCTGCTAAGGGGTTCAATGTTTATAGGTTGTTGCTTAAACATCTGCCTTTTAAATTATTTCTATAAGTTGTGCACTTGATTGAGCATACAGTGGCCTCAGATCTTTGAATACGAGGATTATAGAAACACCTTAGATCTTTGAGAAGACTATAACCTCAAATGAAGCTCACTCCTTAGCTTGAGGGAAGCTTAGCTGAAAGTAATCACCGATCATATGACAAATTATAGCTTGAAATGTAAAATTACATGCAGGAAATTAACTGTTTTAGGAAAGCAATAAAAACTATAGAACGCGTGGTGACTATTTCTAAGAGTAGCACATTGTCTTCCATCTAATGTTAATATGGAAATAAAACGTCCATCTCTCTCTCTCTCTCTCATCTAACCTCAACGAGATCATAAACTTAATTAGTGACTTGTTGTCTTCTGCTTAAAATCGATGCTTTTCATCCGGAGAAATCCGATTTTTTCCTGTGATGCCAAGGACCTAAGGTGCTCGCTTCTCACCGCATCAGCACCAAATGTCTCAAACCTGATTCGAGCGTCAGTCACACAAAAAGTGATACGCCTTTTCATCATTGTCTCCATAGGCAGGACACAGTACACTCTCAGATATGTTTATCTACCATTTCCATGTGATTTGCCCATAGAAAATTACCCGGGAGTGGCAGAACAGGCTCAGGGTCAACATATGCAAAACTCAAAGCCCACTACACCCCACAATTCCTACGTATCCCGTAAGCATCAAGCTTTCATCACTGGACAATATTCTCAGAATGCATGCAGCAGAATTTTTGCGCTATTATTGATGAAAAGCAGAGTAAGACCCACAAAACCTTGGAGACCATAATTGAAAAGAACGCACATGAGTTGAATATCAGAAGATGAAAGTAAATTGCTTAAGATTGGCAATGCTGGGTCAATAATTTGGGAGGGATCATGATTCAACCAGGAGCGTTGAGCCATAAATTATGATGACTTCAAGCAATGGCAGCGATTTTCGATCTCGATTCTATTATACTTTGGTAACTTCCACTGTCTTTGCACTGAAACTTCATACAAATGGTATGTAAAACTTCATAGATTTTAGTTCATGTTCCGGAGTTTTATATGAACCCAACTCTCAACTAGAAGACCATTGCGGTTTTTCATTTTTAAGTATTAGTTTTTTCTTTAGTACTTCTATCAACTTTTGCTTTGATGCTTTTTTTTTATTTTTTTTATCGGATTCTACAATTAGTTCTAATTACAATTAGCCAAATCCGATGTGTACCTTTTGAGATATCAGTGGATATAATATGCGGTTTTTGTAGGTATGGAAAACTTACGGTCTTTCTAGAGTTAATTTGGATTTTTCAGACATTCGACCTTCTATACCTAACTTGAGACCGGAAATCAAGGCTGCAAGCAATCACTTTCTGTGCGATTTTTTAGAGGGCTGAAGAGTCAAAAGATGCCAATATCTAACTAACATATACACAGAATAGAATAGAATTTGATGGGGTTTGTTGCACTGACACCAGAAGTGATCTATTGTGCCCCCTTCAAGCTGTTAGAGAACATCCCATAGACCTAACTTAGAAGCTAAGTAACTCACGGGGGATTTACCTATGTGCTTGATGTTCTCTTTTTTAAGCCAGAATTGGCCCAGGTAGTGCTTTCTGCCGCGACATGCAGCTTGGCAGTGCAGTATGATTTGATCAGGAGTCTCTTCTGCAGAGTCCACAGATGCTAGCCTGCTCTAGCCCCATTGTATGTTGTTTCCTCAGTCTGCAGTTCCCAGTTAAAATACCGGTAACCTGTCTAACCTGGGGCTCGATTTTCCCCAGTCTGAGGTATTCTTCACTCGATCGATTGCTTAAAACCTGAGGCATTAGACCAGTCTTCTGAATTCCTGGTTCTCTCCTCAAGTCCTAGTGACTCTTCTATTTGCCCAGTCCAAAGAAGGGCTGCGGTCCCAGGAGGGTCGCAGGAGGGAGGGTCCTCATTGCCGTCAATTCCTCTGTGTCTTGGAACCAAAAGGATTTTGATCTGGTTGTCTTTGCCCAGTACATTTAATGCCTCTATGCATTCCAACACTAACCCTGATGTTATCTAATATAAGATTAGTGCTTTACTGTCGGAGCAGATGACGTAGTCCTGCACCCTTTAAGCACGCCTGTGGTGCCCATGGGTTCGTAGTGCGTAAAGCGAGGTGCAAATACCCCCGCCCCTGTATACGTAACGTATACTTATGTATTTATGTCCATGATTTTATACCAACATACAATACATAGAATATATATTAAATACAAATATCTATTTGTCATATTTTTCATTCAACATTCAACTCCACTCAAAGAAAACCTCATGTAGCGCAAATCCGTTTATCGTTTGCCATAAGTAGCTGTCCATCAACTATTTAAATTAATAGCACATTTCAGTTAATTAAAAATAAATGCCAACGAAAACATAGTTAATCATGTATGTATGTATTCGAGTTGTTGGCTGGAATTTCAGCTGGTCGCAAGTGCGCATAGCTCACTTGGAGATAACGAAAGATTGCACTGGCTTCGGACAGAGCGTACGTCACCCTCATTCCGTGCCCCGCCGCCAACCGAACCATTCATAAACTCGTCGCTCACAATGTGACAACTCACGTAATCGGATAATCGCAGCGGCAGCAACAAAACCAGCAACAGTAAACTTGTTTGGAGCGGCTGTGAAGGGAGCTCGACTTGGTTTTGGTTTGGCTTGGTGACGGCAGCAGGCAATGGAGATTCGAATGGAATGAGGTGGGCATTCCTTCCAGTCGGGCTCGCGGTAAATATTGCATTTGTCAATAAGAAACCAAGTATGTAAATATTATGGTTAGGCGCATGCGCAGCGTTATGCTCATTTCAATTGCCGCCGGCCGATCTGCGCCAGAAAACACGATTTTGTCGGCGATTGAATTGGATTGGAAGGAAATCGTTGAGGCAGTTCTCGGTGTTGTGGTTTGGTGTTTTCATTGTGTTGCTGGGAATTCAGCTCGATGAGAAGCAAATAAGCGCGCAACTGGCACACGAGAAGCGGCAAAAAGCGCACAACGCGGCGGCGCAAAAACTCGTTTGGCATAAATACAAATATGAGTTAATAGTCGAGCGATGCCGCTGGGCAGTGCAGCGACGGGTGGTGTGGCGAAGTGGCGAAAAGTTTCTGATAAATATTGACGTTAGATTTAATAAATGCCGCGTCAGGCAGCGCAAATACGTAATGGCAAACGTGCCACCGCCTGGAAAAACAACAACAAACAGCAAAGAAGCAAAAACCAAACTAAAGTCAAACAACGGCAATAGCGACAACAATCACAACCACCACAACAACAACAAGCTAACAGCTATAGAACGCGCAATGAGAACCAACAAATGATGAACTAACGGTGCAATCGTTAAGCGTTTAACGATTAGCAATCAAGTGTGTAGTCATGTTTTTGTTGTTGTAAAGTAATTAACCCATAATTGAGAAATACAAATTAATCGGCTATCGAAACGACGAAAAACTACAACCGACCAAAAGGCACAACAAACAAAAGTCATAGGCAACAACAAGTGTTAATACACTAAAAACAACAACAAAAATACACAACAAAACCACAACTCAAATGGTGCTAAGTGGACGCTTTGGGGCGTTCCGAACACAAACTGGAGCATGTGAAAATTAAAGCCACCGGACTGAATGCACGCAAACTGCTGAAAAAGCTGCAGCACAAAAACAAAAACATAAAATGCCTGCAAAGTGTCGAAAAACTAATTTGGAAAAAGGTGTCTGTCTACCAACGGAACTACGAGATGTTTAAGTTCTTTTTGTTTTTTTTGTGTTTTTAATGTAGAACGAATACTCTGTGTAAACGATTTTCTGCGTTTAATCGTAATTATAACTAAATTAGATTAAGTAATTATTGAAATTAGTTAACAGCACAAATTGCTTACATAAATTATTTGAAATTCAGTGCTTTTGATTTGATTACATACAAACGATTGGGCACTTTTTGTATTCCATAAAGATGAGGTTCTAAGTTAATATGGATTATTTTTGCACTATATCCAATACTCAGAGATCAGTAGAGCGCACATGGGAGGGTCCAACAAAACAAGAATTACTGGGACAAAATAGGGTTTCGAATGGTATTCGGTTCAAAAGTTGTACGCAAAACTTCCCTAAAATGAAGTACTGTTTGCGCCACTGCAGTATACTTGAACTGATTCGGAAGATACTATCTAAGAAAACTATAACTTTTGAAGGGCCAGAGTTGCAACTACAAATGTCAATAACGATTGGAAGGCAACACAATAGCCCTAAGCAAACTTAGACTCAGATTTTTAGGGAAAAGTGGACTCTGACCTAAAGACCCATCCGTTCCTGTCATTAATGTTGTGTCTAAGACTTTATATAATGTGACCCGAATACAATTGTCTTTGGAATGCAAATAAAATTATCTTTGTTTTGACATATTATGGCTTTATTCGAAATTCCAAACATTCCCATTTTCATGCGGACTTTGCAGTAGCACATCATGTCAACTAAGTTTTCCCATGAACTTATTGATGACTTCTGGCTTTATCTCACGAATGGCTGGGACGATATTGGCCTGAAAGACTTGAGCCGTTTCTATATTATTCGCATAGCATTAAACTTTAAAATCACTCCACAAAGAAGTATATTTGGCCCATCAAACCGCAGTTCCGAAGTAGCCAATTGACATATTTTAGGTTTTCTTAACTTAGTGCGCAAAAAAATCGATTGTTTGATAGACCTGTGCTGCCAAATAGAGAGATTCTCTTCGCTTCTTAAAAGGGCTTTTAGAAGGAAGAATGGTTTGGAAGATTGTTTAGAAAATTTTAATTTTCTATTGCTGGATTACCGAACGATTATCGCAGTTAGTGCGAATTGGAAGGATTGATTGCTTAAGTGTTGCCAGATTAGGAAAAGGCCACATTTGGAAAAACCTCGGAGAAGTTTTAGGTGGAAGAATTATTGAGGAGTGTTGCCAGATTAGGATTATTCTATGCCAGATTTGGAAAAACGTCGGAGGAGTTTTAGGTGGAAGAATTATTGAGAAGAAAATTTGAGAGATTGGACCGGTGTCGTCAGATTTATAGATTTTCTCTGCCTCTTAAGATGAGTTTTAGAAGCAAGAATGGTTTAGAAGAAAGTTAAGGAGATTTTAGTTTTCTATTGATGGTTTACCGAACGAATATCAAACTTATTGCGCAAAGGATTGATTGCTTAATTGTTGCCAGATTAGGATTAAATTATACCAGATTTGGAAAAACCTCGGCCTTCTAGGAGGTGTTTGAAAGAATGAGTTATTTAGGTAAAAATTTAAGAGACTTTAATTTTAAGAGACTTTAATTTTTTTGTGAGTATGCAGAGAAGTTATTTTTATTTAGTTTAAGTATAATGCAATACTTATAAAAATATAAAATATGTTTTCAATTGTCAAGGAGAAAATTTAAGTTAATTTTAAGATTTGGAAAGAAAGTTATTTCAAGAATGTGACAACACTATGTTGCACGATAACAAGTTGGATAATCGTTTGCGAACAAGTATTGAGGGAATTATAAACGAAAAAGTTGTGATCTTTGTGCAAAATGTTTATCAGACTGAAATGTTGTGTTGTTGAAAAGGATGTCGAATTCTTGCATAGAGTCGCACATTCCAGGCCACAGCAACTACATTGTTGCCACTAAATGATAATTAATATTGATCTTTCTTGATAATTGGTGCATAATTTTTTGCTCAACTAACCCAGTCACGTATCAATATCGCTCGCCCAGTGAAAGGTATTCAAATGTCAGCTATTAAAATTGCATGCAAATTGCTAGGAATTGCTCTTGGAATTATAGAAATCCCAAACGCATTGGGTTCAGTGTTTTCCTTTTAATTAAACTGAATTATAGTTCATAAGTTTTCAACTTAAAAGTCAACTCAATTAAATATTACAAAGCAAGTGACTTTCATAACGATTCGACTCGTGCAATTCAAATCATATACCGGCAAATATAGATATATATATATGTACATACTCGTATTTATATAGAGACATACATATGTACAAACGTACATGCATAGTCATAAGTCATTTATTCATACGTGCTCTGCGGTTTTATTAACTTAATAGATTTTCAGCACGATTTCCTGCCGCCTTTGAATGGCCACAAACGCAAAGACGCGCTTATAAGAATTACAAATATAAACACTTCTTTTGTTGTTGTTGCTGCTTCGCGATTTCGTGAACTACGGCTAATCTAAATATAGAATTTTGTCAACACACACACAAACAAACACACAAAATATAACTTAAAAATTATCAAAGACCGAAAAAGCTGAGCCTTGTGAATGCAGCTTCGAGCGTAATCACTAATTAGTTGGGGGATTTTCTTGTTTTTTTCCTTTGAAAAGCAAAGTTCTTCATTAGTGGATATTTATGATGGCTGATTGTGTGTTGATTGTCGACTGTAGCAGCAATGAGCGTTTTGTGTGAACAGTTGCTGCAGAATGATTTGATATCATTAACAATTGCGTGAGCAACTTTTCTCAAATGGGATTTCCTTGTAGATTGAAAAGATTGACTCAATCGAATGCAAACCAGATTGTCACTCTTAACATAGTCTCACTCGCTGAAGTTTGTAATAGTTTTAAAGAGCAGTAGCTACAAAAAAAATCAACCAACTTCTGCATGAACTTCAGCCAACTGGTAAAAATGATTGAGCTTCTTAGTGTCAGCTGGTAAAATTTTGTGATTTTTCACACAAACCAAACTCGGAAAAGCTTTAGGTACATGTAAAAATATGGCCACAAGAGGAACTTTTCCGAGCTGTTGTTCTTGCGTTTTGTCTGTTTTATTTTGCTTTTTCATTTATAAACATTTTTGTAAAACTGTTAACTATTCAACCTCGCATCGGCGAAATAAAGGAGAGAACTACCTTACCTACTTTATTTGAATCTCATCTCAAAGCCTAATGTTGGGACTTGAGCTCATTCTTCTATATGATCTTGAGAATAAGTCACTTTATGCAGCGAATCATTATCTTTTTGACATGAGAACTGCAGTTTTTACTGCTTTCCATTTAAGATTTTCCTAATGGAAAAGTTTACTGTAATAAGATCGTAGTGAGAGGATGTATGCTGTGAATCCAGGAGTAACTAAAGGAAAACTACCTACGAGCCGGCCTCGATAGTACAGTCCGTGGAGCACTGGATTTTCATACATAAGACTCCAGGTTCGATTCCTAGTTCAGGCTGATTAAACGCAGATGAGAATTATAAGAAACTCTCAAGTGCGCCTTTGACAGGCAATGCTTCAGGACGCGTTGAATATAGTGGAACTCTGACGCATCAGATAGAAATTGTCTGTGAATACAGACAAGACAAGATACATAGTCCCTTTTACACTCAAAAGGAAAATATACCTTAGACAGCTTATGATCTTTGGAAAGGAACTGAACTTCTCGAAGGAAGTTAAGGTAATCCTGGACAACAAATTAAACTGGAAACATCATGTCGACCACGTCATCAAGAGAGCCGGTAATGGCCTCTGGAGTTGCAAAAGAATCTGTGGGAAAATCTGGGCACTGAGACCGAAACGGCTTCAGAGGTTGTACTCCCTATGGTTCTGCCGACGATAACCTATGGGATGCTAGTGTAGTGGAAGAAAACCACGGGAGTAACAACTTTGACTACTTCTTCTTCTAGACTGGCACGACAGCCCGATTACGAGACTAAGTCCTAGCTACCCCCAACCAACCGTGTCGTGCGTGCGAATGTTCTTACAAGGTTGGAAGGGACCTACAGTTTTATGCCGATTCCGAACAGCGAGTTGGGAGCTTTTTCATAGGCAATTTTACTCTCAGAGGTTTGTCATTTCCTGCTGAGAGAACAGTTGCCGAAAGAAAAATTGTTGTTTTTCTTTTTTTTCGGTGTTAACGCAACGGAGTATTGAACTCGCGGAGTCTTGACTCGCGGCCCAACGCACTAGCCAGCTGAGCTACGGCTGAGCTACAACTTTGACTAAGCTGCTCTAAATGTTATACTAGAGATGCTGCCACTGGAACTAAAATGGAGGCTGCTGGATGCCTCTGGATCAGATGCCCCCGAAACACCTCTTCAGAAAGAACTGCAAAACGTATGTACCGCACAGGGAAGACTGGGCTGCCAATAGAATCATTCTCACTTATGACGATATTATCTGGTTCAAAGATTGAATGCGGAACGGGAGCTGAAATATTTAAAAGCCTTGCAGTTTGTCTGAGACAGTCTTCCAAGCTGAGGTCTTTACCGTAAATGAGTGTTCATTATGTCCGAAAATCAGGCTGCAATAAAGGCTCTGAGCTCGAAAACGTTTGACTCCAACTAATCTGGGTGACAGCAAATGTTCTCCAAGACATTTGAAGGGATAACCGAAAAAAAACACGAGGTTCCTGCGCACTGTGGGCATGAAGGAAATTAGGAGGCAGACAGATTGTCAAAGGAGTGGGCGGCAAACCCCCCTATGGAACTGAACCGATCATAGGTAACACATTGTGTCAAATAGATATTCACAAATCGAGCTAATCATAAATGGTCCAACACGTAGGGAAAGCGCTGTTTCAAGCTATTCTTTCCCTCCTATTCGGAAGGCAAATCCAAGAACCTTCTGACCTAAGTAGAAATGAGCTTAAGTTCATGACGGGGACCCTGAGCGGGTACTGTCTGCTAAATATGCATAAAGCGCGACTGGAAATCACCGATAGCGAACTATGCAGATTCTGCATGGAAGATGAAGAAACATCCGTGCAGATCATAACCGCATCTTCCGTACTTCTACACGATTGGGAGAAAGCGATTATTGGGAAGGGAACTGATTTAGACGAAATACTTGTCTGGGAAAAAAAATCAAGAAGTTCCTAGACAACATTAGGGGAGATGAACTCCTCCAATAAGGAATAAGGGATACGAAACAATAGTTCTTTTTGAACGCAGTGTCTCGGGCAGTTGATGCTTGACTCCTCTATTCTATTCTATTCTATTCTATTCTATTCTATTCTATTCTATTCTATTCTATTCTATTCTATTTCCTGGCAATAACAAACCCCTCAAATGTGAAAGGAAAACTGCCAAAAACCAACAGCCTTTCAGATTCGGCATTAAACTGTAGGACCCCTCTCATTGCATCCACACAAACTGTGCAAAATTAAAATGACCTTTTGGCTTTCAAAACTATAGAGTCTACCTTACGTATCTGCAATAACTAAATATGACCTTAAAAAACCAGCTATACTTTCATTAAATCTGCAAACTCCCTGCAACTGCAACAATTCATGCACATGAGACAAGTAATGGTTCTGTCTATTTCCTGCAAACTTTGTATCCAAAGTCTTTCAGAAGTTGTGAGCGAGCGTACTAAAGCGTGTCTGAACTAGTCACAGACATTTTTAAACAGATCTAATATATCCACTATAATTCAACCTCAATGGAAATGGAATCATGCCAGATTGTTTGATAGTGTAGTGTTATTGTTGTAGTAATTTACATGCGCTGGTTAATGGTGCGGCAAATAACTTGAGTAAATCTCAATGCTTTAGTAAATATCCTCGATAGTGTAGTTGTTGGTGTGCCCACCTGGTAACACTCAATTTTTCAAGGACAAAATCCAACATGTAATCAGCAGTTTGCCAAGTTTATTTTTATATTGTCAGCTTTTTACACAAATATACATAAGAACTGATACAGAATAAATATGTAAAACAAGTCAATCTGAAAAATGCAGAACAACTGCAGTTTGCCATACAAGCAGACCTCGAGTAAATGTATTCTGATTGAGGGAATAAGAAAAAGAGACCGTCGTATCGCAAACACACAGAATAAGGTCATTCGGTTTTGCCTTCCTTCTCCTTCACTTTAATTGGCAATAAATGCAGAAAAATAAAATAAGTAAATAAATAAATGGAAAACACAATAAACAATCTCAAGTGGACTGAGTGATGAAAAAAAAAACCTCAGGCTACGTGTAGAACTGCACGAAAACAATGTGGAAAAGTTGTACTGGCCGTTGAAGCAGCCGAAGTACGAAAATAGAAAAATATTCTAGTTAGCATAAATAGAAATAAATAAAACAAAAAAGAACCAAACAAATAATAAATTCAATAAAAAAAAGTGGAGTAAAGCACAGCGAGTTCGGGCAGAGCAGAGCTGAATACAACACTCAAACACAGACAGCCAACTTGAGGCCCAACTTAACACAAAACTGATAAATATTAATAAAGTAAGCAAACCAGCGCCCGAATAGATACAAAAGCTGATAGTTGGCCACAAGTGGCGGCGTAAGCGGCCGCGCGCCAAATACCGAAGTACCAACGATCACAGCAGCGACGCGCATTCAAGAGTGACGCGCATGCGCGTTGATAATGTGGCGTAGAAAACCGCATACCGCACCGTAGCCCCCAAACGGCCACGGCGGCGATCGTCGTAATACCAGTTAGTCTGGCAGTCGATTGTCGATGGCGGAATTTCGCTACCTGCCACATGTAACGGTAGCAACTAAATAGCGGCGTGGCGGCCGTTTTGTAATCGACGGCGTAATTTTTTTCAATATGAATTTTATGTTTAATTTCATATTTTCGTGCTTTCTGACTGATTACATTTGAAAATGCGTGCGCGCAACCAACAAAATAAATTGAGGCAATCAATTGAATCGGCCAGCCGTAGTGGACTTTGTGAACGTTACCGTTAGGGGGGGAGTGAGGGGAGGGAAGTGAACAAGAGCAACAACACTTTTGGCTGATCTGTTGGAATTCTTGCCTGCTAACATAACCTAACTTAAATGCACTCAACCTAAACTCAATTGGACTCAATCACGAGTGTAACAGGACTAGTTTTTGCTTCGAACATCATCTCTTAAAAGTGGAAAACAATGCCCCATTCATCTATAGTCTTGAATGCCGACTCTGACAAACTTAAACTGCTCAACTTGGCCTACTGACGAAACAGTTCACATCTCTAAGCGCGGCTCAACCATTCGCAATCATTGACGTAACAAATTTAAAATTATGGAATGAAATTATAAAATTATGGAATAATTATTGTAACGTATTTCACGCGTCGAATTCATTCGCTTTCAATTTGAATTTGTTTTCCTATTTTCCAGTTTATCTGTTTTCATGTTAACAGTATTTTGCGTGAATTTGTTTATTAATATCAAATTATAACATCTTATAGTTATTTTTAGCGTGTTGTTGTTATTTTTTGCTGTCTCTTTTGTAAAAGTATTCATGTGTGTTTGTTGGTGTTTTTGTGTGAACCTATCATTTGATGAATCAAAGTAACAATTGGCAACCACACAAATCTATTGTGAACACTAAAAAGATCATGGCAACAATAAAAATAAAAACAATAAAAACAACAAACAACCAATCAACCAATACACAAATATTGCCGCAAGAACAACAACAACAAAAGTAGTTTAAGGTTTTTGTTTTATGTATTATGTTACTTAACATTTGTTTACCATCATTCATTCATTCATTCGTTCATTCATTTACACCTTTGGACTGTTCAGCAATTCAATTTCCTCCACTCGACGCTACCAAATTGAGTCAAACAAGATTACCAAGTAAAGATTACAAATGCAAAAGCATCCATGGAACGCGTGGCGTGTCCGCACTTCACTAACCAAATACGATAGAATTGGTGCAATTTGAATTGTTATATAAAATGGCGCTATAGCCGGCAATGGGTGTAAAAACCTATGGAATCAATTAAATATTTGTAAAATTAAATATGGGTGAAATTTTAGGTTATGGTGGAAGACCTGCACACCCGCACTTATTGTCAAAGTAGAGTAGAAATTGATCCGAACTACTGACTCAACCTGTTCTTAATAACTGAATGGAACTATATCTTTGATAAGAAATTGACTGAACGATCGAACGATTCGATCGAACGAGTCTAACTTCCACATCAAAAAGTTTTCAATAACTGAATCGAATCGAATCATTGATTAGAACTTGTCTTAAATCGACTCAAAGTTGAGCTCTGCTGATTCCACGCTCTCTATTCCCAAGGACAGAAATACATATTGACGTAAAAAATAGGCATCTTTGAAGACACATTGGAGACACTTTGAATACATTTGTGTTGATATTTTTATTAATAATATTTTTGTAAGCTATAGTACTTAATGATCTATTGTGCTCTCTTCATGGACCTTAACGATCTATTGTACTCTCTTCATGAACCTAAAGTACATCTATAATTGCGGCAAATTATTATTGACCTGAGTATTGACCTCAAACCTCTGGATTTTATTAAGACATCTGTTGTAAGTTATTGGCAAAGATATTTCTTACGTTTGTGTGGACGTCTAAGCAGAACATTGTCTTTGAGACGGTGAGAAGACCGTTAGTCATTGGCTTCCCCTAAAAAACTACACTACGACAACAAGTAGTTGAAAAACACTGGAATATCCTTTGTTTATTTGCTTGGATAAAAAAAATTAGTTAACATGGGAGACTTACTATCTTTGCTGTCTTAGGTAATTTTTTGCCAATTTCAGTGACTTGACAGATTCCACCCTTTTCATTGATTCATACTTATTAAAACCTTTGCAGTAAAAAACCACAAATTATTCAATTACCTCAGCTCTAAAAAAATCTGAAGCCATCACTGTGGGTATTCCCCCGAGCAACCTGTTCAAGCATTGGAGCTCAAGCATTACACATGTTGATACAATGTTTCATGCATACATTATAGAGAGAGTTCGTTTCTGGCTCGTACGGAGCGATTATGGAATGATCTTCCAGTGGAGAATTGCCTATGACCTTGATGGGTTCAAGGGAAGTGATCATAAGTTTTTCATTCAGCGCACTCTCTTCTAACCTTTGCGTCTTAATAGAACAAAAGCAATGGTTCGCAGTATTGGGACTGGAAACTGCGCACTGGATCGTATAAAAAAGCACACAGCGATAAATGTATTGGGTTTCGTTTAGGTTAGGTTAGGTTAGGTTAGGTTAGGAAAGTGAAAAGTGTAATGGAGGTTTAGGTTAGGAAAGTGTACACTTGCACTTCCACTCGGAGCCCTTGTTGGATCCTTTGTAAAACCATTCGATTTGAGTGTTGGAATCCTTCCCTATCTATTGGGTTCACTCTAAATCCAAACGGAATCTGATGAGTACAAATTGGTCTCGGTGAATAAATTGCATAGGTTAGAAATCTGTGCAACAGCTATATCTCTGAGAATAATTCTAACAATTACAGCTTCTGCCATTTGCTTAACATTACACCAAACACAAAGTGACCTGTGATGACAACTGATACCACGTGTATATAAAGTTTTTCCACGAATAGAGTGCTCTCAGTTTTTCATGTCTAGTTTTGGCCATAAAGTGCGTGCAATCCAGCAATCACACCTGATTAGTGTATCGAAAGAAAATGCAGAAAAAAGTGGTGGTACCTGCTACACTGTGATGGTTTTTGGTCATGCGTGGCCTATTTATCCGCTCTGCTCGTTCCCCGCACAGACCAACCCTACAGTGTCCTAAGCTACTCAGTCTACAGTGACATTCTTGAACTTTGTTTGATTCTACTACAGCAAATTCAATCGCTCTTAACGCAGCTCGACTATACACACAAATTACAGCATCCCTGAGGATGGTAATGACTTATCTGGATATATGGACGTAGATATATTCTGTGATCTCTCCTTATGAATAAAGTGCCGATCTTAAATTGGAAAAATAACAAATACCATGAAACATAATTATTATTTTTATAGATAATTACTTGACGATTTACATCGAATAAAACCACCCTGAAAGATACCCTAAGAATTATTAAGGATCCAGGAAATTCAAGTACTCTACTACATTCTTTGCTTCTCTTTATAACCCCACCTCACTCTCCTCTATCACCCTTTTTCTCACAAGTCTTAAGCACAATAGGCTATTTAGCCTGAGTGCTTAAGAAATTGGACCCTCTAGGATTCACGTACTCGGCTCCCCTCATATCTCCTCTCATTACAATCTGTTCCTTACCGATCCCCTCACGCATAGCATGCATTTTTCTAGTTTTAATATAATTTATTTATTTTTTGAATTAAAAAAAATTCAAATTTTGCAACATTTCAACCAAATTCATATCATTTCAGCATATACCAACGCTTAGCATTAGCTAACAATTTCTAGTGCCTACGTACAAAGCTCCTCAATAAAACTGCAGTTTTTAACGCTTTTACCTCAACAGTGCCCCCCTCATAGCCGCCAATTACTCGCAGCCTCTGTTAATGCCACACCAGCCAACATCAAAACTGCAGCGCAACGGTGAGTGCTTCATTGGCGCATGCGCACCTGTTTTTCTCTTCTGTTGCTGCTGCTGCTGCTGCTGCTCATTGCTCCATGCGTTCAAGTTACATTGAAGTTGCCCCATTCGTTTGCTGGCCAGTTGGTTGCTCGATTTTGTTTGGCACTCGGCGTTCCACGAAACAATTACTGCGCAGTTTTCGTTGCTGATTTGTTTCAATTTTATTTTATTTATTTTTATTACTTTACGCTGCTCTCTTGAGTTCGTGAGTTTTCAGATTTATTTTTTTTTACTCTTTTCGATTTGTTTTTTTACTGGTTTTATGTGAATTTTTATTATTATTATTTTTTGTTTTTGCATTCATGACTGCTTTGCGTCGCTTAAGTGGAGTATAGGCCAGTTTGCGTTTACCAGCAGCTAATAACGACAACGCACAGTGGTGCGGTTTTGTGAATTTCACATACAAAAGTTGAAAACAATTACTTTTGTAAAATAAAAGATTGTTGGTCGTGAGTTCGTTCGTTAATTCGTTTCATACGTTTAGTTTAGAGTTAATATACTCGATTATTTTATGACAATGATTTGTAATGTTTCATGGCACGAAATTACTCAACACCAACCACTGTGCGATGTGCGTTTTTTTGTGGGGCCTTCGAAGCGTTGAACCACTTTACAAACGGCATGTGAGGTGAGCAAGGATTGGCGGAATATGTGGGAACAATTGCAGTTTGCGTTGCATGCAAGCCGCAAAAGACTTTTCAACTGCACAAAAACAATGCAAAAACTCATAGAATTTACAATTGCAATAGCAACAATAACAAATGTGAGATATGCGCCAGTTGTTGTTACACTTGAATTTATCAAACAGGTGCAGATTATGAGAATTTTATTATGAATGAGGGACTCACTAGGCGAAACCACTCGATGGTTGTTGTAATTCAACTTTTCGAATGGACAATACAAATATTAAATTAATAAAATAAACACATTGTGACGCAAATTAGTATGAAGAACACATAGAAAAACTCAAATTATTTTTGAATTTGAATTCATAAATTTATATCGTTTTAAAGAATATCAAAGATCCCAGTCTCGGCAAAGTTTTTGCGACCAGTTGTGCTTTGTACAGCTAACATATGTATTAACATTACATACATACTATACATAGGTACATGCATCGCTTTATAACGATACTTCCTGCAATCCATCCTTCCGACATTGACTACGCCAACTTCAATACCGCTTCTCATGAACCCTTCTCCTTCATCCAGATTTTAGTACGAACGTGTCCTCCCCAACTTAATTCAACTCGACTCGCCTCGACTCAACGCTGCTCGCCTTGATGGCCATGTCGATGTGAGCTTGTTGTTGTTGTTGTTGTTGTTTTTTGCTGCCGTAATCTCAGGTATACGGTGTGGTGTTAAGCGTACTGTGTGAACATATTCGATCGTTATTTGGCTTCTGCAATCGGCGGTCCATGGCGATTTATGCATTCACCGGCCTGCGTTGGCATGCAATGCATTCGATTACCTGCATGCCTGTCTGTCTGTCTGTCTGTCTGTTCGTCTGTCTGTCGGTCTGTCTGGCTGTCGATAATTCATCCGCCCATACCAGCTATCTGTCCGTACATTCGCTTCACTGTAATATAGTACATGTGTCTGCCTCCACGATCGTCTACCCCGCCTCATCCATTTGTGGAAATCGATCGCCGCTGTTCGTGGCTTTTAAAATTTTTGTTTTTGGATTTTGTTTAATTTTTGTTGTTGTTGTTGTTCATTTTATTTTATGCCAAGCCATCAATTGCATGTTGCACATTGTTGCAAGCATGTGTTGCAAACTGACCGACCGCACTCGGTCGAACAGCGGCCGCATCGCTCACTCTGCTTGCGCCATTTTGGGCGATTCCACATTCAACCAAAGTGGGTTGTTACAAACAAGCAAAATATTTCGCTTTTATTATTTGCTGCGTGTTTTTCTTTCTTCAATAAACAATACGATTTTTTACAACTTGTTTGCGTTTCTGTTGCTATCGTTGTTGCTGCTGTTGCTGCTGTTGGCATTTGTTACTTAAGCGATTAGCTGCATTTAAGGTTTTTTGCTTATTTAAACAAAAACCGATTTTGTATGCAATTTTACGCCTTTACAATTTGGCTTTTCTTTCTCGCTACGTTTTTTTATGGCATTTTGTGGTTGTTGCTGCTGTTGTAGTTGCTACCATTACAGGTTTATATTACGTTGAAATTGAGGTTATGCAAAAGTGCAAATCTACTGAGCAGCGCTTATCTTTTGGCAACTTGTTCGCTGCAGCAGGCGATATTTGTTTGACAGTTGGGTGAGTCGGTACGAACATAATTGAGCATTATCCGATTGAATAGGCACGATTATTGTCTTAATGTGCAGCAGATTACAGCCAAAAGAGTGTCGTTTTGGCCCTAAAATCTTTGATTTTCCAATCTATATTGATTTCATTATTTGTGTAGGGGAATAGGTTCAGTTGTGGGCACCTTTTTGTTTTTGGCTCATAACTTTTTACCAAGTTCTTCTTAATCGGACATATGGACATCTATGGAAAGCTAGAAACCTTAGCTAACAAGTAATGACAAAAGTAAATCGATTCCGTCAAATAGAACAGTTTTTTTTTTTATTTTGTAAAGTAGTCATTTTTAACAAAAATTTTTTTTTGGTTCGGTTGTGGGCACCCCTGGAAAATCTGGTGGAAACGGGGAAATATTAAGAAAAACCAACACGAATATAGAAAAACATTAAGTTTTAATTATTTGAAGCACAATGCACGCATGTGAAGTAGCTGGTACGCATGTCGGCACACTTTAGATGGACGGGCATTTCAAAATGTAAGTGACCAAGTTATTCTCCTGGGCTGTCAAGAAGACCTAAAGTAAAATGAAATTCAACCTAATTAATCAACACTCTTCAAGTGCTGTGACGTGAAGAAGGTGGAAAACACCAGTTAACCTGATTCGATAACATCCACGAAAAGAAGAAAAAGAAGAAAACACCACCGTCGACAGCTTTGATGTTTCCGAAATTTTCTTCCACCTTCTTTTTGTAGCGTTGGAAAGTGGTTCGGGAAATCGCATACGCTGCGGCAGTCGATTTTGTGGTTAGCTTATCTGCAGAACAATGTTAAATTACATCCAGCACATTAAAAAAGATATCGGAGGATTTTTTGTATTTACCCTTGGAAGATATAACTAAAACAACCAAAAAATGCGTTAGAAGACCATTTTCGATGAAATAACTTACCAAAACTTACCAAATCACTAAAAGACGGGTGCCCACAACCGAACTAATTGCAGTGCCCACAACCGAATTTGGCAGCCATTTTGAGAAGTAGTGAAAAATTTGTCCGGGGTAAACATATTGGTTGTAATCAATATTGGATCACAAAGTATAATAAATTTACTAAATAAAAATGCATTTTACTCGCCTTCTCGATGGATTCACTTCGATTTATGACACCATTTAAAATGTTTAACAAAATTTGTGTCTTATTTTTTAAGCACAGAAAGATATATATGGTCCCAGCACAAAGAAGGCGTGTCTGTTCGACTCAGTATTTGGCACAAAAAGATCGTGGTTCCATAATGAACAAATGGTCTTAGTCAAAAAAACCCAGCCTGCTTTCTATCAAAAGATACGAAGGGGTACCCACAACCGAACTATGCCCACAACCGAACCTTTTACCCTACATAAACACATTAAAAAACTTGGATCAGATCTTTCTTACGTCAAGGTGTATAGTTGTTGGACCTTGCATTTTAAGTTTGGATCAAACTATATATTCAGCTTGGGTTAAGTTAGAATGGCATCAAGGGGAAAAGTTGATTGGCCACTCAGCCAAGCCAATCAAAGAAAGGATCCCAAGATAACGAAGTCTCATCCTGGCAAAGCCTCACAATGGCGCTTAAGGTGAGAAAAGCAGGGACCGAAAATAAAAATTATTTATGAAAACTATAGGTATTTGAAAAAATGTCTATGAAGAAAAGGTCATACTAGCAAACAAAATGTGATTCTAGTGGCTCTCTCGCCACTTTCATCGGTCACTGACTCAATCAAGAACTCGCCTTACCGTTTAGACGAAACGAGTACTCGTTCGAGTTGCTGTCTTCTCACTCTACTCGTTACGTGTAATCAAGCCTTAACTGATTTTTATTGATTTTTTTTTACTAAAAGCCACTGACTGATTTTTATTGATGACTTTTTTTAATAAAAACACTAATAATTGTTATCATAGGACAACTAAAATAAAAAACAAAAAAAATGTTATTTGTGGACTAATAAGAAAAAAATCAAAAATAATTGTTATTCTAGGATTTTTAAAATATGAATAAAAAATAACTGTTATTTGTTGATTCATTAAATAAAAGTCCAAAAATAACATTGATTGATCTTAAACATTGATTTTTTATAGTGTCCGACCGAATATTCGGTTTCGGCCCAAATTAGTGGTTTTGGTTTCGGTTTCAGTTTCGGCCAAAATATGACCGAAAAGCCGAAACCGAAAAATTGTAGAATATTTTTTACATTTTATTTTTATTATTTTATTTTATTTATTTTATTATATTTATTTTTATTATTTTATTTTATTTATTTTATTATATTTTTTTCTTTATTATTTTTTTATGTTTATGCATTAAAAAAATAATGAATTGTTTTTATTAATAAGTATTTATTTATTTATGTTATGTTTGTTGGTTTTTTGTTTATTTACTTGAAGTACAACTTTTGTTTTGAAAACCCAAATTGCTTGATATGGTCATTTTTATTTCAAATAGAATTTTTCAGTTTCGGTTTCGGCCGAATATTAAAAAAAAAAACCGAATATTCGGTTTCGGTCCAAAAAAGTGGTTTCGGTCGGACACAAATTTTTTATAATAAAACTTATAACTGGTACGGTCCCTGTTGTAAAGTTACAAGTAGATCGGGTTATAGATCTTCTGAAAGCATTACTAGAATACCTTTTGACCAAAACCTAGAAGGGAGTAGAAGTCTAGAGCGACCGGAAAACACTTAAAGGAGGTCAATTCAATACGACTTAGCTGCTACCAAAATTACATGGGACAGCATGAATAAAACGGCAGCAACTTTAGTCAGAAGGAAGGTCTTGCTGAGGCCATTTGCAAACTAGTGAAACGAGTGAAGAAGAAAGAAAATCAGATTGCAAAGCCTTTTTTTTTATTTTTATTTTTATTTTTGAAAAGATGAATTTTCGTACAGGTCTTTGAATGAATTACCATGTTTAGGTTTCAAAATTTTAAATAAAATCATTTCAAATAAGGTACATTAAAAACGCTTTGAGCTTTCTTAACTATGGAAAACTCTCTTGAAAATAGAGTTAAATGCATTTAAGCTATTTTCCATTGTGGATCAAGATATATGAAACCTTTTACCCAGATACAAAGATAGATGTTGTTGGGGTTATATGCACTGAGACCGAGATAACTGACCAACTGAGACTGAGATAATTTATTGTGCTGTCTACTTCTGACAGAGAACATACTTCCTCAGGAGTCTCCTCTGCTGATTCCACATACGCTTACCTGTTCTAAACCCATGGTCTGCATGTGTATTCTCAGCCAGCAGTGCTAAATTAGAAGCTCAGTAATCTGTTTAAGGTGATCTTTCCTCAGTCGTAGACATTCTTCATTCCATTTGGAGTTGTAACCTAAGCCTTTTGCCTAACAAGAACTCGGGATAATAATTAATCTATAAATCTTTTCAAGAGTATACAACCTAATCTTTAAGGAAAACTATGAATTCTAGTTATATATCCATCACACATGCACAATTTTCTGTTCATATGACAAACGACTGAAAGAATTCGTGAATGATAATTCTGTGGTCAAAAGCAATAGCCGCCTAAGTCGAAAATTGCTGTTTCGAGCAATCTCGTTTTAAAGTTTTAGCGCGCAGTGTGTTCGTTATGGGAATGCGAATACGTTTTTATTAATAACTTGTTTTATTTTAAAGTTACAAACTCCCCGATTTTACACAAACGTAGAGCACAGTCAAGGAAACGTGGTGGCATCCATAACTCAATTTCTTCGACTTTCGACTTAAGCGGTTATTGCTTTTGACCACAGAATTGTTGCCTTTGGCAGTCATAAAGAAAAAACCCAGCTCCCACTGAAAATAGAATTTAAAGACGCAATTTAATGGACATAATACATCTAAAGTGCAAATTTTCTTCGACAAAAATATCAAAGAAATTACTTGCAAAATTGTGTGCAAATTACATTATACAACAAATTTTTTTATTGATAAAATTATCGCATATATGTCAGATTTTGCCTATTTTGCCAAACTTCATTTGCAAATAGAAGATTTTTGCGTATCACTCAAAAAGAAATAAACTTTTAACTCGTTAATTAAAGTTAAGTGTGATCATGCGATCATGCAGATTATCCCATCAGGCAGATTTACAATTAAAATAATTAAATTTACTCAACGATTTAATTATCATATAATTTATGGCCAATGCAAATTGGTATCCAGTACAAGTAAATAAATCAACGCAATGATTAGCGCTTCTTATAAGAATATATTTTTTGTTTGTGATGGCACAAGTCAATGAGATAGCAACGATCCTAACTTGCACTGAGCGATTATTGGAAATAATTTGTTTTCTTCTAGAGCAAGAAGGTTGAGGCTGTTTTCAGACGATATCTGAGTGAAAGAAAACACACGTTACCTTCTTTGCACCTGTCCTGCTTTATCCAGATGAAGGATGAACTACCTAAGCAACTTCTTCTTCCACAGTCTAGAGGCCCTATTCGCTGTCTACTAACTTCGTAAGAAGCACAAACTGGTTCAACGAGTAAGCGGTCTTATGCTCGACTGTATGTGGTATCTGAATGGACTTTCGTGGCCTAGGTAAGCTCCACCTTGGGTAGCCACTCCTACCTACTCACTCAGTACAGATTAGGTGCTACCAAATGGCATTTTCCTATCTGCAACGATTCATCTATAAATGTTTACAATTTTTAAGTTTCTAATTAAAAGGAAATAACACGAATTGCATGGATTTTTTCTTCAAAAGACAAAAGAAAACCGCTATCATATTTGTTTGAAATAAAATAAACAACCGTGCACATAAACTCACAAGTACTCCATGCTGAGGACACGCCACCATCACTGTCGACAACGTTTGTTATTCGCATAATGACCGACATGGCAAGGTCAGAGTGTGGTCTATTATTTTATTAATTTTTCGTAAAATTGTACTTGTGCAAATTGCGCCACTAACACTCATTATTTGCGCTGTTATTGCCATTGCGATTGCGAGCTTCGATTGTAATTTTGACGCCGTGATTGCGACACCTTACGTGCACTTGAGTGGATGTACGCGTCGAGCAATGTGAATTGCAAGGTTTTGAATTTTTTCGACTATCTTGATTGCAAGCTTCGATAAAAGTTACTGCGCATGGCTATCGAAATTAATTGAGCTTTTCATATTAATGGAAATATTAGCTGAATGTTTTAATGAAGATTGCTATAAAACGTTAAATTGTTAAACAATATTAATGCCACAATTTCAGAGTGCAGACGTGATATTGCGATAAAGTATTTCGTTATAACAAGGGGCCGAATGTGATGGAAATGTTTGAGAAAACTTTTGAATGTAATTTGATATGAAGCGTGAAAAATATGAGGATTAGTTTAAATAAATTTGAAGCATACAAATAAATTAATGACTTTATTAAAATTGTATCCAACTTGTTTCTGACCTAAGGGACAACTAATCACGCAACTCAAGAGAACTATGAAAAAATAACTATTGTTGAAAATTGGAGAATATTTACAAGAAGTTTTTTTTACCTGAAGTTTTTACCGATAAATAGATAAATAGATTTTAAGTGGAGGTTTATTGCCCTGTAACCATTGTTGATCTATTGTGCCCCTACTGCCGAACGTCCCTTAGGCTCACGGTCCATAATGCAACTTAGAAGTTATTTTGGACTTAGATGTTTGAAGTCCCTGCTCACTAAATGGTACTGGTCCAGGGGTCGTCTCCTACTGTAGAATACATCATCACAGCGGGGATGAGTGCTTTGCAGTTTCCTCCGCTTCTCCATAGAACCCGCAAGGAATGCCTTGTTCTAG
Source organism: Melieria omissa (assembly GCA_963971225.1). Taxonomy (NCBI): domain Eukaryota; kingdom Metazoa; phylum Arthropoda; class Insecta; order Diptera; family Ulidiidae; genus Melieria; species Melieria omissa. Next base: position 55,045,589 of record OZ020267.1, on the reverse strand, counting down.
TCATAGATTTGGCATGTGTTTTCTAAGTCTGCAAGGAATCCAGTGACCTAACGCCGCTGATGTTTGTCTAAGTCCAGACACAAAGGGCACAATGTTTAAAATCCGTAGTCGAAGTAGCTCGACCCAATATGAGCTTTAAATATTGCACTATTGAATGCCTACCGAACCCTATAAATGTTTCTGGCCCAAAATCCGGTGTGACTGTTGCCATTCTCGCAAGCCTACTGGGCTTTTACTATTCCCCTGTGTCCTGGGACTCAGAGGATTTTCACTCGGTTTTTTTTACAGAGCTTATTGCTCGAGACACACCTCTGAGGTTATCTCATTCGAGTTTAGAGCCTTGACTAACCCATAATATAACAATGGTCTCCCTTAGTATCTCCCAGTCACGTTAAATTGTGCGCAGATACATATTTGGGGATCATATATCGATATCTATTTACTGAAAGAATTTCAAAGAAGAATTTTCGACAAATATGTCTCTTTCTTGCTTTAAAAGGAATTTGTAGTATGTGGTGGTATTCTTAGATTGTACAGATGTACATTGCGTTTATAGTGACCTGATTGCATTTCAGTTACTTTTCTGAAGCTATTTTTACTGCACTGGCTTAGCCATGTCTCGAGTATGGATGATGAAGCACCTGCAAAAAAGGTTTTTAATGCGGTAGTTGGAGGTCAATGACCTGGTGGTGGAAGGACCAAGTTAAAGACGCTTATCAGCAGTTTCTCCGTCCTGGAGACAGCAACTCCGCAACGGGATGTTATGGCCAGTTAAATTTTTCGCTATTTTGTTTCTATATGGCAACATGCTACTTCATGGACGTCTGAACTATCTATGGTTCCAGGAATACATTTTTTTATTGGTCCTTAGAATAGTTTGAAGTTTTAGAAAAAATACGAAATTAATAAACTGAATATTGAAGTTTAAAGAAGAGAAGAAAGTATACACGTTTTTTAATGGTATATCTTCATATAGTAAAGGAAGAAGAAGAAGACAAATGTGATAACTTTTTAATTTGACGTTTTCTTTCAATTTAGATACTTTTTTTAATTTTGGCTGAAGTAAATCAATAAATATTCAAATTTAATTTATGTTTAACCCTTTCGGGACGGAGTTTATTTTTGAAATCCAAAATACTCTCAGTAGAAATGTTCTCATGCCATGAATGTTGGGGTTAGAAAATTATATTGGATGCTCACAAATTCTGAAATCATCCTTTTATGCGGGAACACCGAAATGGAAAAAATATTTTGCGTGGGTTGTAAGATTTGAAGAATTTTTTTGAGAGGCATTAAAAACTTGCTGGGACGTATTATCCCAGTAGTCCCGAAAGGGTTAAGTAATTATTACAGCCACAACAATGTGGTTGCTCTCATAGAAATACACTCTAAACACTCTTATGGAATGTTTCTAATATAACCACTTAGAAGCCTAAAACATAAAATTAAAAATTTTAACTTTCCCTTTAATCCCTTTAATTCCCTTTAATCTGTAGCGAAAGGGTTAAGTAGATAAGATATATCTGAAGCCTATTAACAGGTCATTGTTTCATTGTTTCTCAGTTCTGGTTTATCAAGTGAATTCCTAGTTTGTTACTTATTTCCGCACCTATTAGTGATTTAGGCACTCGATACATAACCTAACATATTCTCCCTCTTGCGCAAGGAAAGTGCAAAAATATATATGAATTGCATTGAATTGAACTAAAGTGATCACTTACCACATTTGGAATGTGCGGAATCCACAGACTGATGTTCAATATTCAAAATATTTTAAGGTAACTCGAAGCAACTCGTATCGACGTGATCAACAAAATTCAAGAATCGCACAACAAATTACAATACTTAAATTTCTAAGCAAGAATTTAAATTTCACACAATATGCAGAAAACACTTTGAAACAGCTTTGACTGTAATTTCTCGAAACTTAAACTTTAAATTCGGTTATGAATGCTTTTTTTAAAGGTTAACTTTTGCAGTTTTTCACTTGTTGCTTTAGTTTTTGCAGTCGTTGTGGTTGTTGCTGTTGTGGTTTCGATTACTGACACTTGTGTTGTGCTATTTACTGGAATTTGCGAGTGCTTTTTTCAATTCGACGTTTACGTTTTGTTTGGCTCAAAAATTACTTTTTTTTTTGTTTTTTTGTAGTTGTTATTGTTGTTGTCTACCTTTGAGTCGCTTGGCCGTTCCCCAAGCGCCGTTTGCAATGGCTGTGGCAGGGAAGCGCAACCGGTTTTTGGTGTTTATGTTACAACAACAACACAAACAAGACACACAACGAAAAATAAGAAAATCCGAAAATACGGAAGAGGGATAAACAGTAGAAAACGTTAGCAACGCACCAACCAACACCGCTTCGCCGGGAAGGTGTGTCGTAGACGCGACGCACAACTCAGCGTGAAAACGAAAAATTCCAAAGCAGCTAAAAACACGCTGCACTGCGCGCGTATGCAATGGTCACCCTATGTCACACAAATTCTTCACTTGTTTTTGTTTTTAATATTAACGGATATTACGAATTTTTTGGCAAATATTTCGATCGGTCGATTTGTGTTCGAGGTGACTTTTTAATTAACACTAACAATACACAGGCAACATTATTGCTGCACTTTTATTATGGCAGCGCACAGGTAGTTGTCTGATGCAACAACAACTGGCGAAAACAAAAATAAACCAACTGCATCCAACAGGTCGGTCGTGCTGCCGCTCATGCCAGACGTTCACGTATCGACGAATTCAACCGCTCGCAGAGAACTGATTAGACAAGAGAGCGCGGCGCGATAGAAAGCGCGCTCGGTTGCGTGCTGGCTGGCTCGCTGGAACGTTACGTTCCAACTGGCAATTCCAATTGGAAGGCTTAACCCATTGCTGACCGTTTGGCAACAACTGACACCATTCCATTCAAACATAGTAAAGTTGAATTAATAATACAAAAACAACATTATAAACATATATTATACATAAATAATTAAAAAAATAAGAAGAAAGATAAAGAGAAATAAGAATAAGAGATAATTAAAAGAAGAAGAAAATATTTTACGCATTGTGAAGTGCTTTATCGTTTGATATTTGTTTCAAACTTGCAATTAAATTTATCAAATTATTCTAATTAACAAATGTTGCGTTAGGTTTAAAAGGACTGCAGAGAACGCCAAGCATAGACACAGACTGGGTCGTTAGCGATACTAATTAATAAAAAAGAAAATTAATTAAGTGAGTACCAATACTAATGCAAAACTTAATATTATATATATATAGGGTGTTTTTTTTAGAGGTATAGAACTTCGAATTGAAATAAAACACAAGAAAATCGTTTTAATGTCCACCATTTGGCTTTACTGGAAGGATAATTTTATGCCATTAATGTTTAAATATGATTTCGGGCATGTGGCCGCCGCGGCTGGCTCGAATAAAGCCAATTCTACAGGTCCAATTTTTAAACTTGATGGACAAAGCTCCAATTGCTGTGCACGGTGGCGAATCGATTCATTCGGGTCCTCTTCAACATTTTGCTCTACAGCGGCAATTGTTTCTTCGGTGCGCACTGTTCGACGTCTCTGCGGATGCGTATTATCACATAGAGTAAACGTAGTGCGAAAACGACCCATGGTTAACCGATGGATGGACCGATTTTGCTCTGATGGACGATTATGTCGACCATAAAATGGACGGAGCTTGCGGTAAACTTCGCGAACTGAACCATTATTTTCGAAATAAATTTGCACGATTTGCAAGCGTTGTTCTTTTGTCAACCTGTTCATGATGAAATGGCAAACCAAACTGAACATAAATGACATTAGAGTTGCCAGATTTGACCACAAAATGCCAGTTTTATCTCTATTCGAAAAACAAACCTCTAAAAAAACACCCTATACTAGGTATATTTATTTATTTAATAAAATTTTCTTTTTCTTCTTCCTTTACTATGTCAAGATATACCATAAAAAAACGTGTATACTTCTCTTCTTTAAACTTAAATATTCAGTTTATTAAATTCGTATTTTTCCTAAAACTTCAAAGTATTCTAAGGACCAATAAACAAATATATTCCTGGAACCATAGAGGGTTCAGACGTCCGCAAAGTGTCATGTTGTCATATGTTATTTAATAAATCAACAAAATTATAAAGCGAATTAACTTCAGCCAAAGTTCCAGCCAGGGGCGCAAATTGGGCGTAATTTGCACGACAGCAGGCAAGACTGAAAATTTCATAATTCCGCAACTGTTTGGCGGGAACATGAAAATTGATTCTATCCAGCAACAAGGAACAGTCAATACCACCAGTAACCAAATCAAATACAAACGTCATAGGGAGAATCTTACTCCTGCCTTCGAGGGTCTTTCTATGCAATAAGGAGCACATAGAATAGTACGACGGAACAGGAACACTTAAAAACACTTTCTGGACTCGTTCAAGTCGTTTGATATGCACACTGCGATATGGTCTCCAAACAAAAACCGCATATTCGAGCACTAAGCGGACATAGCCATAAAAAAGCGTTTTTACGGTGTTAGGATCAGTGAAGTTAACACTGTTCCGCCTAACAAAAACAAGCATTGAATATGCTTTAGATTTAATAAAGTTGAGACGACTGGAAAAAGTGAGCTTGGAATCAAAAATAACTCCAAGGTCCCTAATGTCACTAAGAGATTAAAGGTTTTGCTGATCAATAAAGGAAGTTATAGTAGAGGAAATTTTTAGATCATTGGCGTAAAGAAAAAATTTGGAGTTTAAAAAACAACAACTAATATCATTAACATTAATATTATATATATTATAGAATATTATAAAAAACAGTGGTCCAAGAATGCTCCCTTGGGATACACCAGATGACGCAATAAAAGGCCGAGATGAAGCATTGTCAATCACAACAGTACAACTGCGATTACTAAGATAGGAGGTAATCCACTCTAAGAAGACAGAATGAAAACCAAGTTTGGCAAATTTTGAAATAAGAATACTATGGCCAGTGGCGGATCCAGGGGGTGGGGGGTTGAAACCCCCGAAATATTTGGATCAACTATAAAACTACATACAAATTAAAAGGCATTTTATAAATATTAAAGAATTACTTTTTAAAAGCCCCCCGCGAAATATTTTTCTGGATCCGCGCCTGACTATGGCTAACTTCATCAAAGGTCTTCGAAAAATCCGTATGAACACAATCAACTTGGAAACCAGAGTGAAAAGCTGATAGACAGTCTTCGGTGAAAATAGCCAAGTTTGTGACAGTTGACCGGTCAGACATGAAACTATGTTTATTAGGACATAAGTAAAATTTTTTTGACAGCAAAATAGTCTTTTTTAATGATACATTCAAAGAGCTTGGACACAGCGCACAACTTGGAGATAGAACAATAATTGATAACATTATTTTTGTTGCCACTCTTAAAAACTGGATTGATTGAAGTTACTTTCCAAGCATCTAAAAAAACCCCAGCAGCAAGAGATCTATTAAAAATCAGTAGAAGCGCATGGACGAAGGAAGGACAACGCTTCAACACGGACTCTTTAGTTAAAGAGATCCATTCCTTTTTCATGGACTTGAATTCTTTGTTTTGCATAAAATGATTCGATTTGGGTCAAAAATGCAACGTTTTGTTCGACAACTTGTTGCCATTTTGAAGGCAATTCCATTATGCCTTTCTCATAGAAACCCTGGACCCTATTGGCTAACACTGGGAATTTTCACATCTCTTGAGTCCAATTTTTCACCAACAAAATCATTCGTTCATCCTGTCTGGTAATCACTTGGTCCCAGATCCGGACTCTAAAGTGGATGCAAAATAACCTCCAAACTAAGCTCCCCAAGCTTCTGACGAGTCACTATCGACGAGTGTGCGACTCTGGCCGTTGTCCTGATGGTACACAATTGCTCTCCCATTGACCAAAACTGGCCGCTTTTGGGCGATTGCTTCCTTTATACAATTCAGTTGTTGACACCACAGGTCCGAATTAAGAGTTTATCCATAGAGAAGCAGCTCATAGTAGTACAGCAAAACCTGCCTGATCGTCAATCCTGGCTGCAATGCTCTATTCGCTGTTCGCTTGACGTTGTCGTGATTCATTTGTCACCACCAGTTACCATCCTCTTCGGAAATGAGAAATGGATGGATTTTGTTGTGATTCAACAGCGGTTCGCAACTGCATATTCGGTCTACGAGGTTCAATATTTTTTCTTTGCTAAAACTCAAACAAAACTGAGTCAAGCAATCACAAACCGCCTGAGAAGTTTTTTATACGAATACTTACTTTTTTTTAATGCATTTTACGTTCGTATACAATGCGAGATACAGATTACTACTTTATTAATCGATCGATCGATTAATACGATCATTACTTTATTAATTACTTCATTCATTCCATCAAATCCGATCTGGAACTTGCAACTCACTTTTGACTGGGCAAAGATCTTCTGGTCCGAGGAAAACTAAAATCCCCGAAGAACTGCTGGTCAAACCTCATAGCTTTAAATTTACTTTTCCTTTTCATTCATGTCTATAAAATTTAAAGCATAAGGCATGGATTCTCTACAAAATGTTGTACCTGTCCAGAATTTTTACCTAAATTTCCCCACTCGCAGTTAATAAACTCCGAGAGTCAACTTTTAAAATTTTGAGATACCAAAAAACTTTTAAAGTCGCCATAAATCGACCAAGAGATGCAAGTCTGCCCCACAGCTGAGTTGAAATTAATAGTTTCACAGGGCACTCCCGCACTCAGCTAAACAGAAACCAATAACACTCCATGCGAACCGTCGCTGAAGCCTTTCACTGCAAGTCCAACTCAAGCAAGAGGAAACCGAGAATGGACAACTCCTGCAAGCGGCAATGCGTCATCAGGCGCATCGCAACAACGGCAAATGCAATAAAGGCGCACAAGAATGAAACACCATAAAAAAGGAATAAGTAATCGCTGATTTATGAAAACATTTCAAATGCCAAAATTCCAAGCGACACACAACGGCCCCCACCTATCTCCTCTTCCTGATCGCGACCACGACATCTGAAAGGCCCAACAAGTTTGACAACAAACGTGCATGCCAACAGTAACAACAACAAAACAACGACAGCAACTGCAACAGTAGAATGGAAAACAACAACGCCAACTGGCAAATGCCAAAGCCAAAGTGGAAATCAAAGAATGCACAACTGCAAGAATTCGAAACAAGATCAAAAGGCGAATAGAGCAGCCGCTTGCCGCTGCTGTCCCAAAACAGAAACGGCAACAACAAACTGTTCGTTATGCCGCACAGGAATGAAGCAATTTACTGAATGACTCGCTGGCTGGCTGACAGTTAGTGCTACAGACTGTGGGAAGCGTTCGCCATGCAGAACTTGTTTGCGCTCCTTTCTGCGCCGCTTGCTGTCGAATAACAATAACAACTGCGAACAGACATGCGGCCGGAAACACTCGACAGCAGCGGCGCACGAGTCGAGGAGCGTTTGCCAGAGAACAAATTGAATAGTTTGAGTTCGACTGCGGCATATTCGTATTCCAATCGCGCTCTGCAGTGGAATTCCTTATTCTCATTAGAAGCCAAAACGTAGCGAGAAACCTTGGCGACAGACAGATTGGTGGCTGCTGGAAGTTTTTGAACGAACATGGTGGAATGTTCTTTGCGGCATGTACTGCGTTCTGCAGCAAACTCGATCGCAGCAGCTGCTGCAATTGAACTACAGCTGCATTTAGGCTTAATCCGTTAGCGTTAAATCGTTTGCGAATGGTTCCAACTATGTTATTGAAATGTCGTTGGTTGAACTTGTTGACAGAATTTTTGTATCTTTGGTTAAAATCAAACTGAATTTTTGTAACAATATTTTGAGCAAATAAAAATTACACCGAAAGCTTCAATAATATCTGCGCATTATGTTCCATGTATTCAAGCAAATTTCTTTAACTTTGTAGAATTGTAATTATTAGTTTTTATTTATTTAAAAAAACGAAATCTGCAGCTATAGTTAATCACTTAGATCCTCGACGGGTACAGCATCTGCAAGTAAAAAAGGATAAACAAGCGATTAGTGTGTTGTACAGTTGAAATTGTTATGCAGTACAATAGAAATAAATGGACTACAGTACTAAACATTAGAAATAATTAAAATCGAACCAAAATTAAATGTTCAAAATTACAAATAAAAAATATAAAATATAATAAATTAAAATAATTTGAATATTCGATTACATTAAACTTATATCAAAATAGTTTAAAAAATGAATTAAAAACCCAAACAGTAAATGAGGAAAAACACAAATGAATGAATTATATATACAAAATAATGATTTTAAATTATTTATACTAAAGCAGCAAAACCAAACGGCCAATAAAAATATGTGAAAACAATCAAATAAAATTTAAAAAAATAAAATTTTTAAAAATAAAATTTAAAAAAATATAAAAAAAAATTTAAAAAGATTTTTTATACTCTTATTTCTATTTGATTCAAAACTGCCATATTCCATATTACTTACAATGCGAATGCGATGTCCCATTGCATGACCGGGCAGATTCCTGTTGAAGCGTGCACGCACTGAGCCAGTGTTTCCATGCAGGCGCGTCACCTTGCCCCAGATGGCACGGATTCTGGTCTTGCGTTCGGGATGCTGTGGCACGCACTTCTTTGTCTCAGCCTTGTACACATACACGCAACGCTTGCCAACGTAGAAGAGGCCATGCTCCTTGCGACGGGCACCTTCGATCTAAACAACAATAGAACACAACAGCTCAAGTCAACGAAAACAAAAATTGCAAACACTACACAAACACACCTTGAGGATAGCCTGGTTTTCGTGTTGATTTCTCAGGCCGCGCTTGTAGCCAGTGAAGACAGCCTTGGCGAACAGACGACCGTGGCGCTTGTACTTTGGTGCAGCCTTAACGGGTGCAGTGGGCTTCTCGATTTTTGGCGCTTTGGCAGCTTTTGGAGCCTTGGCAGCCTTTGGCGCCTTGACGGCAGCGGCTGGTGCTGGAGCAGCGGCAGCAGCAGCTGGCTTTCCTGGTGTTTGCGACATGGTTACCTGCAATACAATTGCTTCCAATTAGAACAAATCTCGCACTGGGTCAACATGCACTTGAACCGCCTCTGACAACATTTGCAAATTAATTGTGTTCTAGACGTGTTCGCACTAAGCTATCGTATCAGTTTCCTATTGAAATATTTGAGATGTCTCAGCGTTGGGTCATTCTTTGGATTTGTTTTTGCATTTGCGCTTTTCTCATCCGCAAACATCGCATCAGTGCTTTCACAAAATTAGACAACAACTACTCGCAAATGATCCACAATTAATTATTTGCAAATGCTTGAGTGCATTTTAGGCGGTTGAAAGAATTTTGCGTTGGATTTTAATGAAATTATAGGCAGTGTTATAAAAATCGCGTACGTACCGGAAACTTGACAAATGGCGAAAGAGAGAAGACATGCACCAAATGTCAAAAACCATCACTGGGAAGGAAACAGCTGTCAAAGTTCTGTTCCCAAATTGGCAACACGGATAAGTGCAGCCAGTTTCGTGTAATAGAATTGCTTAAAAAACTAACAGACAAAACATGCTGAAAAGCTTTAGGCTTTTAGAACGAATATACACCAGAAACGCCAACGTATACTAGAGCAGCGCTGTCAAAATTCAATCACTAGTTCCACAAAAGGGGATCCGCTATTCCGCAACCCAAAGCAGCAACCCAGCACATTTTACGAAGAGCTTATGATTCTTTACAACTCATACATTCAATGTGCGGTAAATTTCATAGAAATACGTTAATGCATTTAATCCAATAAGTAAACAAACACTGCAATTAATCTTAATTCGCAGAATTTTAAAAGGAAAGTTAACCCAGAAGTGACTGTCAGGCTTTTATGAGCTACATTACTGAAAACATTTGTTTAAAAAGTACAAAAACTGTTTAAAATGTTAAATTTATTAATGCAACAAAATTCGGACATTCCATTAGGGGATTACATAAAATAGTGGAATCGAAAATCTTTTGGATTAATAACCCTTTGAAGTCTTTAGTGAGACTGTGAGGCTCACTTCTGGGCGTAATGGTTAATGCACTCTGCATTGTTAAACTTTTACATTAATTTTATGTCCCTCGGATATGTGATGCAGACTATATTCCAACCACCGTCTTAATAATTGGAATAACTAACAAGCTTGATTTTAAAATGTGTCTTTCAGTGTTAAAGAAAAGAGAAACTGCGGAAAAATCGAATTAAAAAAAATATAAATATATTTATTTATTTTCAGAACATCTCCAGAACAGCGCAGAGCTGCATTTCATCCATCACTCATTTCCCGAAGCTGGCAGCACTGTTCGACTGCAACCTTGGGCCATAAGAACAATAACAAAAAACCAAAACATTTCACCACTATGAATAATACTTTTCCTTTGTGCGGACGTTGAATTTTTTCCAAGTGAAAAAGTGTAAAAAAATTCCAGTAAAACTCACAAATCCCGCAAATTTTCTGTTTCTCGTGTGCAAAAACAACAACAAGAAAATAAATAATGTCACAGCCGGGCGATAAACTGGAAACACTGAGCAACAAGGAGTTGCACGTCAAGTGCGTGGAATATGGATTGAATGTGCCAGTAGCCGACTCGAGTCGCGACGTCATCATCCGCAAGCTGCGAAAATGTATGGGTACGTTGCCAGTGGCTTCGCCGAAAACGAGCCGCAAGCAAAACGCAACCGAGGCTAATCGACGACAAACCATCAATGTGACGGTGCTGGTGGATGATGAGGAAGAGCAACAGCAACGTGGCAACAAAGGCAAGGCATCGCCAAGGACACAATCGCCCAGACGGCCAGCGGGGAATGTTAACAACAATCGGTACAGTGTTCCGGCCACGGTGCAATTGTCAAAAACAACAACTACATCACCGGTAGCAACAAAGCCTGGCATTTTGAAGTCGCCAGAAACAACACGTAAATTGAACGCAGAACGTGCTAGCACAGTTGTAGCGGGTAAGAATGTGCGCATCATACCTATGGACATAGACTTGGGCGAGCAGGATATGGATGACTTCAACATTGAGGTTAGACGTAGTGGCAGCATTAGCTCCATCGCCAGCAATAACTCGCGCACCGCTACCAACGCTGCCACTTACCAACATTCGTCGCCTGCTCCGTCGGCACTGAATTATACACGACAGGAACCGATTTTCCAGCGTCCCAATCTGTTCCCCCATACTTCGCCCACCATCAGTCCATACACAGCACGCACTGCTGGCAGTTTTGGAGAGCCAACAGCCACAACGCGCGAGCCGTTCATCCGGCGGCCAATTGGACTCTCCCAATCGACCATCACCAGCACTTCATACAATGCGGAGGAGCACGTTCCCAAGGCAACATTGACCAGCGGCAACTTTATCGGTTCTCCCGCATTCGTTGCACCCGAACCGGTCTTCAAGCAGCCCTTTTCGCTCGCCAAGTCCAATATCACTAACAGCAGCTACGACCAGGCCGACGCAAAGCGCTTGTATCCGCGTTTGCCCACAGACACGCTTTCCACTACGCCACCGCGTTCAGAACGCGCTAGCTCACTCTCAAAGTCGGGCGTACTGACCACATCGTACACCCAGGAGCTGTCGCCGACACCAGTGCGTGAGCTCGGCGAGAACACAGAGCGAATTGGTGACGGAGACTCTGTGCACTCCGCCAGCGGTTACGATCGCACCAAGTACCTAAGCAGCATGTATCGCGAGCAGGAACGCACAGCAGGACAGCGACTGCCCTTCGAGCCGCAGCTGCAGTCCACATTCCGCGACAGTTTGGGCGCAGCAGCACGTCACAGCTACGGCTCGCCCACTCTGACCACGGCAGCTAAAACCGGTGCAACCGAGCGCCAGTACAGCCCCAGTGTAGCGACACCTCGCGCACACTCCACCATAGTGCAGGAGACGACCACAATCTCAGACGAAGACGACGACGACGAAGAGCCCGTGGAGGAGTCGTTCATTGACAGTGAGGAAGATGCCAGCAGCGACGACTACTCGGCCACTTCGCCACCACTTGGACGCTCGCTGGGCAGCGGACGCACAACCAGCAGCTACGGTGGCACCCAGATCTATGAGCGCGTGCCGCATCGCCGCAGCCTCAAGACCAAATTGAACACGCCCATAGCGCCCCCACGATACAGCGGCTACCAGCAGTCGCCGTTGCAGCGTCACCCACTCGACGCGGCCGAGGACGATGTGGATGCATCGTTCAAGCATTTCGTACAGACGGTGGAGCGCAAGTACCACGTGAAGCAAGCTCTATTCATGTTTGCGATATTCTCACTAACCGTCATGGTGTACGTTTTCTTCCTGCAGCAACCACAGGAAACATAAACCCATCCTGCAGCCACATAATGTGCCTTGTGCGGAAAAGAAGAGCTGCCGTACTTTGGTCAATAATGATTAATGTTAGATGACAACGGCTGCACTTGCACCAGCATCATATCTGTGTCTGTTTTAAGCATTTAATATCATCGAACAAATTTGTTATTTATAGAGAATACTTAAATGATTTTATTGTCTACTCAGTTTTGTCATATCGTTTAGGATTTTGTATGCACTTGGAATGTTGAATAAAAAGCGCTCTACGCGTAAACGAATTTGTTTCTATTTCGTGGCTGACGTCATTGGCCGTGAGTAGAGCGTCGTGGGGTTTACGTCATTTTGTGGCTAAGTATAAAACTGCTGCTATTACCTATGGATACGTATCAGTCCAACAATAACAAAAAAGCGGAGTATTGCGCCTTCTCTCGCTCTCTCGATATTCTAGTGTTGGAATGTTTTCTGGATTCTCACTTGAATGTGATATAAGTAAATAATTAAACAACCTTTGAGATTTTTGAGATAATTAAAATTACTTTATTTGTTGGCATTTAATTTGGCCCATGCCTAATGTGGCATGGTGAAGTTCGGACTAGTTAATTATTCATAACTTTTAAAACGCAAATTTTAAATCAACTTACTCAGAGACTCCAGAGTCGACCTTAATCCCACCCAACAATCCATTGAATACAGTCGTTTTTGGTTAGCTTTTTTCGATTAATTTTTTTTTAATTTCAATTTCTTTGTTACAAAAGTTCGCAAATTCTCATATTTAAAAAAGGATCTAATATACGAAATTAATAATTAATAAAATGCTCATAATTTTGCACTTGTAATTTGCGTATTTGTCGAGTCGCTTTAGGTAGTTTATAGTATTTTTGTTTTCTTCTACATATTTGTAATAATTTAGTCAACGGTAAAGTGTGCGAAAGAAGCAAATACATACTTTAGCCTACTATTTACAAATTATAATATAAACATTGGCGCGAAGTTGCACTGTGACGTGCACAGGATAGTTAACGAAGTGTGGACATGTGGAAGCACCGGAAAACCGGGTGTGCGATTGTGCTGTTGCTGCGTTTTGACGGCGACTGTAGTTTACAAAGAGTGCTTCAAAGCAAACAAATTGGAAAACTGAGTTTTATTAAAAATTCAAATTTGTTTAACAATTTAAATGCTGACAAATTGTGTGGAGGGGAGGCGTGCGTTCCCCTGTGGCAACAGTTGTAACGGGCACTTATGCTAGGCGACTTACTAACAAACCTATTAACGTTATCTGCCTGAGAAGTCTATCTTGTCTGTGTTCAGTTGAAGTGGAACTTGAACTGGAAGGGCGACCCGTGGTGGAAGTGCGCGAACGGATTTCCGCCACGGAAGCCCTGCTGCTGATTGCCCTCCGGGTCCAGCGGATCCTGGCCCTGATCGAACTGACGCCGCTTCTCGGGATCGGTGAGCACCTCCTTGGCAGCCGCAATGTCGATGAACTTTTTCTCCGCAATCTTTTTCTCGTCATCCCTGAAGTTGTCTGGATGCCACTTTTGTGCCGCTTTGCGGTACGCCTTGATAATCTCTTGCTTGCTAGCGTTGCGCTTTACGCCCAGAATTTTATAGTAGTCTCGGCGCTCGGCCTGTTTTTGCAGTCTTTTTGCCTTCTCTACGCCCTCCTTGGCCCGCTGGAGTGAGTCGTCCATCTCCAGCGCCGCCTGATAGTCGTGCAGCGCGTCGTCGTACATTTCCGAGCCCACGTAGGCATCGGCGCGATCGCACAACACTTGCGCGTCGCGCATTATCTCCAGCGCTTCTTTGCACTGGCTGACGGCCTTCGGGTATTGCTCATCACGCGTAAGACACGCGCACAGCAGCCGCTTTGCCTCGTACACGATCATCTGCTCCTCCTTTTCATGCTTCAGTGCCGCCTCCGCATACGTTATGCAGTCCGCGTACTGCTTCTCATCGCGAGCCTGCTCCGCTGCCGATAGGTTCTTCTCTACCTTCCGCAGTTTCTTGTAGAAGGGAAAGCAGTCCTTGTGTTCCGGATCTAAATGCAAACACTCTCGAATCTCCTTTAGCGCGCTGCTGGCATGGCCGATGCGGTACAGCAGTCGCGCAATGCGATAGTAGCCGTCAGTGCTGTCCTGTGACAACTTGTTTACGGAGCGCAGATCGGAGATGGCAGCCATTATGTCCTGGGTGGCAATGTAGGCTTCGGCGCGAGCCTGCCGGAAGACAATGGACCAGGGCGACAGCTCAAGCAGCTGTGTAAGCATGGGAATGGTATTCTGTGGGTCGCGGCGTTTAATCATCGACTGCACCAACTCCCACTGCTCGCTGGCGGGCACAATGCGACTGTAGTGGTCTTGTACGATCTCATTGTACGGATCTTCTAACAACTGAAACGATTGCAATTGGAAATATGCATATTTTATGCGGTCCATAGATGCAAGCGGACTTTACTTACCACGTAATTGAAATCTTCACTAGCCAACTGGTATTCGCCGCTCTTCATGTACACTATGCCACGCTGCAGCCGGGCGGCCGCAAAGTCCGGCTTCAGTTCCAACACTCGACTGAAATCCTGAATGGCAAAGCGAGTTTTGCCCAGCGCCAGGTAGACGGTGCCGCGCTTGAACAGTGTCAGATAGTTGTTGGGATCGCCCTCTATAGCCGCAAGAAATCGTTGCCAAACTTGCAATTAGCTGCTGAAGTGAACGACGCTAATGCAGTACTCACCTACGGCGGCGTGATAGTGTGTCAGCGCATCGGACAGCTGACCGCGAGCCAGAAACTCCTTGCCCAGCTCCAGATGGTTTTCTATGTCCGACTGATTGGGCACTGCCTCTGCGCCTGTTGTGTGCATTGTTGTTGTGCGGATTGTTTGTACAGTTGGCAAAATGGCAACACCAAAAGCATACGGAAAATGCAAATAGAAACAAAAACACTCGATACAATTTCCATTTCACATATGCGTACGGTGAGGGGGACAGTGAGAGAACCAAACTGCACATGCGGCGATGCAATTGCTTTGCACCCAACTGACCCAACTGACCGGAGAACATGGCTACCCACCTTCTAGAAAAAGTTCCAACAGCAACAACAACACGCACCCTGCCAGTTTTCGCTCGGCGCTGGCGAAGGGCAGCAAGTCGTTCAGCGACACCACCATGCTGTCTGTTTTGTGCGTGCCAGTCTATTTGAGGGAGCGTCGACCTCCTATCTTCCTATCAAATGTATATTGTCCTCGACCTTTTGCTGTGCTCCAAAATCGTTGCTGCGGCTGGTTACTGCTTCTTCTTCGTGAATTGGATTTTGTGCAATTCCTCCAGAAATCTTGTTTTATTTTACTGTTTATTCCTTGATAAAGTCCTTCTTTTCGAACCCTATACGGCGCTGCGTCTATTATACAGTTTTTGTGTTTTCACACATTCTTCACACCATAATTTTAACACAACGTGTGCTGTCCAGAGAATTTCAACAATAAAATAAACGCCAACTACTTTCCGCAACTTCAATTTTCCGATGCCATTACTGTCTGTCAAAAACACGTCAGTCCAAAATATTTTTAGCCCCAACGCAACAGCTCGATTCGCCGCTGGCGTACGTTGTGCACGAGTGCGAGCGGGACGCCTGTACAGTGGCGCCGTTAAAAGCCGTGGGTTGCAGTGTTGCATTCTATATGTGGTCTACACTGATTGGTCGCTGGCATGTTATCAGTTGCACATGCACTTGCGTGCGGTTGGGTGTATGCGTGCGTGCGATTATTTGGGACAGGTGTCCGCATTTGCAAAGGTACAAAAATCACAGCTTCAAACAGTTATGTGACTATCATTGGTACTAGAGTTCAGCCAGAGACAAATTTGTCTCTGGTTCAGCCTAGGGATTGTTCAGCACTGGTTGAAGCTTTTTAATTGCAACGGTTATTTGATATTTTCAAATGAGTTTAGTCTTATATCGATAATTATGTATTATCCCAGGTTTTACTGTGCATTACAAGATTTAGCACCGCAGTAAAGTATAATGCGGTCTGGAAATTTCACAACCCTGAACTATCATTTTTATTATTGTCGTCGTGGAGAATTCAAAGCTGTCTAAATGTATGTAAACTAAACTCCCCAACACTTTTCACCACGCTAGCGCCATCCAAGAAAAACGCTAAAAGGTCCTCCAAGAAGTTCGAGGAAAACTCAATGTCTGCACTTATGGGAGCCGTAAATAAGTAGCAAGATTTCTACTAAGCTTTTGGAAGGTAACGAAAGTACATATATGAGACGTGAAGAAATGCGTGTAAAAATGTTTTAGGCACAATCAAATTACCAGGATAGAGGAGGAAATACGAATGTATGTTGAAAAAAGTAAGAAAGGTCAAAGGGTTTAAGGTCAAAATCACCTTTTATTGTTGCAAAGTAAGTAGTTATCCTTTTGCATTATCAAAATGTGTTCATTTGTGGCTTAAAAGTGTATTTTAAAAATGTCTCGTGAAAGCAAGCCACCTTAACCTAACCTAACCTAAACCATAATGGTGGCACCACTATTGTCCTCAAAGGACAATAGCCTGATAATACTTCATGGCTAGAACTAACACAACATAGAGAGTGGATAATGAACTTATAGGTCAACAGGGAGGGGCGTTTCAGAATGATAACAACTCATTCCGCAACTTCAATAATCATGCAGCTGCCTCTAATGTGGCAATAATTTGGTAGCCAATTGAAAGAGATGTCAACAAATTCATCATTTACCAAAATGCAATAAAGAACGGTTACCTTCTGGATGGTTATGAAATTGTTAAGGTCTTTAACAATGCAATCCAAATGCAATCCTGCAATCTAAAATAAAAAAATAAAATCAGCTATGTTACAAAATATAAATTTAATTTGTGTGGAAAATATTTTCAGCTGTATTTAATTTGGCTTTTAAAGATAATAATAGTCAGGGAAGTTTTTCTTTTAGAAAACCATTCAATAAAGTAATAAAAGCCTTCAGTGGAGTTTTTTTTAGTCCCTTTGGCATTCTCATGTTAACTGCAGCTTGATTGCAAGGATTCATTATGAGTTTTGTTGAGAATTTGTATGTATATGAGTAGGTGAATTGTATTACAACCTCGGCTGCTCCAAGAGCAGAGCTCTTCAAGCCACTCAGAAAATGCGCCAAAAGATTAAAAGAATTTAAAAAAATATACAGTGTCTGCTTATAACAAAAGGAAAGTCACTGTTGGTAATATTTTTTTTGTATATAATTTTGCAATTTCATTCAATATATTTTATAATAATCTTACTTTTCTCATTTATGTACACGGCAATATATCGTTATTTTAATATAATAATCGAATACATTTGTCTATGTTAAAGCCCTCGAATAAAGAAATACAATGTATAATTTAACAAAAAGCAAAACGATCAGTGCTGCTTTCAGACGCTGATCCACACGCAACTGGTAAATATTCTAAAAAGTCTAAAGTGTATGAAATTCAGTTCAGGAATGCGTTTGAACTCTAATTTTTTCTGGACAAGATTCTGCAGCGTCAAAATATCACTTTGCGCGTAGAATTGTTATCGTTGGTGTGCGCCGGTGCATAACTTCACAATCAGACATCTGACCGCTTGGCTATCGGCGTGAGCAGTAAATGGTTAAGGAAGTCTTTTCGGGTTCTACATTGTCTACATATCTCCATAAACAGTTACAATAAATGCATTTCTCTAAGAAAATAACTAAATTGAGCTTTTCCGTTAATCATTAATCACTTCTTCTGTAATAGCTCAGCTAAATAACTGCTGTAAATATTTTAATTGCTTTTACTTTATCGGTTTTGAGTCAAAAAATGTGCGTTGGGTACTTAAATATTCTAGATTTGTTCGCTAGCTTTTCAAATAAAAGCAACAAATTCTATTGTTAAAAACAATCATTTGCCTAATGTCCTCTTTTCTTGCATTGGCGCGCTTTGATTTAGTTTTTTGTTTTCAGCATTATTTTCAAAATTACGAATTCATGAGGCTGGCCAATAACTGCTTTCTGGCGCTATCGCTGCCCGGATCGTGTGTCTTTTTTATGTGGCCTGCAAGAAATTAATCATTTCATTGAATTTCAGCCATAAGTTTGCCAATAACTGTGACTCACTTTTGAATTTCATGTGCGTGACGAAAGCCTCGCCGCACAAGTCGCACTTGTAGTACGTTTTGCCGGTGTGTATGCGCTCGTGCACACGGAGCGACTTCTCGAACAGATAGGCACGCCCGCAGGTGGCACACTGGAAATTCTTCTCGAGCACTGCCAGTAAAATTCAATTTGAAAACATACATCGAATAGCTGCCGCTCAAGCACTCACCTTCATGGCTGCGTTTGTGCTGATTCAGCACGTACTTGAGCGCGAATCCCTTGCCGCACACGTCACAAATGTTGGGCTTCTCGTTGGAGTGCGTCTTCATGTGCCAGTTCATGTCCTGTGCGCGCTTGAAACGCTTCGCGCACGAGGCGAACGGACACATGTGCGGTCGGCCCACGCTCGAGTGCACCGCAGCGTGCCGCTCCAGCGCCGACTTCATGTTGAAGCGCTGCGAGCAGATGTCGCATTGGAATATGCCGCTGTAGTGTTTTTGCTTCTTGCTGCGCACCACACGCTTATTGTTGGTTATGACTAGCGCGGCGGTCTTGGGCCGCTGCAGATGCTCCTCGCGGATGTGTGCGACCAGATCGTCTTCCTGATCGAAGCGCTGCCGACAGGGCATGCACTCGGTGCGCTCGACGGCTGTCAGATTCTCCAGATGATTCTCCAGCATGTGTATGCGCTTTTCCACGTACGAAGCGAATGCTGCATTGGTACGGGATGGGTTAAAAGAACAATGAGTCAAGCAGTTAATTAGCCTTGCGGTTTGGCTATTCACAGTCAGCCCGGAAGTATGCCACTGCACAGTGATTCGTTCCATAGACAAAATTCAAAAAATGTATAGTCTCAGAATTTAATGATTTTGATGTCATTTGAAAGGTGAAACTCCAACTAAGAAAATTCCAAAAAAATCTTTGCAAAAAATTAATTAGTGTGTGTGCAAAAGCGGCTCAAAGTTGAAACTTTTTTCACAAAAAAATGTAAACACATATTTTCTGTTTTTTAGTCTAATGAGTAAAAAAAAATGTAAAAATACATGGTTGCCAAGAAGCTGCTAAAACTTTCAATATAGATTAAGAAATGATCTGGCCATTTTCGCTTTTAATGTTTTCTCAAAATTTATAAAGCTGAGGCGTTTACATTACTTTTAATTCAAAATATTTTTCTAAATTAAAAATCTGAAAATTGGCAAAAGTTGGAAAATATCTAAAAAGTATGTTCCTGGATTTTTTTTAGTTTTAAGAAGCATTCTTTCTTTGTCGGATAATGTAATTACATCCTCCGATATCTTCCGATCTTAGAAAATAATTCTATTTGAAAAGTGGTCTAAACACCTATTTTTTGACAAAATTTATTTTATTTTTCCCTAAAAGTATGCAATCAGTATGAAAATTTGATAAATCTGCAAAAAAGCAAAACATGCGTCTATTATTATAGTTTTTATTGTAAAACTAAAGAGACCTAAGACCATTTCTGTTAGTCTTTGCTATTATCAATGTTGACGTTACCGATTATATGTAAAATCTGAAAAATCTAGCAACACACTTGGTGCTATAACTCTCCAAAAATGACGAAAATTGCAAATTTTAGTATCAGACATTGCCAAACTACAAACGTTTAAGAAGAACAAAATGGAGATTTCAATTCAGCAGACCATGTTTAACTAGTATACCAAATTTTATGAGGAACGGACCACTCCTTCTAATTTTGTCCCGCGGTTGTATGGAGTCGAATCACTATGCATTGGGGCAATATTTGAATTGAAGTGCAGTCAGTAGTAAGCGCGCAGTTGCGAGAGCAGCTTAATGTTTTGTGGCATAGTTTTGGGCTGGGTATGGTTGAGTTGTTTGTTATATGGGGTTGTTGTTGGAGTGAATATGAATGAGACTGGATGCGATTTCCGTTTTCAGATTAAACATGCATGATTGGGTTTAAAAAGAACTGGGAGAACTTTTTAGGAACTAAAGGTTCTGATAAATTCATGCCTGAAGTACTCAAAATTGACGCATTAAATTCAAGACCTGAGAATACATAGAAAGTATATACAAAAGAATGTATAATAGGTAGACAAAAGAGAGCGTCGAAATATCTTTGGGTAGAGTTTAAAAAAGAAACTAAAGGCCATTTGTGTTTGAACTGCCGAAAAGGGACCTGCTTGCTTACAAGTTTCGCTTTGCGATGACTTAAGGCTTTGCGAGGAATCATCTTGTGCTTTGAAAAATGTTTAGTCAGATTTTGAGGTTTTCAATTGTAGGATGTCAAGATGCAAGCATGCATTTATCCTTTAAGATTACTTATGTAGTAGTTTTATTATTGGAAGTTTCAATATTTGTAATTGTTCTATAATATGGAAAGAAATTGAATATTAAAAAATCTAAATAAGGTCGAACATTACCGTGTTTTTCTTTAAAATTAAATACAAGAACTGCAACGTTCAAATTCCTCTTGCAATGCATTGGTTGTTGCAAATACTATGAGTGATGAATTTGCTCAATGATGAATGTTATGAATGATTTGAATTGTATGATGAGCATGTATAGTGCTTGCTAAAGTTCTTACCCTCTGTACAATTGCCACATTTATAGGGTTTTTCACCGCCATGCTGTCGATACAAGTGCCAGCGTAAAGTTTTCAAATGTATGAAAGCTGCAAAAATAATGTTGTAAAATAGATTACTCATATTTCATAAATTATTGCAGTTAAATACCTACCTATAAGTAAAACTACATTAAAGTCAGATAATGAGAGGAAGAAATGCATAATATATATAAGTTTTCTTGGCCTTTACCAACTCATTTCGATATATCTCAACCCCTCCTTTGGACTCATACGTTCTAATTTCGAATGACAAATAGCTTAACTATATTTATGTTATAATAAGTTGAGTTATAAGTTGAACGGAAACGCCACGTCCTTTTCCTATTGTAATAGTGAATTTACAATATGGCTTCCCTGCTTATTGGGTTACGGTCAGATAGCATCTGTTTTCTGATCAGCGCTATGGATTTTCACCAGTGATTTTTTTATTCAAAAATATTTACCACTTCAAATGTTAACGTGAATGTCAAATGATTGATAAACACACGAACGAAAGAAAATGACCAAATCGATTCTCCTGATCCCTAATTATATGCTTATAAAAAAAATACAACATTCTTTAAAAATATCCAAATCCCCGGCGCTAACATAACCTAACCTCAACCACCACTCTTCTAATTCATTGAAAGCCGCCATTACTAACTTTTGCCACAGTAAGTGCAACACTCCGAGTTCCTCACGCCGGCATGCGTCTCCTCGTGGCATTTCAGGTGCCGCTGACTTATGAATAGCCGATCGCAGTGGCTGCACTTGAGCTGCAGCTCCGGCTGGTGCCATTTCATGTGATAGTTGAGACTCTTGCGCGAGTAGAAACGTTTGCCGCAAGTGCCGCACTCAAAGTCCGTGTCGCTGTGGAACTTCTCGATGTGATGGCGCAAATTGAAGCGATCCGCGTACTTCTTGCCGCACACATCGCACGCATAATGCTTCGGCACGTGTTTGTTCTTCATGTGTACGGTGCGCGAAGCGGCATCGTTGAAGCCAGCAGCGCAAGCGGGACAGCTGAAAGGCGCTGCAGTGTCGTGCGCACTGGTTATGTGTTCCAGCAGCGCGCTTTGCGTTAGAAAATGTTCAGCGGGCGTATCCTTTGACTTGTAACAGTATTTACACTCGAAGGCAATGCTGATTTCATCGTCGCAGTCAATGGTGTTGTCGTTGTCAGCACCTGCGCTCGGTTTACCCTCTAAGTTGGCCCTGTTGGAAATTTTGTTATATTTGCTGTTGTTGCTATTTTTGTTGGTGGTGGTGGGCAGTGTGGTGGGCACTGGTTCGAAGGCTTCCAGCACGCCGTCATCCTCATCAGCCAGTTCATCCATAGCCGCAGTATCAGCATCAATTTGCTGCTCCTCGACCAGCAGTTCAGTCACATGATTAATTTGACTATTCGTAGCGCGCTCCTCCTCGTCATCCTCCATGAAGTCCTCTTCGATTATGTCGTCGACTTGCAACTGGTGTTGCTGCTGTGGGACAATGGCAGTCATGTCTGTCTCCGCTTCTATGGCAGTGTATGCGGCAGCCTCTGCTGCCAGTTCTGAGTTTACCTCCGCTTCAAGCTCTGCGTCTGCTTCCGATTCTGTTTCCTCTTCCGTTTCCGCTTCCCTTTGCATGGCTTGCGTTTGCGCTACGCTCGCTAAACCCGCTGCAGCAGCCACTTCCGCCTTCATTGTTGTTGGTATGCTTGTGGCTGGAAAATGTTTATCGAGCATGTCCAAGAGCTCGTCGTTGCCATTTAACGAGCCATGCAGCTTCTGGCTGATTTGTCGCTGCAGCAGCCGCGTTTCCAACTCGTCCAACGTGTCCTCCATGTCGTCATCCATACTCTGCGTCTCGATTTTATCGAAAATATTGTTCAGCTTCACCTGCGCCTCTTGGCACTCGCGCCGAAATCGATAAACATTGCAGAACTTCGAGAAGCAATCCGAACAGATTTTCTGCGGCAGTCCATCGTTCTGGGAAATCTGTGGCGAGCCATTCGCAAAACAACAAAAACCAAAATCAGAAACGGAAGCTGTGCGAAATCTAGTTAACCTAACGGTGCTACCTGCAACTGCCAGTTACTACACTCGATGCGTACTTCTTCGATTTCACGTTCGCAGCGCGTTGTGTGAAATAAATCAAACCAATGGGTGTCGTCCTTAAAGTCGCACTTGGCACACGTTCTGCACGTCTCCATAATTGCGACCGAATTACGGTAATTTCCCTTTTCGACTGTGCGTTTTCCTTAATTTTGCGTTTGCTTTACCTGTACCTTTGTTTATGTTCATGCAGAACGAAATGCTCCACCCTTTGCTGC
Organism: Melieria omissa; assembly: GCA_963971225.1. Taxonomy (NCBI): domain Eukaryota; kingdom Metazoa; phylum Arthropoda; class Insecta; order Diptera; family Ulidiidae; genus Melieria; species Melieria omissa. The sequence continues at coordinate 55,022,281 of OZ020267.1, read as the reverse complement.
GAACTGAAAACTGGCACTGCGCTGATTTCGCTTTGTTATCCTTTCTTCGTCGGCCGCTTCAAAAACGAGCGCGCCGTGGCCGTCCCCCGCCTTCGCCGTATGTTTGGCACACATTTTCACCATAAAACTGTGCGAGCGTTGACGCGCTGCGTTGCTCCTTGTTGATGCTGTTGTTATTTTTTTTTGTTGTTTTTTTTGTTGTCGCTGCTGCTGCTGTGGTGGCTTCGGTCGTTAGCTTTTGTTGTTGTGCTTTTGTATCTACACCAAAGCGCGCACATCCTGCAGGAGCAACTCACATTCGCAACCAGTGCAATTGCTGGCTTACTCACCGCGCCCGCGGCTCCACTGCAGCGATACAATGCCTGTCGAGGCAGCGACACACTTGCGACCTTCAGGCATCGGCCGTGTAGAATGTAAGAAATCGTTTTCGCGTCGTCGCCCCAGCAGCTGCAGCTGCGCGTCTGCGGCCAATTGCGAAAGCTTGAAAACGCCAAAAACGAAAGGAAAACATTTGCAGCGTGCAGACATCGCCCTGAAAGTGGTTGCCACCCCCTAATTGCAGATGCGATGTTGTTCGGTTTGTTTACAAATTTTTGCACTCACGTGCGTCGGCGGCGGTCAGCTGCGCATGTCACTGCGTGATGTTGGAAAAGGAGCAGGGTGGAGGTGAGGAGGAGTGTGCCCACATACAACATATACATATATATATATGTACGTGTATGAAGGGGAAGTGAGGGGAATGTTTACATGGTTGGGCATTAATTGGAGCACCTGCTGCTGCTCGATCGTTAGTTTCAGCACCACGCGAGTGTTGGTGGACAGTGCATCTGACCATAGATTTGTTTTTGCACAAAATTATGCACAATTCACACAAATAGCAAAGCGCTCAACCATCAAACTTATTACAATGACCAAATTGTTTTCCGATAATTTCAAAACTTAGCCCGTTAAGCTCAAAAGTGTTTATTATGAACTTAAAAGCGAAATATCGAGCGCGAATAGTTAGGTAGACATATACATACACACATACATATATCACTGTACCAAAATTGAGCTAGATTGAGTGAATTTAAAATAACGAGCCGAAAAGCAGTAAATTGAAAATTTCCATCTTAAGTTGAAGTGCAAGTTCCCATTTTGACAATTTTATTTCAAATTTCTCTATTGCCTTATTAATTTAAATACTATATTTATTCATTTAACTACTGCCCCGAACAATCATAAATTGTCATCAACTTCGGCATTTAGTCAATCGGTAAGCAATGAATTAGATTTATTTACAAACATTAACACTAGCTTACAATTGGATTTTGGGAGTAACTTTTTACAGGTCGCAACGTATCCGTCAACGCGCAGACGACGTATATATTTATAGGATTATAACTTACATCTGATTGGAGCTACAACTAGGCAAAATTATTCAAAGAAAATATATTTCATCACCGGGACGCCACCAGTCGGCGCGGCACGTCCACCTACGGTGGCAGTATGCCGATCTGTTGCAGACAGTGCCTCGCAGCGATCAGCTTGGCCTCCTTCTTGGTGTTGCACGCCCGCTCGGGCGTGTATGTTTGGCCGTTGATCTGCACCGAGAACATGAACATTTTACTGTGCGACGGTCCCATTTCGTTGATCAGCGTGTACAGCGGTGGCGTCCATTTGCGTTTCGACGTCAGCTCGTTGAGCAAGCACACCGGGTGCTTGTCTGTCAGCTGCTGTTGCACCTGCAGTACGTTGTTTGGCCGCTTCTTCGCCACTGGTTGACGTCGGTTGTAGGTGTTGTCCTCTTTGGCAACCAGGCCACGCTTATCCAATTTAACATCGAGCAGCAGCGGCTGCAGCGAGCCCGTCTTCTCGCGGCCCAGGCCCTCGCCCGGCCGCCAGCCCATTTTCTGCAGCAGCTGCATGCCCATGCCTCCCGTCATCGGCTGTGTGGAGGTCAGCTGGTCGCGACGCGCCCAAGCCTGCGGCCCTGAATTCAGCTCGTGTGCCTTGAGTACATTGACACCGGTGCTCCCGGTGAACTGGCCGGGCAGGTGTTTGGACGAAGCCCACGATGACATTTCCTTCTGAGAATTGTACATCATTTTAATAGCCTCCGGATCCATGGGATTTTCCTGGTAGAAAATTTACAAAAAATTGTGGTCAGTTAAGGATTAACCCTATACAAATGGCGTGAGAAGAGCACCTGTAGTCGACGCATTGCGTTCAGCCGTTTGGAAATTATATTGGACACGTCTATCTGGGGCGCACCCATTTGTGGGAAAACGCTGTTTTTGTTCTGAGCGGGCGCAGTTGACGGCACAGGCACGTCGGGCACGAACGTCGGTGGCGGTGGCACCGGCACCGGAACTGGCACTGGCGTTGGTGCTGGCGTTGGCGCGGGTACAGCGCTGGGGGCAGCGGCTGCAGGCGGCACAAATGGCACAACTGAAAGCGCGGTCGTTTGACTAGTGGGCGTTAGCGGCTCGCCGCTGTTACTGGCCGTCACCTGCAACACGGGTTTGAAGGCTGGTTCTTGTACCTGCTGCTGCGGCATTGATTTCTCAAACACATTCTTCACCGCCGATACCGCCTCAGGCCCTGAACCCTTGAAAATGCTCGTCGACTGCGTGGCTGCCGGCAGCGTGGGCAGCGGCGCCAACGCATCTTTTGATTCGACCGGCGTCCAAGCCTCGGTCAGCCGATGGTGCTGCCCCGACGACACCGGGAACTGCATTGTGATTGCCTTCGTTTGATCGGCCGTGCTCTTGCGGGGCGGCAGTGGCGTAGCATTGCGTATGTGCATAACGATCGGTTCACGCTCCTTCAGCTGGAAGGGATGATGAAAGGCTTTTGTGTTGCCATTCTTGTCTACGTCCGAATCTTCGTCGGAGCTGAGATCGGACAAGTTTTCGCCGTTCGAGATCTTCTTGCAGAAGTCGGTGAGATCCTGAACTGTGCGACCGCCATAACGCATCTTTAGCAGCACCTTGTCCTTTACCTCTTGCGACATGTCCGCACAGCCGGGTAAGTTGCCGCGCTTGAACATGCTGATGGCGTTCTTGCGCGCAATCTCCAGCAAGCGCTTCTTATCGATGCCCAAATCATGCGATCTCGACCGCGATCGACTGCGCGTTCGACTACCCTGACCGCGCCGCTGGCCAATAATGCGGTGGCGATTGCGATCCCGATCCCATTCCCGATCGCGATCGCGTTCCCTGTCTTTCTCACGTTCCCGACTGCGACTGCGCTCTGCACCGGCATAGAAACTGTTGTGGACGCGCGGCTGCTCTGTGTCGTACCCGAAACGACGTCGCTTGCTGTCACCGGCACCAGCCGACGATCCACTCGCCAAAACGGCTTCGCGCTCCTTCAAGTAGGTCTCCTCGTCTGACAACGAAATTTCCGAGATGTGTCCATCCTTGTCGTTCTTTTGCTCTTTGTTTCGCTTCGTGTCCTTCAACTCGATTTTGATTTTGGTGCCTACGTCCCGTTCCCGATACCCGTTGTAGAAACTATTGTGTTCGCGTTCTTTCGCCCGCTCCTTGTCCTGACCTTTTCTCTTCACACACTCGCGGCTACGATCGCGATTGCTGCGACTTTTCTTGGTGCCGGACGCCTCGGATACGTCAGAGTTCGCATGTCGCTTTCGTGTGCCGCTGCTCCGGCTGTTCTCCTCCACGTGCTGTACTTTCCCACTCGGATGCGCTGATGGTGGCGTTTTTCTTCGCTCCCGTTCTTTTCCCTTCTCAGTAGACTTCTCCTTGCTCTTGTGTCGCTCCTTGGACTTCTCCTTCTTTTTGCCCACGTCTCCATTTTTGCCATTTTTATGTTTCTCCTTGTGCTTCTTTTTCTTTTTATGTTTATGTTTATACTTCTTCTCCTTGCTGCCGTCACCAACATCGGACAAACTGGACTCTGTGTCGGACCGTTCTCCTTCCGACTTTTCACGCTTTACTTTTTTCTGCTTCTTTTCTTTTTTGTTTTTTTTATGTTTGTGATTCTTTTTCAGCAGACTTTTATCGTCTAACAGTTCTTCCGGTGGCGCCGCGTTAAATACCTTGAAAAGTTCTGCCAGTATCTCATTGGAGGACTTTACCGGCTCGATCGACTTTTTATCTTCTTGGGTATCATTGGAGTTGTCATCTTCGCCATCGCAGTCATCCTCGTCCTCACCTTCGCCGTCCCCTTCAGCGCTTTCCACATTCTCGTCGTTCTCCTCACCATCAGCACTGTCCTCGTCGGTCAACGTGCCGTCTGCCTGCGAGCGTAAACGGGACTTATCTTCAGGCTGAATTGCTGTGACCGGCTCATTTTTAATCGCTGCACTGCCAATTGAAATTGCATTTATTTTCGCTTCCACCTCCTGATCAAATTTCTCTTGTTTTATTTTGACGGCTCCCAGGGCTCGTGTTACCACATTCGGTGCGTTCTCCATATTAGCTGCTTATACATAAATTTGTTCCCATAGAATCTCACATATCAAACAGTTCTATGGAATATTGTTCTACATTATCGCATGTAAAATTGTAATAAATGTTTAAGTTTTTCCAGTTTTGCACAAATCCAAAAAATTGCTGCACTATTTCAGCTAAACGTCAAAGTGTGAAATTTTTGTTGTGTGCGCACAGCTGTCACAATCGGCGTTGCCAACTGTACAGTTGGGAAGGAAGTATTGTATACATTTCGTTGTTCTTGTTCTCTTAGCATTCTACTGACATTCATTGGCCGTTCAATGTTTCTTCCTGATGTTTCATGAGGCGTAAAAAGGGATGATGGACACTAGCGAATCAGATGAGAATAGCCGGGTGTTTATGTCAAGTTCACACGTATACTGAAGCAGTAGCACATCAAGTTTCAAAATAATGTCTTATACTACGGTTACATTGAGCCCAAATGCGTGATTTGGGCAAAAATTCAAAAATGCGAAGCCAAATCACGCATTTCCCCATACAATTTCAAATCTACGAAATTACTTTTTTCCAACAAAACGACGCAGCAAATGAGATAAAACATGACCAATTTTATCGAACGCATCACAAAATGAAGGCGCTTTCAAAAGCTTTTGTTCTTTTTGACAGTTCGAAATCAAAATAAACAAAAATTATCAAAATGGAAAATTAGAATTTAAATTTTCGTCTGATTTAAATATGTAGAATATTCTTATCATGTAAGGTTTGTAATATACATTTATTCAAATATTGCAGTGTGTAGAACATAAAGACAGCAAAAAAGAAACAAATGATTAAGTCAGAAATCGGAAAAGAGCTGGTCTATGAACTGCGGCAAGAGGACATGAGCATTTGACATTAGCTGCCAAACAAAATCCAAATGCAATGCAAATCAGGCAATGTAAACAATTTTAAATGACTCATTTGAAACTACGCATTTGGGTTCCATGTAAACCTAGTATTATATGTTGCGACTATAGGCTGCGACTAATCAACGTAACGTAACCTCAATTGTACTCAATTTTTCGTCTGGGCCTCATATTAAATTGAATCTCATATTAAAATTAAATTGAGTAGCTTTATTCATTTTTTGAAACAAAAGTTACCTTTTGTTAGCATCATTCGTCATAAATTGCGCATATGTAGTTAAATACCTATTCATGATTTCTTCTTACAGTATATAATTCTTATTCCTCTAATTACAATTTTTTTGTACACATATTCAAAATTTTCCATTTTTTTCATCTCTTTTCACAGTTCCTAACTCGAAAAGCTTTAAATATTGAATATCATTCAAATTGAATGTATTAACTCAAACGGGTATGCGTGGATAATAGGTTTGTGAAAAAATTTCGATACGTGAAAAATGCATGCATTCATACATTTAAATGGCAAAAAATTACGCAGTGTGGCCGGTACTTTAAAACAACGCATTAACCGTCACAGTTTGGGCATCGCTGACAAAGCGTTCGGCAAGCGCAGCACACAAAGAGGTGACAGAAAAGACAAAAAATGATAGTAAAGTGTGTGGAGAGTGTAGTAAATAGTAAAAAATCGGTGCAAGCGTAAATCGTTGTAAAATTGGGCGACTGCTTTATGAATGGAATATCGGGTTGGTGAATTTTGTGTGAATTTCCGATTGCGTTGAAACAACGCACAGCCGGCTCCGGCTCTTGTGGACACTTGGCCAGGTGCAAACCGAAATCCGAGGAAGCAGGCACGTAAGTCAGTGGCGTTGATAGAAATGAGGGGGGTTTGGTTGGTAAGTGCGGTGCAGGGTGCACCGTTGACGGCTAAACGGCCCAGTGCTTTGTTTGTCTGCGCTGCCAGCGCAGCCGCCGTCACCGCCACCGTCGTGGTGGCCCCTGTGTTTCGCATACGAAATTGATCTTTCACAACGTTTCGAAACTATCGTATTTACGTAAATCAAAGGTAAAACCAAAGTCCCATTTCAATTTGCTCATCTACTCCGCAGCCGAAAAGAGCAGCAGCGGAGGCGTGACTTTTGGTATGTGCCTCGTCGCTAGAACAGCCGGCAACTGCTCTCGCAACACCATCTCCACAACGGCATAATGCTTGTCGCGACCCCGGGACAGACGGCCGCTTACACCCTGCACAGTGGCAGTGGCAGCGCTCCAAAGAAGTCATGCCACACGTCGACCGCTGCTCCAAAGAGTGCGAGCAGCAGCAACAACAACAATATCAACGCGCACAGCACAGCACGTCCCATTGCCGAGTCGCCGAACGCAGTGGACGCATTGATGAAGTCACTGTCGGTGCGTCTGAACCGCAGCACTGAGTATCTGCACAAGGCCTTTGGCACCGCAACCACCACCACCGCCACCGCCGCCGCCACCAACACCACTACCACTACCACCGGCAACAGCAACATCATCAGCAGCACAATAAAAACTGCCACCAATAACTACAGCAGCGGGGCGAAGAGTAACAAAGACAACGCCGTGGCAATGGCAGTCTCCTCTAGCACAACGTCGTCGTTCGCCGCAGCCGCTGCGGCCACCGTCAGGGCGGCAAAGGCGATGCGCGCGGCGCAACTTGCGAAAGCTGCAACCGTCAACGCCACCGCACGGAAATTGAACACCGTCCCGCCAACCGTAATTCACCGCTATTCGGAGGAGCGGCTGCACACCAGCAGCACCGACAGTCTCCACAAGGAAATGTGCCATTTCAAACCAATACGCCCGGCACCAACAACGCCCTGGAAGTGGTAAGTCGGCACAAGTGCTCATTGTACAACTTATGGTGGAAACAACAACAAACAAATATAACAAATTGATTTGCAGTGGTAGCAAATCGCGAGGCGCCTCCCTGAGAATGCCTAAAGCAAGTTTAGCAACGAAGGAAAAATTGAACTGTGATGTCTCGCTGGCTGCGGGCAAGAAGAAAGACGCGGAGTCGGATGACGATGGAGAGGGCGATGGGACAATTGCCTACAACACACCGTACAGACCAAAGCCGAGGTAAATTCAAAGTCTACGCTGTGTTCAGCTCAATTTCAATTCAATCAATTTTACGTGTAGGACATGAAGTAATCGGCCAAGTTCGCCTAAGGTATTTCTACTTGCTTAACTTTCGAAAAATTTTTTCGCGTTTGTGTTTCTAAAACTGAAAAACTTTAGTTAACTTTGCTTTTTCCTGCATTCATTTTGAAAATTTCAAGTCCTGTTGCTGAAAATTCCTTTCGTTTTATCTATTGGTGAAAATTCAACGTTCAAAATTGCATTCCTCTTGCTTTACACAAGTTTCGAAAGTTATCAATCATCAGGCAAATGTAACAACTCGAATTGCACCACTTTCATTCGCACAGCTTTGACTGATAGTGGCTCTTCTCTGTTCTCGCTTCCAGCTCGACCTTGTTGACCACTATAATTTCGACACCATCTCATCAGTCGGCATTCGTCTGCCTAGTCGCTAAAATGAAAAATCTGGTCAATATTAAATCCGCCAAACAATCCAGCAGCAAGCCCATGAAGATATTGGACCTGCACAAGACGCGCAACATTCGCGGTCGCAAGAGAACGGCTAACTATCCCATGAAGCAGCTGAAGCAGTCGCCGATCAATGTGCCGCTCACGAAGCTCATCATGCGCAATCGTCAGCAGCCGTTTGTGCACGTGAAAAAATTACACCTCCCTAAGGAGCTGAGCATAAAGAAGAGCGGGCGCAAGGCGCGCGCCGGCAAGGGCGATGCCGGCGACACTGTCAAGTCGGCGGCCAGCGGCATGGTGAAGAGCGGCTCGAAGAGTGGCGGCAAGCGTCCGACAGCCTCGATCTCGGTGTCGGCACGGCGCACAAAGGTGCGCGCGGCCAAGTCGAAAATCATCAACATTGTAGCACTCGCACAGGAGAGCAACAACAGCAGCAAGAAATGCAACATTAGTGCTGGCGCTGGCGCTGCAGGCGACTCGGTGATTTCCAAAGAAACGAAACGTCGGCAGCGCAAGCGCAAGCACAGCCCCGATGCGGGCGAAAAGCGGCAGGACGGCGTCAGTGCCGTTGCGAGCGTTGGCAGTCACTTAGTCGTTGGCAGTCACGGAGTCGTCGGCAGCGACAGCAGCCTGCAGCCGGTGCGCAAAAGTGCGCGACTATCAAAAGACTGCAGCATGGAGGTGTTGCAGATCATGGCGGTGAAGCCGGTAGGGAAGCGCAAGCGGGCGGGACGCGAGTTGGCAAAACGCTTTACCGACTGCTTCTCGCCGCCGCTAACGCGCTCGCGCCTCAGACAGTTGACAATTGCTGCACAGCAGCTACAGCCGACTGTGCAGCAAAACGTCGACAACAAAGACAACTAATGTGTGAGGTCAAACTCAAGCCAAACCTAAAAACGAAGTCCATATAAAGACGGAAATTGTGCAAATCTTATTTTGGATACTTGTGACGGTGCCGCAACGCCCACGCACGCGCCCAAGGGGAACACTCGAAATTGCTTAATTGCAATCTACACGCAAAATCCTAATCTTAGCCACAGCGAACAAGCGCTGCGAATCTGAAAATTTGACAAAATTTGAAAATATTTAACGTGAAACGATTGATTGATTTATTACTATTAGTTATTATTCATAATGAGTATGCATTATCTGTTTTTGGTAATGTTCGTCCAACGCGAATGTGAAACGGTCAACTGCGCTATGTTTGAAACTAAGCATACAACTTCGATTTCTTTCTATTTATAATAAAGAAGTTTAATGATTATTTGAATGCAATGTACTCGCACTCCAGGATTGAGCAATGTGTGTGCGTGAGCAAGTAGAGTTTGAAGTTGTTCAACAAATTGACATAATAATTGTTCGAAGCTTAACAAACAGCAGTGGTGAAAAATTGCTGCTCTTGTTGAAACAAAAAATAATTGAAATGCTCAGAGCTGAGCTGGCCATGTCTTAAACACCTAAGCTGACAAATGTAAAAGTTTAGTTTAAAAAAAAATCATTGAAATTTAGTTATAGTTAGTGGTTTAAGCTCTCAACTTATTTACGGATATCATGTTAAGGTTTATGTTAAGCATCCGTCAGCGCAGGTACTAACCGAAACTTTGCTCACTCAAATCAATAGTTATACATTACTATGTGAGCTTTGAGCATAATGTTGAGTAATGACATGCAGCTAATTCTTATTAATTTTCTATGACTCTTGGCTTAAAATAATCAAAAATTCTATTGGTTTTTGCCTAAAAGTTTGACACTAAAAGTTCTTCAATTACAATTGACAATTTTTTAATATTGAAATTACAAATTCTTATTGCCCTTCAATATCTGACTAGATGTTTCCCCAATCAGAATTTACAAATGAAAATAGTTTAAGTTAGTTTCATTTCTAATTAAGCAAAGTTCAAAATTTACACAGCATGGATAAAGGTACAAATTTGTAGGAAACTCGCAGCTTTGTACCATTCAACACGTTTTTGATTGACTTGAACTGGCTCAACTTGTATTGCGTTCCTTAAAATAGAATATTTCCATGCCTACAGTATTTTTGTATTAACTCAAAACTCCTTTCATAAATATTATCAGTGTGTCAAATGATTTTAAAACCCGTACATTTGCCGACATCTAAGTATGTGCAATCGTCTCAATGCCAGTTCAGTGCTTCAACAAAACACCCTAAATGCAAACTTTCAATACTCTACTTGCCACGTAGTGATTTTGATATTAATTTCCTAAATTTAGCTCTAAAACCAGTTACCAATTGAATTTAAGCAGCAACATTTGCAGCTAAACAAACTGAAAGCCTAAGTTAAGTGTGCGGTGAATTTAAAAGACTACAAAGTGAATGCTGAGCTCACTTTCAGATCTTGTACCACTTAAGTTTCGATATAGTTTTGTATACGAGAATTTTGTGTTGAGTGTAATTTGAGTTTTTACTTGAAAACAAGAACCTTCGACTGTAAAGCGTATCCAAACTGAATAACAGCAAACTCCTTAAAAGTATTATAAATATTTAATATAAAAGTAAGTAATGAAATACCCGCCTCCATAGAAATCCATTACAGTAGGCCAGCCTAGTTGATAGAATTGCGGAAACACAGTGGCAAGTGTCCGCTTAGTGTGTAGTGAAGTGAATCGATGCGAAAGCACAGGGCGCAAGGCGGCCCTCAGTTTGTGTGGAACTGTCTGTGGGCCAAGTGCGGCCGGCAATGATTTTGACCAGCGCTTGGCTCGCCGACTTCCGTCTATTATGATAATTAAAACGTGTGTACATTATAAACACCACTGCGACTGGCAACGCTTTGGGCTGTCGGCGTGCGAGAATTTCATTTATATACAAACTACAATTTATACTTTCCCAGAGTGTGTAAAAATCAGTTCCTTGTGTAAACTATAGTCCCACACAGCGGCGGCAGTCCAAAGCGACCCTTGTCAGGTGGACTTTTGTTTGCTGATTTTCCTAATCGATCAGTCAAAGCGGCGCACTGCAGTCGAATAGCTCGTAGGAATCATCGCATTATAGCAACAACTTGAACCTAATTATAGCAAAGCATAATTTCACGAAAGCCGAACAAGCAAACATGTAAACGTAAAGTAAAATGTGTGTTGTGATATTTAATATTTTTAATGCATACTTACACTATGTTTGGTATCTCCTCAACTAGAACCTTAATCGACAAAGAGAAAAATTGTAACTGCAACAGCAGAGCACTTGAAACATGAGCAAATAAGCAAATTTCGTGCAGCCGATCGGTCAGCACTGATGCCGGCTGAGGCGCGAAGAGATATCGGGCAAAAAAAATTATTTTATTGACTTATTGACATTGAAGAAAAGTGCTGCGACACTTCAACATGCAACAACAATAACGCATTTAAAAATTAACACAACATTGAAAGAGAACGTGAAGGAACTTCAAGATTATGAATTGTAAACAAATACTACAATTACCTATATAATTACAATTTAAATTGCAATTATCATAAATTACAACTCAATAAAATTAAAATCATACAATCTCAGCAGCGGTCTAGTGTCTAAAAATTTAGTAAATTCACAAAAATTAAGAGGGTTTTAGGTGTGAATTGCTAATGCCTTAATAGCAAATGTGCTCAGCTGTCGGGCGGCAATGGAAAGACTGATTGAACATTGCAGGCTGCATATCTGATGGGTATCCGGATCCAAGCGCATAGAGCGCAACAAGAGAGCTGATAAAATAGCAAAGAAATAGCTTGTCTCAAGATGAAACAAACCTCTTAGAATAGAATAGAATTGATTAGGGTAAACTGCACTGAGACCAGGATTGATCTATTGTGCCCCTTACAAATGTTAGAGTACATCCCCTAGACCAATCGCCCTAATGAAACTTAGTAACTCGCGGGGGTCTAGGTGTTTGACGTCCTCTTCTGCAAGCCAAAATTGGCCCTGGGCGGCTTGTCGCCCAGGTAACGCAACCTGCTGCGACAAGCCGCATTACAGTGCATTATGATGTGTTCGGGAGTCTCCTATGCTGTTTCGCAGAGTCTACAGACGCTTACCTGTTCTAAACAAACAAACCTCTTATTTACCAAGGTCCACTATAGTCAGTCTATAGTGGACCAGTCTATAGACACCCAGAGAGCAGACTGAGAAAGAGGGCAAAATTGAGGTGGAAGAATTAAAACCGCGAAAAAATATCTCTCATAGGTACAGCGAGAAGTACATCAGATATACATATATTGTTACTCTCACGGAGGGATTGCAGGCTCGTTCTGGGATTACTGATGGGTCACTCCATGGCCGGACATCATCGGCAGTAAGAGAAACTCTGGAACATCCCGCGCTCTCAAGGATTACGATTGACTCACTCAGATACTCCGCTGGCTGAGGCACTGAAGAGGGCATCCGAAATAAATGCCTGCAAACTACTCAATATAGAATAAGTTGCTGTGAATTACTTTTCCTTTTTTTTCCTATTTATATTTTGAAAATGTTTTAGAAGTCTGAGGTCAGGTCACCGTCATTTTTCAACAAAAAAACATTTTTCAACACAAAAACCGAAAATCATAGGTTCCTCAGTTTAAGTTAAGGAGTTGAAGTGAATGGCAAAGTTTTTAAACTGTATTGTATTTAATTTTCTGCTGTTCTTCATTTGTCGCCTTTTGAATGATTTCGTAAGATCCACAAAGTCGATTGATCGAAACTTTCACAGACCCTCTTTAGTTTCTAATCTCTTGGCGGAAATTTCTCACACTCATTGTCACATGAAGTGAAGCGGCAATTTTCCATTTCGGACATAACCATTGTTCGTCTGTCGCAATCAAAATCCAATTTGTTTTCATGAAATATTTACAAGTCTAGTTGGAGAAATTCCAAATTTCTATTCCAATAAGCACTTAAGCATCTAACGCATAGGAAAAAGACCATTCATATTCTCGAATTCAACCCTTTGGTCAGACATTCATTCTATGAAACCAAAACAAATCGTCTTTGAAGCTTCTCGGTTCAACGGATATAACGTCCGTCAGCCCCGGCACAACAAGTGCTATTAAAACGCTTCACAGTTGAGAGTTGCAAGTTGTCCACTGACAACTAGAAATATTTATGTTCCTTTATTTTTACAAATACAAAATTTTCTTATCTTCTGTTTGATTGCTTATGTATAGGAAGTAATGTAAATAGTTGTAGATGATTTTAGTATCCAATCCAATGCAATTAGCTAATATTTAGCTAATGAAAATTACATACAAATTCAATACCATTTAATATTTATGCAAATGAAAGTAGTTGAACGGCAAATCTAGCTGTAAATGCTCAACAAGCACGCATTCATCTTTAAGCAAATGTTGCTTTGCTTCGCTAGTTTACCCAATTATACATACAGATACAATGTACAATTATACATTATTGCAGAACAATATTTAGCAAGGCTATTTGGAAATGTTGGACAGTGTTTAATCAGTGTTAAGCAATGAAGTGTTCGCTGCGCAGGGAATTGAACGAAAATCAACCGTCAATATCACTACTGCATCAGGCAGCGAACACCAGGATTACGGGGACGCCAATCAATCGCTGCACTGGTTGATGTGCTCACATTATGATCTGCGGCTCGGGCACGCTGGCCGCAATGCTCTTGTGGGGCAGCACCTGCCCGCCGTTTATATAGATCTCGTCCTTTACAATGACATCTTCGCCGAGCACTGTAATGCCTTCTAGGCGCACCCAACGGCCGACCACCGAACGCCAGCCCACAATGCACGAGTCCAGCCACGAATGCGACTTGACGATGGCATCCTTCAGTATGGTGGAGCGCTTAATGCAGACGCCGTCTTCCACGACAACGCCCGGGCCAATGGTGACGTTGGGACCGATGCGGCAACCTTCGCCAATTTTGGCGGTGGGATCGACCAGCACATTGCCCACTACGCCGGGGCCTGTGTACAGCTTCGGTGATTGCTTTTGGCGCAGCGACGTCAGATAAAGGCACATTCCTGCAACAGAATCCATTAAACTTGTGTTATTATTATCAAATTTGGAGCGATGGTGAATATATTTTTGTTTGTGAACGAACGATTATTTCAGCAATGGAAAGTGTTTACTTCAGCAAAGGAAAGGGAAACAATATATTATTTTACTATGGTTCAGATAAGTTATCAAGATTTTATTTTAAATCTAACGAACTAAAATAGAATTGTCGAACGGACAAAGGGAAAGGCAGGAACCAATATTGCGGAAGTTGATATGGGGAGATATGAAATTTCCTGTCCAGATTCGATGATCCGAGTAGAATTCATTTGGCATGCTTTTGTCAACTGCTCACGTAATCATAGATGGCGATACAGTCGAAATTTCACGGGGAACTTTGTATAGCATTACACCGGCTACCATTGTTACAACAACAATTTTGACGAGAAATTTCAACACATTTGTTGCGGCCTTCTCGATTACTAACTACGCAAACCAATCAGCCCACACGGAAGAGATAAGAAGTGCACAGTGAGCGATTGTTCGCAGTTAGGGAATTTTTTAAGTTTTTTCTTTTTTGAGAAAAATACCTGGCATAAGTTATTTGTTTTTGCTTAAGCAAAGTGAGTCACGTACCAGTTAAAAAGTCTTTTGGCTGTCCGATGTCCATCCAGAAACCGGGCAGCTCCATGGCGTAAAGCTCGCCCTGGTTGGCCATTACCGGAAACACTTCCTTCTCGATGGAGGTGGGCTGCACCTGTATACGCTCCAACACGGACGGATTGAATATGTAAATGCCAGCGTTAATCTTGTTGCTGACAAACTCTTGCGGCTTCTCGATGAAGTTCTTTATGCAGCCCTGTTCGTCATACAGCACCACGCCGTACTTGGATGGCTCTTCAACTTTGGTCACTACAATCGTGCCCTCTTTGCCGTGATTGCGATGAAACTGCACCAACTGCGTGAAGGGAAAGTCGCATATCACATCGGAATTGAGCACGAAGAAGGGCTCAGCGCTGGCGCTAAGTATAGGCTTTGCCAGCGCCAAAGGCCCAGCCGTGCCCAGCGGCTCTGTCTCGTGCGAAAATATTAACTCCACGCCCAGCTTTTCGGCCTCTTGCCTCAGCTCCTCCTCCATCTGCTCGGCGCGATAAGACACTGCTAGAATCACCTAATCGAGGCACAAGCACAACCCGGCAATTAATTACGCTCACACAGTTGGTCACATGTGAGAACTCACCTGCGTGCAGCCTGCACTGACCAGCGCCTCCAGTTGGTGAAGTAGTATTGGCTTGTTGGCAAACTCCACTAGCGGCTTGGGCGTGCTCAGCGTCAGCGGTCGCAGCCGCGTCCCATAGCCGCCCACAAGTATGAGGGCGCGAGTCCCTGCCGCGCCAGTCGTATTCGCGCCACACATTGTACCACTTAGACTGTTTACAGCTCTTTAAATTGTACACGAATGAAAAGAATGCGGTGTTTTATGTTTTTGCTACTTCTACTTTTGCTTTCGGTGACACGTCACCCGTAAATCGCTATTTCTTTTCGCACCGCTTGGATATTGCTTTGTTACACTCCAGCGCTCGGTCAACCACTGCGGCCACAACCTGCACTGCCTGATACTCGCGCTGCTGCGACACAGTTATCAAACGTTCGGCTGATAAGACTTTCAATTTAGGTTCTCCCACTTTTTTGGTGCACTTGTTTTGCAATGTCAGGCCGCTATTTTCATTTATTTGTTTTCCTCCGCATTTCGTAGATTCTCTCCAACGGGCCAGCAAGTCAAAAAAAAAAGGGGGACATCACGGTCACGTACATTCCGTCTTTGGAGAATAGAGCAATGCGTAAAAACGCCTATTCACAGTTCACGGTAGTGTGGCAATCACAATGGTGATCAGCTGAGATACGAGTAACTCACCATCAACGCCCCGAACACATATTATTTCTGGGTATATAACGATTATGGCTATTTCATTTTTTTTTGTAGTGGAAAGCACTTTGAATCATAGAACTATTCATATGCAACATGGCTTTTATGGGCGCATAAAACGGCTAATTTTATGTCCAACGATCACCATATTCATACGAGGGCGGGTCAATAAGTCCGTGACTTTTTGAATTTCCCGCCTCTTAATTGAAATGGCAACACTGCTCCCGTCAACAGTCATCTGTCAGTTGACTCTTGTCAAAAATTGAACAAGCTGCGACATTTAGTTTGTTTTTGACAGCCGTTAATATCAGACTACCGCGTTGACTGAGAAGAAAATGGAAAAAAGTGAATTTCGTGAATTTCCCTCGTATCATATTTCGGTTCAAATCGATAAGTCCATTATGGATCTATTTATAATGGATTATGATATATTATGTACATATATGTTTGTGTAAATACTCGTAAAACTCGTTTGTTGAAAACTAATGATATGATGGTTTTTATTTTATCTAGAAAGTTTTGGTTTCAGTCGAATATTAGAAAAAAAACCAAAGCTCTGTTTAGCGGCCTTTAGATGGTCACACATGTTTGCAATCATGTGCGATGGGGGAAATGTACGATGAGCGTTTACACGGTCACACATGTGCGCACACTTCAGTTGTCTCGCTGCTGCCAACGAAGCAACATGGTATGCGCTTTCCCATCAATTTCTTTAAATTTGCATAAAAACACCTCTATGCTGCGTTTCTTTTAATTTTTATTTTTATATTCTTCACCTTTTACTTTTCACAGTTCGGGATTGTGTCTATACACATCAAAGAACTCCTTCCATAATATTTCATTTTTTTGCGACGCCATCCTCACTGCTCGCTGTCCACCGATCGAATGAAAAAATGCACTATGTGTGTCACACAGCCGTTTACACGGTCGCACATGTGCGTCGCGCCGACAGAGAAATCAAAAAATTTTGAAAACCGTCGCACATGTCCGACGACACGAATTTCTTGCGTTTACACGGTCATTCTTCTCGTCGCGCCGCACATGATTGCGGACATGTGCGACCGTCTAAAGGCCGCTTTTCGGCCAAGTGGTTTCGGTCCGACATCAATCTTTTTTGTTTGAATTATTTTTTAGATTCTTACTTGATTCTATTATGTATGAAATTTTCGAAAATTGCGAATGACATCATCATTTCGATAGATCATTCTAAATTATTATTCTCAAAATAGGAAATTGGAATGATTTTAAAACATTCTTTCAAAACTTTAATATATCTTTATAACTCGAAGTGATTTTGCAACAAAGGCTTTAAATAAAATTTAACACGCGTGTAAAACATTAACTTATATATTTATTTGGGATTTTCATGCAATATATGCATAATGATTTGATGATTTACTAACCTTTATAACAGGCAGTTGCCCTTCCAAATCTACTGACCCTATAATTCTGCTTAACTGCAAATATTTAATATTTTTTAAAATCGATAACTTTGAAGTCATACCGACTGCTTGAACGCACTCAGTAACATTCTAAAACCGGGTTTCCTACAGCGTTTCAACTAAATTAAATTTTGATTTATAATTCTTCGACTCAACTTATCTTTGCTCAACTTATCTGTACACTTTTAAGCATAAACAATTTTGACTTTTCACAACACAATAAAAACGTGAGAATTAAAGCTATAAAGACTGGTTGAAAGTGCTTATCTGGAACAGTTATTTAAGCACATGTCCAACAGGCCGTCACTGTCACTGTAGCACAAAGTTGGCAGCACTTGTCAGCACTGAGTGAACGTCGTTAAACTTTTTTGGTGTTGGCGGCGAGTCGTGCAGTTGAAACTTTAATAATATAGCTAAAAATAATCGAAGTTATTGAAAAACGTAACAGAAAGCCAAGGAAACGGTAAGTGCACCGAAATTGCATGAAATATTGGACTTTTATTGGGTGAAAATGAATTTTCTCGCTTGTGAAAATTTCACTTATTTCATCATCGTTTGTGGGGTGCAGCAACAAAAGCCGCAGACGAACACGACTGCGACGACTACGACGACGATGGGTTGAAAACAAAATGTCGCCAGTTTGTTAAGTTTTTTGGCCATTTAACTGACTGTTGACTGCAGGATTTGAGTTATTGTTTTCTGAAAACTGTGGTCTGCAATATTTAGAGAACATTGCGTAAAATTAAAGCATATCCAACAGTGCGGGCAACGTCGTGGTCGTCGACGCAGTGGCTGTCGCACAGTAAAATGTTATTGATTTTTTTCACAACGTCACTGGAACCAGCTGGGAGCTGGATAATTTGGGCCAGCGTGCTGTCCTGTTGCCCAAGTCCAAGACAACCGCTGTGCCTAAGGATAACTTGATGACCTCATGACGTCCGTCCGGAATATGTAACCGTCCGCACAAGGGACAGTGGTGCGTCCAGAGACAGCTGGCGCTGATTGTTTGCAATTCCGAAGTTCAAACTCGAATGCGAACTGGACGCACGTAACGCGTGCCCGTTCCATGTGTGTCAAGTCCATGTGTCTGTCTGCAGTGTCGCTAGCTCGCAGACAGCAAACGTCTTTCTGGCCTGCTGCCTTTTTTGATGCTCGTTTTTTGCTTCGTTTTTAGTTGATTTCGTGCTTTTCGTTTCACAGTCGAATGCGGCTTTGCGTCCCTCTAGCGCTCCGCACAGCTAAAGCGCTGCTTTAGCAGCAGACGACCAACAGTCGGTGTGGGTCATGCTTCCTTATTTTCACACAAAATTCAATTTTGAACGGCGCTTTGTTCGGTATTGCTTTCAGTTTTTTTTATATAATTTCTTTGTTTATGGTCAAGTTGCACAGTTGCGTTTTGAAAATGAGAAGGTTCTCGCTTTCCGCCGTCCCCCGCTGTAGTGTATGTGGCCCCTTTCGCACTCCAGTTAATGTTCGGGTAATTCGACAGCAGCAGCATTTCGTAATTCACAGTCATAGCTAACGTTTTGTTTGCATTGGGTTTATTGCCGAATAGAAACCTGCTTGAGGTTCTGTTGTGTTGCTCACACCTTCACACCTTCTCAACTTTTAATTTTCGTTTTTTACATGTTCTATAAACAAATCATGTTTCATAGCTATTTTGTATGCCAAAAGTACATTTTTATACCCAAAAGTAAGTGAAAAAATTAATTGCCGATGATGAAGACGAGCGCAAAGAGGTGAAAGAAAATTCTCATCTTCGTAACTGGATCTTGGACATGTCCGCAATGACGTCAGAAGCTCAATTGCCATGAGTGCGTTTTAGTATATTTTTTGGGGAGTTCAGTTGAGATCCATTTAACTACAGATAGGTGACTGCTTCTAAAATTGAAAAGTATTACACTTTGATAAATTGGAAATAAGTTTTTAAACAAAACTTTTAGAAATCATTAAGATTGGTTAAAAAAAATCACGATGTCTTATTCATTTAAATTACATAGATTCGTTTTAACTGTGGAGAATTTCGTTGCACGTTAATTTTTGCAATTATATTTTAGACTTTTTGTGCACCCAAACAATTTTTATGACCATCCTTGTTGGAATGATTATGTTTTATGTTTTGTAAACGTAAGAAGATTCCATGTCCTCGTAAGGATACCGAAACTAATTAAAACTATTCGAACTCGACCAAAACACCCATTGGTCATTGAAAATCTAGTCAAAGGACCCAAATAATAAATGTCAGAATAATAAAGTCTTTGTATCCATAGCCTTCATTGTGTGTTTCCGCTGTTCCGCAAATAAATGTGACTTGCAATAATAAATCCTTGTTGCATCGCGTAACCACGAATCTTTGTTTAAAACTTGAATTCAATGAACTCGTCGTTGTTGTTTGCCGTCATCCCATTTCGATCGCAGCGCTCGCTTCATCTAGCCGTTTCACTTCCCGCTGAAGCAGGATATATGGACAGACAGAAAGATCGGCAGTATTTTTTCTTACGAACTATCAGAGCTCGGTGGCTATCTTTAGAAACAGCAACCACACGTCGCAGCAATCGTGTTTTTTACGTTTGGTGCTGACTGCATCGCATCAGCATCGCTCTCCACCAAATCCGCTTCCCGTTCTCCTACTCGACTTTTGCAGTTCGTGTCGTTCGTCTGGATACGTTGGACAGAGCAAAACAAAAGCAAATAAACCAAATCAACAAAAGCGGCCACAAGAAACCAACTTTGAATTTGTTTTCTCTTCTTTCCATTCTGGTGGCCTCTTCGATTCAACCAACACGACACACGAACCAGTCAAACAGCGCCCCGACGCAGCCATAAAACGTCCGAGCGACCACAATGAAGTTTCGCGCCGTGATGCAAAATGCCGAGTTCATACGCGAGTTTCAGTGCATCATCCTCACGCTGTCCAAACTGAGCAAGGATTGCGTGATGAACATCTGCGCGGACAAGGTGTACTTCGTCGCCAACGAGGAGTCGGGCAGCAGTGCGCCGCTGGTGTGGGTGGAAATCGACGCCAAACTGTACTTTCCCGAATACACAATGACAGGCACCGGCGACGATAGCGAGCCGCACATTATGCTCAGCGTGTCGGCAGCGAACTTGGGACGTGCGCTGGCGGCGTTGCGCCACAATCCGCGCTACTGTAAGCTGAAGCTGACCAACATCCAGTTTCCCTGCTTGACTGTCGAAACGGACGGGAGCGCGGCGCACTCAGAGCAGTCACGTCAGGTGGTGCACGATGTGCCGGTAGATGTGATACCGCGTTGCGATTGGCCAATATATGCATTGCCCGCAATACCCGTCTGCCAGCTGGTACTGAATGTGCCCTCGAATCGCTTGATGCGCGGCCTAATCGACAAGATCAAAAATCTCTCGCCGACCATCATTTTCTACGCCACCTCGATTGGCGAGATGAACTTGGTGGCGGAAACGGAAATGGCCACAATCACAACACGCTACCAAAATCTGGAGCTGCGCAGCCTAAACGTCGATCAAGCGGATCGACATAAGGAGCAAATTGAGGTCTCTTGCTCGGTGGATTGCAAAAAGACAGCGCTGTTCTTCACGGCACTGCAGGTGCCAACGGAGGAGGTGTCGTGCGGCATCGACGACGAGCGGCTGATACACATAGAGGTGAACGTGCGCCAGGGCGTCACTATACACTCCATACTGCCGGCCGTGTGCTTCTGAACGCCGCTCCGCGCCATACACTCACACCGCCGAAAACTTCGCTCATTAATCGCATCGATTAGTATTTACCGCGCCACGCGTTCAAGTGGTTTGAGCTTCGTGGCGATTGTTTGTTGACGCCATATGGTTGGAGCGCCAACTTATCAATTCGATTCAATGCGACTGAGCTCAATTTGATTTTTCATTATCAAACAGTAAATAAAGAGAAATTGCAAATTGCAAAAGTATTTATTTGCTTTGCTCATTTCATATCCGCGCTGCTGCTCAAATAAGGTTCGCGATAGTTTGGAGTCTGTTTGCATATTTTATTACGTTGCCAAGCAATCGTGAGGATGAATTAGTTTCCAACGTTGTCAAAAATTGTACAAAGTGAAGTGTTAACTAAATTTAAATTTATAATAAATTTTTTTTTAATTATCTGCGGCGAAGGCAATTAATCGATTTTGTATGCACTGAGATTTTGTAACTTTTTCGTATGACTAACGCTGATTAGAGTATTGATTAGTAGTTGAACTTAATTAGAGGGCGACTGACTAGTGGTTAGTTGAGGTTCAACGGTCTGACTAAATGGCCACACATGTATGTTTTTTTTCTGTAGTGATGACGTATGGACATTAAGGAATTCGTAATACGAATTAATGATAACTGAGCACTGTCCACTTGTACCTTCTAACCAGCCAATGTATAATAATATGTTGTACAGTTGATTCTTATTTAGTAATAATTAGTTTGGTTACTGTTTAAATCTAATCTTCATAGTAGTAAGTTAATCCTTAATCCTGCAATAACCAGGCGTTTGCAATTCTTCTTGAACTGTTGCCATAGAATAATACTCCGATTTTTTTTGTTTAATCTAATCTAAGATAAGAAGTTCCTCAAGAAAGCAGAACTAGAGTTGCTAGATGTCTGATCCAAAGGCAAAAATAGAAGTGGGTAGGTCACTCTCTTTGCGAGAATTCTCTCTTTCTTCGACTTACTTAACTGGCCACAACAACCCGTTACCGGGTTTCGGGCTGCCGCAAAAGCTCTCTTCAGGTGTCTCTAATTTACGTTCACCTTCTTAAGTTGGTCAGTCCAAAGGGATGATACTGACTGCGTCCTCAACTTGGTTCTTTCACCGGAGATACGGCCTCGCTCTTTGCCATCGAAGAGCATCGAAACATTCAACTACAGCATCGAAAACTTTTTCGCCAGAGCTTCATCGTTCATACGGCAGACATGACCAAGCCAGCGTAGCCGTTGAATGTTAATTCGTTGTGCTACGTTCTTGTCTTTTTAAAGCTCATACAGCTCGTTGTTTGTTGGTTTCCAATAGTCGTCGCCAAAACGAACAGGGAACAGAACAAAACACGAAGATTTTGCAAAGTACCCTCCTCTCGACCATTCCAAGGGCCTTGTGTTACGGGATAGTGTCCAATATTCAGCGCCATAAAGGCACACGGGCAGTTTAAGCGTCCTATAGAGTGCAAGTTTTGTCGGTCGGGAGAAGTCTTTTCTACTCAGTGTCCTAACGAGTTCGTACTGACACCTACTGGCAAGAGTAATCCATCGCTTTATCTCCAGGCTTACATCATTGTTGCTATTTATGGCGGTACCAAGGTAGACGAATTCCTTGACTACTTCAAAAGTCGGCTTCGGGTTAGGTTGAAAGAAATTAAAAGCTGTTTTCCAAAATGTAATTAGGTGGCATCAATACGTTGTTGATGTCTTATATTACGTTTAGAATTCCAGGAAGCAATGATTGAATGGTGATCGGCAATAATACCACTGGACTACTTAAAAGTCTGTTGTTAATAAGAGCAGCCGATACCCAAGAAGCATAGCACATCTCCATGCACGAATGATACGGACACATTCAGTTGACATATCCCTTGTTTTTCAGGTCTACGACGATCTTTTCTCGATCATTATGACAACTGTAACCTCAACGATCTGGGTGTGGTGTGAACTTTCTTGAATTGAGAAAACCATTGTTTGACTGCTGCATATGGTGGATTGAAATGACCTTTCAAATAGAACTTGAATACGAGTCAGAAATTAAACCTGCTGAAACTTGTCACTCCACTCTTGTATCCAATTATATGAGATTGAATTCATTAAAACTGCATTCAACGCTAATAAAAGCTTTTCGAATATTTTTTCAAAAAATATTTCTTTTTAGATTAAAGTGTTACGATAACTATGAGTTAGGAGCCTGGTATTTTTGAGTGAAAGTATCTATAAATATTGCAGTTTCTTGCTATATTAGTCAATTGCATCTTGGATCTACTCCAGTCAACATGTCCAGCCCCCAAGAACGTTGCCGCAAATTAATACTGGACATTTACTTGACTGATAAGACAAAGTCTAAACAAAACATTGCAAGTGAAAGCAAAGCGAGCGTAGCGACGGTTTATAATGTTATAAACAACTACAACGCGGGAAACTCCATATACAGAACCGAAGGCTCAGGCCGAAAAAAGGGTCCAAGTAATCCGGAAGTGCTGAAAAATGTTGTTAGCACATATCGAAATAACCCTATGAGGTCGACTCGAGATATTGCAGCTGCAGCAGGCACATCGCAATCAACTGTGATGCGCTATAAGCGAAGTCAAGAATTAAGGACCTACAAACAGCAGGAAGTGTCTGACCCTTTGGAAGCAAAAAAAAAAAAAAAATAAATTGCGAAGACGCGGGCTTGAAAGCTGTGTGAGAACTACGCAACCAAGTTCGATTGCGTGATTCTCGTTGATGGAACCTACTATAAGGCGGACTTCCAGCAGTTGTTTGGGAATGCCTATTTCACTACAAAGAATAAGGATGGAACACAAAAAAAGTACTCCGAAGTGAAATACACCAAATTTATAAAAACGCTTCATGATTTGTCAAGCTATTTGCACCTGCATTCGGCGGGTCATCTCGACAGGAACAATTATTTCTAGAACTTATATAGAAGAATGCCTGCAAAAACGCCGTCTACCATTTTTGGAACAGCACAAAGAAACAGTTTTGTTTGTTTTGTCACTACTCCATAAAAAAAATTTTACAACCGCTAATTTAATTAAATTTTTTTGTGAATTAGAATTTAAGAAATGTGCAATAAATTTCAGTTAGTTTAGTAAAATCAGACTATTAGGTTTTCTAGATTTTTCTGGTTCACCCCTTATTTCAATTATTTTAAGACATTTTATTTCTTGTTTGGCATCCTTTATGATTGCAGTTGGACTATTGATTAAATATTTGTGCACGCCTGCTTCTGGATGCCTATTAATTGACCTTAATGTGACGCCGCACAACAAATCCAATAGATTTGCAATTATGCCAAATGAATGTCGCCGATTGCGGCCATTGTTGCGCGGGTGTGTGGCTGAGGCGTCATGCGTTCGCCAAACTCCATTTTATTATGCATGCGGGAGTACGGGAGCTGCTGAGGGAACTAGCGATACCAGCGCAACGCTGTCGACCCGATTCGCTGTTGTTGTGCATGAGGTTGTCCTAATTTATGCCCACTCAGGCAGTGCTCTCGTCATCGTCGTT
Organism: Melieria omissa; assembly: GCA_963971225.1. Taxonomy (NCBI): domain Eukaryota; kingdom Metazoa; phylum Arthropoda; class Insecta; order Diptera; family Ulidiidae; genus Melieria; species Melieria omissa. Next base: position 54,997,880 of record OZ020267.1, on the reverse strand, counting down.
GTCGTTGTCGTGGCCTCTATTTCGGTTGGTGTCTGGTTTAATACGTTGGCAGTTGTCGATTGTCGGTTGTGGTCGGTCTGTTGGTCTCGGCGTTGTTGTTGAGCTTCCGCAGAGTGCCCAAACGTTCTGTGTTGCATGATAAGCTTTTCGCTCGCCACTCATTGCCGATACGAATGGCACTCAATTTATATTGATTTTGTTGCTGTATTGCACTGGCAAGAGAACGACTCGTAGCGTCGACGCGGTGCCAAGGCAGCAAAACCTGATTATGATTTCAATTCTGATACTAGTGAGGTCTGCATGGATGCAAAAAGTGAAGCAAGAAATCCCGTTGACTCCTTGCATTTAAGCGAAATCTGTAGTTTTCCTGCCTGCCCGCAGCGCTGGGCACCAAGCAACATGTTTATGGTTGTTGTGACGGTTGGTTTTTTACCCGAATCGGGTTTGTGTGCGCCGCTGCCTGCTTCCTTCCTTTGCTGCTCGTGCGTTTTCTGCTGTTGTGCCCCTCCAACGAAAACCAAAAAAAAATCCGCCTTGAGTGCCCCGTCAAACTCACTCATAATTATATGTGTGTTGTTGTGCGCTCGTACTCGGCAACGGCTCATTGTCAGCGTTTTCGCTTTTGTTATACTCATAGCAGAATAAGATTTAGTTTTTGTGTGTTTAATTTCATTTTTCCACATTCGTTTTAACTGGTTTGGCAATGGGCAAGTTGCTTTATTTGCTGCTGTTGCTGTAGTTGTTGTTCTGGCTTGTGACGTTTTTATTTGGCTTTTTGGCTGCCATTGCTTTGTGTTGTTACTTCGGTATTGCTTCAATCTGTGCTGGAAATGAGCAAACAGAACGAACAATAACGAGCTCCGCGATGAGCACTCGAACGTGAGAGGATTCCGCCCATTTGTTCATTCAACCACACTCCAAGATCCACACGAAACGGCAGACACAAGTGGCTTCATTTGCGACGTAACGGCTAAATATTCTCGGGTCTACGCTGACCTCTTCAGCTGAACTGTACACAATAACAACAAACTCAAATATGGTTCCAAGTCCTTTTTTGGTTAATCCTTTCACTTGTTGCAGTTATTGGCAAATTGTTATTTAAACACTAGCTATGCAAATCTTAAGAACAAATGTTGGTTTTCAAACAATTTGATTGATTTGTTACATTGATGGATATGGAAGACATAGACGATATGGCTTGAGTTTTAACCCTTTCCGTCATGAAAATATACCCGTTCTGTATGAATTGTATGGGCTGTAGTCCAATATATTGGACATTGTGACTGAAAGGTTTAAGATATTACTATTTAATTTAAAATGGTTGAACGTGTTACTTGTCGGGATCACTTATCGGGCTGAGCCCGAATTTGAAGAAAATAGTTTTTTAATAAAACATTATTCATTGATTTGTTTCTTAGCAGACAATGATAAATCTGAGAGTAAAATCTTAGCGATTGTATAGTTTTATCTATTTGGGATCTATTTATTAACTTAGGTTTGCTCGATTAATTTTCTGAATATGCATCGTTTCACCTCCTAAACTACTTTAATCTTATTTATCAATTTTACGTTTCCTCATTTCTAGGCGTAAAATACCAAGAAAAATTGCCATAATTCAACATTTATCTATACATATTTTGTGCTAGCAGGACCCCGTGGCTTTGTACGCCAGTTTGAAAGCAATGAGCCCTATAAGTCAAGTTTCTCTTAACCCTTTGTTGAGTCCGTCAAGTTTTTATAAACAAGTACTTGTCTATTTCTAATTTGAAGTGCCTTTTGAATTGGCGCATTAAGTCATGTTTCCCCATATAAACTCTTAACCCATCGTTGACCACATCAGATTTCGATTTTCGAAAAAAAATCAAAAACACTTTCACCAAGTTTGAATTCAAAACCCCATAAGATCATGTTTTGCAGCTGTTGTACAAATTTCATGTTTGTAGTTTACATGTTTTTGGATAGGAGCAAATCAACAGAGGTTTTGCAAAGCTCAATACGTTCACTATAGGGATCGCAATTTTTGGCCATTTTGCGATCCCGGGATTTTCGGGATTGAAAAGTCAAATCCCGGGATCCCGGGATTTAATCCCGGGATTCAAATAACAATTTTTTTAAATAAAACAATTTTACCAAATTGCATAAATACTTGTTTATAATATATTTACCATAAAAATGGACACAGTTTAATCACATTTGGGATAGTTTTAAGATTTTGTATCTTGAATTTAATCACATTGTAAGGCGGAAAGGGAGGCAGTCGGTGTTGAGTCGTCGAAGTGGTTGGTTGTGCGCGGCACATCACCAAAATCCAGTTGTCATTTACAATCAGTTGTCAATTACATTCAAAATTGTCAGTTTAAATTTAAATCAAATAAATAAACATAGTCATCCTTGACAACATTTTGTTTAACTTAAAAGTTTTTCATTTGACATTTAACTTCAGTTTGATAACATTTAGTTTTATCCAAAAATGACACTTAAACATAACTTATTGCTTTGCATCAAATGTATCATAAAGTACATATATACGCATATTTGATAAAAACAAATAAAATAGTTAATTTGTTAGTACTTTTAGTTTTACTTTAATTATTTCGATAAAAAAGTTATTTATTTATTTATTTATTTATTTCTTACGGCTACATTACGCCTAGTTCATACACTACTAAAAATAGGATATTATATTATATAACAATACTAATATTCCTACTTAACAGTTACCTAATATTTAAAGTTTTACAGTAATTAAAAAGATTTCGTTTAAACATATTTTTATCACCGTTTTTAAGTTCTTCAGGCAAATTATTAAAACACTTAAGGCCTTTATAGAAAAGACTATTTTTATCAGATTCGGTTCTAAAAAATGGTAGCTTAAAATTATGTTTATTTCGAGTGTTCACATTATGTGTATTACTGATTAAAACTAAATTAGTGCTTAGGTATTCAGGTAATAAGCCATTTTTGAGATTATTTATAAACTTCATTGTATAGAAAAATATTTGCTGCCTAACACTAAGCCAATTAAGGGAATGTAACATGTTCACTACCGAAGCATCATACCTCATTTTAAGGATAAAACGCATTGCCTTGTTCTGCATTTTTTGCAATTTATTAATTTGAGAGTCTTTCATAATGAAAAATATTGTGGGGCAATAGATAAAGTGTGGCTCGATTATCGATCTATATACCATGATTTTGTATTTTTTACTTAAAAATTTACACGCTCGTTTCATAAACCAAATTTTTTTTGCAATTTTTCCCAAAGTGTAATCAATGTGATCGTTAAATTTTAATGTTTCGTCGATCTGAATGCCCAGATATTTTATTTTATGAACTTTTTCTATTTCGATGTTATTAATTTTTATATTTTTCAATACTAAGTTATTATTTCGTGAAATGACCATATATTTAGTTTTATCAATGTTTAATTTTAATCTGTTAGTACACAGCCACATATACAGAGAATCCAAGTCCAATTGCAACTTATGTTGAATTTCATCTATATTAGTCCCACTAATCATAATTAAAGCATCATCAGCAAATAGTTTGATCGTGCTATAATGAAGCACAGATACAATATCATTGATGTATATATTAAACAAAATAGGAGCCAACACAGAACCTTGAGGCAACCCAATTTTGACATCAATTTCCCTGGAAACCGACGACCCAATTACCACACGCTGCACTATAGGTAATTTGATCCATTTTTGTGACGAAAAGTCATTTGTTGCACTTTTAAGCAAAAAGAATTTTTTGTTACAATTTGATAAAACATAACCTTAAACTAAATGACTGTGTACTATCTTTTTCTAACAATCGAGTAACACGTGATTTCTACGTCGTCAAAGTTATTGTTTACGAGCAACGCGTTACAGGCAGTCTATGCAGTGGTATTTAATGTGAATTTTTAATCTGTTCTAAAAACGTTAAACAAAATATAATAATACAATTTAAATATGGAAAATAAAAGTGATGGTATGCACATTACAGGTTAGTCGACAGATTTGAGTTTACTTTTTGATTTAGTGCGAAAAACTCATTATTGTGACTTAACCTCAAATAAAAATTTTTTTTCATAAACATGCGGTTTGAATAAGCTTTATAAATGTTGGCCGTATTTGGCCGTGTTTTGACTATCAGAGACATGTTAAGTGGACCATTTTGAGTTTATTTCATTAATTTCACGTTGCGATTTTTTTCGTTTTTTGAGTTATGTCGTTTTTTCGTAGGCGACCTTCGTTTGCAGTATAACAACCTAGCGAAAGTTTGGATTGATGTAAAATGCAAAGAGGAGAAGAACGATGCTGTATTCACTTTTGTTATTGGGCAAGTTGGAAATATAAACATTTTGAATGAGGAAGAATCATCTCTGAAAGAGAGAGTCCGAAATTTTGTAAAAATTTGGCTAAGAGATGGAACAAGTCCCACAGAAAGATAGAGGTCTTCCAAAAACAAAACGCTCACTGGCTTAGAATTGATTTTATTTTGGCAACTAAGATTACCCCTTCGAAATGCTTAGTAGGGCGTCCAAAAATAAAGTTTGTGGATAAATCCGAACGCGCAAAGAATAGAGAAGCAAAGGACCTAGCAAAGAAAGTAGACAATGAAACGGAATTGCTAGTTCGTGCAGCTTCGATAGCGGCTCGAGTTCAACATAAAGCAGATATGGCAGTGGTTCTCAGGCAGACAATTGCTAGTCCAACAAGAGCTTGCAAGATGAGAAAATTAGCGCACACTTTTGATAATCAGCCAATTTGCTTCACTGCAAATGAAGCACTCGCATATTTGTTAGAAAACAATTTGACAAAAGAACAGTACTTGAATACAAGAAGGGAAAGTAAAATTCGAAATGCTGACATATATCCACTTTATAACGAGGTCGCCAATTCTAAGAAAAGTTGCAGACCAGTTGGTATTGAAGTCAATGAGAGGCAGGCAAATGTTTCCCTTCAATCATTGTTAACGCACACTGCAAATAGAATTGTTGCAATGCAGAAGGAAGTCATAGTCTCATTAATGACAGAAAATATTAATTTTCTAAAGGCTGATTTGATTGTTAGCTATGGATTTGATGGCAGCACTGGGCATTCCTCTTATAAGCAGACATTTCAGGAAGCATCCACATCCGATGATTCCGATTATTCCTTGTTTGCAACAACAATGACTCCTTTAAGACTTGTGGATTCGGTCGGTAGACCACTTTGGAATAACCGCACACCTCAGTCTATAAGGTTTTGTCGTCCCATAAAACTGGAGTTTTGTAAAGAAACAAAAGAAAAAATTTTGCTTGAGGATAATGATTTAAAACAACAGATAAATGGCTTAAATAGTTTAAAAATAGTTATCGATGTTGGAAAAATCATTGAAATACACTTTAAACTATTTCTTACGTTGATTGATCGTAAAGTGTTAAACGTTTTAACAAATACAAAATCTAGTCAATCGTGTCCTATTTGCAAGGCAACTCCAAAGGATTTTATGACCATTACAGACTTCAAAAGCCAAAAATTTCTTCCACAATATGATACTCTAAAGTATGGTATAAGTCTTTTGCATTGTTGGATACGATTCTTTGAATTTGTTTTGCATGCTGGATACAAGAGCAGTATTAAAAAATGGCAAATTCGAACTGATGACGATCGCAAAACTCTTTCTGAAAAAAAAAGCTTGTACAACAATTATTTTGGTCGAAAATGAGCCTTAAAGTTGACCAACCAAAAACGGGTGGATTTGGAAACACCAATGATGGCAATACAGCCCGTAGAGCCTTTGCTGATCATGCCACCTTTTCGGAAATAGTTGATATTGATGTTGAGCTGATATATTCCCTTAAAATTATACTCATTTCTATTTGCTGTCAATTCCCATTGAATACCCAGAAATTTCAAGCTTTTTGCCACAATACCGCCCAAATGATACAAACCAAATACCCTTGGCTCCCAATGACGGCGACCGTTCACAAGGTATTGATTCATTCAAGAGAAATTATTGAAAATACCTTACTGCCAGTAGGTTGTTTCGGCGAAGATGCTGCTGAGTCGCGGAACAAATTATACAAGTCGGATAGACTACATCATGCCCGCAAGAACAGCCGCAAAAACAATTTATGTGATGTTTTTAACAGGGCTATGGACATGTCTGATCCAGTTATTTCGTCAATATGCTTAGATAGTCGAATGCAGCAGAGAAGACGCGCGCAACTGCCACAAGAGGTTCTAGATATGCTGTGTGTTTCAGAAGTATCTGTGGAGTTGAATGACAGTATTGGCAAATGCGAAAATAGTTTGGAGACAGGATTAGGCGATATTTTTGAAACTGAATTAAATTCGATTAATTTAGATAGCGAAATGTAAAATAAAACTGAAAACAAAATATATATGTATATTCAAAATAAAAAAAAAATAATATAAAAATAAAATAAAAAAAAATAATTCGCAAAAGTGGGTTACAACTTTATAAATTTCAAAATCTTTTTAATTTAAACTTTTTTCATAGCTTATCTCTACATAAACACAAAAAAAAATTTTCAAAAATCTTTTCAGTTTAATTGTTATTAATTTTTGTCACAAAAATGGGTCAAATTACCCATAGTGCGCTGGTTGCGGTTTGTTAGAAAACTTTTGAACCAATCTAGCTCGACATTTTTAATCCCAATATTAAATAATTTGGTTAAAAGTATTTCTTGATCAATCGTCTCAAAAGCTCTCTTTAGATCAACGAATACGGCAAAAGTAGATTTCTTATCGTTTAGCTGTTCCTTCCAATTAGCTAAAACCAAATTCAACGCAGTTTCACATGAGTGTTTGTTTCTAAATCCTGATTGTTGTTGTATAAGAATATTATTACTTTCTAAATATTGCACAATTTGATTTTTTACAACAGTCTCAAGAATCTTCTCATCACACGGCAAAGTATTTATCGGTCTCAACTCTTCAGCTTTTATAGTATTTTTAACCTTTTCAATTGGAACTATTACTGACGTTTTCCAAATATTTGGAACAACGCCTCTGGCCAGACTTTCGTTAATAACTTGTGCAAAAAAATAACCCATGTATATGCTTGAATCCTTAACAACACCTTCCGAGAGCAACTTTTTCCCCCTATTTTATATTTGAAATTCTTTTTGACTATTTCTTCAATCTCATCTGCTGATACCTGACTAAATTTAAAAGGTGAGTTGCCTTGAATCGGTACGGGGATATCCCTGCCTATTACTGTCTCGATACTGTTTCTTATTTCAGTTATACTGTCAACAAAGAATTCGTTGTGATTAACTAAAAACTGAGATCTTAAAAATACTAAGGCATTACATGTTTTGCCCTCTAATCTAGAGCGAAATTTATTGCAAATAAACCCTGCTGAGAGAAAACATCTTTCAGATTCAACACTTGCTGGTTGAATGCTTAGTAAATAATTATAAGCCTTTTGCAAAAGACGCCCTCTATCCCCTCCCTCCTCCTTCAGATAAGGAATCGGGTTTTTGTGCTTTTAAATTTATTTCATTTGAACTTTGAAGCATCTTTTGCAATCCCGAAAATCCCGGGATTAAAAGATTGGAATCCCGGGATTTTCGGGACTGGAAAAAGTCCGGGATCCCGCGATCCCGGGATCCCGGGATCCCGGGATTGCGATGCCTAGTTCACTACCTATGAATCACATCTGACTCATAGAGCAGACTTGTTTACACGTTCATGAAACATTCATAACTCAACGAATTATGATGCGAAGGGAAATGCTAATGTCGATGTTCATATTCAGACTTAAAAATTGTGGCCGAAACAGTGAAAATGTGTATTTGAAAATATATTTGTTTATTATTGCTGATTCATACGCTTATATAGTATATAATATGTATATAGTATATAACACATATAGTATATATAATATATACAATGTAGGACCATTAACGGCTTAATGGTTTATGTTCAGTATAGTCGTCCTGAAGACACAAAAATTTCATTCGTATGATTCTTCAGCGAAGCAACTGTAATTTTTTACTTTAAAAAAAATTACACTTTCGAATACTCGGTAGTTTGTTAACTTTATTTTTGTATCTCTCCTATTATATTCAAACCAATGCCACCTTTTTTAAGCCACACTCAATTAAATAAGAACCAAACGATTTCGTGTGTATCAGAATAGTACATAGACTATATGGGATTGGTCACGCCCACCTCTAACAGCTAGTATGGTAATAAAACACAATTGTGGTAAGCGATATGGGTATTAAACGATTCAACGTATCACCGTTGTAAACAGAGGCTCTGTAGAATCAGCCACGCCCACTTTAAGCGCTCACTAAACTAGCAAAACAAAGTGACTGTACATGTCTGCAAATCAATATTGATATCAAATGATTCTTTGCTTCATAAAAGAGAACATAGGCAATAATGCATTGACCACGACCACAAATTACGTCTTCCTGCCACGCCCACTATGATAATTGAAATCAGTTGTGATATATTAGTGCATTGAAATTACTTGATAATATATTTTAAGGGGTAAAAATAGCCTATATTAGATTAACCACGCCCACCTTTCGGGCCTCCCTTCCACGCCCATCTTAGTGGCAGAAATCAGCTATGGTATCTTTGTAAAATATAAAGATTTTATTCTAAAAAATAAAAATTATAACAGTTAAAGGGTTAAAGTAATGTGAAGATTGTTCTATTCATTGGCAAAAATTAAAAAGCAAATTTTTGAAATTTCATGTGGCAGCAAAATATTTAGACGCTGAATGAATTAACCTAAAAGTTAAGTCATTTTAATGAATTTTTCCAGCTTCAAGTAGAAGAGGAAGCCAGAAGAAAAATGTGCATTTCATTTTTTGAAACATTGCCCTAAAAAAGTTTTAACGACGAATGTGTTTACCATGAAATTAATTTCATTTCCATGGAATTAAATATGCTAGTAGTATTTAAAATAGGGGTGTGAGAAAAGCTACTTGAAGCTTAAAGTTTCCATTGTATTTGACTCAATTTAACTGCTTCTGCATTGCTATAACAGGAATCGGGCATCCCAGGGCTTTTGGTACTCATTTTTAAATATTTTTTTTTAACAATTCATTAAATACCCGCACCTGAATTTTTATTAAAGGAAGGCCTAGTCTCTTCTATCAGGTGTACAACTTTGCTTCCGCCGTTTTTTTTTTTCAAAATTAAAAGCTTTATTGCGAAAAAGTGCTTACAGATGTATTATTCAAAGTATTGTCCGTCGCTAGCGACAACTTTCTCCCATCTTTCCGGCAATTTTCGGATCCCGGCTCGAAAAAAGGAGTCCTCTTTTGACGCTATCCATGAAGCAATCCATTTTTCCAATTCTTCGAAGGATTGAAAATGTTGATCTGCCAGGCCGTGTGCCATCGAACGGAATAGGTGGAAGTCAGAAGGGGCGACATCTGGGGAATACGGCGGGTGGGGCAAGACTTCCCATTTCAGCGTTTCCAGGTACTTTTTGACCACTTTTGCGACGTGAGGCCGAGCATTGTCGTGTTGGAGGATGACTTTGTCATGTCATGAATCATGCCCAGGGCCTTGAGACGTTTTGAAATGGCTTGCTGACTCACTCCCAACGATTCGGCAAGCTCTTCTTGGGTTTGGCACGAATCTTCATCAAGCAATGCTTCTAGTTGTTCATCTTTGAAGGTTTTTTCTCTTCCACCACCATGTTTGTCTTCGACATCGAAATCACCATTTTTAGAACGTTGAAACCACTCTCGACACGTTCTTTCACTCAGAGCAGCATCACCGTAAGTTTCTGAAAGCATTCGATGCGCTTCAGCTGCATTTTTTTCGAATTGTAACAGAAAAGTAAAACTTCCCGCAAATGGCGAGAATTGGGCACATAAACGGACATTTTCGAGCGTGAATAATACGAAAACAAGAACAACTGTCACTGAAACGGCGATGACAATTCGTTAGGCACTGTCCACACTCACTTTAAAGGCATTACCATCTATGTATTTCAACCAGCCTCAGCCGGTACAGCCACCTATCGGAAAACGGCGGAAGCAAAGTTGTACACCTGATATTATTTCATTTCCGACCGTTATTTCCTGAAGTTTTGACAGTACACCAGTCACCTGCACATCTTAAATGCGATCGAAAATGTCGGCGTTTATGTGAAAGTGAAGCAGAAATTCCTGTTTTGTACAATGGTTTCTCTATTGTCGTTCCGAACAGCTGCTTCGGGCGCTGATTTATATCATTGCTACCTGACGGCGTCGAAGGGGATCAGCTGATCGTGTCTTGCCTTGGCAGGTAGTCATCAGACAGCTGAAATTCCGTAGACCATTTAACACACGTCTTTCATATGTGTTCTGCAAATGATTTTTCAGAACTTGTAGTGCCCAGTAGTTACAGGAGTAAGTGGTAAGAATCAAAATGGATCGCCAGAGTAATCAGCGCTTGAGGCCGCTCGCCATCGCCATTGGCGCAGGGCAGATTCTAAAGGGGACAATGGCAATTATAGGTCGAGAATATTAACGAGTCTTCAAACGCAGTTTGTTGACCTTATTCTGAAATGAGTACTGAGCGAACTCAATGCATTTTGAGGTTAGGGTTGGGGTGAGTTCGACAAGAGTGGAATGGAAGTGGCGCAGAACGCAAACGCGGCGTAGAGTTGGTTTGTGTGGTTGATGCGTATTTGTTGCTTGAGTGCATCTGGTGCGAACGTTTTCGTTTATTGATTTGAAAAGATTTATTTAAAAACAGTGTGATGGTGTTTTTGTTTGCCAAACAGCACCGTTGTCGCACTCGAATGCGCGCTGGCGCTCGCTCTCCGCAATCATGCTCCAGCAATAGGTTTTTCGATTTATTCGGAAGGAAAGTCACCACTTATGCATACGGCGAGAGAAACGACTCAAAATCGACTCGGAGCAGCCGCAATTGTGGGGCGCGATTGGATAGGTACGAGTATGGTGGCCGACGCACACTGGGGTAATATATAAGTAAAGTGGCGATTAATTCAAAAACGAAAAATAAAGATACAGATACGTTTTTGGTATTGGGTTAAAGTGGATGAAATTCTGCATCACTACGTGAAGGAGTTGTTGCAAAATAGTTTACCGTTTTCCCGCAAAGCACTCTGAAAGTTGACATTTATTTTCATTTGACGTGCGCACAGCGTGAAACGTGAATTTTTCAATTATTTAAATCAAATTTGTTTTACAAGTTTTTAAAGTAGCATAAAACTGATGATGGAGACTTCTTGTTCAGGTATTTAAGTATTAAAATATAAATTTTTATTTTTTTTAAGTGTTCGTAAATATTTTTGTTTTTTTTTTTAAAAAAAGCTTAAAAATTGCCTTATTTTGGCCCTATTCATAAACATATAGTTGTTTGTTCAGTGATGTTCACCTAAAATATTGTCATAGTCGTAATCTGTGGATATTCTAGCAACTTTCTATGAAAAAAAAAGTTGCGCTATTGTTGCGCACTTTTGCAGCATTTCGATTTTTGTATGTGAAGTTTTGGCAAAATATGCACGCGGTCCGTGAAAGGAAAGACAAAAAATAAATGTAAATGCAAAAAATATGAGAAAAGCAACAAGCGATATGTTTTATGTTAGTTTTGTTGTTGTTCAATGTATGGTTTTTAGTATTTCTTTATGCTTTTTAACCTACATTACGGGGGGCCGGCATGTTAGATTTATATTAACCAGCATATTAGACGACATATTAGGCGGGATATCGCGACACGTGAGGATTTTTGGTTTTTAAGATATTTATGAAACACAATACAAAATAATCTCAAATGATGCAGAACCAAATAAAATTTAAATATCTTAGATTATTTAACTTGACTTTGTTGTACGGTGTGTGCAAAACTAGGTCAGCTGACCTTATTTATCAGAAGTTGCAGTATTGGGCATTGTTATTGTGTGTATTACTTATGAGTAATCGATTGAAATAACCGCTGTGATGTGCATTAAACTAATTAGGTAAAGGGTAACTGCAAAATACTACTTTTTCAAGATATTAAAAAAGGTGGTTGTTTTCATTTAGGAACGGACTCCAATGTTATTTGGTATACTCGTTTAAGTCTTTATTACATAATGACCAACTCTTTGCCTTAAATTGTGCCAAATCTTTCGTTGAGTACTATCCCTAATATAACATGCCTACGACTGTTCATAAATATTTAATTAATGGACCAGAGGTCATAGCTCACGCCTTGTTGCGAATCGGTGAATTATCTGAAGAAGCGCGGGAAGCGAGAAATAAAGATTTTAAGGCTTTCAGGAAATATTTTTCTCGAAAAAGTAGCCGAGAAAAAACCAACGACGACGTTCTAAAGAGACTGCTTATAAATTCTGATCCCATTATATCGACAGAAATGAAATTGCCGCATAAAGCAGTTACGCTCATGCCAAGGGAACCATTGGATTTGTTGATAATTGCGGAAGAAGAACGCGATGATATGAACAATTATGATGATGATGATAACAATGGATGCGAAGGTGAAAGCGTGGGTGAATACGATGATGATTCCGATAGTAATTAATAAATAAGCGAGGAATTCTGTGTAACCCTTTTGTAACAATTTTGCATTTTTGGTCATAAATAAAAAAAAATCCACTAAAGTATGTTCAAATACATTTATTTTCTACTTATTTATCTATAATTAACTTAACCTAATACTTTTTTCATGTCTAAATAGTCCGGGTGAATTAATCGCCAAAATAGGCATGAATTACCCCAGTGTGCGACGTGCGAGCAAACCAACGTCGCCAGTGGCGGTGCGGTGCGGGTTGGTTGTCGTGTCGGGTCGGCTAGCGAGTGGTTCATATGAGCTGCGTAGTTGGGAGTGGAGCCTTCTGAGAAGCGCTCAGTGCTGCCTACCTTATACCATGTGTTGACCTGCCTGCGCCGAGAGCGACAACGGCCCAAGTTGCTGACGGTGTGCGCGAACGCATTGAGCCGAACTGAGTTGTTCAGCTCGCCGACACGAATTCAGTTTCAGTCTCTAAACTGAACTGCGTGCGGCAACAACCTGAAGAAAATCAATTCGACGAGCGTTTAATTTATTATTATAATTTTTTGTTGTTGTTGCTGTTGAAAAATAATACAAGGAAAAGCAGCAAAAGTGTACATAAAGCAGCAAGCTCGCTCCTCACTCTCGGCGAAACTGAACATGGACGATTTTTGAAGAGTGCCAGAGAGTGAGCAGAGGCGGCATACATACAAACACGTACAATAGAGGAAGAAAAGTATAAGAAATATGAAAATTACACATACCTACCGTGGCTGTGTGCTGCGGATCGGGAAAATACAAGTGAAATGTGGAATCCAAGTCAATGCGGACGTTCGTAACTGATTCAGAAAGATTGAGACTTTCTTTTGAAAAGTGCAAAAACGCCAGAAACACAGTCGAAAACAAGAACAATTTCCAAACCAGACGAAGGGAAAGCTCGCGAAGGGTTTTCATCCAGAAGATACAAAAAAGGTATAGAAAATTTGGTGTAAATGGCCGAGAAAACAACACACAAAATTGATGATGAAAAGCGGAGAGTATACGGCCAGGAGCAGCAGAGCAAAATAGAGGAGGTGTAGTTGCATGGCTGCCTGTCCATATACATATACGACATGTAGATATGTATGTGTGTTTGTGTGTGCGTGTGGGTGCGCACGTACATGTGGACGTGTGTGTTGGTGCGGTGTTGTTGGCTTTCGATGATGTTGATATTGTTGTTGTTGTCGAAGAAATACGACATTTTGCTGTTAAAGCTTTTTTTTTGCTTCTTTCAAACGTTTTCTTCGTTTTGGTCTTCTTTTTCGCCATTTCTGTTCGAGTCTTTCTTCGGCTGCCACTTCCTACTACATACACATTGATTTTAGAGAAAAATCAGTTGCATTGCCTGCATCGCTGTTGTGATGGCACTTAAAATTGGTGCGAAAAGTACATTTTTGAAATTCTTTTCCGCGATGATATAATGAAAGCCCATTGCAAAGGGACAGAGCCGAGGTGGGTGTCGGATGTTGGTGGCTAGTCGAGTGTGAAAAATGTACATATTTGAAAATGTTGTCTTGGACCCCTGTTCGCCGTTTCAGAATGGGGTGTGTGGCTGTGGGCATTGTTTAAAAAAGCAGCAAATGCGAACAGATGTTGGATCTGAACAGTGGCGCCCCCTGCTTGCGCGCCCCATCACTGCATCATACAGCTACGGCTCTCTTCTCTGCCGCTGGCGTTTTTCCCGGCCACTCGTGCGACGGCTGCTGGTTCCATTAGTATTTTTGAGACGAATTCGCAGCGCTGATAATAAAAAGCGTAAGGGAGCGAGGCAGCCGCGATGCCTCATTACGAAATCGTCACGCATTTCAACTTAAATTGCAGCAAATTGTGTGCTTTTTTATTTATTTGTTTGCCTTTCAGCCTTTTCTCACTTTGCCCACACATGCGACACCACTAAGCACAGAAACGAAGAGATACACACGATTTTATAATGTTTTCGCTTAGGAAGTGAGCGATCTATTTCGATGCTTTGCATTTTTCCACTTGCAGTTTATTGATATATCATTGAAAGTGGGGTTTTCGTGCTTGAAGAGGTCGACATTTTGTTGAAAAGTATTGCATATTTAATTTGGCTCGAGTCGCACAAGTCGCCATGTTTCTCTGTATTGCGTTGTACTTGAAATGGTCGAACCCTTTGCACACGTCGCTTGCTCGTCTGCGCTCAAATGTTCGTGCTCGTGTGCAATATAATTAAATTTCCATAGAAAAGCGTACTTCGAGCACAAAGGGCCGTCGTCCATTACAGCTGCTAAATAATACGCAGAAAAAGGCGAAATAACATGAAGAAATCAAATGAAAACTGTAGGTACCTGTTTGTTGGACATTTACCACGATTTCACTTCCACTTCCGGCAACCATCGTTGCAGTCGTCGTTCGGTCAGAACATGGGGTTGTAGATGGCACCCGATGCAACTCAGTACTTGTTACAGAGTGTTGCAATTCGATTTACCCTTAAATCGTGTAATTATAGACAATTGTTGTGATTTTGACGTAATGCGTAATGCGACGGTGTTTTGGACTTTTCAATTAGTTAGGCAGCTTTTAGCGTTGTGAATAGTGGGACCAATGTGCAATTATGGTTATTTTATATTTATTTATTAATTTATTATTTATGTTATATTAACTGAACACTGCAGACTGAGAAAACATATGCATACAAGTGGTTTAAAACTGAATGTCTCTCGGCTGGAACAGCGGGGAAGATTCCTGAACAATTCATACTGCAATATGTCATAGCAGAAGACGATACTTGGGCCAGTATTGGCTTGTAGAAGAGAATATCAAGCATCTAAGGCCCCGTGAGTTACTAAAATTCATTAAGTCGATGGGTCTGGGGAATGTTCTCTCTCTTGAGTGCAATTAGGCTCATTAAAATCTAATCCATATTCACTAAAATCAATTCCTAAACATTTTGTACTATTATGCGAGTTTTGCTGTTCAGGCGAGAGGATTGAATCAAGAGCTGGAGAGCAGTGAATGAACACCCACTCAAAAAACACGAATTGAAAAACACTCTCCTTAGTTAAAAATTCTAAACGTGAGTGTAAAGTGACTCCAACCGATACCAGCATACAATTTTAGATCGTTTTCAAAACCTTAACCAGAAGTTTGTTCTTTGTTCCCGTTAGGGCACAATGTTTAATCTACAACAACGATTTTCTTTTATAGACATAAATTTTTCTATTCTTGCATCCAAGTGAAAGTTGTCCCCCTTTTTGATTCCAACATGATTGTAGTTTGATTACTATACCTCTTCGAGTTAGTTATCCATTTACTCAGACACTTACAATTATGTTCGACTGCCACTCCCCCTATATACTAACTTTGGCAAATTATTTCAGTTTTCGTCTCGTGTTGTTTTTCTTTTCGTTGCTTTCTTACTATATTTGAGAATTTGTTATAAATAAAAAGTTTATTAAATTCCTTTGTTATTTTTAGTTATGTTTAATTTTCACTCTTTTTGTATAATTTGTATTGCTTCTCATTTCGCATTGCTCCCGTCTGTTGCGACGGCATTGTTGTTGTTTTGTTGCTGCTGCTGTTGCTGCTGCTGTTTCTCAATTCCGTATTTATTGTATGTGCGTTGTTGGGTTTTGTGCACAAATTCAGTCTACTTCTGCTTTTCTCATTCTATGCCGAATGCTGTGCTTTTTTGTTTGTTTTCGCCTGGCTGGCTGTCTGTCTATTTGCCTCGGCTTCGAGCTGTCTGTCTGCTGCTTCGCTGAGTACCGACTCAGACAGCGTTGTCCAAACTACGCTGCGTGTAGGGGCTTTTCAATTCAAGTGTTTGCTGTTGTTATATTTGTTGTTGTTGCTGGTATGGTAGGTTTTGTTCATATGATTACTACTTACTGCTGCTGCGGCCTTTCCATTCGTGCCGTTCATTTTGTCCAACTCCAGGTTAGGGTGGCTTTTTTATGAACAGTTATTGGGGTAGCTTTTGCTATGCTGTGAAAAAACATTATAAAAAAAACCAAGTCTAGAGTTTATTAAAAAATTCACCTTTATTAAAAAATGCACAGACCTTGAGCTGTGAGGTTTATGAGTGTGTTTTGCTTTCTTTGGCTGTTGTCTTTTTAATTTACATAAAATACACGAACAAAATATGCAATTTTATCGAAATGCTGATTGCAATGAGAAACAGTTGAGACAATGCCTTGTCAGTAAATTTTTTGTGTAGATACCGAAAAAATGTTTTGCAAATGCTTTTCTATACACAAAAGTCAGCATTGTCTGGGAATACTATCGAAAGGAGTCAATCCATTGCAGTCGTAGTAGTAAAGTATTGTATAGCAGACGTACTATCGAAATATAGATACCAAGAAAATAGATACAAAAATGCTTTCCATATACAAAAGTCACCTCAATTCGGTAGCACTATCGATCATAGTGTGTCTATCGTAGTCGTCCTAGTATTGTGTAGTTGTAGTATAGAATTTAGATTTCGGCTCTATAGAGAAGAATGTGGAAAACGTTGTGAAAGTCTTTGTACACAGATTTCGATTTTACTTCTTGCCTTCATTAATATCTCTAAGAAGCAGATAACCAAGAGGGTTAACTACTTATAACAATATTGACCGAGAATGGAAAAAAACGGCGCACACGCGCTGATTGGATGTCAAGGCATTTGATTTCCTATTACAAAAGTCGTCCCAATTCGAGAGTACTATCAAAAACCCTTACTTTGAATGCTGTTGACTTTTTCAAATCGTGGATAGGGATACACGTTTTAGGAATATCATACTTGCAGTTTTCTTCTTTATCATTCGTTTTTAGAGACTAGAAATACGAATATTACTGCCGAAAATATTTTAAAAATTTAAATAAAAAATTATAATTTAAATGAAAATTATACATATATTATATATATATTATAAATTCAAATTATCGACAATTTCAGATACACTTGGAAATTGCAAAATTGCGGGTATTTCCAATTTCAAAGTTTAAAATCAAAAAAGCCTGACCACCGAAACGGACTTTTTTGTTCACTCTTGGCCGCTATTAACCTACCGTAGTTGCTATTTAAAATTTTATTTTAATTTATTTATATTTATTATTTATTTTAATATTTTAAAATTTTTTGTCCATTGTTTGGGTTTTCCTACTTGCATTTTTCTGCTGTTCCCTGTTACATAATTAGAATTGGTTCTTCACCTTTTTATGCTTTAATAATCTGTCAGTAAATCTTCTATTCAACTTCGTCATATATATTTTGCTCCACGCTTTAGACATTGGATCAAACTTCATTCTGGCTCTGCACCCCCTAAAGCTACTATTATATATATGTACTAGTTCTTTGTTGCATACTTTCAGGGACAGTTTTCTTAATTCTCATGCAAAATCATATAATTGTGTATTTCATGAAATGGAATACTGGTTATAGAATAGAATAGAATATATATATAATATATCTGTAACAAATCAGTAATATACTTTTGGTACTTTTCAAATATTTTCAATTTGCCTGAATAAAACTTGGGAACAGCTGACGCTGCGCACATTGTTTCTCTCATACAAATTTTGCAAAATGCAATTGTCTGTTTCATAATAAACCAATATATATGTGTGTGTGTGTTTGTGCATAGTTTGGTGGGTGTTTGGTAGTCACCACTTGATTAGGAAACCATTAAATCAATTGCTTTCTTTTGAAACCAAATGCACAACATGGCAGCAAAAAGAACGCAACGATCGCGTTGATAGTTTGACAAATGTGCCATCTACACACGTGTACTTATATACTATGTACTCGGGTGAACTATACAATATTTGACGATTATTTTGAATTTTTATTTTTGAGAAATTGTATTTGTGTTCCATTTAAACGGCCTTGAACTCAATTTCTTGCCGATTATTGCCAACGAATACGGAAAGCAGCACGCCACACCGCAGTAATTGCTACGTTGAGGGCCAGCAAATAGTTGGACGTACATACCTCTCTGTCTGTCTGTCATCGTTGCTTACACACTCACATGTACATGCATGGCCAAAGCACAACAAAACACACACACATCAACACATTGCTGGCTGACTCAAAATATTTTTCACTTTTTTGCAAATTGACTATAATTTTCAAAGTGGCTCTGACGTCGTAGAAGTTTCATATATTTATGGCAATACTTTTGCATTATATATTAGATAAATGAGCAATTGTGCAGTTGAAAATAGCGAACGGAGTGTTTGTGTGTTTGTGTGCACTTTAAATTCGACTACGAGTTGGCCTCATGGCTCTTTGATAAAGTTTTCAAAGAAACAGCAGCAGCAGCAACAGTCATGACGCTGGTGGTTGTCGATTACCTTTGCTGCTTATAAACATACATACATACATACATACATACTTGTATAATAGACTTTATTGTATTTATCTATATGTATGTATATACATATATAAACATCTATATATGTATGTGCATATTTTTATTCATGTATAAATATGAAAACAGCAAATACGTGAATGCATGTGCGTGTGTATTGTATGTTTGTATGTATAATTGTTATATACACTTTGTGGTTCGCACTCGAACGAAACATAGCCCCATAGCTACGTCGATATAGTGGCTGGCTGTGGCGTTGGAGCAACGACAGCGCCGCATTCGCCATACACACACCGCACACCGCCGCACTCACCACACCACAGAGCGAGCGACTGTTGGTTGTCGCTCTGGTGGATGGCTGGTCTGGTTCGGCTGGCGCTGCTTTGGGTAAAAAGGGCACTTTATCTTGTATCGTTGACGTTGTCTCGGTGTCGTTGTTGCCGCTGGCTTTGTTATTTGTTTCGACTTTATTTATTTGGTGTTTTTCGCTTTTGATTTTCTCTCCTTAAACCTGTATGTACGAGTGTGTGCGGCCATACATACATACATACAAGTAGGTAAATTTTCTGCTCGTGTGCAATCGCACAAAATTGCCTTATGTGCCTCGTTTCATTTGGGTCTTTTGGTGTGGTTGATGTGGTTGGTGTCGTTGTCGTTGTTGTTGTTGCCGCTGCTGCAGCCATTAGTTTTAGTCTCCATACGAATGCGATAAGCAAAGCAGAAATCGAAAAACAAAATATAAACAAACTGTGAAACAGCTGATTGCCTCCTGTTGTTGTTGTGTTGGTAACAAGTTTTTCTCCCCCTGATTTTTGTGTGTGCGCCTTTCGTGTGCTCACTCCATGTATAGAGGCAAACAGCGAACACAAGTTCGCAGATACAGATACATGAAAAACGAGTAAACCGTCGCACGCACGAGCCAACGAACGCAACACGAAAACTCACTCAGAAACAGCGCCAAAGTCACTCACCTCGCCAGCTCAGCACATTATCATTCCACTCAATTTGCTGCTCTCGCATTGGGGGCGCTCTCTTGTGCACTGATTCGTATGCTTCGGGCAACCTGAATAACGTCGTCGTCGTCGTTATCGTCGACTCCAACAGGGCCGCAATATCGCATCGTAATGCCATGGAACACCCCGCAATTCCGCATCAAATCAATTGGCACATGAACTTACTGCTCGACCCTTTGGCTAGCCCCTAGCATTGTTGTTGTTGCTGCTGCTTTAGTGGCCGTTACAATGGCACCTTTGTTGACTGTAGGTGGTGTCGCAGCCAGCAAAGAAAGTGAGTCGTCGCCAATTGGCTGCATGTGGGGTTGTTTCTTTGTTGGTAGTTGGCCCTTAGTTTTCTCGTTGTTCGCCAAAAGATCTATAAAGCTGACTTCACTTGTGTGGTGCAACTTTTCATCGTTCCCGCAGCCCCGGCCCTGTCGCTTGGACCTCTTTTTGTGCTGTATTTGTATTTTGCACTTTCGTTTACTGTGTTGTTTTGTACTCTTTTCATGTTAGCCGTTCTCTATTTTTCCCCCACGTTCACTTGTCGTTTGAGCCACACTTTGTTACTATTGTCTGTCACTGAAATCTAGACTTGATTTTGAGCTGAACTTGGCTTGGCTCGGCGCACCGTTCATTCAGTTCGGGCTTGTGTTGGTTCGTCGGCGGCGCTGTTATCTGCTGTAATTGCAAATAACACGCATTTCCTGTAGTGGTGCGGAATGGTGGCCTGCAACGACCAATTGGCCTACGTACGCACAGCATTGGGTATCACTTCTACGTCGTATATTTTTCAATATTGTTCACATTGTTTGGGTGTACTTTTACGCACATCTTATGCGTTGAAGACAGTCAGTGCGCCGCCTTTGTTCTTCATCCCCCAAGTGTACTTGCTCTCGTATGGACACATAACACATGAATGTACATTATGTACGTGTGTTTACTTTCAATATTTGACAATGGGTTTTGTAAATTTGTTGTACATTAACATTACATACACTGTAATTTGTTGCTAGGTTGTTTAGCAATAAGTGAAAACCGGTTGTAACGATATGTCGAGCCACGGCACAGGAGCCAGCTGAGTGCTCAGCTTGTTACACCTCTTCCTAACCATAACGACACATGGACTTAAAAATTGACATAATATATATACATTGCAAAAGTACATAATGCTGCACTTTCTGTTGCTTTGAATTCATATATTTTCCACTATATTCTGCCTCAGAAATAATCGCAATTTTAAAGTCATTACTTGCATTTACTTTTTGACGCTTTTGTGACCTTGAATTTAAGGATTTGAGGACATTAAAGAATAATATTGTGTCCGATTCGCTTCGCCTGCATCGTTTGTTGATGCAAAAGTGCCAATTCGTTGCTCTGATCCCTCGCACCATGCAATGAATTGCAGCAGTCTGCCTCCTCCTCAACGTTACTCAACTTTATTTCGGCTTTGTCTAGTCACATCATGATTCATTTTTGGCACATGCTGCTACCATTACTAGGCACTTTTCGGTTTCATTATTATATTGTTTTTTTTGTTTTTTCTTTTGTTGAATTGTTTTGCATGCAATATGTGACGTCATAGGCGCATTGAAGCTCACTCAGTTGAAGCACAGCGTGAAACTTGCAGTGCTTTTTTAATCAAACACTTGTCAGAGGCAGTTTTCTGTTACTTGTTTGAATTTTTATGAAAATTTAGATTAAATTTATTGTGTATTAAAATTCGATGCAATTCGATTCCAAAAAAATAATTGAAATCACTCCAGCCATATTAATACCAACTGAATTTCCACGATTTCCAGATTTGCCAACACCGCAGCGACAGCACCGACAACGATAGCTGCGACTGCAACGTGGGCCGACGTCAACATCCACATCCGACTCCATTCCGTAGCACAAAGAATCAGCCAGCCAGCTAGCAAGCGACAGCCGCAGTGTTAGCCGAAGCAGGAGTCACACACATCCACATACCGAGCACGAAGTAAGCGCGCAACAACAAGGCCAACAGCAGCAGCAACGGCAAAGGTCGCAACGAAATCGATTTCCTTCTCCTCCGCTTTTTACATTCGACTTGTACAGAAAAAGAAGAATTCGCCATACAGACAAACGGAAAAAAGTGTTGCGAGGGCATGTTTAGTGTGATCGAAAGTGCGGTTAAGTGTCGTCTATGGCCGAATCCGTTAACAGTCAATCGCTCTCTGCAGTGACGGAGGGGCACGACGACAGCAGCACAAAAGCGGCAACAATAACAGCGGCACCGGCAGCCACAGCAGCAGCGGCAGCACCAATAGTAGCACAAACAATAAACACAACAAAAACGCGTCGTGGTAGACAATTGAACCAAAAACAACAAGTACAACAGAAACAGTCCCAACCGAAAGCCAACAAGCAATTTCAATACACCAGCAAGCAGCAGCAGCAGAACTCTAGCGGATACGGCAGCAGTAGCGCCAGCGGAAGTGTCAGCTCGTCAAGTATTGTCCTGCATCAGCAGCAGCAGCAGCAACACCAACACCAGTTGGACCAAACAGCTGCCTCCCAGTCGGTCAGTGTGAGTAGCGGCAGCAAACGGTCACACAGTAAAAGTCGCGCAGTAGCGACAACTACAGGAGCGTCCAGTAGTGGTAGCAGTGCCGCCAAGCGCACGTCCGCACGCAACCCTCTCGGCTCGAGCAGCAACGGACCGTCGTCGAGCGGTGCATCTCTGAATAGTAGCGTTTCGAGTGCAACGCGCAGCGATCGTAAGCGCCATTACGAACAGCCGACCAATTCCGTCGCATCGTCCACATCGACCTCATCTTTAGCGCAGCAGCAGAGGGGCAGCTGTAAGTTTGCTTCGGTGTCATTGATTTGCGAACTGTGTTTATAATTGTTTTGTGTTCTTTCTGCAGCGACATCCGCTTGTGGCGGTGACCATCCCACGGACTTGAGTTCGCCGCTGAAGAAACGACGCTATCACAACAGCGTCTTGCAGGAGTACTTCACTCCGCCGACAGTTGTCGCATCGCACAACAAATCGCTAACTGCAGCAAACGCCAGCTACGAGCAGGGTGACTGCGTTGCACAGCGCACACGCTCCAAGACTCTATTGACCGAAGAGCCTAGCAGCAGCAGAAGCGCTAGCGCCAGCAGCAGCAGCGGCACCATCAAGAGCAGACGGCCGCAGCCGAGCGCCTTTGGCACAAAGCAAACGCGCCGCAGTGCAGGCTGTGTGAGCAACAGCCGAAGCAACAGTTACATTGAGGCGACAGCAACACCACAACGCGGCAGTAGTACCAGTCTCGGTGCCAGCGCCAGCGCCAGCGCGAGTGCCAGTGTCAACGCGAACAACACAAAAAGTAATTTACTGAATTATTATCGCAAAACACGTAAAATCAGTCACAGTCGTACTGTAGCGCCCAACAAGCGAGCAACCGCACTCATCGCAGACGACAGCTCCGATAATAGCAGCGATAATCAGCAGCAGCAGCAACAACAGTTGTCCACACCAAGACAAAAGCTTAGCGGTGCCGAAGGGAAATTCAAGACAAGTTTAAAACAAATAAAAAATCAGAGCAACAGCAATAACGTCAGTCATACCATTAACACCGCACACACCAGCAACACCACAGCCGCGACCACATCAGCAGCAGCCGCTCGCAGAAGTGAATGTAGTGGTAGTGATAAGAAACAGCAGCCACAGCCACACAATACTAGAAACTTCTTATCAGTTGTTGGCAGCAGAGCAAGATTCAATTCGAAATTACAGGCAGCAGCAGCAACAGCGACAAATTTGCAGTCGCCTTCGAACTTAAATAACAACAGTGTCTCCAGTGCAACAGCAGCGTCTACAGCCGGCGTTAGTGCTTCAGCGACTTTGGCAACAGCACAGAACAGCGGCAAAGTAACAGCCACTGCAACTGTTTCGACGCCGACAAGCACCACTGCCCTACCGAACGTAGACAAGTATTGCAAGTACCGCAAAGGTCTGCGCAACTACCAACAGCTGTTGTTTTCGCACGGCATCTTCAAGTCCATCCAGCCCTCGCAATCTGCAAGCGTCGGCAGCAGCACGGGTAGCAGCAGTAACCAGGCGCAAATTAACGCCCACACAGCCGCCGTCACCACCAGAGCCAATCACTTGCTGGAGAGCACAGCGAACGGTGTTACGGTTGGTATCGTCGACGGTAGTGACGACGACGACGAGGATAACGTCGAGATCTACGAGGATCAGGAGGAGGGTGCCGATCTAGAGGACGGTCCCATAGTAGCCGACGGTGACGTTGTCATCCGCGACGACGACGACGAAGACGACGACGAAGAGGACGTAGAGGACGAAGACGACGATATCGAGGAGGACGACGACGACGATATCGTAGAAGAGGACGAGGAACTAGCTACCGAGGACTCGGAAGAAGCGGCTGAAGGTAAGTTGTGCTGAACTGAATTAAATGAAATGATCGAAAAGAAACCGAAACTTAGTGCAAACGCGCAAAAGAACAGGCGCAGAAAGAGAAAACAAAACAGCCAAGTGAGTGAGCGCGAGCGTACATTGTTATCAGCTGTGAATTCTTTCGTTATGTTTTTGTTTTGTGTTTTGATAAATTGGCTGGCAATTACTTAGCACCTTTACTCGTATATATGTATAACATGCATACAACACATAACATGCCGTTTTAACCTTTAACCAAGCAAAATGTAGTTTGAATAGCTTGACTTGATTTGTTCATTACGTATGTAGATAGTAAATACTTGGCTATCTATCTACCAATACATACCAGTAATTGTTCGTAATAAAGGCGAATTGAAGGTTTGGACAAATTTCATATGGTGCACTTTATCTAATATCAAATAAGCTCAAATAATGCCGGAAAATAGTAACGATACATTATTTTTTTTTAATAAAGCGTTTTGAATTGTGTATTAGACATTGTAAACGTTCAGGAAACAGGGTGTTAGCAACGAACTAGGTTTTTGGTGCGCAAATGCGTATAAAAAGAACAAAGTTGTTGATTATTATTTGCGCCAACTGTTGATGCAAACAACGTGGTGCGTTGTCTCATGACTGAAAAGCATCTTGAGATGAAATAAACACTTGTTGATTGGTTATTGATTAATCGTTTGATAATTATTTGCATGCAGCTAGTTCTGCATTCCTTTTTCATGAGAGTTGTTTAAAAATATTTAATTTACAGATGTTCGCAGTTAGTTAGCTAATCAACAGCTTTGTCAATAATAGAAAATGTTAAAACGTATCGCCTGATATGTTTGCATCTGTGAATACATTTCATCAATTGGATTGCTACGATTAAATAAACTGTTATTTGAAAGACTCTTTTTCACACAAACTTCTTCAAGTTATTTTACTTTTAAAAATAACTAAAATGCTTTGGATATGTTTAGAATTCAATGGCTTAGTTTTTTAAGAGCCCAATTTCAGATTAGTTTTAGTTAGCAAAATTTCTTCAAGCCTTGAAAAAGTGTGTCCGTTGCGCAGTTTTAGTCATTAAGAGAGAGTAGACTTGGCTCTGTAAAACTGAATCATGCCATAAGAGTAGAATTTGAACTGATTTAGAACTTATTAGAGTTAGCAAATTTTTTGCGTCATAAGTTTTTTCTACATCGTTATCGTAATTGAAAGGAAGTGAGCCGCTTTAATAGGAAAAATGTCATAAAGTCGGCTAAACACAAAATACTGCAAAAATGTGTGAATTGAACCATGTGTGAAAGCTGCTTGCTTAGTGAGTCGACTAAAAAAGGTTACGCTTTAAATACAGGGTTAGCCATTTTCGGTTTCGAAAATAAAGTTAAAAAACACACAAAGATATGATTTCGATGAAACTTTTTGTATTAGTTGGAGAATTTGCTATTACGAAGCAGTAATGGGAGTGTCGGCTGAGAATCATTAGCTTATAGTTACTTCGATTACTAAAGAAGAGGATTTTGTGTCAATTGGCCCATTTGACATAAACAAATTGTTTTAATACTTTAACAATAATTAGTTTTTTTAGTATTGCTCTGCTAGTTGCACCATGTCCAAGACCTTTAATTCGCTTTCAATGCTTACATGCCAGACTGTGCCCACAAATTGCCTAAACTAACAGCTAATAAATTGAAACTTCATGAATCATAACTTTATATCAAAATTTGACTTGTGTTTTCCGTTTAAGTTTACTGTAAAAATCCTTTAGTTTTACTTTAAAAACGTTTACTACCATTGATTGTTGCCTATAACTTGTTCAACTTATGACTTCTATTATTTAGTTACTAGTTTAAGGATCTTGTTTGTCCAGCTCTGCTACCCACATACTCTTTTCACCTATTAATACTTCATATTTTGTAAATTATTGTACATAAAAATTGTATCATTACAATTCATTATGCGTAAAGTACAATGTTCAGCCGGTTTAAGGGTTGAAAACAGTGCTGTCACCTTTCAAAGCAGGGCTTGGGATTATTTACGAATTGCAAAAATAAATGAAAATCTCGTTTGGTGTTTACTAACGTTTCACGCATCCATTAATCATCTTGTTCCCCATTAATTTATCCACATATCCGCTTTATCCACTAATCTGAACCCCTAAAACATATTTATGATTGCCTTATTTCTCAATTTAAAATAAGAGTTACGACAGTCTAACTAACCAGTCGCTCGAATTGAGTTATCTGCTTGGTGGGCACTATGCAGCGACAGTTTGTATTCCATTAAAGCACAAAGGTAAACTAAAAAAATCGAATACTAGTTGAAACGGGTTGAAATGTTGTGGGTTTTTGTTAAGGAAATAAGCCCCAGGAAAAGTTGTAAAGCATAGTCAAATCAAGAGCGAACGGAGGTGGCAGCTCTGGCAGATGACAACGACGACGGCGACGTACCAACAAAAGCAACAACATATAGGAATATCGTGCGGCAGGATTCTGTATTATTTTCACTTGAAGAGTTGAACAAACGAGAACAAGCAAAACAAATCAGAGTATTTTGCAAATGTCTTCATTTAATGGGAGACGAACACGAGGCCGACACACACACACAGAGAAAGAAGCAGAAGTGGGGAGATGAGATGAGATGAAAAAACCAATGACAATATAGCAAAAAAAAATTTTATTTTTGCACGTTGCTGTTGTTGCAGTTGTAGTTGTTGACCAGATTATCACTTGATGTTGTTTTTTGTTTTTGTTAATTAATCATTTGCTTTCGTTTACTCTTAAAAACAAAAACCAAACAAAAAAATGAAATATCATTTTCATTACTATTGAATCGAGACTTCAAGTTTCAATCAAAACAATAAATCACCTAAATTACATGAACAATTTTCAAGAAAACAAAATTACATTAAACTGAAAAAATTTAATACAAAAACCTTAAAATGAAAGTAATTTGAGTTCAGAAATTCGCTCATTTGTTGTTGTTGATGATGATGATGTTGTTGTTGTCGTTACCACCACTACCTCCGCCTCCCGCGGCCGCCACCACAAATTACCAATCACCCGCTTTCGCGTGTTAAACGTCATAACGGTAACAAGGAGTTGTACTCAGTGAATAGCAACAACAAATGTTGAAGCGCACACGCGGCGTGCTTCAATACGGAATGAATTGATTTCGCCGGGAGGGACGGGGTCGTTTTATTGACGGTAACAGTAGCAATAGCACAATAGCAACAACAACGGCGATACACGAACAGCAGCAGCAGTGATAGAAAAAGGAAAACGAAAATTACAAAACTCAATGAAAATATCAATGAGGAACCAAAAAACGAAACGCTTGTGTTGGTGAAATTGTGCACGCATTGCGGAATATAGCGCAGCAGCATCAGCAACGGTTGTGGCCGTAGCAGCAGCAGCAACATCATCATCATCAGCGACAGCAACAGCAAAATTCTCACCGTTCCACTGCCACTGACCCCATCACTAGCACCAACCACTACACCAACCAGAAACACGGTCCATATGAAATCGCAATTAATCGAAATGTAAACGCAACATAAACTAAATAAGAACTAAAAAAAAAATCAATTAAAAACACATACCAGAAACAACAACAACAACAACTACAACAAGCGTTTTCTGTTTGCCTCATCCCCCAAGGTAATCGCCAACGCAAGCAGCGCGCAAGCCAAGGCCCAACTGAGCGGGCGCAACAACGTCCGTGCGGCGACCAGCAACTGCAATCGCAGTCCCAGTCGCAACAACAAAAGTCACAGCAACAGCAACCGCAGCAGTCGTGTGTTGCAGTGCGCAGTCGCAAGTATACGCTCAGCAATACCATCATAAATAGCAGCACAGGAACTAACAATAATAACAGCAACAATAATAACAACAGTACCAGTACCAGTAGCAACAACACCACCAATCAACAGCAACGCCCGGAGAGAATTACTATTGTCGAGGCGGCACCAACAACAGCTACGACGACGGGCTACAACAGAGCCCCGAATCTGGGGGCACGCCAGACGCGCAGCAGTGGTGGCAGCACAGACTTTGCTGGAGCAACAGCAGCCGCCGCCGCAGCAGCAGGAGGCATTCCAGCGGCAGCGATCGCAGCACAGCAGCAGCAACTACATCATCATTTGCCGCATCCACTAATTGCACACTACCCCCAACAACAACAACAACAACATCAACAGCAGCAGCAGCTGCGTCATTCACCGCATTTTCACGCGCTACAATCGCAATCACAGCAACAATCACAACCACCGGCCGCTGCGGCCCACTACTACAATTCGCAAGCGCACTTTCAATCGCAGCCACACCTGCGCCCGCACCAATACCAACAACATCCACACGCACACTCCCACCCCCAGCAACAACAGCCAACTCATCATCATCATCATCAGCAGCAGCAACAACAACAACAACAATCGTCGTCGCAAACGCAGCAACAACAACAAGTGCATTTCTACCAGACGTTCTCCAGCAGCGCCGTAGCAGCAACGACGGCCGCCGCTGCCGCAGCCGCAGCTTCGTCCTCAGCCATTTTAAATTTAAACCTTAACCATTATCAATCGACAGGCCCCGTTGCCACCGCAGCACCGCCAGCGCCGCCTCCGTTAACCGCCACCCCGCTACTGTACCAGCACCAAGCGCAGTCGCAGCAGCACCACAACACGCCCATCGGCCGCTATCATCAGCAACAACAGCCACCGCCGCTGCCGCCACCTCTGCCGAGCGTACAGCAACAGCAGGCGCAGTTGCTGCTGCACCATCCACCACCGCCGCCGCCTCTCACAGCGGCCGCCAGCCACCACTCGCACGCCCCGTCGCACCAGATACACCCGGCCACAATTGACATTGGCCTGGGCGCCGGCTTGATTGTCGATCGCTCGGCCACCGCCAACGCAGCGTTCATACCGCATCTGAGCGCTCAGCTGCCGCCGCAGCACAGCCACCCACAGCAGAGTCTCGGTCACGGCCACAACGCCGCAGCCGGAGCAGCAACTACTTCGCATTCGCTGAGGCGCAGTTCACGTGCCAAGACGGGTTCTTGTGTAAGTTCGGCGGCACAACACGGCAGCGGCACTGGGAGCGCGAGCGGCAGTGGCAGTAGCGGCGGCGCGCATTCCGCTGCAACACTATTGGCGCCAACGGTGTCCGCCTCCACGCCATTGGCTGCTGCTGCCGCCACCATCGGCAACCACCATTACCACCACACGCTGCACCATTCGGCGGTGGCCGCACCCGGGGGCGCTGTCGTGGTGGCCATCGCTTCACAGCAGCAGCAGCAAGCACAGCAGCATCACCTGCAGCATCCGCACCCGCACCCGCACCAGCACCAGCACCAGCCGCAGCTACAGCTGCACCAGCACCAGCAGCAGCAAACTTCGCTTGCCCACCAGCAGCAGTACCGCGCCACCATTGTGCAGCCGGGCTTCCTCTATAGCTATCGCGCCGGCGCGCACGCGGCCAATTCGAGCGCGACGAACAACAGCAATGTCGTTGGTGCGTCGTCCGTGAGTGCTGCCACCGCTGCCGCCGCTGTCGCAACGATTAGCCACACAAGTTCGAATAGTCAGAACAAAGCGAGTGGTAAGTGCGAGCAGCGAATGCGAATGCGGGAGACGTTGTTGTGTTTGAGAGCGCCTATGAGTAGACTATGCTTTGTGTTTGTTGGTTTGCCTATAAGTATTTTGTAAATGTTACTGTTGGTTTTGGCTATTTAAAACAAACTGAACTCTGGTTTCGGGGAGGAGGTAGAAACCAATCGAATTTGGGTGACGGCTTAATGGTTCAATAGAATGTAATATGCGAACGGCGAATAGCTTACTTTGTGACTATCCCCAAATTGTTCTGCATATAATTGTTCGATTAACTGATTGATCGAATACTCACAGTTCTGTTTGAGTTGCTTGGATAATAGTTATTTGAAAACCTGTTTATTGCTAACTTTTGTGGTTCGTATTTTCCACGATAGCTGTGACTAGTCGTTTAGAGAATGGGCTTGATTAATCGATTACGTGGTTAATTAAGCGTTGACAAGTGTTAATGGGCAAGTATAAAGATTATAGTTTGAATAACAAATTTTTGATTAACTTATTCGTTTGAACTAATCGATGAGCAAACATTCATTCGTTGTGAACTTTCTTAGCCTTTCGAAAATATTTCTAATGAGAACAACAAATAAAATAATTGTTGTTGATTGTGTTTATTCACGATTCACTATTGTCTTATGACATTAAATTGACTATATTTATACGATTTTTATTCTTAATTTCAATTGGTGCTTTCTCATTTTTAATTAATCATTATGAATTTCATTTATTTATTTCGTTTATTTATTTAAAAATGTGATCAGTCTCAATGCACTTGTAGGTGCACAAAATTATTTAATTGCTTAATGCTGTTGTAAATAAAAAATAAGCATAATTTAAACCTTTGCAAATTTTTGTTATCGTTTGATTAATGACTTTATTCAATGTAATTGATTAATATCTGCTCAAATTTAATTATAGTTTCAATTGAGCAATCAAATTAAGTTGTGTAGCAAACAGGATTAAGTAGTCGGTTGGTTATTGTATTCGATTAATTTTCAATTCTTTTGTAATTGAAGACGATTATTATTATTTCATTATACGATTAATTGCAATTTGTTAGCGTGGACTAACTGAGTTACCTTAATAATCAATTGATGAATGTTAAATGTTTAATTTAAAGAAACAATCGTTAACTATTTAAATTAAATTTTGTATTCAACATGATCAAACTTGCAATTAGTATCGTTAGAGATATAGTAATCGATTAATCATGACTAAAATTCATAGCAAACGTGAGAAATAGCTTAATAGCTTTCAGCCAGAATTACAACTTAGCCCATTAATTGCCAGTTGTCATGTCTGCCGTGTTTGTTTCAAATGAAAAATGCTTGCACACACTTAGGCGCCGGCCAATTGTTTGATTTCTATGAAAAGTATCGAATCGAAAAGCCCAACCAGCTGAAAACACAGCGATCGCGTCCGTTGACGCCAATGGCTCGGGTTTCTAACGTCCGCTCGTTACTGCCATAGCATATTTATAGGCGCACTTCCCATTAAAAACATAAACGAAGCGCCAGAGAAGAGAATGAATATTGGCGGTTGTACGCATAGGGGAAGAGAACGCGAGCGTGAACGCATTTATTTTAAGCTCTTTTTTATTTTGTTTTTTTGTAGACTATAAGCAAAAATGCATATTTAACACGTTCCAAAAACGATTCTTTACTTTCATGGCCCATTCACCTTCATCCACACAACAGCTTCTGCGGATGCGTTAAGTTATAATTTAATGGCACAGCAACCGCCATCTGGACCGCCGAACACTGGTGGACAACCCACAACAGGTAATTGCCAAACCCTTTAGTCACCTCAGCACATCAGCAAGTGCACTTTTCACGATTTACTTCGTTTCGTCGCAAACGCTAAAGCATACCGCACATTGTTCATTTCTCTGGCACTTCATCACTGCCTTTGTGGCTTTTTAAGTTTACATTTCACTCATACATTCCCTCCTCCCCTTCGATTTTCTCCGAAATCGTTTTCGCTACTACTATTACAAGGTGACAGCACTGAGCATTTGTTTCTTCTTCAGTATTCATTTGTTAGTTTGGTTGTTGTCGCCCCCCCTGAAGTGTCTGAAACCGTGAACTAACTAAATTCGATTTACTTGTATTTTGCAGCCAATCTCTCAGTCAGCTCCGCCTTGGGCGCCGCCAACGCAAACCTAGCCAATAACAGCAGCGCGGGAGCGGGCACTGCAGCCGCCGCCGCGACGGCTGTCAATTCGGGAGGAAACACCACCACCTCACACGCCGATTCCGAGAGCGATGACAGCGAAGTGGGACGTCTACAGGCACTCCTGGAGGCGCGCGGCCTGCCGCCACACCTGTTCGGTGCACTGGGACCGCGCATGACGCACATTCTGCATCGCACCATCGGCAACAGCAGCTCGTCGAAGGCACAGCAACTGCTGCAGGGCTTGCAGTCGCACGACGAGAGCCAGCAGCTGCAGGCGGCCATCGAGATGTGCCAGATGCTGGTGATGGGCAACGAGGATACGCTGGCGGGTTTCCCCATCAAACAAGTGGTGCCGGCGCTGATCACACTACTGCGCATGGAGCACAATTTCGACATCATGAACAATGCGTGCCGTGCACTAGCGTACATGCTTGAGGCGCTGCCGCGCTCCTCCGGCACCGTGGTGGAGGCTGTGCCCGTGTTCCTCGAGAAGCTGCAGGTGATACAGTGCATGGACGTGGCGGAGCAGAGCCTGACTGCGCTGGAGATACTGTCGCGCCGTCACAACAAGGCTATTCTGCAGGCCAACGGCGTGTCTGCTTGCCTCACCTACCTGGATTTCTTTTCGATCAATGCACAACGTGCGGCGTTGGCAATCACTGCCAACTGTTGCCTGAACCTGCATCCCGAAGAGTTCCACTTTGTAGCCGAGAGCCTGCCGCTGCTGGCACGACTGCTGTCGCAGCAGGATAAGAAGTGCGTGGAAAGCGTGTGCTCGGCCTTTTGCCGGCTGGTGGAAAGCTTCCAACACGATCCGAAACGACTGCAGGAGATAGCCAGCAAGGAGCTTCTAAAGAACTGTCAGCAGTTGCTAGTGGTGACGCCGGCCATACTGAACACTGGCACCTTCACTTCCGTCGTGCGCATGTTGAGCCTGATGTGCGGCAACTGTCCGGATCTGGCCATTTCACTGCTCAAGAACGATATTGCGGCAACGCTGCTGTACTTGCTAACTGGCACCGCGGAGCCGAACACTTCGACTGCCTCGCATGTGGAGCTGATATCGCGTTCACCGTCGGAGCTGTACGAGATCACTTGCGTCATCGGCGAGCTGATGCCACGTCTGCCCACCGATGGCATTTTCACCGTCGACGCGTTGCTTGACCGGCCCACGCTCAACACGCAGGATCAGGTGCAGTGGCAGTGGCGTGACGATCGTGGCACCTGGCACAACTACTCTACCATCGATTCGCGCATGATCGAGGCCGCGCACCTTAACTCTGACGACGAGTTCAGCCTGAGCACACTCGGCCGCACGTATACGGTTGACTTCCACTCGATGCAGCAGATCAACGAGGACACCGGCACCACGCGCCCTGTGCAGCGCAAGATCAACCCGAACTACGTGCCGCCGCCACCACCGCCGTCGGCGGCCACTGCTGGTCAAGATCTGTCGGCCTCTGCGGTGGCCACAGCAATCACAGCGTTGACTAGTGCTGTGGCCAGCACAGCAGCTGCCACTTCGGCTGCTATAACAAGCTCCGCGTCGGCTGCAGCCACTGGCGCCAATGCCGCATCGTCAGCACAGCAGCAGCAACAGAAACGGCGCGCCTCAGTCGACGCGCGCATCGCGTGTCTGAAAGAGGAACGCGGCCTGGCGGCCGAATTCATCAAGAACCTATTCAACGTGCTGTACGAAGTGTACAGCTCATCGGCGGGACCGAATGTGCGTTACAAATGCCTGCGCGCGCTACTGCGTATGGTCTACTATGCCACGCCGGACCTGCTGCGAGACGTACTGAAGAACCAGCTCGTCTCCAGCCATATTGCCGGCATGATGGCCAGCAACGACCTGCGTATTGTGGTCGGCGCCTTGCAAATGGCCGAAATACTGATGCAGAAACTGCCCGACGTGTTCGGCACACACTTCCGACGCGAGGGTGTCATCTACCAGATAACGCAGCTCACCGATCCAAACAATCCCATATGTGCCAACCCCTCGCCCAAGCCGCTGACGGGCGCCAGTGGGTCGCAGAGTGCGCCCGCATCGGCATCCAGTCTCTCAGTGAACCCGTTCTTTCTGGACAACTTGCAATCGAGTGGTGTATCAACGTCGGCCACCTCGACGCCCAACTCTTCGAAGCCGGGCGCACACCAATCAAATCACCACCAGTATACGGTGAAGGGCTTCTCGCACGCTTTGAGTGCGCTTAATGCAAATGCCAGCAGCGGTGCTGCCGCCGGCGGTCAAAAAATGTCGCTGGCAATGCCGTCGAGCGGTGCCGCCTCGATGATGCCGCAAATGCCGTCCACCAGCCTGCAGCATCAGTCCGGTTCCTTGGCGCTTACCATCAATTCGGGCGCCATTGCGCCGCCCGTTACCGTGATCGGAGGAGCCGGCACCGCAGCCGAACTACATTACCACTACAGTAGCTCTGCACCGGCCGCTGCCGGTCCGCCGCCACACTCGCATCTGTCGCCGCAACAGCCCAACTTCTTCGTGTATTCAACGAGCGCAGCACCACCACCCCTGCCACCCAGCGATCCGCGTCAGTACGTGCTCGGCCACTTTCACCACCCCCCACCGCATTTTCAGCCTCATGCACCACCACCGCCGACGCATCACGTCGAGCTACTGCCCGCGTCAGGTGCGGCTGCGGCTGGAGCGGCCGTTATCGCCCATCCTCCGCCGCAGCAGCACATGCCACAGGTCGTGTTCGCCCCAACACCGACCGTTTGCGAACCGCACTATCAGCACAATAGCACAGCAGTCACGCCCACTGCAGCGATCACAAGCACTCCGTCGTCGTCGGCCTCGTCGTCGTCTACGTCGGCACTGCAGCACAAAATGTCCGACATGCTGAAACGCAAAGTCCCACCGAAGAGGAAATCGCAGTCGAGCAGTCGCTCGAAGTCGCGCCAGGAAGAGGGCGCCAGTGTAGGCAGCGCCGCTGTTGGCGCTGGCTCATCGACATCATCGGTGCACGATTTGCTCAGCCGTGCGACAAGTGAGTAATTGCTTTTGTAGTTGTACATTGAGTACGAGTTTAAACGGTTCGTTTTTCGTTCTTTTCGGTTCTCAGGTCTCGGCAACAGCACTGGTCGCAATACGCCCAGCTCCAGCGGTGGCAAGTCACGCTTTAGCGGTGGCGCCAACAGTGCCGGCACCAGCAGTAGTGGCGGCAGCGGCTCCACCAAAACCTCTTTCCTCGCCTCGTTGAACCCCGCACGCTGGGGTCGCCAAGGATCTCATCACAGCTCATTCACCAAAGACTCGACCAGTGCGAATCACAGCGGTAGCGGCGGCAATGGCAGCAGCGGCGCCGGCAGCGCAGGACATGCGGCCGGCCATGGCAGTGGCAGCAGTGCCGCCGCCAGTATCAGTAAGAGCATCTCGAATGCAAACCTAATTGCGGCGGGCAATCGCGAGAAGGCGCGTCAGTGGATACGCGAGCAGGCAATTTCGTTCGTTAAGCGATACGCGGAGCAGGAGACAGCCAAGGCGGACGGTAATGCAGGAAGCAGCGAAGGTGCTACGTCAACAGCAGCCGGCGGTGCCAATGTGCTGCAGCGCCTGTCGGCGATCATATTCAAGCTGAACGGCAGCTTCCATGACTGTCTGGACGCGCTGCTGGAGCTGAAAACCATACTGCTGGAGAGTGACATATCGCCGTTCGAGGTGAACCATTCGGGTCTGATAAAGGCCATGCTGAACTTTATGACCAGCGAGGAGGGCATTGTGGATCGCGAGGCGCGTTTGCGCGCCTTCATGCACGTGTTCGCCGGCTTGCCTCTAGAGCCGGTGACCAAAGTGGGCCAACTGCCCAACATTGAGTCGGTCGCGTTCAATGCGTTCGTGGCGAAGTTGAATGGGTGTGTGACGCAATTAGAACAGTTTCCGGTGAAGGTGCACGATTTTCCTACAGGGCCAGGTGGGCGCTCCAACACAAGTGCGCTAAAGTTCTTTAACACACACCAGCTGAAGGTAAGTGGGTGGCAATTTGTGTGTGTGTGCTCAAATCTAACTTGTTATTTTATTTGCTATTGCAGTGCAATTTGCAACGCCATCCCGACTGTACGAATCTGCGTCAGTGGAAGGGCGGCACTGTGAAAATCGATCCGTTGGCCATGGTACAAGCCATTGAGCGTTACTTAGTGGTGCGCGGCTATGGCGGCATACGAGGTGACTCGGACGACGACTCCGAGGAGGATATGGACGACAATGTGGCCGCGGTGGTTATGTCGCAAAGCGGGTTCAAGCACAAATTGCAATTTATGATCGGCGATCATGTGCTGCCGTACAACATGACAGTCTACCAGGCGGTGAAACAGTTCTCGCCGCTCGTGAACGACCAATCTGAGACGGATACTGATACGGAGACCCCGCTGGGCAATGCCAGCGTTTGGGTGCAGCAGCATACAATCTACTACCGCCCCGTGGAGGAGGAGTCTGGTAGCAGCAGTCTGGCATCTGGCTCTACCTCGAATGTGGGTACCAGCAAGCACGGTGTGTCCGGCGCCACTTCCTCAGCGGCCGCTGCTATGGCAGCAGCCACAGCGAACACTGGCAGCTCCACGATTGCGTCGTCGTCGTCCTCCAAGAAGGGCAGCAAGTCATCGTCAAAACTGCTACGCAAGAAGACCGAACTGTGGCACGAGGGCATTGCGCCCAACACAGTTTCCGCCCTGAAACCATTCCTCAGCAACATACTTCCCACCGATGTGGTGACTGTGCAGGACGCCTCGCTCGATGCGCTGTGCATGCTGCGCATAATAAACGCTCTGAATCGGCACTGGGAGCACCTGTACGGGTGTGTGATGCGCCAAAACATCATCCCGCAGACGGAGTTTGTGCATCCGAAGATCACGGCAAAGGCGAATCGACAACTACAGGATCCACTCGTCATTATGACCGGCAATCTGCCGCAGTGGCTGCCGCAAATCGGCATGGCTTGCTCGTTCCTGTTTCCATTCGAGACGCGTCATTTGCTCTTCTACGCGACTAGCTTCGATCGTGATCGGGCTCTGCAGAGACTGCTCGACACCACGCCCGATCTGAATGCGGCCGAGTCGTCGGAGCGAGTGGCTCCGCGTCTTGACCGGCGAAAACGCGCCATATCGCGCGAAGACGTTCTCAAGCAGGCTGAGCATATCATACAGGACTTTGGGCATTCGAAGGCGCTGCTGGAAATTCAGTACGAGAACGAGGTGAGCTCAGTTGCAGTTTTGAAGTATGCAGTTGCGATAACTTATATTCTAAATTTGTTTGTCCACAGGTTGGAACGGGCTTAGGTCCCACATTGGAATTTTACGCTTTGGTATCCGCGGAGCTGCAACGCTGTGATCTGGGTCTCTGGAATGGCAGTGACAGTTACAAACAGAACTCGTCCAACATAGCGGATGTGGTGAAATCGAGTGCCGTGGTGCATATCGATGATTCTCACGACATCGGCACGGCCCAGCACGACGATGCTACAACGACCACCACCAACACGGCAACAGCCACAACGGCGCATGCCAACCAAATCAACACCAACACAACATCCATTACAACCACAATCACGCGTTCAAGCAGTCGAGCGCATCGTGGCGCCGACAGTTACCACAACACTACCACGAGCAGCAGCGTGGGCGTATCAACACGCAGCCATCACCACCAGCAACAGCAGCAACAACAATACCAGCAACACCAGCATCACAACGTCGACCACGGCTCGTCGACATCAAATGAAAATGCTCTAAATATGGTAATCGAACAGCAGACTGGAGACACGCAACCGCAGCAACAACACCTTTCGCCCGCCGGACAGTCGCACCATGGCGTTGACGACATACACAATCAATACAATTCGCCGTCGGACGGCGGTGACAGTACGTCACCCGCAGTCATTGAGAATCCATTGGCTGTTGGCACAATCACGCCGAATGTGTCGGTGACCTACGTGAACGCCGCTCATGGTCTGTTCCCGCTGCCGCTGGGCAAATCGTCCAAGTTGCCACACGTTTCCAAAGCCAAGGCGAAATTCAAGTTCCTTGGCAAATTTATGGCCAAGGCTGTGATGGACAGTCGAATGGTGAGTGCCAAAAATTGCCGATTGTTGTTTTTGCGGTTGTCTATAATTTAGTTTTGTTTTTCTCAGTTGGATCTGCCATTCTCCATACCGTTCTACCGTTGGTTGCTTAGCGAAGAGCATTCGGTGGGACTGGCCGACTTGGCGCGCGTTGCGCCTGAGGTGCAGAGTACGCTGGTGCGTTTGCAGGATGTGGTGCACGCACGTGAGCTCATTCTAGGCGATCCAAACATCGATGCAATGGAAAAGACTGAAAAGGTATTGCTGTGTGAAACATTTGCGAGACAAGTTCTTCGATTAACTTGAAATTTCCTTGGTGCAGATCGAATCGCTAGATTTGGACGGTTGCCCCATAGCGGACCTCGGCCTCGACTTTGTTCTACCCGGCTATGCTAATATTGAATTGTGTCGTGGTGGTCGTGATATTCCCGTAACTATACACAATCTGCATCAGTATATCTCGTTGGTGACGTATTGGTTCCTCGTCGAGGGTGTGCAAAAGCAGTTCGAAGCCTTGCGTGAAGGTGAGTTGTTGCTTTTTGCACTGTATTTTTGGACGCATTTAAACTGAAAATTTTGGTCGTAGGTTTTGATTCCGTTTTCCCCGCACAACGTTTGCGTATGTTCTACCCTGAAGAGCTGGAGAATGTGTTTTGTGGCTCTGGCAGTAGTAGTTATCAACGCTGGGAAATGAAAATGCTGCAGGACTGCTGCCGCACGGACCACGGTTTCACGCAGGACTCACAGGCGATACAGTATCTGTACGAGATACTTGCGTCGTACAACCGCGACGAGCAGCGCCTGTTTCTGCAGTTTGTGACCGGTTCGCCGCGTCTGCCGACGGGCGGCTTTAAGGCGCTCACGCCGGCGCTCACCATTGTGCGCAAGACTCTGGACGGTAATCAAAATCCGAACGACTATCTGCCATCTGTGATGACGTGCGTCAACTATTTGAAACTGCCCGACTACTCGAGTCGCGACGTGATGCGGCAGAAGCTGAAAGTGGCCGCCAGTGAGGGCAGCATGTCCTTCCACTTGTCCTAAGCGTGCGCCATTGGCAAAAGGCAAGTGTAGGAGTGAAAGGGAAAGCAGGAGTTTGCGGCGCGCAATGTTTAGCTTTTACGCAGAATTGCTAAATGCGACGTTTTTGATGTAACTTGTATGTTGAATGATTGATGATGATCGCAATGAACGATGAACACGCATTAATCCCAATCTATTCTACAACTTAAAGGAAAATTTTTAAACAGCAAGATTCACACCGAAACACACTTATAAACACATACACTCACACATTTAAAAAAATATTTTTAATTACTGAATTGAATGAAATGAAATTAATTTATCGAAGAAAAAACAAAACATAGAAAATGAGAATATCAAACGTGCATTGTAATTTAAAAAGAGAACGATTGGTTTGATTAAACTTTTGATCGCCGTTGAGCCAACGGCAGTTGTAACTTGTAAGTGAAGTTTTGGCGGCTAGGCAAGGAGCGGTCGAGGTGGCGCTCAAAAGCGCCACTGATTTTGCGTTAATTCGTTTTGTATTTCTTTGAATATCTCGTGCAAGGGAAATTGTGAACTGTGTGAATCGGTGAAGGAAAGCCGCTGACAGAAAGCATTGCATTGCCATTAAAACTACCACTACACTACTACGAAAGGCACTGCTAGCACTGGTCCTAACGCTCGGCAGTGGCACTAATATTCGCATACGCTATACCCACATACAACACATACGTAGACACACCGATACGCAAATGCATATAAATGTATAAATACTTTTAATTGATGTTGTGATGAAGGCCATTTTGTATTTTGTGCTAAAGCAGCTGCAAGGAAACGCAGACAAAAGCGCAAACACCAAGTGAATAAATTTTCTTCATGGAATTATTTGCCGTTTGTTAGGCGTTCTGTTTTGCATTCGACTGTTTTTAAGTTGAAATAAGAATTCGCTGATGTCAAATTCGTTATGTCAAATTAGTTATGCTTTAAACTCCTGTCTAAGACACTAATTTATGTAATTTTGTAAACAGTTTTGTTCAGTTCGATACGTTCAGGCATTGTTTCTCCTACTGATTTTCTTCAGTTGCGTGCTAGAGCGTTTTAGTTGAGTAATTTAATTTAGTTTCAATTGACGCGCATATTTACACAATCATATATGAAGAGTATGAATGACATTTGCGCAACCGTCAACTTTGGCGCTTTAAGCTTACGACTAAACATGAAACTTTAACTGAAATTTAAGAGTATTTAAGCTAATGCTAAATCGAAAACAAGTGTACTAAATGCATATTATACAAATAGTTGAATATTTATAGAATCGAACGATTGTAGTAATGTAGTGTGGCGTTTCATATTCGTATTTAGTGCCCGATTTGTTTGTTTAGTTTTGCGTTAGTAATTTTAGTTGTCGGCCGTATACGAGCACATCAGCGCACGAACACCAGCAATAATTGAGGGGAAGAGTGTAAATCATGCGAGCGAAATCATCGATTAAGTAATGCATTAATTACGCACTGGTATTTTCAATTCAAATTCGTGATTGCTGCAGTAAATTAGAAATTACGATGAGCTTTTTCTTTAGACATGGCAATGTCTTTTTATGTTTTCTGAAATTTTACGTTTATTTGGAGATTTTGATCGTAAGCGGTATGAAGATAGATGAGCGAGACCGCGCTTGTTTGGGTCTTTTGAATTACATAGACATACATACATAAATACATATTCTTCTAATTGTCAGTTTAATGTGAGGTACATAAGCGTACATATATACACTTAACACATACACACACTCACACCAACATATAATAATATATACAAACATACATATATACATATTAATATGATAATATAAAACATAACATATTAAATAATAATAATAATAATAAAAATAATGAATAAAAAGTTTAGCAGTAAAGTGTGACATAACGAGTAAAAGTTTAGTTTAAAAAATGAATGAATTAATTAATTAATTAATGAAAAAAGCAACAACAGCAGCAACAACAACAACAAATCAATAACAAATAAATTAATTAAATATTGAATTCAAAACAATCGATTGTTTGCGTTTCGCTGTATTAATGTTAGGAATTGTATTCACTCTGGGAACAAAGTAAAAATTTGGGGATTTTGCGAGTTAACGATACAGCACACAGGCACTTAGCTAAAATAGATCGTTTGCAACTACTTAAAGTAGATCTGGCAAGAACCACAATTGGATGATCTTGCAGGTTGCAACCAGGCAGCTTTTGTCATCAGATTTGTGAAAAAGTAGAAATCCTTTTGGCCGCTGTGTTTGTTTTGTAAAACAAGGGATACATTATCCGCCAAGGCACAAGTGGGACGTTCAGAAACTATTAAAAATTATAGGTATTCAACGCAAAACGCGATCTATATTGTCCCTATTTAAGTCGAATCTCGAAACAGCTCTTTGGAGTCATCAGTGGATCTAGCGCCATTTGAGCCTCTCAATGTGCTTATCAACGTGATGTCTGCAGTAGCTACGGAGATAAAGAAGAAGTGGAAACGAATCAACACTTCCTGTACCACTGCTCGGCTCTGCAGGAACGCCGACTCCGTACCCTGGGAGTAAGATTTCTAGCGGACATGGCTTGCCCCGGATTGAGACTAATTGGTTAGCTCCATAACCATTATGAATGGATTAGGTTAGGTTAGGTTGCGGTGGCTGCCTCTATAAGAGACACACTCGGAGGCCTGAAAGGCCCATTGTGATACCACATATATCACCCGTTTTGAACTGTGTATGCAACACTGTTTTGCCAACATATGTTACAGCACACATTTCAAGCGGATGGGGAAAGGGGGGGAGGGGACCTACAGTTTAACGCCGAATCCGAACGGCGATTGGCAGTTTTTCGTTCACACTTGGAGGTTTTTGCCATTGCCTGCCAAGAGCGCACTTGTGCGATTCTTGCAATTCTCATTCCCTTCATGTGGATAGCGATAGAAGTAGATGAGTTGTTCACCAGCCCGAGCCAGGAATCGAACCTGGAGCCTTTGGTATGAGAAGCCAGCGCGCTACCCGCTTGACTATCGAGGCCGACTTCGTAGACGATAGTCGTCGCCAATATGAATAGGGCCGAAGATTTTGCGAAGTACATTTCTCTCGATCACTCCAGGGTCGGTGCCCATACTTCCGTGTCATAAGACAGAATGCGCGTCCTATAGAGTCTCTGCTACTCAATTGCCTACCGAGACCGTAGTAGCACCTATTGACAAGAGCAATTGTTTGCTTTATCTCCACGCTGACATAATTTTCGCTATTTATGGCGGTGCCAAGGTAGACGAATTCCTTGAAAACTTCCAAATTATACGTAGCGGCCTCAACCTGAGACCCTAGCAGCTGCGAGTTCCTTCGTATGAACAGCATATAAGTGCATCGCCCGACGAACTTTTAAACATAAATCGACATAAATCCTCTGACGAGGCTCACAAGGATTCTAATATCACGTTTGCTTTACCTTATCGTCTAACTAAGAAATCACTAAATATATGCGAAAAATTTTGTAAAAGACCACTGTGCCAAATACTAGATGCGAAAAAGTCAATTAAAAACAGCAATTTGTTTACAAATTGAAAATCTTCAAAGTGTTGGCAAAACGATCCACTGGCCAACAACAGAGAGCGAGAGCGAATGTGAGAGCGCGAGAGTGCGCAAACTGAAAATGGCCCAGACAGTCGAAAGTGGTATAACGCAATTTGAAAACAGAGAATTGAAAGGAAATTTGGAAAACTCAGTAAAAATACCGTATAACCTCAATATGTGTCGGTGTTTTCTAGCTGCTGCTGTATTCGGACGGCTGTTTTAGGCCGAAAGAGAGATAGCAGCGTTGCGCTTTTCATCTTTAATACAGAAATTGATTTTTATTTTTAGAAAACTCAAATATGCGTTTATTTCGCTTTATACACTTTCTGAAAACTGTTCGAATACGAAAGACGTGTTCTGGCGCATTCCGTTGTTGTTGAAGTGTGGCGCAGCCAAAGAAGCGAAAGCGATGAACAATTCTTACATATTTAGAAAAAATTAAAACAGCGATCAGTAAATTAGTTGGAACGGTTTTTGAATTACACAACGCGTCATAAGTGCGTCTGGCAAAGGTGCGCGTGCGACGTGCTGAGGATACGCTGAAAAATTCACGCCGAAATGTGTTCAATGTCAGTGCTGAAGTGTCCGCTGTGCGCGCAAACCAGTTTCCCTACGATTGACGCGCTGCGTGGCAGCCTCATTAAGGCCGCCAACGGGCCGCTGGCGTGTCCCATCTGTCATGAGTTGTTTCTCGGTTTGGACAAGTTGACCATTCATCTATTCAGTCACACCAACAACACGCCGACAACCGACTTTCAAACAACAACAAACACAATTGCTGCTGTAGTGGATTCGAAAACAACAGACAATGCGTCTGTTGTTGTTGCTGCCACAACGCCTGCAGGAAATTCAGCCAATGTTCAGAGTGCGCTGACCACAAAGCGCCCTAGCAAGGAGAAAAAATCAAAGAAGTCAAAGCAAGCGGCAGATGCACAGAAAGTCGCCGACAGTCACGTGGCTGTATATGCGACGAATGGTCTCGACAGTCACTGCAACGTCACGGAGCCAGCACTTTCCACATGCGATATTTGCGAGTTCACCTTTCGCGACGACGAATTGCGCGACATGCATTTTCGACTCGTGCACCAGAATCTCAGCGGCGGCAGCGGCAAAAACGCCTCCAGCCAATCCACCGGCAGCTGCCAATCGGAGCCCGAGTTCAAGTGCCATCTGTGCGCTAAAACGTTCAAGATGAAGGGATCGCTGCGTGTACATTTGAAAGTGGTGCATTTCATGTCGCTGTCCTACGTGGGCAACAGCACAAAGCTCAGCATTTGCGATCGCATACGGCACAAAGAGGCCAAGAATGCCACAAAGCCGCTGGCCAAGTCGGAGCCACAGCTTTCTGCCGCTACCACGCAGTTACTGCAACAGGAACAGCCGCAGCAAATTGCCCCACAGTTGACCAATGGTTTTACGTTTGGAACGCTAACGCTGTTGCCAGCCGGCGCCACTGCCGCCACTGGCAGTTTGCTGAACGTCACAAGCAACGGGGAGCTTGTGCACGCAACGGACGGCGGCCCATTGAATTCGAATGTTTTGCTGGTTTTCAACACGAACACAGCAACGACACTACCTGCCGCTTCAACGTCGGCTATGTCGATGTCAAATCTGAACAACGAACTGGAAGTGGATGGTCAGAATAAGTGCAGCACCACCGATAATCCCAAGATTTGGGAATGCGATGTTTGCTCGAAATCATTTACAACCAAGTATTTTCTCAAAAAACACAAACGTCTGCATACCGGTGAGTGACTGTTACAGCTGATTGATTCGAAAGCGGGAGATTGATATGTGACTAGTTTCGCT
Organism: Melieria omissa; assembly: GCA_963971225.1. Taxonomy (NCBI): domain Eukaryota; kingdom Metazoa; phylum Arthropoda; class Insecta; order Diptera; family Ulidiidae; genus Melieria; species Melieria omissa. Next base: position 54,953,391 of record OZ020267.1, on the reverse strand, counting down.
GATTGATGTGGTTTACAAATTTTTGGAATGGGAATGAGGGTGTTGCATAATAGTACTTAACTTAACACCTATAAGTTTCTAGTTATACATATAAGAGTTCCTAGGGATCCATTGAGAAACATAGAGCCACAATCAACTTCAACCATTTCATTCAGATCCACTTGTTGCTTCATTTCACTTCAGCTTTTGCCAATAATGGCTACTCCCATTTGGATTGAATGATTTAGAAATTCTGCGGCTGTACTGTGGGTTCATTAGGGTATCCACATGTGGCCCATTGAGCCTAGTTTCCTTTCCCGGATTTCGGTGTGAACATACCTGGTACCAGTTCTCGATTATAGCTCGTTGTTTGAGAACACGTTTGATCCAAAAGACCTTCAAAGTATGCGTAGTAAATTTTTGCTAATGAAAGATTGCAGTGCCTGGATTTCTTTCCTTGTCATATTAAATGTTTCGTAATCATATCTTAGCACAGATTTTACATTGCTAGAGAATATTTTAAATTTCAAATTAGAACTTGTTAGCTAAGGAACAGCTCCAAATTTCTTTCAAACATTTTATTTATAGTAACTTAAGGGGAAAGTTGTATGTACTTTGCTATTAATGCTTAAGAAATTCCAGTTGTATATAGGTCATTCGTTCGCATCATATTCTATTTATATATTTGTCTATAACAGTGGCGGATTCAGGGGGTTGTTTTGGGGGTTGAACCGCCGAAATATTAGGGTGACATTCAAACTACATACAAATTAAAAAGGATATATGTACATCCAAATTTATAAATAATAAAGAATACATTTTTTAGAACCCCCCACATATTTTCCTGAATCTGCCCCTGATGCATAAGCATCACAATGCGGGTTGAGTGATCCTGTCGCCCGTAAACCCAATCTAACTAACCTAACCAGAGATAGGAGGAGTTTTTTCACAGAGAACTAATATTACTTTTAAAAGATTGTCATTTTCTCCTAACGAGGGCCACAAAAAAGAAACAGATTCTATTCATTCTACATGTATGTATTTCAGGCTCACGTTTCCACAACTTTATTTCTAATGTTTGTTTCTTCACCAATCAGGATCACTTTACTCTTTCAATGTAATTGTGACTATTTAATAAATTAATTAAATTATTGGTCAAAAAATTTCATCTTTTCTGATTCGCCCTTGTTCTCGACTTTTCTACTTTCACACAGCTTCTTAAACCTGACCTTTCGAGTTCCTTTTAATAATGTTTTTATAAACTAAATTCTTTAACTAAGAACTAGATTAATCAGCGAAAATTTCCTTTTTCTCGAGCTAGAAATTCTTAGTCTTCCGAGTCCATTCTCGTTGGCAGCACATCCCACAGATCCTTCAGCTTGTAGCCATCCCGTATGCGCTCCATGGCAAAGCCCAGTTCCTTACAATACACCGGCTCACGTCTGGCATTCTCTGCGCCGGGCGCTACGCTGCCCTCCGCCAAGTACGTATTCAGTTTTGAGTTGATCTCACGTTCCTGCTTCTCGTCAATTTCCTCAAATTCGTCGACCTTAAATTCATCCGGTTGGGCGCTATTTTCTAGTCGCCTTTGCGCATCCGCCGAATCGTAGTGCACGCCAAAGTTGGGATTCTCCGTGTAGATGGTGTGCAGCGAAGTGAGTTCCTTGAAGATTTCATTCAAACGTTCGGGCGGATCAATGCGAAAGCCCAGCACATAGCCGCCGCCGGTTTCAGCGGTCTGCACAACCAACGCTGGCCCGTATTTTGACTCGCGTATGCGTATCTGCCAGAGTTTGGAGAGTTTACACTTTTCCATTTAAAATATGATTCTCACTTACATTGGCAATTTGCAGATATGGCAAACTGATGTTGAATGTCTCATTGGCATCGGCAAACCACACCAGCCGTATGTTGGTCACCACAAACGAGCCCAAGTTGCCCTGATCGCTGGACAGATTCCAGACGCCGTTCACATTGCTGTACACCCGCTCGTCGGGCATGATGATCAATTGTCCCGACAAGACAATGGCACCGCGCAGTTTTAGATCGCGATACAAATACGTGCGCTGATATAGACTGCAAAGCAGATGTGTAGTCAATCTGGTAAAATGCGACTGCACTGCTTACGTGTAAATGTCAAAGATGCTGGCAAATATGGGCGCATTGCGGCGCGCCGTGTCGCCCGAGACATCGGTGAAGAGAAACTCGAAGCGCGTGTTGCCGCCGGTGGCGAGTATGTACAGTGCCAGGACATTGCCGCGCGTCTTCGTGGTAACATTGCGTGTGTTCGTGGTCACTATTCGACCGTAGCCAATTGCTAAAAGACGACGAGTTGGTGGGCACAACGCTTAAGCTTCCAGAAGCGGTGTTTACTTACACAGATTAAACTTTTTGTGAACCAGCGAATGCCAAATAATGCGCAAATTGGTAGCCAGCAGGCGTCCCGTCTCACCAGGATTGCCTTTGGTGTCCTCGATGTGGTGTATGGTATCCAGCACTTTCTCGCCGTTGCGTAGATGATTTTGTCTAGAATTGTGGGAAGTTGAACATTTAACTCGGTGCAAAAATTCTGGCCACTCTCTCGATGAGGTAACATAGTGAAGCCTTTACATACACATTTAATGTATCGAATTTGATTTCTTTGTCCTCCCAAAGTAGAAATTCGCTCATGGATTCCATTTTTTAGAGTCTTAAGATTCGCTTCACACTGCGGCAAACTATACGTTTCGACTAATTATGACTGGTTGGTTTGTGTTTTGTTGCTAAGTTGTGTGTTGTGTCTGTGGTTGCTAAGGAGATTTGTAGGCTCTGACTTGCTATTGAATATGAAGGCAACGGATTCAAGGATTCTATATTTTTACCAATTAGGATTTTAAATAAACAAAAATATAAATCGAAAGAAAAATGGTTAAAACTAATTATGGTTTCACAGTTGGACAGACCCGGTGACCGGATGTTGTGTTCATAGGAAGAGAAGTGTAATCAACGTTTCTTAGGTGTTTCAGGTTTCTGTAAATCCCTGAAAGTAATAATAGTTCTTTAGCCTAAACTGTACGTTAGTAATTTCCAATTTAACGCATAAAAAATTTAAGTTTTTCTCGTAATCGAAAAAAAAATTCTCAGTTTTGGGGTTAATTTAAAAAGAGTAAGTCAAGTCATGAATGAAATTTCATAATTTTGCGGATAGATGAACTTACGGTTACTTATTTCTTTCACATCTTAACACCAAAGAGTCAGAGAATTTTGTTATTTAACCCTTTCGACCCCAAAGTTGCCTGAGAGCAACTTTACCTATTTGTCATCTTATAGCCAAAGCTACGATTGTTTTATGGGTTTAATTTAAGTATAATAAATAATAATTATAATGTTCTTCACACTTGGAGACACACGATTACCGGATGTTGGGCTCAAAGAAATAGAAGTGTTATACAACATTTCTTAAGTATTCCATTTAAGTATGCACCAACAAATTAATATTTTTTGAAGTGAATTCAAAGCAAATTACAAAAATTGTTCTGTTATGCCCAAAATAATTTCCAATAATTTACAGCGATATCAGGGAAAGTTTGTGTTCTAATTGAAGTCTACGAATTGGGCGTGTTTGATCAATACTCTGTTTCTTCAATAATTATTAAATGAAATAAAAAAAGTGATGACTTTGTATTTTTCCATAAATATTAAGTAATTATTCTGTAATTAAAAAATATTAATAAAAAAATTTATTTAACCCGCTTTAAGCTAAAATTGTTCAAAAGTAAACTAGCTGCAGAACTCTAACAAAGAGCCGTGGTGACCTCAAATGTGGTGTGTACACTTCTTAGACAAGTGTTGCATGATTTAAATACCAAAAAATAATAACGAGACACAGAGTACGATTCGAGGTCGAAAGGGTTAAGGGAATCATAATTTTTTGGTTCGTAGATTATGAACGGTTTTGAACTCTGTCTGTTGAGTACTAAATCCCCGCAAGAAATTAAACATAATTGAAGGTTGGCCTAATCGACATTTGAACCCTCGACCTGACTTTTGATTCAATACAACAATAACACCAACTTCTCATGTTCTCTTTTTTGCCAGGAGAGATGCCTTACACCTGTGAAATCTGTGCGCGCACCTTCACCTTTCAGCAGTCCTATCACAAGCATTTGCTCTATCACAGCAACGAGAAGCCGCACGTGTGCTCCACTTGCGGTCGCGCCTTCAAGGAGTTGTCCACGCTGCACAATCACGAGCGCATACACAGCGGCGAGAAGCCGTTCAAATGTGAAGTGTGCGGTGGGTGAGCTTTTCGCAATTTTTCGCAAGTTATGCACATTTGAATTTTTTACTTTTGCAGGTAAATGCTTTCGCCAGCGCGTCTCCTTTCTGGTGCACACGCGCATTCACACCGGCGTCATGCCCTACAAGTGCGAGGTGTGTCACAAGAGTTTCCGCTACAAGGTGTCGCAGCGCACGCACAAATGCCAGCCGCTGCAGGATTCGTCCCTCGACGAGCGCAATAGCGGCGCACAGTGCAAGGCCGAGACCGAATCGACCGATCACATATCGGAGAGCTTCATCAAGGCGTTTCTGGAGAGCACCAGCGCCCAGTTGAGCGATTCGCAGAACTCGCCGGCGAGCGCCGAAATTGCCGGCATCAATGCGGCCGACTGCAATGGCAACGTGGACGAGGCACTGCTCAGCAAAACCATCGATGACATTGTGGTAGAGTCGTGCAACAGAATGGGCATCGGCAGCGAGGCGGTGACTGCGCACAGTCAGCGACTGCGTCCTGTGCGGTCGCCATTTGTGGGCAACGAAGGCTCCAATTCGCCATCGCAGCAATTGCAGAATATGCGACTTTATTCGCCACAACTGGTGCCGGATATGGCTGATGCGGTCGACGGAGTCGATGCCATATTTCCGCGCTTTCTGCTGGATGATGTGGGCAATGGACTGCTCTGAGTTTAAAACAGTTTTTTATATACTCATATACATAGTTACCCAATGTTTTGTATATTAGTTGGAGGTGTCCGTTGAGTTACACAATTCATTTATTTCAATAAGAACGCTGGTGGCAAAGTGAATGAAACCCAAAGTCAGTGAAAGTAAATAATTTTTAATATTGAATATATTTATTAAATGTATTTTATATTAAATTCAATCAAATGAGCAGAATGTAAGCTTAAGAGCCACCTTAAAGTTTCCTTAATTGCCAAAGATATTTTTAAATTAAGTTTAAATAAAATATGAGCTAAACATTTATTTTCTGTACTGTAGATATGCTTTGAAAATTGTTAAGAATATTTTAACATATCTTAGTACATTTGTGAGTGGAATTCAATTGAGAAATGGACAAAGATTCATATATACCGAATTCTTATTTTACACAGTCTTCTTTTACATAGTCTTCTTTTACACAGTTGTGATTTAACACGGTTTGAAAATAAAACAATTTGAAAATTTTGTAAACGATTTTATTCCATTTAGCACGGTTTGGGCTTAAATTTTTTTTTGTCAAATCTAATAATATGTTCATATAGGGTTTTCCAACAAGAGGTGTTATTTTGGTATTCAAAGAAAAAGGTGCTTCACGACGACCCAAAAATGCTTTAGTTTTGTCAACTGTGACTGCAAGATTTTCAACATTTTTGTAGTGAATTTTAATAATATCAATGCGTTGATGAAGCGTATATCGTTCCATTTTTTAGTAATGGCGTAGTTTCTACTTGTCAAATGTCAAAGAATAAAAGCTTCAAAAGTGACAGCTACCGAAATACCGGGTGATTCAAAATAACACCTCTTGTTGGAAAACCCTATATCACAAATTTAGGGAAATTCCCTTTTTGTGGATACAAGCAAATTTACTGGGCAGAGCAATTGAAATGTGTTAATATTTTGTGAACTATCAATGCAATCAGACGAGTTTGTTAAACAATTTTTTTAAATTAGTTTTTCCAACATTTATTTTAATTTTAACGCATTAAGATACAAAATATTTTATATTCATTCAGTTATTTCTATTTTTTTTATTTCTGTTGAATATTTATACATGAATACTTGTTCTTAAAAATCCTTGTTTTTCACCTGTTTTTGCATACGATCAATGTTTTTTTACACGTTTTTTTTACACGGTTTTTCCTGGAATCAATCTACCGTGAAAATTAGAATTAGGTGTATACTTAATTTTTTTTATCAGGACTTCTTCAATTGCGCCATGCTTCATGGGGCATTGTATGTTGATTATACAGAAAAACTTGGCCAACTGTACAATGTACACGGTGGAAGTTTTGGGAATGTCAACCCAAGAAAAATGTTGATTAGCCTTGAAAATTATTGGACATAACCTTAAATTTCAAATCACTGTTGTTTTTTTTTAATAAATATAACAATTGCTATTGAAGTGGTCAACCCAGAGCCATTTACACCGAATTTTTCTCTCTCTCTCCCCTTTTGCGGCTTTATGAATTTTACTAGCCAAACATTTTTCTTCGGCCTTAAGACTTTAACACAAACTTACATTTGATTTCGAGTCTAAGCTGAGAACATACAATTAGGGGTTGGATGGGAGCTACGCAACATTGGTTGCCACACACCATAAACACGTTTATTGCAGTATTGATAAAACGCCCCCAAACCAGTTGAGTTGCTACTCACTATGCTCATAACTTTGCTATCGAACTGGGGCCGTTCGACATAGAACGTTAGTCAAACAAAAATTCAAAACGCATTTTTTTTTTAAAACGGGCATAATTCAAACGTTAAACGCAATTGTTAGGTAGCGCCACAGCAATAAGGCACAATGGAGGAGGAGCTTTTAGAAAAGGCCATGAAGGCCATGTGCTGGGATCCGAATTTGGATGTTCCCATGGCCAATGCGGAAAACAACAGCATATGCAAAGAAATCGCCAGACTATTTGAGGAGAAGACACAACTGTTCGAGCTGCAGCAACAGACCAACGATCGACTATCGAAATTGCGACAGCACTCCAAGAATGCGGAGATCAGCATCAATCAAAATCTGGTAATATGTGTTATGAGCGCGTTCGGGGTGCAGTGTGGTGACGCTGATGAAATGGCCACAAATTTTTGCAGAAACTATTGCTGGCACATCAGTCAGAGGTGAAGACCGAGCTGCATCTGTATAAGGTCGCTGAACGCGAACACTCCAAGCTGACGCACGAGATTAAGCGTGTCAAAAAGGACACGGAGCAATACAAGGTTTATCTGTCGAATACTGAGAGTGAGTACTGGAAATTCGAGTACTATGCAGCAGCGATGCATTAAGCATCTAATCCAAGACACTTGCACCTTGACGAGCTTAAGGTTGCGTAGCTCAAGACTGTGCATTGTGCCGTTAGGTGCCGTCCAGGTGCCGCATTGTATTTAACAGGGTTGACACTGTATTTCAGAGGAGCTCTGCAAGCGCAAACTCGCCATCGATGATCTCACCAACCGCATCAAGTGGGCCAAGACGGTGCTGATCGAGTGGCGCGAGGCCATGGAGGTCGGCAACAAGGGCACACTGCTCATCGAGCGGTACTTCAAGGAGGACGAGTTGCTGGCCAGACAGAAGGATCAGCGTCGGCAGGCGCTGCTCGGTGAAATCGCCAAGCATCGCGCCGAGCTGGTGCAGCTCTACGACGAGCAGAAGACTCTGGAGCAGAATCTCGAGTGCACGGCCACCTTGTATCGCACTGTGCATCAGGAGCGACGCAACATGGTGGACACGTGGAAAACGGCCGTGAAGCACATGCTGCAGCGCGAGACTGCCATCGAGGACAGCGAAGTCGAGCTGGAGGAATTGCAGATTGCCGCCAAGGAGAAAGACTACGAGCGTCGACGCTACGACAAACGGCTCACCGATATCATAACGAATAACCGCGAAATCGAGGCAGCCATAGAGGAACTAAACGGGAGCACGTCTGAGATTAAAGCGCAGATACAACTACTGTCGGACATGATTATACTGAAGCTGAATGACGTAAGTAAATCATTACATAGTGGAGTGGGTTGATCAACGACCAACGACCAACGATTCGCTGCCACAGGTGGATCTGCTGCAAAAGGACCTGCAGAATCTGACTACGAATGTGCAAAACCAACGCCTGCAGAATCGCAAGTACCAAAAACAGAAAAAGGAAAAACTGGAAGAACTGAAAAATTTCGGCGAGGTTTTGAAAAAACTGCTAGAACGCTTGCAACGCATGGAGGACAAGAACCTGAACGCCCAGCAACGTTTGCAAATGCTCGAAGAACTCACCAACGCCGAAGACAAGACGCAAAATCGCCTAATCAAGGAGAAGGCGCGCGTCAACGGCATCATGTACAGGACGCAGCAACAGTTGGGCGATCTAAAGAGTGAAATCAAAGTGGTAGAGGTATGTGATGCACGCAATGTGTTCGAAAGGATGCCAACGATTTAATGCCGATTCCGTCTAGATCGAAACAGAGGGCTTGAGTGTCACCGTGTTGGCTGTCGACAGAAAGACAAAAGACATCGAAAAGGAGGTGAAGCGCCTAGTCGAGATACTCTACGCGTTGGTGAGTTGGTATTATGAAAAAATTCAATTGTATTGATTTGGATCGTTATGTCCCAGATGAGCGTAATTGCGGTTTGTCTTTGTACATATAATAGATATATATATATACAGGAGTATGAGATCCTTTAACTCCTATTTGGAGCATAGCGAATGAAATGCTCAATTTTGCCTACAAACGTGGTTTCAAACCAAAACTCTCAGCTCGTTCCAAACAAGACCCTGTGAAGCTATTTTCAACTTTTTGTATAAAGTTGTTTCCTTAACTCCTGTTTGGAGAATAGGGCGTGAACTACCACCTTTCGTGTACAAACGGAGTTTTGAGTGAGGACGATCGGTTTGGTCCAAGTGAAGCCATTTATGATATACAGGTCTCCCTCGTATAGCGTGGTACTTCTACATACAACGCGTTTTCGATATAACGCGATTTAAAAAAAACAGTTTTTTTCCATTATGTTTTTTAATTTTTTAAATAAAGTATGAATTTTGATTTTGAGTTGGAATGTACATACATCTTTAATTTAGTACCTATTTTACAAAAGGCAAATGCAATGTAAACACTTCGAAATGACTCATTTGAAACTACGCATTTGGGCTCAATGTAAACGAAGTATAAGTCTTCTATAACGCGAATCACATAACGCGGAATTTTCCTGGAACGTAACCACCGCGTTATACGAGGGAGACCTGTACATACATATGCATATGTGTTAACATAAAATGTGTTATAGGAGCAAGTTGCAGGGACTATAGATAGATTTCGGAACGAAAAGCCGCAATCAAACTATAGGGTCAAGTTGACGCGGAACTTTTTATATATCTGAAATTTTTGTTTCGTAAACTAGTTTGAACTGCCAGTCGTATAGCACTGAAAACGAGATTCAGAGCTCTTAGTCAAATCTACTGATTGCAAAATGAGAAGAAATTGTGGCTCATAGGACTATATCATCCACATAAACTCTGTCCGACTAGTGTCTGCTATGAATTTGTGAATATGACTTAGAGTGATCTACGTAGTTGAGGAAATTGGTTCCTATTCCAATGCTCTTGGAGGCATTTGTATCTTCTGTGCATTAGAACTTTGTGATCAGATAGAATGATGTTCCTCGCGCTCTCTACGCAGAATCTACCAAAAGCAAAACATTTTTATGTCGCGTGGTTCCTCCCCCTTCCGTACATGTTACGCACTCCTAGACACTCTCTCGTGCAATGCGCACTGCTGGGCCATACGAGTAGCTAACGACAATCTTTCTTCGACTGTCCAAAGTCCTTCAAATGCTTGGAGTTTGAACGACGCATCATCATGCTGCGCGGCGGCGTTTTGGATCCCGAACTGGAGGCGCAACATCAGGCTTATTTGGCCGACCTAGAGGTTCAGTATGCAAAGGTGTTGAAGCGGCTGCAGGCCACAGAGGCGCAAAACAAGAAGCTCGACGATAATATGCGCAAATTGACTGACGTCTACAATGACGATCTGAAAAAGCTGGAGTACATAGTAAGCGAAGCTAGTAGTCACCAGTTGGCAGCATGCACCCAACACGACATTCTTCGACATTGCTTTTTTGCGTAGGCATTCAAAATCAAGGAGGCCCAGGTCTACTGCGAGGGCGGCATCAAGCGTCTCAAGTCCGACCAGCACTCCAACCAGCTGAAGATAGTCGACCTCAGTATATTGAAAATGCGCGCCCACGAGTTCGAGAGCGAGATTGCCTCGTGCGAGAACAGCATGTTCAATCTGGAGAAGCATCGTCTACAACTGAACCGCACCATCAAGGATCGCATGGTGGAGATCAAAAGCCAGCTGGATTTGCTTAATCTGAAGCGCAAACATTTGAACGAGGAGCGGAGCACGTTGCTGGCCGACATCGGCGAGCGTAACAAGCATATCGAAGTGGTGCGCGCCCGATTCGAGCTGACGTCGAAGCTGCTGGGCGTGAACGAAGACGGTTCGCTGGTCACCGCTACGCAGTTGAAGGTGGAGGCGGCGCAGGAGAAGGAACTGCTGCTCGACGAGGGCAATGTGCTGAACGATCGTGTACTCAAGGCGGAGGAGGATGTCAAGGCAATGGAGAACACGTTGATGGTGCTCAACCTGTCGAACGAAAAATTCCGCTGCAACTTGAATCGGAAGACGGACGAGAGTGAGTTCGATCGTCAGATGAACGCAAAAAAAAAGAGCTGGCACTCAATATTACGTTTCCGTATTTCAGAGGAAAAATTGGAGGAGCTGAAGACGGCGCAGACGAATTATTGTGAATCCTTGAATGTGCTGAGGACGCTGCGCAATCAATTTTTCAAACTGGAACAGGACAATGAGAAAGCAGTAAAAGTGCGCTCTGACATGGAGGCGCGGCTGGAAGCGGTCACCAGCAAAAGGTGGTACAACGGGTTTTCCGTCTTCATTTCCGTCTCCTCAATAAATGTTTTTCCTGCTTGAAGCCTTGAAAATAGTGAAATTCTGAGGCGCTTGCAGAAAGATTTAGATGACCAGAGGGGAAAATTGCAGCGTGCTGAGCGTGAGCTAAAGACTGCCTTCAGGGCGGCAAAAAATCGCGGACTTGACGCCGAGTTTCTGACAGCCTTTGAACGCGACTTGGACTTGCGCGAACTGGAGTATCGTAATTGCAGTGCGTTGAATCAGTTGGCCGACATGGCGGACAACGATGACGATATCGGTCCCAAGATTGTTCGTATAATGGCCGATAAGGGTCTGAAGATGCCGCATCAACTGCAGAAGACTCGCAGCTTTGCCTCATGGCGCAGCGAAATTTCCTCGATGTCCACCACATCTAGAGGTAAGTTGCAAAATGAATAAGCACGTTCACGAGCTAAATTGATAGCCTGGAGGCTTTCAAACTATTGAGAGGTTAATCGCAAATGTTGCAATTTTCTTTTTAGATTACCAGCTCTCGACCTCGCGTTCTTCTCATTCTGAAGTCTCGCAGATCACATTACAGCCATCGGTGCAAACTCTTAACTTTCCTGGATAATGTCCGACCGCAATTTATTTTTGTAGAGTCTTTATTTCTAAATACATTTTTTGCAATGCTTTTTTGCGATTTCTTTCTAAATACTATTTGCAATATTTTTAGTGCTATCTTAGAAAATGAAAGTTGTGAAAGTTTCGAAGCTGTATTACTCCTCGTCGGAACCGCTGCCGGAGGCGGTGCCAGAGCCGCTAGGTGTGCCGCTGCGTGAACGAGTCGGCGAACGTGAAGCCGATCCGGATCGTGAGCCGGATGCGCTGCCCGAACGTGAACGGGACCGGGAGCGGGACGGTGATTTGGATTGCGAGCGCGAATGTGTGCCCGAGCGCGAGCGAGAACGCGACCGGCTCGCTGAATGCGAACTCCGTGATCCTGAACGTGAACGGCTTCCCGACTTTTGCGAACCGGCTGGCGTTGCCGAACGTGAGCGAGACGGCGACTTGGAGCCCGAGCGCGCGCTCGAATGCGAACGACTGCGACTGCCCGATTTGGAGCGCGTGCCCGAGCGGGAGCGTGAACGTGAGGCGCGCGATTCAGACCCAGAGCGAGAGCCCGAACCCGAAGGGGAGCCAGAGCGTGAGCGCGACTGTGACTTTGCGTGCGACTTGGAGCGCGAACGCGACTGACGATCTTTGGCCACTTGAGCTGTCGTGTCGTCGCCCGCGTCATCGTCCACCTTCTGTTCGCTGGAGACTTGAGTGGTGCTTGGTACCGGCTCCTCCTCTTCTTCCTCCATTTCGTCCTCTTCGTCTTCGTCACCAGCTGGCTCCAATTGCTTCTCGCGATAGCGCTGCATACGGTGCTCGTTGGCGTCCAGCGGACGATGTTTGACCACCTGCGCGTTACAATATCATCAATAAACCGTATCGACAGCGGTGCGGCCCAACTTACCAATTTTGTGTTGCTTGGCTGCTGGCCCACCTTGACGCGTCGCTTATTCAGCCGCACGCGTGTCTCCAGCTCATTGTAGAACACTCCATCCTGACGCACCACAAAGAAGTAATTCTCCTCGTAGCCTTTCGAGGCCTTGCTCTTTACATTCCAGTTGTATTCGCGCGCAATCTTGTACTCGTAGTCCTCGTCGTCCTTATAGAGTACATTATCCGCAAAGTCGTTGCGACGTTTCTCCAGCGTTTGCTCGGTGGGCAAGAAGTAGGCTACGAACTGTTCGCCACTCTCGTCCATCACACCGCGAATCATGGCCTGCGACATTTCCTCCAACTGGGCAGGCACATTTTTGCCTATGGGCGCCGGATCGCTGTCGAAGATAACCTGCGCGCACGGATACTTCCAGTTCTTGAAGTCCGGGTACACTGGCAGTATCTCGACCGGCACCACATTTGCCTTGGAGTAATGCTTAGTGATCTCCTGCTTGGAGTCGCTGAACGTCTTCTCGATTGCCTTGATTTGCGCGTCACGGTCCAGGTAGAGCGTCTCCTCGCGCAACGACTTCTTCACATTGTAGCCGACCTTCGCTTCAATGTTCTCCAGATTTTGCGGTTGGAATCGTGTCTGTTCAGTGGAAATGTACTCGGATTTGCGCAACCATGACACGCTGCGTGAGTGCTGACGCGAACGCATCGAATCGTGCGGCGTGTGGACATCCTCCTCCAGCAGCTTCTCGTCGGCTGGATCCAGCTGCGCATAGTGGTCGGCCTGGTACAGATCACGGTTTATCAGATCAATGGTGACGCCCAGATCGTGCTCTGTCAGCACTTCGTACTTGTAGTTGCGCTCCAGCGACGTGGGATTGTACTGAACGAAACGGTTGCTGTCGAACGGATACTGCAGGAACTTCAAATCGAACGGTATGTCCGGCAAGTTGTTGCCGTACTTGACGCGACAAATTAACTCCGACCTTTTGGAAAAAGCATGCGTGAGTAGCGGAAAAACTTGGTTAACTTGGCTTGGTTGGCTTACTTGCGCTCCGTGGGACGCAGCGGCCGCTTGTCGGTAGCGGTGGCATTTGTGCTGTTGATGGTGGGCGGCATTGTACGTTCGACGTGGGTGTGGCCAGTTCAGAATATGTTAAGTCTGGCTTAGAAATAAATAAATGTGAAGAGAAGTGGAAATCTTGCAATATTTCGGCAAAAATACACAATTTTAACACAACACACGCAAAATGAACAAACAACGTTGATGCTGCCAACAGGCATTCAGAACTGTCAAACGGTTGACATTTACTGCCCAGGGTGCATTCACACATGACAACAAATTGTGTCGAGGTTGCCACATCGGCGTAATTGTGGTTAGAAATAAATAATGGGATAGATAAATATGTATGTCTGTCTGACAACAGTCTGACAGCAGAGTTATTTCAGCATATAGAAGAATCAAAGCACTATTGAGACTCACAGGAGCAATAAATTGTGATATGCGATCTATTAAGTCTACTGTTTGTGCTATAAAAAAAAACAAAATTTTGGTTATGGATATAAAAAGTTGTTTATGTAGCAAATCAGCAAAGGGGTTGGAGCCAGTTTAAATGTTGAAAAAAAAAACAAATTAAAATGATGAGAGAGCAATAAGGTTTTGCGGAAAACGCTGAGCCAAAACAACAAAACTTATAAAAAAATTTAAACATTTGACTTATTGCCACAATCAACGTCAAGATGTCTGGTTTCTGGTTTTCATTACATTTTGCCAAAAATCGAAGAGGGTAACTAAAATAATTTAATTCATTATTGAAAGGTTAGGTTAGGTTTATTAGAAGAACAGTAATATACAAACATTCTACATTAAACGAAAGAAGAATAATCATCACAGTGAGACAAAAATTCGCATACTGCTCATCGAAACTTTTGTATTGAAATGACTCGATATACTGGTGTGTAAAAAATTCAACCGTGCTCCTCGCGATGACTAAAAATTCGAATCCAGATCTGAGCTACAACAACAGAACAAAACGGAAACAGTTAAAAAGGAAAGGAAATGAAAACTGCTGCTCTATTCTCTCTATTCTAACAAAAAAAAAGTGTATAGAAATGAAATAAGATATATTAATAAATATTAAAGTTGATTTAAATATTAACCCTTTATTTAAATAATAACCTTAATAGTAAGTAGTCCTGGCCTTCTATATGTCAATGAATCTCTTTTTATAATCGTGATGTCAATTGTTTGTATTGTACTTAGCTGTTACCTTTGTAGTGAGCCGAGCAAGAAGATCTTAGATAACTGTTATGAGCATTTATCAAAAATCTAAAGTAAAATAAAGGCAAATAAATGAACAGACATTCGAACGAATTGTGAGTAGGAAAATTAGCAGACAAATATAATGACTGAGTTCATGTACCGAGTCCAAGTCCCCCAGTCAAATTTTCTGGTGACGACAATGATGAAAAAGTATTACATATCGCACACGCACAACAAAAGTGACACAACTCAAAATTTTTGATTTTTCAGGAAACGCAAAAAACTGTTTTTGAGCTAAATAAACATTTTTTTTTAATAACGAATAGACCGTTCAGTAGAAAATCCTTACAGATTATGCTTTATGATAAGTTTCAAGAATTTTTTTTTATTTTACACTAGAAAATCCAAAGTTGTGAGTTGTGACTGTTTTGATGATATTTTAATTCAATAATTACGGAACTATTTCAAGTTATGCCACTTTTTCTGAATTTAATAATTATAAATCATAGTTAAAAAGTTGAAAAAAAAATTTTAAAAATTCATAATTAATTTTAATAATTAAAAATATATACAAAAATTTTCAGAATTTTATTTAAAATTAACTTTAACAAAAATGTATTTCGTCAAAAGTGACACAATTTGATTTAGGACACTTTTGCATTGAGCTGTAGCGATCAAATAGCATCAAACTTCTGACATGAAGAGAGACCTAACTGTGTTTTTGCAACAGTTAACAACAACAAAATATACTGAGCTTTTGCTGATTGGTAGATTTATGCATTGTGCACAGTATTCACACATAAAGCCGAAAATGAAAAATTTTAAGTTGTGTCACTTTTGTTGTGCGTGTGCGATATGTATTTTAGATATTGAACGCAACCTACCATTTTTGGTATTATAAACCAGCGTCAGTATAAATAAACCAAAGCAAATCAATCAGTATAAAGTAGTAGTAAATGTTTATTTGATTGATTTTCATTGAATGAAAAATTCTAATGATTTCAGTATTTTCAAATCAAATAAACACTTTGTCAATGTGAAATGAAAAAAAAAATATTCAACAAGTAGAAATATGAATATGTTATTTTGTTTATAATATCTACGTCAATTCAATTAGAAAGAGACACATTGAAGGAAAAGTTGGTAATATGGTTATTCAAAAAAGTCTTAGGACTAAGAATAAAGAACTCACCAGACTTGAGAATTGAAGGGGAAATGTCATAAACTTTATGAACTTAGTTTGTATTTCTAATAATGCTTATTGAATGCCTTTTTGTTGGTTAGTTATATGAAGAATAATTCAATATATTTTCTATATTAAAGTTTCATTCTTCTTTCATTTTGTACAAATGAATTTCATAACTTCATTGACATAATCTTTACATACTTAATGATATTATCTGCTCGTTAAATGAATGATTGACTAGTCAGACGTTGATTTTCAAAACAATAAAAACTTCAGATTTTGTCAGATTTTGATTTGAAAAAAAAACACTTTCACTTAGATAGCTTTCGCCTAGATTTATTTGCTCAATTAAATTACGATTCTTCATACAACCTCTTAAGGCATTTGTTTGTCCCTTTAGATCCTGAACCTGCATTTCAACCTAACCTATATCCCGAAATTTGATAAAACCCTCTTTAATGGAGGATTTTCTCCTAGAACATACAGTTTAAGGTCCTGAAATTTTATGAAACTCTTTTCAATGGAGAATTGTCTTCTAGACAACGGTTTGGGCCCGGCGATGACGAATCAGGTTGTCAGTAAGTACAAACAATTATTGTACATACATATGTTGATGTACTCCACGGGGAATGAATATTAAAAATCTACTTTTGATCCATATCTATCCAAATTTTCCTTTCTTCTTTCTTTTGCACTGGAAAATTAGTTAGACAAATGAAGTGTCTCTATTCGCTGAAAACGCGTTGGGAAATTGCAAATGGACCATATTACCCGCATTGACCATAAATTCATTGTCAAAATTGATGTAGACATTTTAATTTATTTATCTTTAAGCAGATTTCGGAAAGCAACAAAAAAGAATGTGCAATCTTTCATCGTCAATATTCACTTCACTCAAATACTGCATTAAAGTAAACACATCAGTGAATGTTGATGAAATGATGCATGGAATGGAAATCGTGTTACTGTACATATGTACATATATGTATGTATGCATATGCACACATACATATGTGTGCATTACCAAAATCAAAACCGATATTCCACACTCGCGGCGTTGATGGGAATTTTGAGAAAATAATGAAAGCAATTTTAAATGAGTGAGTGAGTTTTTGATGTCCGGAAGTGTTAAACACCTAAATAACAATGACAACAATCTTTACTAAGTAAAAGCACGAGCAACAAATTTACACATTACAAACTGAAAAGCGCACAAATATCAATCAGCAAAGATATTTAATGATAATCGTTGCAGTGAACATAACAAATGCATTAGCACGTTGCAACACTTAGTGACAAATATTTTCAAGATCGCTAATCAAACCATGTTTATTAGTTCAAGCAATTTTGTGATTATGTGAAAATGAAGTATTTGGTTTTTCAATATTCTTAGACTCAGTATGGATCAATGGTGATAATGACGTGTTAAAGAGTCTCCTCCGCGAGTCTCCCCCCAGGCAGCCTTTCCTGTGCAAAATAGTGTTTCTTCCACTTATTCTTCTTCTTCCTCGATCATTGACGATCTAAATCGGCGGACTTCACCTTCACATTTGCTCTGGTGACTTTATGCGCTTTCTTGCTACACTGTTAAAAATCATGCACTTGTTTGGACTGCAAATTGCCAGAAGATGCGAAATGCGACATTTTGCGAATGAGAAAAATCAATTTGACCAAATTTGATTAAATTAACACATCAAGTAATTCTGTGGACTTAAAAAATTAACAATTAATGCTGATCGCTTTTCGTGTATATGTATACATACATCAATAACCATAACGAACTATGTATGTATATATCAATAGTAATAACAACAACCACGATATTTACTAGAAATTCTGGTGAATTCCATTGTTGTTCAAACAATTTATGGCAATGACAATGACCACTTCAATAATGCGGGCCGTTTTTACTATATTTTCTATGGCTACAGTTGTTGTTGTTGTTGTAATTGTTTTAAAAGATGTTGTTGTAGTGAATTATTTGCCATTCATCTGTATGTGTCTACATACATTTGCTATGCAATATTCAGTTGACGACGTTTGTAGTTTTGGTTTTGCTAACTGCTTTAATTAACAATAATTTTACATGTTTGAACTGGCGCACATTGAACCGAATGTTCGAGAATGAGAAATGCAATTTAAGTATTGCAGAAGACGTTACCTCTGAAAGCAGATTTTGCTGAAACTGAAATGCTTGTTTAACGTGTTTAAGTGAGATTCAAAGCAGAGATTTAGAGAACAAGCGTTGGGTGGCAACAAGGTTTAAAATAACTGCTAGGCAGATGAAAAATGATAACACTGAAAAACAAAATCAAAGTTTTTCAAAATAACAAGGTTCTGACTACGAATTCTGGTAAAACAAGAAACAAATTTATTTTTTTAATAAAATTCTTAAATGGAAGCATATATCTACAAATGTAAAGAAGTGTCGGAAATAGCGGTACAAATTGTAATTTGTAAAAAATATGGCAAAAATAAATGTTTGACTACTCTAATTACATAACACTTCGTTCAATAATGTGTGTGACTAACTAATTAAAACACATTTTTTTGCCAAAATTTTTATTCATCAACATAGTCCCCTTTTAGGAAGATACAATCATTTCAACGCTTTTCCAATCTTTCGATACCGCCTTTGTAGAACGATTTTTCTTTGCCTTCAAAATAGGCGTTAGTTTCGGCGATTACTTCATCATTTGAGCCAAATCTCTTACCACGGAGCATCTTTTTGAGGTCTGCGAAGAGCCAGTAGTCGCTGGGGGCCAGATCTGGAGAATACGGGGCATGAGGAAGCAATTCGAAGCCCAATTCATGCATTTTTGCCATGGTTTTCATCGACTTGTGACACGGTGCATTGTCTTGGTGAAACAACACTTTTTTCTTCTTCATATGGGGCCGCTTAATCGCGATTTCTTCTTTCAAACGTTCCAACAACGCTATATAATAGTCGCTATTGATTGTTTTCCCTTTCTCAAGATAGTCGATGAATATTATTCCGTGCACATCCCAAAATACTGACGCCATAACCTTGCCAGCCGATGTTTGTGCCTTTGGACGCTTTGGGCGGCTTTCACCGGTTGCATGCCACTCAGCAGACTGCTGATTTGACTCTGGAGTGAAATGGTGGATCCATGTTTCATCCATTGTGATGTACCGACGCAAAAACTCCGACTTGTTGCGCGTAAACATGTCCAAACAGCTCTTTGAATCATCGATTCGTTGTTGTTTTTGCTCCGGTGTGAGCAAACGCGGCACCGATTTCGAAAACACCTTTTTCATAACCAAATGTTCGTGTATTATGGTGTGTACACTGCCTGCTGATATCTTTAGAATGTCAGCAATCTCCCCCACTTTCACTTTACGGTCGGACATAATGATTTTCAGTGTTTTTTCAACGTTTTCCGGAATAACAGCGTCATTTGGCCGTCCAGTAGATGGAATGTCATCGGTGTCTGTACGACCACGTTTGAATTCGGCATAAAAATAACAAATGGTTCTTTTTGATGGAGCAGAGTCCGAATAATGTTTTTCAAGCCATTCCTGGCATTGAACAGTATTTATTTTCATTAAAAAACAATGATAAATCAGCACACGGAATTGCTTTGAATTCATTTTTTTTTAAACTCAAAAGTAGTGTCACTTAAAGCACTGTAACTTGTAAACTAATGGTCGGATTGACATATAACATTGACAGTAAGCCTAAAAAGGTTCACAATTTCGAAAAAAAAATATTGATTTAGAATTAGTGCCGCCATCTATGTGTCAGTCACTCATTATTGAACGAAGTGTTATTTTGAAGGAGATAAAATAAATATTGATGAAAATTAAGAATTTTGCGTTTTATTTAAAATTTCCGGAAACTTTTCGGTCACAAGGTATAAGATTACATAATTGTCGTTTGCCGATGGACAATAAGAATATGCAAAAAGTGGTAAACCTTGACCCCTCCTAACAAAAATTCAGATCTAAACTTTCAAAACGCTGATACGTATATTCTGTTTGCCCCTCTACCAGAACCTTGAAATTTTTTTTGTGTTGTACAGTGTAATCGATGTTATACTAAATAAGAGTGGTAGCAGTGGTTTTCAAATTCATGAAAAGGCTCATTTCGTATAGGACTCTCCTTAAGCCCTTAACCCTTTCCTTCCCATGGTAGCCATATGGCTACCAAATTCAAATTTGGAATTTCGATGTATAATTTTCGATTTTTCCCCATTCTATGAATTGTATCGCTTAAAAGAAACATTGTTCTGAGCTTTTTCAGCAAAATATGTAGTTTGTTTTTATGGGAACATTGAAAATTGTTAACATTTGTGCAACGGTTCCCGCTCGACAGGGCAGCAGAATTAAATGGGAAAAATGTAATATTGCTCTATGTTTAACAAAGGACACCAAATAACTCTAAAATTCTAACAAATAACTCTAAAAACTTCTAAATAAGGGACATTTTGTTTTCATATAAAATATGTTTTAATTTTGCTTCATAAAAGCCCAGTGTAGTCTAGTGTAGTATGGCTACCTCCTCCTCGCACCTCCCACTGGAAAGTCGAAACCATTTTAAATATGATGCAAAATACTTTTAAATAGTTCTCTCGTTTCAAATAACCAACTTCCAATTTGTTTCTATGGCTATTTCATAATTCGGGAAGGAAAGGGTTAAGGGTGACTTAGAAGTACATACATGTGTTCGGAAAAAATGTCTTGAAAGAGAAATTGTTGGACTTCGAGTACCATTTGCTCCCTCTAGACGAAACTTCTTAACCCTCTCGCTTTTGTTGCCATATGGCAACATCTTACGTTGTGGACGTCTGAACACTCTGTGCTTTCAAGAATAAATTTTTTGTTACTCCTAAGAATAGTTTGAAGTTTTAGGAAAAATAGGGAGGCCTGCCGACTGGTAGAGAGACACATCATTGATAGGTGTAAGGTTGCAATATTCATTGACAGTCAGGCAGCAATAAAGGCTCTACATTCTACCACGGTCCAGTCAAGGTTGGTAGAGGAGTGTAGGACGGCTCTGGGCGCGCTAAATCGCTGCGCTGATATCACCCTCATCTGGGTTCCCGGCCATAGGAACATTGAAGGGAATGAGAGAGCGGACGAATTGGCGCGCTCGGGAGCCTCGCTTGACGTATCACTGGGTGTCTCGGTTCCGACGCCTTTGGGAGTCGTCAAGAGGGGCTGCTATCTGCACTACCTCGGCCTTGCCAATCGGAGGTGGAAGTCACTGCCTTCCTGCCGTATCTCGCGAGAGATGTGGCCCTCCTACAACGAGCCGAGATCTCGCGAGCTTATTAACAAACCACGCACAGACGTCGCTAGGCTTACGGCGATCATAACAGGCCACTGGACTATAGGTCCACATGCGGAGAGGCTAAACATCCCCTTCAATACCCACTGCAGGAGCTGTGGGAATTTAGAAGAGAAAGAAACACCAAATCACTTCCTCTGTCAGTGCCCAGCTCTGGCAAGGGCAAGATTTAAGTTTCTAGGGAAACACTTTTTCACTTGTATGACCGATTGCTCGACAGTTAGTCTGGGGAATCTTCTCGGATACCTAAATTCTACCAGGTGGATTTAGTCAACCAGTTTTAGTTTTCGGTGAGCATGTGGTACCAAAACGGCGTCTATGCGCTTATTGTGACTTGCAGGGGGACTGCGAGTCAGCCACTTCAACCAACCAACCAACCAGGAAAAATATGAAATTAATAAACTGAATATTTATGTTTAAAGAAGAGAAGTATACATGTTTTTTTAATGGTATATCTTGACATAGTAAAGGAAGAAAGAGCAGAAAAATTAGATAACTTTTTAATATGACGTTTTCTTTCAATTTAGAAATTTTTTTTTTTAAGAAATATTCAAAAGTAAAAAAAAGTAGTATGTTTAAGTAATTATTACAACCCCAACGATGCGGTTGTTCTCATAGAAAAACACTCTAAAATACAGGGTCCGAGTATAAAAATTAAAAAAATTTCTTATGAAATGTTGCTTTTATAACCACATAGAAGCCTAAAACGTAAAATTTAAAATTTTAACTTTCCCCAGTAAAAATCGGTAGCGAAAGGGTTAACAGCTGTGGGAGGAAATTAATCCTTTTTGATTGCACTTTTCTGAACTTAGAACTAGATGCGAGTCTGCTCATGCCACTTCTTATTAAATCTAACAAAATGAGAAATTCTAACGTAACGAATTGGAAGATGTGTGCAAATTTTTGCAGCAGCAACAGTTTTCGCTAAAAGTGAGGTTAAGTATTTAATCATTTTGCTACGAGTTTTGCAGGCCGTTTGTATAAAGTTTGTTTTCAACTGTTTGGAGATTATTTTTGGGTTGTGTTTATAATACAATTCATGACTTTCAGGGTCAACTGAACATGCCATGGGACACCAGAGCACCTTCAGTAGCAAAAGGATTATCTGAAAAGTTGCTATAATCAAATTTCGAAGAAAGCTGAGCCTTTCAGTCCAATAAAAATGCAATAACCGGCGGCCTATATCGTCAGATATAATTTTCATGAAAATGTATTCACTTTCAAGCTTTGGCCTGTGCCTACTTCGCGACCCCTCTGATCGAGTTAAGTTAAATAATAAATAATAATTATGGTTAATAATACACGTGACATTAAATTAAAGAATAACAGGGCCACAACACCAATCTGACTGCCTCTGGCTGTCCGAGTATCGCATTGAGTTGCAAATAAGTTGCGCACATTTTGGACGCTGCCCAGACTACAACATTGACTGGAGATTTTGGCAGTTACGCGCCGCTGCTTCTGATCCATTTTTTCACGTGAAACGAAAACGAAAATGTAATGAATTGCTTGCAGTTTGGGTGACACCTAAAATGTTAATTGGCTGTAATAATAAAGGAAACGTGCGCCGAGCGAATTCATTGACATTGCCATAGCGGCTGCAGCTTCCATAACATAACAAGCTTCCACAACCAATACCAACACCAACACCAACACCACAATCACAACCACCATCAGCCCTGATTGAAACGTTGAGAAAAAGCACAATAAATTTCACAATAATCGGCGAATTCGATGAGCAAACATTGAGCTGTGGCGCTGTTGCGTCGTTCACCTCCCACTCTGCTAAAATCGGATTCATTGCTTGTCGTTGTTGCAATTTGTTAGTGTAGGTAACGTTTCATGCGAATTGTGAAGGAAAGGTTTTCCGACTTGTCACTTTAGTTTTCAATCTAAGTTCAAGTTAAGCGCAACACTTCAGAACCCACTGAAGTCTGCCGAGGGCGAACTGCGATTTTCGGTGTGAAGCGTGGAGTGGAATAAAGTTAAAGTTGCAAATTGTGTAATTTGAATTCAAGTGGAAAAGATTAGTGGAAAAAATCAGCGTCTTGTTTTACTCAACACTTTGAGTGTTTTGATCGTGGAGATAGTTGTGACTACTGGCATACTAACTGATTTTTAAAGGACGCAATATTAATTTGCAGCTCATAGCAGTTGGATTTGGTGCTGTCATTAAAGTTAGGTAAGTTGTATTCAAGGAAGTGGTGAAAGTTACTAAAGTGTTTGAAGATATTCATTTCTTGAAGTGTAAGACAGCCAGTTGTGTTATCACTTTATAACTGAAGTCATCAAGTAGTTTGATGGGTTACCATCATAACATGGTGTATATTTTTCTATATACATATGATCACATAAATGATTAACGTCCATATATCCAACTTACTGACAAAATAGTGTATATATACATATAACTGATGCATAGAGCAGCTTAATGAAGTGCTAATGTTCCTGTAAGCCACAAATAAAATTAACTTATCACAACAGACGTAAGTGTGTCTCAAACAGAAGCAGCCATCCTTACCTAAGCTAAAGAATCCTATCTACTTTTTATTAACTCTAAACGGTGGGTTCGCGATATTTTTCATTTGATATTATTTTGCTATCAGGGGGTTTGATATTACTCCTTCAGAGAGCAAACGTCAAGAAAACAAAAAAATGTTTATTGCTAAAAAATTTATCATTGCACAAAATTTGTGATTCGAACTCTCGCATCGACAACTTTCACTCAAACGCATTAACCGCTGAGCCAACGTGGGTGCCTTATTGATTACTTTAATTAACATTTTCGCGACTAATGATTGGATGGATTTTTTAACCTTTAAAAATATAATATAAAACGTTTAACATTAATATTGATTTTGTAAGTTTTGCCTTGGTCTGCTAAGAAGAAATTAAGTAATATAAAAATCTTAATAGCCAAATGAACCAGCTCCACACTATTTCATGATAGCAATCATATCTAAGTCTTGTAATCTTCACCTACTTAACTCGCCTTCATATATCTTTCATGGCATAAAAGTTATATTAACTTATAGCTGGTTGATTAATACAAATTATTTCGAAAAACATTGGTTTCCTGCAATTGGGAAACGGTTTAGTATACATAGAACAATATTTTAAGCAAATCACTTTTGTTAATGTTAATGTTTAATGGGTCAGCGCATTGGTTTTACACATTTCATAATTGGATATACATAAATATAAATCACAATTGAACATAAATCACTTTTAACAAATGTTAAACGATAGTAGTGGAAGCCGGCAGTAGGGTCGCTGGTAGAAAAATTTGAATATTTCCCATTAAAAATTTAATTACAATAACGCAATACTAAATATATTCCAATTAACTATTGACCATACAGTTACGGTTAAAACAACAACAGCAAGTACACTGTGTGTAAGAAACTATAATTAAACTAAATGAATAAGAATCAAGTACTTAGAAACAAGAGACACAAAATTATAAACCAACTAAAACCATTTATTTGTAATAAAAATTTACAATTGAATTTGATTTATTTTTAAATAATAATAAAAACAATTTGATAACCAATTACAATTAAAAAAATTTTTTAAGTCTGAATATATTGAAAATAGATTTTATTCAGCATATTTTTGTGGAAGTTTAATAAAATATTTAGTAAATACGTGGGCAGTCCGATAAGTACTTAGCCCCACCGCTCGATGGTGCCACTATCGTAAGAGAAATTTACTATCGTGTAGTACATCCTCGTAGCTGCAGTCAAAATTTCAGCCATATTGGATGTGGAAACGAACGTGTCCGCTGATTTTAGAAAAATGGAAAAAAGCAATATCGTTCGGAGATTCGCCAAATTGGTCGCATTAGGCTACGAACAGCTGCCCCATCCACCGTATTCTCCAGATTTGGCCCCGTGTGAGTTCTTTTTGTTTCCAAACTTGAAAAAATCACTCGCCGGGTAGAAATTTGAGTCCAATGAGGAGGTTATCGCCGCCACAGAGGCCTTCAGGCAACGTATTTTTCAGACTGGTTAAAGAAGTTTGAGCATCGCTGGGTCAAGTGTATCGAGTTGAAAGGAGACTACGTTGAGAAATAAATCGCCACTTTTCCAAAATTTTCGTTTTTATTTTGTAGACTAAGTACTTATCGGACCACCCACGTACAGTATTTTTCGTTTATAACGAACTTTCGCCTAAAACGAACCAATTTCAAAAGTACGCGCTTTATGTTTTCGCTTATTTAAAGCTAAATTTTGGTTAAAACGAACCATTTGCCCAGTCTCTCGAAGTTCGCTTTAAGCGAAAAGTTCTGTGTTATTACTGAATCTCCGATTGATATGTTCAACGATTAAACCCCTCCTTATATAACGCAGATGTATGAAAAGATTTGACCATCAACCAAGTGTTGTAATTTTCACTTACACAACCAATTTCCTTTATTTTTCATGACATAGAAGTTTAACTAACTCAAAGCTGTAGATCAAGAAGAATAACGTTTTAGATCTCATATGTCACTTTTCAACTCTGGCCAGAAGTAGGCTCGTCTTCTCGGAACTGTATGTAATCATCAGTAATCACAATGGGTTCCTTCTTTCATTCCAAACAGTTCTTAGTTAAAAAGAAAAACCAAATCCATAGAGACATACATGTCACATGGTTGCCAAACGATTAATATGGATAATCATGTTCTCGGTAAAGAAATACAACGGCCAAAACTTGGCTTACATAAGCGCCCTTAACTGTCATCTTACATTATCATAAGCAATTACATTTAAGAATTATTTTTAGCAAGGTTTCGAGTCCAAATAGCCGGAAATAGCTTATCACGCAAGGGTGATTGTGAGGTTCAAACTCCTTTTCAAATAACTATATTTGTCTGCAAATAATTTGGGTGGCAAAAAAGTGTTTAACTAGTATTGGGCTCAAAAGTTAAACTCCTGTGTAATCCACAAAAATAAAATTCTGTGCCTTATATATAGTGTATACCCTATATATGTGCAGATTGTGCCATTACCTTAACTGTAATGATGTGTGGCCGTTTAAATTCATGGCTCATTTAAGAGTTTTTTCACTAAATTCAATAACTAAGCAGACTGATTAGTTTTCTGTCCACTGTTTCATTATATTATTAACCCTTATGTGTGTGATGGGGTACCCGGGTGCCCAAGTCACTTTGATACTGAAATTTTACATACTTGCGGATAACCTAGAAAGGTAACAACTCCCAAAATGGTATTATGTCTTTATTTTCGAGTGTTTAATTCCATTTAGTTGCTAGGGAACCCGGATAACCCAACACATTTTTTATGGAGTTTCATCGATTTCTTAGATATTTCTTGTAAGTAAAACTTTCTAAAGCAAATAATTTGTAATAGAACAATTTTATCAACAAAAAATGGCAGCCGCTTTATTTGTTTGGGGTCGTAAAGGTCGGCTAGCATCGTTATCGAAAACTTTAAAACGTAAAAATTTTTTGAACCTTTCGAAAGACAACTTTAAAACTTAACAAAAACGGTAAAATGTCTTACAGTGCAAACAAAAAGTGAGAAACTTTCGTACAATTTGTACTGGAGTACCACATCACATGGGTAAGAGTGTTCTTTTTCAGCACACACTAGGGTTAAATAATTTTTAAATATTTTTTGGATTTTTACTTACTTATTTTATATATATTTTATAATTTTTTTAAATTTTTTCTTTATTCTTTTCTTTTTATTTTTATAAATGGTTGAAATTTGGCATTGCTATTATTTTGACCGCAACTGTATGCATGCATCGAGAATTGAAATATTGTAATTAGCAATTAAATAGCTACCGACAAGTTATATTTTTGTCTTCGATACAGTTGTTGATGTTTAATGTTCGCTTGTTTTTTCGCCGCTACTGCACGTGATTAGCAATTTGCACTCTTTAGTCTGTTCGTATTGAATTTCTCTCTCTCTTCCTAGTCACGAAATAAACCTAATTTTTTTTTTAAGAATTATTTGATTTTTCGCGTATTGCAATGTATCACTCGAGATGTTCATGTAGCAGTAAAACTTTGCATTTAAAGTTGATAAGCTGCCGGTGGATTTCGTATATTAATTGTACATATGAGACAGTACATATAAATATATAACATCTTGTACAGTGGTGCACCCAGAATTTCATTTTGAGGGGTTCCGTGTACAACTTTTGAACCCATTTACTAGTTTAGATCATATGTATTTGCCACCAAAAATGTTTGCATACAGAAGGAGTTTGGAAGGGGTTTGAACCCCCAAACCGTTTGTTGCGTGCACCACTGATCTTGTATACAACACAACCAAAAGTTGATATAGGCATGAAACTACAGAACAATCATAATTATGTGACAAACTTTCAGTTTTTCATTTTCCAATAAAAGTGGAAAATTGCATTCTAGATTTCTTAAATAATTTCAACACTTCTTAAAAAACCATATGTTTTGAACTTCTGAACAACTTCTGTCTATTTTGGCTCATAGTAAACAAAGCTTCTATTCACAAGTAAGACACCTAAAAAGTACTCACTGTTGAGCCTTTTTGGGCCCCTAGAGTAATGTTACCCATTAAATCCCAATATTTTTGCTTCCAAGCTCATCTAGAATCATTAAAGACCTAATGAATTCACTGCTTAAGGCTACAATAATTAGCTCTGACAACACCATATAACATTTGTTGGTCATAATAATTATTGTCTATAATTTCACTATTAGAGTAAAAACACACATTTCTAGCCTACATAGTGAGTACGTGTAGGAAAATCCAATACATTTATTATCTTATATATAAAATTCTCGTGTCACAGTGTTTGTTACCGTACTCCTCCGAAACGGCTTGACCGATTTTTATGAAATTTTACATGCATATTCAGTAGGTCTGAGAATCGGCTACTAACTATTTTTTATACCCTTAAGGGGCGTGGCACATTTTTGTGACCCAATTATTCTGCTGAACTACAAGTCACAGAGGAATGAAACTTAGCATGAACCTATCATGTAATCATATCTCTCGACAGACGGAATGAGGCGGGTTTTGGACAACGGGGCGTGGCACCACCCATACAAGCAAAATCTTTAAAATAGAATATCTTCGAAATTATAAGTAGCACAACATTAAAATTTAGTACCCCGTCGTCCCATAGATGACTCATTCTAATGATAAGATTTTATGGGCGTTGGACAAGGGGCGTGGCACATTTTTTGTGACCCAAATATTTTGTTGAACTATAAGTCGCTCAGCAATGAAACTTAGTACGAACCTACCATTTATTCATATATTTCGACAGAGGGAATGGGGCAAGTATTGGACGAGGGGGCGTGGCACCACCCATACAAGTAAAATCTTTAAAATAGGATATCTTCGAAATTATAAGTAGCACAACATTAAAATTTAGTACCCCGTCGTCCCATAGATGAGTCATTCTACTGATAATATTTGATGGGCGTTGGCCAAGGGGCGTGGCACATTTTTTGTGACCCAAATATTTTGCTGAACTATAAGTCGCTCAGCAATGAAACTTAGTACGGACCTACCATTTTTTCTTTTGACAGAGGGCATTGAATAAGGGGCAGGCATTGAATAAGAGGGCATGGCACCGCCCATATAATTTAAATCCGGTTCAAGCGCAGTCCATTTCTTTACTGAAACTTAACAGCAACATTGTTTATTTGTGGGCCTTGATTGCGTTAATCAGTAGCTGCTCCTCTTCCTTCAGTTGGTTTTCTTCGTCAATTTGCATCGCCATAGATTCGCCACCTCGCGTATTTCATTATAAAAAATCAACAAATGTCGTGCGAGACAAAGTTCGCGGGGTCAGCTAGTATATATATAAGTATAAATACTGTTCAAGTGTAAACTACCCAATAAATCTTCGAGTTACTATGCCAAGTAGTGGTGAAGACGAGGAAGCATCGCGCTGTGCAAAATGTCACACTCATCATACCAGAGCAGATGTCATCAGAAGACGCGTGTACAATGCGGTGATAGGAATTTTATTTTTATTTGAGAATTTTCGAATGTGAAATCGGGCAGACAACCAGACATCATTGAAATCTATGCCACAATGCAGCAGCTCGAAGCCAAATATGCGACGAGCGATGGCGGCCGCGTTTGTTTGGCGAGTGCATTCACACTTTCGGTCAATTTGTTGGCAACGTCAATTGCCAGCTGAGTGCAAAGCCCTGCTCTTCCCCCAACAAACAAACAAACAAACAAAAAGTGCAGCGTACAAAGTTCTATCAATTGCCCAGAATCCCAATGTTCGTCGCTAGGACTGCGCCACCAAAGCGAAAATGCCGCTCAATTGAGTGATTTTCTATGCCGCAACGTGCACACGGCGAGTTGGAGAAGCACCGGCATCCTATGCAATGTTGCGCTGGGCTCATCGGGCGCAGTGGTGCGGAGGTCGTTGCTTGGTTGGCTGCTGCTGTTAAACTTGAACTTGAATTTATAATTAAATATATGCACGAAGCACGAGCACGGTTGCCAACAAGCTTGCGAGACATGAAAGAATGTCCACAGAGCAGCAGAGCCCCCAGGGAAATTGTTGGCAATATGATGAAAGTTGTGAATGTGGAAATAGTTATGGAATAGGAATGATGAGGGCGATGAGTAAGTGGGAGTGTAAGTGGGTTTGTTTTGTTATGAATGCTGTGTTGGTTTATTTGGGATTTCCGGGAAACTGTCTGAAATGAGTGAAAGAAAAATGTGTAATCTTAGCGATTTTTCAATATTAAAGATATTTAAAGTAAGAAAATGTGTGCATCGTAATGAAATAGTTTTAAATATTTTTTTTGAGCTCATTCAGTAATGTAAAGTATGCAGTCCAATAAAAAGCAATAAGTTTATTTGTTGAAAATAATTCTACGGTTAAAACGGCACTCAACGCGTTAAGGCTCATCGTCTGAACCACTGGAGCCTTCCATTTGCTCTGATTCGGAGTGAATTCGTACAAGTTGGCGGAACTTGGTCTTAAAAATTAAGGTTCGATCTGTCTTGTGTTTTTGAATGTGAACGCTGTGAATCAAGAATGGGAATGGGACTTGGTTCGGTTCAGCCTGGTTGAAGTCTTGGATCAGCTGTCCGCATTGTCTTTTCAATTTCGAAGACTGGAGGTCGAAAGTCAGCATAGCTGAAGTTTTGACTGGTTTGCTCTTTCTTCTCAATTTTGAAAGCTGGGAATCGAAGGTTGACTTAGCTGAAGTGTTGGTTTAGTCTGCATTTTCTGCTCAATTTTGCGGGCTGGGAGTCGAAGGTCAGCTCAGCTCAGAAGTTTTGATTTGGTTTTGTCTTTTCTTCTTAATTTTAAGGTCTATGACTCAGCTTAACTGTAGACCTTGTTCGGTTCGCCTTTTTTTCTTAATTTTTGACGACTGGGATTTGAAGATCGGCTTAACTGGAATCTCGGTCTGGTCTGCCCATTCTTCTCAATGTTGAGGGCTGGGTGTCGGAGATCGGCTTAGCTAGAGTCTTTGTCTGGTCTGCTTTTCCTTCTTTATTTTTGAGGGCTGCAGTCGAAGATCGGTTTAGCTGAAGGTTTGGTCAGTCTTTTCTTCTCAATTTTAAAGGCTGGGAGTCGAAGTTCGGTCAGGCTTTTTTTATGGTGGCTTTTTTTTTCTAAATTTGATGGACTATGACTCAGCTTAACTTGAGTCTCGCTCTGGTCTGCCCATTCTTCTCAATGTTGAGCGCTTAACTGGAGTCTTTGTTTGGTCAGCCTTTCCTTCTCAATTTTGAAAGCTGGGAGTCGAAGTTCGGCATAGCTGGTTTGGTCTGCCTTTCCTTATCAATTTTTAAGGGCTGGGAGCCGAAGATCGGCTTAACTAGAGTCACGGTCTGTTCTGCCTTTCCTTCTAAATTTTAAGGTTGTGGGAGTTGAAGTTCGGCATAGCTGAAGTCTAAGTTTGGTCTGCCTTTTCTTTTCGTTTTTGGTATGGTCAGCCTTCTTAACATTGAAGGATGTGAGTCACTACAATGGTCGCACTTTTACATATTTTAAAAAAATTATTAATTTTCACAAAATCAAAAAATCAATGTACGGTTAACTTTCCTAGAATTTGCTTCCACATTTCTGTATCATGAATGCTAATAGTAGAATTTTGAGTTTTGTACAGAAGTTTAGTAATTTCAGAAAAGAGTTTCAAGCTTAGTTGCTTCGAAAAGTCGAAGCCATATCGCAGTTAAATTTTTTTTCATTCTGTCATATAATTATTGTTTTTGTCATATAATAGTTTGTATTTTGTTAATTTAAATTTAATTTTAATTTTTTCTTTATTTTTTTAATTGTTGTTATTGGTTTTTTTTTTATAACTTTGTTCACTTATTATTATCTTTGTTTAATATTTATAATATTTGGTCTTTACTTTTTCTTTATAAAACATAATAGCATTATTTAGTTTATTAACATTTTCGGCGGAGCGTCTGCATTGTTTTACCGCCACTAGTTTGTTCAATGTAACACTTTTTGCATTTTGTTCTCCCCCCTTTTGTGTCTTTGCTGTTTTAATTGCCAAAGCGGATGCCGAATAGGAAGATAAAAATTGCCATTTTGTTTCCTTTTAGTGCGACTGAGTACTTTGCATGAACAAAAGACTTTTCACAAACCGCTCCGCATATTTGTTTGATATCAATATTTGTCTTCTCCAATTCAATCGGGCAGCAGCTCAAGTGGAAAATAAAAAAAGAACAGAATAAAGAAATGTAATTTCCAAACGGCGCATTTGGAAGATTTTTTCATGTGAAAATTTACGGGTTTTCCCCGTGATTGAATAATTTTTTTTTATTATATAATAAACGATCTGTGCGCGCGCGAATTCCGAGGATGAGTTTCATACATCCAGACGTTGATATGGTCGAGGCGAGTAAGGCGTGTCTTTTCGCGAGCACTGCAGCTGCCTGGGCAAACATCGATGAAGGTCCAAGTGAAAGGGAGCTGCAGGAGGACGGCGCCACAGCGGCCATGGCCGCCGATGTAATCGCTGCGAGCGAAAATAAACCAGAAACGGTTGAAATTAAAATTGTGCTCGTGAAAGTGCAGGTGATTGTTTTTGTTTATTTAAGTCAAACAAAATAATTATGAATAATTTGTATAAAAATAATTTTGCATTCTAACAATGAAACAAGTGAAAGCTGTGTGGGAGGGGGTTAAGTGTGTTTTCAATTAAATGCTTAAGTTATATTAATTATAGTGAAATGGTTCAACAGGGCCAACCCTTTGACTTCTGAAAGGAATCCTAGAGGAATGTGCCTGTTCTTGGTACTTAAAGAGGGCGCTTACAATGGGCAATAATGCCCCCGAGTTAGACCAGTCTAGTCTAGTCTAGTCTAGTCTAGTCTAGTCTAGTCTAGTCTAGTCTAGTCTAGTCTAGTCTAGTCTAGTCTAGTCTAGTCTAGTCTAGTCTAGTCTAGTCTAGTCTAGTCTAGTCTAGTCTAGTCTAGTCTAGTCTAGTCTAGTCTAGTCTAGTCTAGTCTAGTCTAGTCTAGTCTAGTCTAGTCTAGTCTAGTCTAGTCTAGTCTAGTCTAGTCTAGTCTAGTCTAGTCTAGTCTAGTCTAGTCTAGTCTAGTCTAGTCTAGTCTAGTCTAGTCTAGTCTAGTCTAGTCTAGTCTAGTCTAGTCTAGTCTAGTCTAGTCTAGTCTAGTCTAGTCTAGTCTAGTCTAGTCTAGTCTAGTCTAGTCTAGTCTAGTCTAGTCTAGTCTAGTCTAGTCTAGTCTAGTCTAGTCTAGTCTAGTCTAGTCTAGTCTAGTCTAGTCTAGTCTAGTCTAGTCTAGTCTAGTCTAGTCTAGTCTAGTCTAGTCTAGTCTAGTCTAGTCTAGTCTAGTCTAGTCTAGTCTAGTCTAGTCTAGTCTAGTCTAGTCTAGTCTAGTCTAGTCTATTTAAAAGTTTCTTGAAAATATGTATACAAAAATTGTTTATCCTGTGTCCTTACAAACATTTATAATGAATTAAAGTCATGAAAATTCTTAAAGGAAATGGTAAAAACATAGAGGAGACAATATCTCTAATATATCTAAATTATATATACGCCTCTGCTATAAATATATATTTACAAACAATGTACACACACAAATAAAATTGTTGCAATTCGCTGTTCGAAAGTTTCAGATAATTTTTTAAACAACCTCTCTAACCACAACGAATGACAGTTTGGTTTAATGCTTGGCGAAGCTTAATAATAAATTTCCGCAACTCGATTGCTTCCGCTCATAAATGTTGTGTTTTCACACAGACACACACACATACATTAATTTATTAGCTTGTCAGCACTTAAATATGCCACTAAATCATGGCTTCAAGCACAATAAATCTTGATTGGGGTGTAGAATATTTTTGATTTTATTTTTTCATGTAGAATATAAGTGCTTTCATATTTTTTACTTTCTCATAAATGGACAGCTGGCGCAGAAAATATTACCAAAATCAGCCAGTAAAACGTTGTATGTGCATTTGCGCCAAAAAGTATGCTAATAAATATGTTCTGAAAATGATAACAACAAAACAAATGAATTGCATAAAATCAGAATTGAATTGTGGTTGCAAAAAGGCATAGAAAATAGATATGGAAAGTGAGAGAAAAACTGGCAAAAAGAAAACAGCAACAGATATGTTGTGGAGCATGAAAAAGTTATGGTAGAAGTTGTTGACCTGCAAACGTGAATTAAACAACAAATGCAAACACACTCACACTTACACATCTCTGTCTGTGTTAAGTATTTATGTATGCAACTATGTATGTGGTGGCACTTTTTCAATTGTTGAACTTCGTTTTATTGATAAAAACTTCAGCGCATATGAAGCGCACAGTAAACAGAGCAACAAACTTGTTAGTCCATGTAAAAGCTTTTACTTTAAAGTTTTAATGCATCTTTATTCATGCGAAGCTTTGTGGGGATAGCGAACTAAACAATTTGTAAGGAAGAGCTGCGAACTGTTGGCGATGAAAACTGTTGGCTTCAACCACTGCTTTAGTTATGAACAGGTTGAAAAAAACTTGTATGTTAGCCAAAAATAAAACTAAAAAAATTAAAACAATGCTTCTACAAGTTCCATGGAATTGTTAGCACGATTTTGAGTGACTACATACCTACATACCTGCAGCCGCCGTGGCTCAGTTGGTTAGTGCGCGGTCCAAGCGAGTCGCATGCAGAGCGACGCTAGTTCGAATTCTGCATGTAGTAACACCTAAAAAAAAATAACGGGAAACTCGTTTTCTCTTTCGGTGGCTGTCCTCTCAGCTGGAAATGGCAAACCTCTGAGAGTAAAAATTGCCTATGAAAAAGCTCCCAACCTGCCGTTCGGAACCGGCATAAAACTGTAGGTCCCTTCCACCCGCGTACAAAATTCACACGCACAACACGGGTGGTTGCGGGAAGCTAGGCCTTAGTCTCGCGTGGTCGTGGTCGAATGGAGGGTGAGAAGGCGAACCGAAGGTCAGAAAGGTTTGCTGTATGTTATATGAGATTGGCAGGGCATAGTCTACTATGAGTTGCTCTCCCTTCAAAATGGTAACAAGTAATTGAACAAAGTATATTTAACTTTAATCGGATCATTCTAACTATGCTAACATAAGCCTTCAATGTCATGCAAAAATAATGGATATACTTTTACTACACTTACACTTAAAATATAATTGTTCGAATAATAAATAGAATGAAATGCAGAAATAAACAAAAATAAAATAAAAAAAAACAAAATAAAATAAAAAATAAATCAAATCAAATATATTACAAGGTAAAGAAAGGATAATATAATAAAATAAATTAAAATAAAATGAAATAAAATGAAATAAAATAAAATAAAATAAAATAAAATAAAATAAAATGAATTAAAATGAAGTAAAATAAAAAAATAAAATAAAATAACATAAAATAAAATAAAATAAAATAAAATGAAATGGAAGTAAATGAAATGAATGAAATGAAATGAAATGAAATAAAATAAAAAAAGATTAAATAAAATAAAACAAAACAAAATAAAATAAAATAAAACAAAACAAAATAAAATAAAATAAAATAAAATAAAATAAAATAAAATAAAATAAAATAAAATAACATAAAATAAAATAAAACAAAATAAAATAAAATAAAATAAAATAAAATAAAATAAAATAAAATAAAATAAAACAAAATAAAATAAAATAAAATAAAATAAAATAAAATAAAATAAAATAAAATAAAATAAAACAAAATAAAACAAAATAAAATAAAATAAAATAAAATAAAACAAAATAAAATAAAATAAAATAAAACAAAATAAAATAAAATAAAATAAAATAAAATAAAATAAAATAAAACAAAATAAAATAAAATAAAATAAAATAAAATAAAATAAAATAAAATAAAATAAAATAAAATAAAATAAAATAAAATAAAATAAAATAAAATAAAATGAAATGAAATGAAATGAAATGAAATAAAATAATAACAAAACGTTCATGAGAGGCCATTTTAAATGAATACCCCAACAAACATATATTTGGGTTAGTTTGAACCCAAAATTTCTCTTAGCGTGCATCACTGTAATGTGTATGTAATATGTACATATTAGGGATCGCAATTTTTTGCCATTTTGCGATCCCGGGATTTTCGGGATTGAAAAGTCAAATCCCGGGATCCCGGGATTTAATCCCGGGATTCATATAACAAATTTTTTAATAAAACAATTTTCCCGAATTGCATAAATACTTGTTTATAATATATTTATCATAAAAATGGACACATTTTAATCACATTTGGGTAGTTTCAAGATTTTTTATCTTGAATTTAATCACATTTTGTTTAACCCTTCAATTCCCATGTCCAAAATAGTGAAAAAGAAAATTTTCTTTTTAAATAAAGGAGCTTAGATACGTTTGGATAAGACAAAAAAATACATAAAAAATGTTTAAACTACCCTCATTTTTATATTGAAAGAAACCACACAAACTCGCACTGCTTTAATTACGCGTGAAACAAATGAATAAATTTTACAAATGACGTATCGCTAGTGTTGGTAGGAAAATTAAATAAACAAGTACTACTAATTGACTTTGCTATACAAGTGTTAGAATTTTAAAATAAAAACCTATGTGGTAGGAAAACAAATATTAAGCATCTGTCACCTACAGGTTGGGAATTGAAGAGTTAACTTAAAAGTTTTTCATTTGACATTTAACTTCAGTTTCATAGCATTTTGTTTTATCCAAAAATGACACTTAAACATAACTTATTACTTTGCAACCGATGTATCATAAAGTGCATATATATGCATATTTGATAAAAAAAATAAAATAGTTAATTTGTGTGTGCTTTTAGTTTTACTTCGATTATTTCGATAAAAAAGTTAAGCGTTTTGATTAACTAAAAACTGAGATCTTAAAAATGCAAAGGCATTAAGTGTTTTGTTCTCTTATCTAGAGCGAAATTTATTTCAAATGAACCCTGCTGAAGAGAAACATCCTTCAGATTCAACACTTGTTGGTTGAATGCTTAGTAAATAATCATAAGCCTTTTGCAAAAGACGCACTCTATCCCCTCCCTTCTCCCTCAAATAAGGAATTGGGTTTTTGTGCCTTAAAATTTATTTCATTTGAACTTTGAAGCATCTTTTGCAATCCCGAAAATCCCGGGATAAAAGAATTTGAATCCCGGGATTTTCGGGACTGGAAAAAGTCCGGGATCCCGGGATCCCGGGATCCCGGGATTGCGATGCCTAGTACATATGGATATGTATGTCACATATCACACACACATGTCACATGTTTGCCGTGTCTTATTTTGCGCTGCCATGAACAAAGGTAAATTTTTTCTAAAAATAGATGGTAAGTACGTTTGCCAGTTTGAGTGCATATAAGTATCTTTCATATCCTATTAGGGCCATTTGTACTTTAAATATTATTTTTCTGCCGTACCCCTATCAACAATCGAATAGAATTTGAACTCGAACAGTTTGCGGCTCCCTTTGCGCCACGGCTGTCGGCTGGCGGCATTGAGTGCAGCTGTGCTGGGGCTCCGGTTTGCGAGCATTTCGGGCTCATTACCGTAAGCCGCTTAGCGACATTTAAGCCGAAATGTCATGTATGAATATTACATTTGAGCACAAATTGGGTGCTTCAGCAATAAAATTGCGGCATGACAATCAAATGGGCCAAGACAAATAATAGCAATGCGAATGGCGAGACCACACGGAATAATACTTCAAGCAGCATACATACGTACATATGCAGTTATATATTGATATATGTTTGTATACGGTTTCCCACCCATATTGTAATATTACACATGCATATGTATTGGTTTTTATATACTTATGCATAAACAGTTATTAACGTGTTTTTTGTTTTGGTTTTATATTTGGCAAGTTAATTGTTATTGTTTTATTTTGAGTTGCGTTTTTTATATTCGCTTTTCGCTCATAAAGACGTTTACATTATTGGTATAAGCAAAGTGTGATTTGTTTGTTGTTTCTAAGGGAAAAAGAAAAACAAATTTACTGAAGTCATAGAGATGTTGTAAGGAGATGTTGCCTCTCAGTCTTGTTTAAGGCTAACCATACATTTATATGACTTCAGTATATTTGAGTGGTCATTGTAAGTTAGAATAAGTTAGTACTTTTGACCACTTTTGCTTCCATAAAAACGTAAATCTCTGATATTTCTTCTTACTCAACGCATTCATCAACAAAGATTGAAACTGATTTCTTTGTGCTACTTGTAAGCCTAATTAACTAATTTCCGAACAACTAAATAATTATTTCAATGCCACAATTACAATACATTTTTTTAAAGCCCTTTTTTTTTACTAAATTAGTCTTTTTTTTCTACAAATCTTCAGACATTGTTACTCTTCCTACCGTTCCTACCGAAACAAAACAAAATCAGCTATATTAATCCCATTACCAGAAAAAAATCCGCTAAGACGTTGCATCGCCACACCCTGATTACATAATTTGCATAAGCAACGGTAAATGCGTAGTGAAAAGTCGTCGTAATTGCGTTTAGAAATTCAATTTTCATGCATAATCCGCCAGTCAAAGTCGGGGTGGCAATGCCTGTTGCCATTGTTGCTGTGCTCTTTGTTTTTTTTATGCTGTAACTGGCATTTTGTGATTTTTATTACAAACACAGTACTCTTACACACATACAAACACAAATACAAACAAGCAGCAGCAGCTTAGGCAGCATCTACCACGTCTACGACATCGACAATGAGATTGGCCGGGCTGTAATCACAGCAGCGCAACTCATCAGTCAAATTATTAAGAAATTAGGAGCAACCCTGCAGGAAAGAAGTAGTCAGTTGGCAAAAGTAACTAATTTTAAACTAATTATTTGACAACTAATTTGTAACTGATTGAAAAATCATGCATGGCAATACAGTTCACGAGCGCATGCGCCGCCCTCGTTGCGTTGTTCGTAAAAACGAAAAGGCGCCTGCGCGATGAATAAGGGCTGCCTATGGTTTGAAAATTGATATTTTCTGGGTTTGCGTTGGCGACCCTTAGCATTTTTAAGTGAATCTAATGGTTTGGCAACATTGCTAACCAAAAACGACGCCATATCGTGTGTATCCGTCAAAGCGTGCGCGTGGAAATTCAAGTGCGTATTAAAAAGAGGTGCGTAAAATAATTGTGTTAATTATTTCATTTTTAAAAATGAATGCAACAAAAGCAAGAAGCATTCGCCGAAAAATAAAAAAACAGAGAGACATTTATCTTAACCAACTTACAAGTGAATATACGGCTGAAAGGACGAGTGAAGACGTGCAAGTTGAGCATTTGTGCGCGGAAAATTACAGCGAGCCTGAGGCAGAAAGTACGCCGCCGCAAAAAACACGTTCCTGTTATAAGTTTTTTTGACTTATACAGTTTATAAATGGATATTATTAGAAAAATATATGTTTTTGTTACTAAATGAATTACATTGTTATTCTTAATGAAATGCCTTTAATGTTTTCTATTTTGTTTGGTTTTAGTTATAAGATGTAAATATTATATTTATTTATTTATATTATTTTAAATAATTGCACTTTGTTTCTGAAAAATTTTAATAAAAAAATTATGAATTGAATCCAATATATTTGAAAATTCATTTGAAGGGGTTATGTAATTTGTAATGAGTTACTATTTGACTAGTTTAAAATCAGTTACAAACTAACTAATTTTTAACTAGTCCCAAAACAACTAGTTTTAAATCAGTCGATTGTGGTCCAATTATTAATTGGTTTGAAAACAACTAGTTATAAACTAGTTGGGAAGTCATGCAGAGGTAGACAATTGATGTGCTGCTAGGACATCGCCACGTTAAAATAATCACTTCTTTTCAAGCAAAATAACTAATTTGTAATCAGTCCTGTACAGGAAAGGACTAGTTATAAACTAGTTTAAAATTAGTTACTTTTCCTGCAGGGAAGCAAAGCAAACAACCACGCCCAGCCTCACCCACACATGTGCACACGGTTCGGCGAAAGCGCGTTTCAGGGGGCACACGACATGTCGACAATCAGCGAGCGACAATTTTGCGTGCGTTAATTTTATGCTTCGCGCCAATAAGCGATTCGTTTTTTCTATTTTTATTACCTTTCTGTTTTGACGCCTTGTTTATTTATTTAACACGCAGTTTTGTTTTTTGTTTTTGTTTTTGTACCCGTGTTTACTGTTGAACCCAACGACCGAAGGACACCAAGCTTCGGACCTGGCAAATGAAAAATCGTAGTGACAGACGTCAAAAAGCGTAGTGCAACCGAAATTTCTGTAGTGATTTTTTTAATGTAGACAAATTCAATGAAATTGCGTTAATTTTACATAGTTGTGCCTCCCAGAAAACATATGCGAGTAAACAAAAAGAAAAAAACACGTACAACATTTAACGTATTTCGGCAACGGTCATTACAAACTGTGCAACACGTAAATATTTGTTGGTAATCCGTTTTAGTAATTGGTGCTGCCAGATAATTGTTTCCACTTTTTGCTTCGGAAAAAATCGTGGTAGATTAGGTCTCAAGCGGGGTGGCGAAGTAGACTTTAATATTTTGTGAGAGCGTGACAGATTCTTTACAATCGTAGCAAAGTCCCAAACCTGACCGCCATATTTCAGTAATTGGTGCGTTGGGGGTCGGGTCAGTGTGTCTTGGGTTCGAAGGCCCAGTTGTACGTGGTGAGAAACTATTTTGGACTT
Organism: Melieria omissa; assembly: GCA_963971225.1. Taxonomy (NCBI): domain Eukaryota; kingdom Metazoa; phylum Arthropoda; class Insecta; order Diptera; family Ulidiidae; genus Melieria; species Melieria omissa. Next base: position 54,913,145 of record OZ020267.1, on the reverse strand, counting down.
GGAACAATGGACTTTTTCTTGCTGTTAAACAAAATATTGGTGATGTGAAATGAACTATAAATAATTTTCTCAAAGATATGGCCTTCGTTGACCCATTTCAGAGCCCTAAGCTCTCAGGTGTAAAGTCTTGGACGCATTTAATAATGCAGAACTTTGCTTTGAACTCGACTGTTAATATCCACCAGATATTTGTTTAAAAATTTCGTATTTTCTGTGCCCCTTCTTTACTACTGTTTCACCAATTTCACTGAAACTAAACATTCACACGAACAGAAACTATTTCCTTTGAAAATCACTTCTGGCACTTCATAGCTGGCTAGTGCGTTGGGCCGCGAGTCAAATGCGACGCTCGAACCCAGGTTCAAGACTCCGTTGCTGCTAACACCGAAAAAGAAAAGAAAAACAACAAATTTTCTTCTCAGCAGGAAATGGCAAACCTCTGAGAGTAAAAATTGCCAATGAAAAGTTCCCAACCGTTCGAAATCGGCATAAAACTGTAGGTTCCTTCCAACTTGGTACAAATTTGCACGCACAACATGGATGGTTGCGGGTAGCTACCCCTTAGTCGCGGTATCGAACTGTCGTGCCAGTCAATTATTATTATTATTACACATTTTCTGAATGCTTGGAATTTGTAGCCACGATTCTTCTCGATCTTCTTGCATTAGTTTTCATTTCAAAAATAAAATCAAAAATCTTTGTACTACTACCACACCAAAGAAGCGTCTTATCGACTCCGTTAACGACTCGTTCAATAAACTTTACTATGCTTGATGTCATATTACTTAAGTGTCCAACACCAACAAGTTTGCTATTGATTTTGCTTGAAGTTCAAAGATTAAACACAGCCATGAACAAAGTTTGGACAGCTTAAAGTTGTAAACCTCAATTAATTTATCATCTTTGCTCGCATGTGTGGAGGACCGAAAGAAAACTGCTAAGCAGAGAAACGATGAAGGGGTCAATACAGAAACTATGCTTATCAACCCAAGCATCTTCAACTAATTTATAAAGTAAATTACTATTTGCAACACGCATATGTTATGTATGAATAGTGGCGCCCATGTGATTTCATTTTGGGTGTTCGGTATAAAAATGTTGAGCTCAATATCATTTGAACCTTACTTATCATCCATAATAAGGAGGTTTGAACTAACTGTTTGCGAGCTCCATTGTTTTTGAATGTACATATGTACGTACATATGTTCTATGAAATAAATCGGAACCATTTCATATAAAAACAGAGCGATTCCAATGACATTTGCAGAGCTGAAAAACCTAAAGAAATTAAACGATTTTACTACCTTTGAAGGCGATCGAAAAGTGTTTCTAAACCACTTATTAATGCTTTATATATATAGGTAGTTAACTATTTGAACCCGTTTCGTTGTTTTTGTGATTATTTTAATGAAAAAATAAGTATTTCGAATAGTTCGACATGACTTTCGTGAAGCTTAACCCATTAGAGCATAAAGCTAAAATATTAAACTACTGTTTTGAAAGGATAAACCTTGAGTAAAACACATATAACTCCTAAAATAACAATTTTTTGGCGTCCGATTTATCGAACGTTATGCTGTAATGGGTTAATAAAGAAACTTCATTGATTTGGAACTCAAGCAATCGAAAAGTTTTCCCAAGAGAATTTTCAATGGTGTATAAAAATCTTGAGCCCGTTTTTATTTTTTAGACTTTTAAAGAGACTTTTAAAGAGATATATGACTTATAAATAATAAAACAGAAAAACGAAAGAAATGTTGAAATTTCAAAGCAATACAAAAAGTAAAAACGGTATTCAGCATGATTCTTCTTTTTTTAATAAGTAATGCAACAGGTTTTTATCATTTAACTGAAAAGAACAACAGTTCAAATATCTAAACATGACGATCTTCATGAGGCCAAAGAATACACGTCGGATAGACACTACCAGGTATGCGCCTATGAAACCGGTAATTATTTTTGAAAAAACACGTTTATTGTGAGGAAATGATTACAATTTTATTCTTCAAAGTAATGGCCATCGCTAGCTACACATTTTTCCTATCTCTCAGGCAATTTATGGATGCCTCGCCAAAAAAATGTTTCGTCTTTTGCCTGAAACCAATCACCGATCCATTTTTTGGCTTCTGCGTGAGAATTGAAGCGCTGTTCCGTTAATGCGTGACCCATCGATGCGAACATGTGATAATCCGAAGGCGCCAAGTCTGGTGAGTAAGCCGCATGAGCAAGAGCTTCCCAGTTGTACGATGCAACCAATTCTTTGGTGGCTCTAGTGCGGTGTGGTGGTGCGTTGTCATCGAGGAAAATCACTTTGTGTTGCCTGGCTTCATATTCTGGGCGTTTTTGGCGTATAGCACGGTTCAAATCGGCCAATTGTTGTTGGTAACGTTCACCGTTAACCGTTTCACCAGGTTTTAGAAGGTTTTTTTCTTCAAATGGTAACACAAAATTAACTGTGTCCGCAAATCGTAATTTATAGGCACGTAATCCGACATTTTCCGGAGCGTCAAACAATGCATTGTTGGATGAAACTTGACAAATTGTGAACTGAATATTGTTGACATATGACAGAAGAAGTAAACATGACATTTGGTACGGTTCCAAAGTTTATAAATATTCGGCTATTTACCGCTAGATGTCGTTACCGGTTTCATAGATAGACTCTATTTTCTTACTTCTTTAGTTTATTTTAACAAAATATCCCATGGTAGTCGGCCTCGATAGCTCAGCGGGTAGCGCGCTGGCTTCTCATACCGAGCGCCCCAGGTTCGATTCCTGGCTTGGGCTGGAAAAAACACTCATTTACTTCTATCGCTATCCACATGAAGGAAATGAGAATTACAAGAATCGCACAAGTGCGCTCTTGGCAGGCAATGGCAAAACCTCCAAGTGTGAAAGAAAAAAACTGCCAATCGCCGTTCGGATTCGGCATTAAACTGTAGGTCCCCTCCCTCCCTTTCCGCAATCCGTTTGAAATGTGTGTTGTATCACATGTTGGAAAAAACAGTGTTGCATACACATTTCAAACGGGTGGAATTTGTGGTATCACAACGGGCCCTTATGCCTAAGTGTGTCTCATACAGAGGCAGCCACTTAACCAACCAACCAACCGCTAGATGTCGTTACCGGTTTCATAGGCGCATGGTAGACTCTATTTTCTTACTTCTTTAGTTTATTTTAACAAAATATCCCATGTTAACTTTTGTTATTATTTATTACAAATCAGACCATCAGACCAAAACTTTCGCGTTTAAAGTTTAAAAAAGAGCCAAAAAAAGTTTATGGAAAATGCTAAAATTTACTGTTCGATTAATCGAACATTGGGCCGATATGAGTTAAGCATATGGTGTGATGTGATGTGATGTGATGTGATGTGATGTGATGTGATGTGATATGATGTACTGTGATGTGATGTGAGGGTGGGACATTGTACTATACCCATGGGGAGGATAAGGGGGAAAAGGATAAATTCAATTGTGTAAACCTACGTATTATCAAAAAGGGGCAACTAGTTGGAATACAAAATAAAATGTTTCCTTTAAAAAAACTGACGTAAACAAAGTCACATATCACGTATGCGTAAACAAATTATTTGGTTTTTTGGAAATATTAAATTATGTTTTTATCAAAAATGAAAAAGAATGTATTAAAGAAGAAACATTGGATTATTTTCATTTCATTTGGTTTCAACAGAATATTTTGGATGGAAGTTGGATGTCAGTTCAGTTGAAAACAATATTTTTGTCAAATTTGGAGCTCACTTCAAATATTTTTTTTTCAGTTACAAAATTGCCCCTCCCATTACGACACCCTAGACATTTGTCTTATAAGCCATGTGGATAGCGAAAGAAGTAGACGAGTGTTTCATCAGCCCGAGCTAGGAATCGAACTTGGACTATCGAGGTCGGCCTTAAGCATGTCTCATCTGATACATTGGTCGTGAAAGAATTGCAAAGCATATAATTTCAATAATTTCGAACTCTACACACGTAGAAAGACTATAACCAATTGTTTAGCCAACTTTGAAGGCTGTTTTATTTTTGCAATCAAAAAGTAATACCGCGAAAATCTTCAAGCAACAATGAAGTCATGCGATCCACATTGCATGCTCTCATTTGTTTACCAGCATTTGTTAAGGGGATGTTTCAGTTAAGATTAAAAACAAAATTATGCAGGTTCCAATGCAGGTTTCAAATACTTAATTTCTATATTTTTTATATAGTTCTTTTTCCAACCATAGAGTCACTCATACTAATCGTACACAGTTTTGGTTCCAATGAGTAGAGAGAAGCTTCACTATGTTTCATGTGACACAATTGACCTTGAATTTATAGTTTTGATAGTTTTACATCAAAACTTTTGGTTCTTGTGCTTTTTCCTAGTTGAAAAATATCTAAAAAAATGTATAAAATTAATCTCGTACCTAATAGGAAGAGACTAATTTAAATTACAATAAAAAATAACATTATAAAACTAAACTGTGATACCCCTTAAATAACAGTTTATGCAAAGCAATTTTTCCCTACAAACACCCTCGAGGTTCAGCTAAAGCCACCGTAGGCTTTAGGCTGAACGACACTACGTCACCGGCCTAACACGCGACCATCGTCGACGACATTCGACACTAATGGCCGCACACAACAATGGCGCTCATACGCCACAGCGCCTGCATCGATAGACCACACTACGCAACGCAACGCAACGCAACGCAACGCGGTCCAAGTCGACCCGTCCCGACCTTTCCCAGCAATATGTCGCCGGCCAAGTTCAAATGTGGCTTGTAACGTTGGCGCTGAAGTGTGCTTCCTGCTTGGCACAGCCGCGACCGAAGGCGAAAGTTTGCGTGCGCCACCAACCGAACGGCGTATAATAAATGAGTAAAGAAGCATAACAAATAAACAAACTACAACAAAAACAACAAATAACAAACTCGAGATGTGTATGAAAGGACCAGAAAGAAGTAGTGGGCGACGAAAGGAGTAGGAAAAGCTCGTAAGCCTACCGCAATGGCACCAAGGCAATTAAGATAGAGAGAGAGAGAGAGAGAGAAAGAGAGAGAGCGAGTGTGCCAAGATTTGTTGGTGGGCGTTGGAGCCGAAAATGCCTAAGGAGCATAAATAGTGAGCAATGCTTTAGGTGGGATAGGTTGAGGTTCGGGAATGGCGTACAGTGTGGCGGAGCAAAGTCTCGACATTAACCTTCAACTAATGATAAGCTGGCAATGCGTTTGATTTATTGTTGCTTTTTGTTTTCGTTGTGCTATATTCCAAGAAAGCAACGTGCTGCAGAGTTTTGTGTTGGCGGTGGTAATGGTGGGAACAGCTGATGGCGCGCAGAAAGCTTTTGCGAGCTTTTGCAGAGTTGGAGGAAGTTTCGGTGCTTCCCGGATTTTTATCAGAACACGTGATTATAAAATCGAAAGTTTTGCTTTTTGCTTACACTTACATGCAGACAGACAAATATACATACAAGTACATTTGTACAAACATACAGCTGTCGCTCACACTCAGCTGTTGTTTGTATGAATGAAGGCGAAAGTGCCGCAGTGGCTGGCAGATCGGTGGCAGGGCTGGGTGGGCTGCGGCGTACGCTGTGCAGGGCGTCTTGGAGTGTGCAGCAGCAAAGCTTTCAGGACACCGCCACGGCCGACAACAGGCTGGCTGACTGCTACTCGGGCTAAATGTGGATGGCAATGGATGCGCGCCGCCGATTCGGTAGCAGTCAGTTGGCTGACAACGAAAGCACTGAAGAGTCGTCGTCCGCGTTTTCGTCGCGCTGCACAGCCACAGAACAACACCGCACAGCACCGAACAAAACGATACGGAACGGAACGACAGCCGCGCTAAATGGACACAGCGCGTTCGCCCTCAAGCATTGCAGTGTTTTACTTGTTTCCCTTTTGGCAAAGTGAACGCGTGATTTGTGCGTGCGTGCTCGCGTGTGTGTGTGTGTGTGGGCAATTGCATGTAGCCAAACGGTGTTGGCGGTCCAGTCGTTTACGCACTCACCGATTGTGGCCCTTCGATTTCACGTAGTCACCAGTCACAATTGTTTGCTGACACACACTCGATTGAAAAAAGCAGTGCGTGCCAAGAAGTGAGGGGGTTGCCTGAACAAGGAGCGCTTTGTTGCGCTGAAAAAGATGGGCTGAGTTGTGGCCTCAAGATCGACGCTTGTGCGACGCCCGCAATTACCACTGCTTATTGTTCAACCACAGAAAAAGATAAATAGAAAAAAAATAAATACAGGCTGAAAATTCTGCGAGTACTGGCAGCAGCTACTAGCGGTGCTCGAAGGGGGTTACGCGTATGCGACTTTCTGCTGTGCTGTGCGTGTTATGTAAAAGTTTTGCAAGGCATTTTGCAGAGACAACGATTGTTGTGCCAAAGCGTTTGTTTTGAGTTGGAAGTGGCGCAGTGGAATGACCGTCTCGGGTTGATTCAACTAATGTGAAGTAAAAAAACAAATCATGGGCTTACTACGCATTGAAAATATTTGCAAAAATTATTTTAATGAATGTTTTTCGTAAGCGGTTTTCATGTTTGTCAAATGTTGCCAGAAACTGCCAAAAGCCATACGCCATAATTTGGTAACTAAAGAAGACTAATTGAAAGTCAATTAAGGTGGAAAATTGCTACAAATGCTCATTTTTTTAAGAGCCAAATTCAAGTGAACAAGTAACACAAAAATCAGGTAACAACTAGGGAAACAATTTGAAAATTAAGAAATGATTTTAAAAATGAAAAAAGTATTAAACAAAGCATTGCAAATTTATATGAAATACTTTGCTGCTTTGCTTTGCGTCATTCCATTATCAAAAGAAATAATAAAAACGGTTTAATAAAACATTAAACATTTAAGAACTAATTTAAAAGTATTCTATTCACTGGCTGCCAGTGTTCTCCACTTTCGTGTAAAAATAATTGTATAATTTTGTCATGTTTTTAAATAAATAACTAAATAAATCTTTCAAATTGTTTAGAACTAACAAAAACTTAATAATGAAATACATAAAAAATATAAAAAATCAAGGACGAATTACGAACTATAAATTAAGAAATGACATACAAACATAAAACTATTTAAAATGAAACAAAAAATAAGTTAGTTAGATAGAAAACACATAAAATAAAATTTAATGAAAACAAATAAAACAAAACAAAATAAAATAAAATAAAACAAAAAAAAAAATTAAAAAAAAGTAAAATAAAATAAAGTAAAATAAAATAAAATAAAATAAAATAAAATAAAATAAAATAAAATAAAATAAAATAAAATAAAATAAAATAAAGTAAAATAAAATAATACAAAATAAACTCAAAAAATTAAAATAAAATAAAAAAAAAATAAAATAAAAATGGAATAAAATAAAAAAATACAAAAAACAACATTCATAATTATATCATGAAGATATTGGATGATCCCAAAAAAATTCGGTTTTTGGTTGGCCAATTTTAATCTAGAACACATACAAAAGAGAGGAAAATTCCGTTTACTTGTTCGCAGCTTGTCTGCAATTTTTTGCAAATTTTTATTGCGATAGAATCAATTCAAATAAAAGACAAATTTTTTAAACAACAAATAAAAATAAAACTTTAATAATGAGAACAGTTTTAAATTTTGACTTAAACTTTAACCCTTTCGGGACTACTGGGATAATACGTCCCAGTTTTTTAATGCCCCACGAAACAATTATTCAAATCTTACGACCCACGCAAAATATTTCTTCGATTTCGGTGTTCTCGCATAAAAGGATGATTTCAGAATTTGTGAGCATCCAATATAATTTTCTTACCCCCAACATGCATGGCATGAGAATATTACTTCTAAGAGTATTTTGGATTTCAAAATTAAACTCCGTCCCGAAAGGGTTAAGGAAGGCCAAGGCTTACGGCTAATTGACAGGGGCGGATTCAGAAAAATATTTCGGGGGGGTTTCAAAAAGTAATTCTTTAATAATTGTAAAATGTCTTTTAATTTGTATGTAGTTTTATAGGCGATCCAAATATTTCGGGGGGGGGGGGTTTCAACCCCCAAAACACCCCCCTGAATCCGCCACTGCTAATTGAATACGAAATAAAAAAGTTTCACTACTTTTAGATAACAAAAATCACAAAAAAGATAATATTCACAATTTATTGCAGTGACCAAATTTTTCAGCACAAAATTACCAAAAATAAGAAAATATAATTTTAAATAATTAAAATATCATCGTAAAAGTCTGCTTATCTGCTTCAAAACTCAAAGTTATTACTAAAGAAACTTACTGCGTTTGTTTAATAAATATTATTATTATTATTATTTAATTATTTCAAATTGGTTTTTAAATATTTGTGTTAACAAATTGGTTTATTTTAAAAATAAAAGTAAAAATGATTAAAAAGAAAATTAAATTTATGTTTTTATTAAATTTTAATTCTAAAATTAGTTATAATAACTTTTATTTTTGATGCAAAAATATTAAAGATATGTTAAATCTTTGTTTTACATTTTATGAATTGAAATTAGCATTGAAATTAGAAAACATGTACAATGGAAGCACATAAAAGTAAAACTTTATTTGCAAAATCAAAAAAACAAAACTTTAAAATGCAAGCAATTTAAAAATCTTAAATTTTTAACATTTTAAATATAAAAAATTATTATTTCGTTTAGAATGAAATAAAAAAACTTCGCATCGAAAAGTTTTACAATTTAAAATGTTGCCAATTAAAAATAAAAGAAATTAAGAAGAAAACAAAATCAAAACACATTTTTTTAAAGCGTCAAAGGAAAAGTGAAATAAAAAGACAAATTTTTAAGCGAAAGTTACAAAGCATAAAGAAATTTCAAAGTGTGCTAAAGCGGTGCGACAAAAATTAAATTGTGTTGCAGCGTTTGACAGGCTGTCATCGTTAGTTGCTTTAACTGCAACAACAACAACAACAAAAGCGCACAGTGCCAACGACCATAAAGTGCGCGCTGCTGTAGTAGCAGCTGTAGTTGTAGTTTCAGCCTCAGCAACGTGTAGCAACCAGCAGCAGCGACGACGAGATCAACGATAGCAGCAGTTGCTGCTGTTGACTGCTGCCTGCCGCCAACAACGAGCATGTTAACGGATAACAGCGGCGGCAGCCGCGGCGACACTCTAACCGCAACCACGGAGTCTGCTGCCGCTGCCACCACTGCCACCGACGACGAAGACGCGGACGAGGACGAGGATGGCGAGGACGAAGAAGACGATGCAACGGTACTTAATTCATTGTAATATTTCTGCTTTCGTGGCGTTTTATGAGTTTGGCACATTTCGCACACATTGTGTGGTTCCACGCAAAAAATTTGCTCAAACAGCAACACATGTTGTTGTTGTTGTTGTTGTTGCTGGTGGTAATAAGCCAAAAACCAAAACAAAAAAAGTTCTTCAATGCCAGCGTGGTAGTAAGAACTTTTGGTCATTCGTTAAGAAGGTGAAGAATCAAACATCGTCTTCAATTCCAACTCTCCTTAACAATGATCAAATCATCACTCACTCGGTTCATAAAGCTAATTTGTTGGCTAAAATTTTCGCAGAGAATTCCTCTCTGCCCCCCAGCGATCAACCACTACCCGTAGTCGAGAACGTATCTTGCTCCATGCCAGAAATTCATTTTCGAACGCGGGTAGTTAAAAGAGTGCTTGCAAATCTCGATGTAAATAAGGCTTCAGGGCCGGACGGCATTCCAGCCCTTGTTTTGCAAAAGTGCGCTACCTCACTGGCTTGCCCATTACGCAAACTTTTCAACATGTCATACACCACAGGTGTATTTCCGACATGTTGGAAGGTAGCAAATGTTCAACCAGTTCCTAAAAAAGGCAAGACTACTGACCCTGCGAACTATCGACCTATAGCAATCTGTTCGGTGCTTTCCAAAGTAATGGAAAGCATTGTAAACTTCAACCTTGTGAAATATCTGGAGCACAATAGACTGCTAAGTGACCGCCAATACGGCTTCCGAAGACAACGATCGACGGGAGACCTTATGGCGGTACTCACCGAGAAATGGAACCATAGCATTCTAAACCTCGGTGAAAGCAAGGTTGTTGCATTAGATATTTCCAAGGCCTTTGACCGGGTGTGGCATAAAGCACTCGTGTCAAAATTGATTGCCTATGGTGTCGGTAGTATCTTCTCTCGGTGGATAACGAGCTTCCTCTATGATCGCTCTATTCGTGTTGTAATAGACGGCATAGCCTCGGAAAAGCATTCCCTTAGCGCGGGAGTGCCGCAGGGTTCGGTCCTTTCTCCAACCCTTTTCCTGATCTTCATCAACGACCTGTTGTCGGCGACGAAGAATCCCATCTACTCGTTTGCGGATGACAGCACCATTTGTCATTCATACTCTTTCACAAAGCGTCCCAGCTCTGTGGAGATTGAGAGAGAACGGCGCCGTATGAATGACACACTTAATAGCGACCTACAAACAATCTCCAAGTGGGGTCAAGCGAACAGGGTCGATTTTAATCCCCGCAAGACCCAATGTTGCCTGTTATCCCACAAACGAGTCTCCCCACATCCCAACACATCCCTGGTTATGGGTGGTGTGGATATTGCGGAGTCGGCAGCTCTTGATGTTCTAGGCATGTCCATTAAGAACGATCTTCGTTGGAACGATCATATTTTTGGCGTGTCGAAAGAAGCAGCCAAATGCCTCGGCTTCCTAAAGCGGTGCAAAAAATATTTCACTCCGTCTGATCTCCGCATTATTTACACTACCTATATCCGACCTAAAATGGAGTTTAACTCGCACCTCTGGGCGGGGGCTTCAAAAACCCATTTGGAGTTCCTCGATCGGGTGCAAAACCGTGCGATTAAACTTATAGGGGACAGTAGGGCATCCAGCTCTATTGACTCCCTGGAGCATCGTCGAAACGTGGCATGTGTGGTGTTATTTTACCGATACTTTTCCGGCAACTGCTCAGTGGAGATGGGCAGCTTGATGCCATCACTCCGGGTATTCCCCCGGGCAACCCGTTTGAACACTGGCGCTCATGCATTCCACGTCGAAACGATGTTCCAGCGCACTACGCACTACAAGGAAAGTTCGTTTCTGGCCCGCACAGCGCGGCTGTGGAATGGTCTCCCTGCGGATATTTTCCCCAGCACTTATGATCTCGATGGGTTCAAGGCAAGAGCCCATAAACACTTTACTCATAACCCTATCTCCTAACCTTTATATCCTTCCTGAACCAACGCAATGCTTCGCATTAATAGGGGTCATCCCCTGCGCGTTTGTTCCTGTTAAAAAAAAACAAAAAAAAAAAAAAAAAAAAACCAATCATGAATTGCTTGTTTGAACGTAAAGAAGAGGAGTGTGAAGTTGTTTGGTTTTTAAGACGACGTTCGATTCTATGATTAATGCTTCGTCTAAATACCGCAAATGTATATAAAAAAAAGAATTGTTTCTAAGACTGTTGCTCTCTCGGCATGTAATGGCAAACTTTTTAAAATAAAATTGCAATTCTGCGTGTCTTTGCCAATGCTTGTTCTGTTAGTTTTTCCGTTTTAAAATATTCATTACAAAATGAGACAATTTTTGGAGTTAAGTCAACGGAAAAGTTGGTAAACTTTCCACACTAAATTCATAAACCACAAATGACTATAGTTTCAGTGTTTGGCTTGAGAAGAAATTTCATTAATTTGTCAAAAGCAAATCATTTGTGGCCACACGCAGACAGCAAACAAACCACAGACCAGCAAAGTAGCTAGAAAACAGTTTTGTTTTATTTATGTTTTAATTGTTTAGGTTCATTAGTTAGAAGAAATACCGAGTTGCCAAACAGTTGGCAACTTGGGCAAAATACGAGTAGATGAAGCAATAAAGTCAAACAAAAAGTAGTTTGTAATTTGAAGGAAGAACTGAGGAGGGCCTGGAGTGACCTGAAGTTTTTTTAAAGTTATATTTAGCAAGTAGCAATTATAGGTCTTGTTGATAAACCTTTCGAAGAACAAACTACTTAATTTAAATTACTTATTTATTTATTTAATTTTAGTCTTTGAATACAATTCTTACGGACTAATTAATAAGTGAGTAAGATTTACATACATTTATAAAAAGTCACAAACATGTTGGTCTTTCTTTACATTTCTATTGGTCTGTGAGATCGACAAAACTTTCTTATTTATATTACTGGAGAAATAAGGGACTGAGAAAAGAATTTCTGTTTACATATAAATAAATATTTTGCTTTCCCTTTTCTTATTGATTTACTTTATTTTGGTCCACTTAACTAAATAAATTGAATAAATTGAAAGTACTATTTCCCCGGCTTTGCAGGTTTAATTGTGTGTTGGTGTTTCCCAAATTTTGTATGTAACGAAAGATTAATAAAAGGAAACTTGAACCGACATACCGTCCTCAATTGTTTAGTTCTTATTTTCATTTAGTTCTTAAGTTCTATATTTATCATTGTCTTAACAATTATTTCTGAGTGCAAACATTATGGAACTAAAAGAATTGAGTTGAAGTATTCGAGGTTATGTTTAAGAAAAGTACACAAAACCACAAAATTTACAGCATTCAATGCGAGTGCCCTATATAAATTACCTTCTGATCAAAAACTTTAGAGAACAATTGAGTGGCACTTTTCAATCATCTTCTTCTTCTTTATATATAAAAGAAAGTGGATGTATGTGTGTAAGCGCATCACACTCAAACGGACTGGTCGATTTCCATGGGTTTTTTGGTTGGATTCGTCTTTAGTCAGTTCAGGTTTATGCGAAAAGAATATTCAGAAAAATCTATTGGAAAAGTCTGAAAATCCCTACCGTGTTTGATTGCGAATCACTTATGAACGGCTGGACCAACATGGCTAGTTTTTTTTTGTATTCGTAGTTGTCAGAACACGGTTTGTATGAAAGAAAATATTAGGAAAACGGGGCGTAGCAGTTTTTCACCAGCCTAAATTTTCAGGTGATGACTTTGGAACCATAAGTCACACATCAATTAAATTCACTATAAACTTACTATTTAGTTATGTCCTTCGACAGAGGGAATGGTGCGGGTATTGAATAAGGGGCGTGGCCCCACCCATACAAGCAAATTCATTATAATGGAATATCTATAAATTGTAAGGATATCGTCGTCCTTTAGATGAGTCATTTTACTGGTAAGATTTGATGGGCATTGGACAAGGGGTGCGGCACATTTTTGTGACCCAAATATTTCGCTGAACTATAAGTTGCACAGCAATGTAGTTTAGTACCAAACTACCATTTTCCCTTTCGACAGAGGAAATGTTGCGGGTATTGAACAAGAGGGCGTGGCGTGAGTAAAAATGATAAAAATTGGTTTTTAGAAATTGACCTGGTTCAAGCGCAGTCCATTTCTTTACTAAAACTTAACAGCAACATTGCTGATTTGTGGGCCTCGATTGCATTAATCAGTAGCTCTTCCTCCTCCTTTGGCTGGTTTTCGTGCGTTACGTCACCATAAATTCACCATCACGCGCATTTCATTAACAAAAAAAAAAAAACAAATGTTGTGCGAGACGAAGTTCGTCGGGTCAGCAAGTTTATTGATATTAATTTCATTTCCTTTAATGTAATCTTCATTGTAAGCAGAACACATATTCCAAAGCTTCCCCCAATCTTGGAAACCCTTTTCATAGGGTGATTTGGGGATCACCTTCAGCTCTTTTTTCGTATTCTCTTTGAATGCCTCAATCGTGTCAAAAAGCTTTTCGCGAAGTGCTATTCAAGTCGTGGAAATAGGAAGAAATCACAATAAGCCTTGTCGAGTGAATATGGAGCTTGAAAAAGGGATGAACGTTGTTTTAGTACAATTTTTTAATTACAAAAAAAATATTTAATATTTATGGAAAAATACAAAATTATCACTTTTTCATTTTATAGGGTGTTTTTTTTAGAGGTTTGTTTTTCGAATAGAGATAAAACTGGCATTTTGTGGTCAAATCTGGCAACTCTAATGTCATTTATGTTCAGTTTGGTTTGCCATTTCAGCATGAACAGGTTGACAAAAGAACAACGCTTGCAAATCGTGCAAATTTATTTCGAAAATAATGGTTCAGTTCGCGAAGTTTACCGCAAGCTCCGTCCATTTTATGGTCGACATAATCGTCCATCAGAGCAAAATCGGTCCATCCATCGGTTAACCATGGGTCGTTTTCGCACTACGTTTACTCTATGTGATAATCCGCATCCGCAGAGACGTCGAACAGTGCGCACCGAAGAAACAATTGCCGCTGTAGAGCAAAATGTTGAAGAGGACCCGAATGAATCGATTCGCCACCGTGCACAGCAATTGGAGCTTTGTCCATCAACTTTAAAAATTGGACCTGTAGAATTGGCTTTATTCGAGCCAGCCGCGGCGGCCACATGCCCGAAATCATATTTAAACATTAATGGCATAAAATTATCATTCCAATAAAGCAAAATTGATGGACATTAAAACGATTTTCTTGTGTTTTATTTCAATTCGAAGTTCTATACCTCTAAAAAAAACACCCTATATTTAATCATTATTAAAAAACAGGGTTTTCAGCAAACGCGCTCAATTCGTAGACTTAAATTAGAACACAAACTTCCCTGATATCGCTGTGAGTTATTGGAAATTAACACTACTAACACAAAATCTTTGCTTAACTCAATTCTACAATCCCACTTGTTTTAAAAACTATCACACACAGACGTACATGGACATTCTGTGCGGTTTTTTTTTAATATATGTTTAAGTAATTAATTTAAACGCTTTCAATCATAATTTATAGTTCTAGCATATACAGGGTTTTCCAACAAGAGGTGTTATTTTGAATCACCCGGTATTTCGGTAGCTGTCACTTTTGAAGCTTTTATTCTTTGACATTTGACAAGTAGAAACTACGCCATTACTAAAAATGGAACGATACACGCTTCAACAACGCATTGAAATTATTAAAATTCACTACAAAAATGGTGAAAATCTTGCAGTCATAGTTCGCAAAACTAAAGAATTTTTGCACCTTTTCGGACCGCAATACAGAAATTGGTGGAAAAATTCGAGCTGTTGGGACAAGTTAGTGATGTGAAGAATAAAACCCGTGCACGTCGCTCAAGAACAACTGAGAATATTGCTGCTGTAGCCCAAAGTGTTGAAGAAAACCCAGGTTTGTCGACTCCTCGTCGTTCTTTGGAATTGGGCATTCCAAAAACGTCATTACACCGTATTTTGCATAAAGACTTGGGTCTTAAGCCTTATAAAGTTCAGTTAACACAAGAACTCAAGCCGACCGATCATCAACAACGTCGTGTCTTTGCTGATTGGGTCCTTGAAATGCATGAAAATGATCCGGAATTCCATCGAAAAATCATCTTGACTGATGAGGCCCATTTCCACCTCGGTGGCTACGTCAACAAGCAAAATTGTCGCATCTGGGGCTCGGTAAACCCAAGAGTTATTGTTGAAAAGTCTCTCCATCCTTAACGTGTGACTGTTTGGTGCGGTTTATGGTCCGGCGGGGTCATTGGACCTTACTTTTTCGAAAATGAGGATGGATCAACAGTTACGGTGAATGGATTGCGCTATCGAGAGATGATTAATGATTTTTTATGGTCGGAGTTGGATGGTATTGATCTGGACAACGTTCACTTTCAACAAGACGGCGCTACGTGCCACACAAGCAACGAAACCATTGCTCTTTTACGGGAAAAGTTTCCGGACCGTGTTATCTCTGGAAGAGGTGATCACAATTGGCTACCAAGATCTTGTGATTTAACACCTTGCGACTTCTTCCTTTGGGGCCACGTGAAAGATAAGGTGTACGCCAACAGCCCAGCGTCGATTCAAGACCTCAAAGATAGAATTTGTGAGGCTATCGAGGACATAGGGCAGCCACTTTGCGATTTGGATATGGTCCTGTAAGCGTGGTCGCGGTGGCCATTTGGCTGATGTTGTTTTTCATTATTAACGGCATACCTTCCTCTTCGTTATGAAAGAAAAATCAGATTATTTATCTCAAAAAATGTCATTTTTCTTTGAATACCAATATAACACCTCTTGTTGGAAAACCCTGTGCATAAATACTACCTATAGCAAAACTTTAACAAATTTTTACTCTTATCACAAATTTGTCAGTGATTTCTACTCTAACCTCAAATATGCCTTTGTTATTTCTTGTCAAATTTACATCTGGGTTTTTCCGTTTTAAACGAATACGAAGGCAGCAGCCGTAACCATGCAACTTTGCGTACATAATTGGTCTATTCGAAAACTTTAAAATTGTCAAATGTCCTGACAACACTTAAGTTGTCCTTGTCCCAGAACTGTAAAAGTTATGTAGCCTGTGAGCCGTTTAGATATGCACAAATAAATGACGACCTTTTTTCGTTGTTTATCGCTCATTCGTTCTTTGACTGCGTTTAGCACTCATTCTTGACTGAGGAATTTTTTGTTCAAATGTTTCTGCGTTGGAGTACTTTAAGTGTGTGCGTAGGCATACTCGTACATGCATACATAACAGACGTACGGAGTGTGAAACATAAAAGGACAGAATACGGTAGAAACAACAGCAACAACTATGGGATAATGAGAAATGTTGCCATCTGCATTGAGTACACAAACGAATCGTTTATTTGCTTAAAACGGGTGCAAGGCATACACAGCGTCATAAATACGCATTGTACATACATACATATATACACACCGCATAATATGTTTGTTTATGTAAGTGTGATTATAATTGCACATACATATGTACATATGTAAGTGTGTTTGTGTGTACACTCTCGAGTAGAGGCGGACAAGCATTTATGTAACTGTGTCAGGGAATGCTTTTTCGGTCGGTTTTGTTTGTGTGCGAAATGTTGATTTTATGTTTACAAATGAACACAAGCATTTAACTGAATATGTGTGCGTAGTTATGCACACATTTGCAACTAATTAATTAATATATATGCACATACTCCGCAGCAGCAACAACATTCACTCCCTGCTCAAGCCGACGACGCCGTTTACGTACGCAACGAAATGGACTGATGGATTGATTTCACTAAATTTTTCCGCATCATCCGACCCGCACCTCAATCTGCAGCTGTTATGCATTCAATTTAGCCATCGGCCCACATGTATGGCCCGTTGTCTGCAGCCCCTTTGGCGTTGCGTCCAATTTATGCGGTTTTTTTCGAGTCGTACTGCGACGCATTGCTGCAGTCGATATTTCGTCCTGGGGCTCACTGCGTTGGTTTAATTACGTGCTCACAGTTTTGACTTTTCTACTCAAATCAATTACCTAATGGATTTGTAATTTTCCAGCAATTGATTGTAAGAAACGTTTTCGGTCAATTTGTTGTTGTTTTTTTTGTAATTAATGCAACAAAATTTCATTAATGTCAACTACATTGAAGATTGAAGAGCTGAGATGAATCATTAACATTCAACTATTTATAAATATTTACTTCTAGCAGGGGCTCGCAAGTGTAAATTTGTTTTTAACCCTTCATGTCAGATTTTTATGAAAAAAATACTTATCGAATTATTTATCATTTGAAGTGCTTTCACCACATTTGAAGTCAGTTAGCACATACTTAAAGTCATGTTTCTCCCAAAAATACAAACTCTTAACCCATCTTTGAGCGCGTCAGATTTTTCTTTTCGAAAAAATACAAAAATTATGTCAAATTATTTTTCACTAAGAGTACTTTCACCAAGTTTGAAGTGAAAAGGTCCAAAAACTCTTGTTTCCCCCCATACAAGACCTTAACCCTTAGTTCACCCGGTCAGATTTTGATTAAAAAAAATTAAAAAGCACGTATCGAATTATTTTGCATGTAAAGTGCTTTCACTAAGTTTGAAGTCAAAGGGCCCATAAAATCGTGTTTCTTCATATAAACTCTTAGCCCATAGTTGACCCCGTTTGGTTTCGATTTTTGAAAAAAAAACACGTGTCAAATTATTTCTCACTAAGAGTACTTTCACCAAGTTTGAAATCAAAAGGTCCAAAAACTCTTGTTTCTGTATACAAACTCTTGACCCATCGTTGACCTCGTTAGGTTTTAACTATCGAAAAATGAAAAACACGTGTCAAATTATTTCTTACTAACAATACTTTCACCAAGGATCAAGTCTCAAGGCTCATTAATTCATGTTTTTAAACAGTTTCGCTATATAAACTTTTAACCCTTGGGTTACCCTTTTAAGTTTTAATTATTTTTAATTTTTAATTTTGAATTTTTTTTGTTATTTTTTTATTTTTATTTTATTAATTATATTTGATTTCACCAACTTTGAAGGCCCATATTCATCTTAACCCATTGTTGACCCTGTTAAATTTTGATTTTCGATTTAAAGTGTTTTTAAAGTGTTTTTGCAGTAGTTTCACCAAGTTTGAAGTTAAAAGGCGTAAAAAATCATGTTTCTTCACACAAACTTTTAACCCTTGGGTTACCCCTTTAAGTTTTTATTAAACCAAAAAAAGTAGAAACACGTGGAAAATTTGTTATTTTAAGTGTTTTCACCAACTTTGAGGTCAATAGGTCCCTTAACCCATTGTTGACCTCGTTAAATTTTGATTTCCGATTTTGATTTTCACTTTAAGTGTTTTCACCAAATCTGAAATCAATAAACCCATTAAATTGCGTTCGTTCATGCAACACCTTAACCCATGTTTTGCCCTTTTAGACCACGAATTTCAAAAAATCCCATTTTAATAAAATTTTTTTTCAAGATGTATAGTACCTACAGTTAAAATCTCATGATTGTAGCTTTAGCGGTTTGGGCTGGGTGATGATTAATCAATGCAACGATGAAGATTGTTTGATGTGGTTATATTGCTAAGGCTCCTTGTTCCCTTAACCCTCTTTTAACTTATCTGCCCATCTAGATTCTAAAAAAAATACAATATTCACGTAATATCTTTAAGAAAATAATAGCCCTATTCTTGTGCAAACGGTTTTGCATCCTAACATTTGCAAAATGGTGTAGTATATTTTTACTCTACATTAACAAAATACGCAGAGATGCATTTGCAATACCCTTGTAAATATGCAACACTTTATGCTCACTATGCGAATGCAACAGCGAGTTGCAAAACCGACAGCTGTAGGAAACATAAGCAAAAAGCGAAAACCAAATTGTTAAGCATGGAAAATAACTAAACGAGATAAACTAAATAAAAAATTGGGTAAGGAGGACATAAATTAGATTCAAAATTATTTCCAAAGACCTCCCAAAACAGAGGTGAGGAAAGGACTAAGCAAAAACTCTGCGAGCGCATATAAAATAGTTGTAAGTTTCGTGTTTTGCAACACGTATTGCAAACTAAAAAGAAAAAGACCGCTCACAATTGATGGCAAATGTTTGCTATTGCAAAGATTGTGAATAGGGCAAATTTCCAAGCCACTTGATCAAATATTTATGTATTTTATTTCTAATATTTATTTAGATGAGAATAAGCCAATTTCAATAAAATCAAAGTGACTAAATAAAAGCGAAAAGGTAAACAAAATTTTTTCATAAATTCAAATTTCGCCAACATTTGCATTGCATACTTATTGGCGTTGTTAAGTCACAACTGCTTTGTAATTTTTAAGCCATTAATAGCAACAAAAAAATGCAAATGACTCAAAACTGAAACGCTGATGTCTTGCGACTCAGTCACTCGGTCATCCGCCTGGGGAGCATTTGCGTGGGTCTGTTCTGCCGCATTGTGCACATTTCTACACACAAATATTTCGCTCACAGCGCCCCAGTGTGCGCACAGCGCTGAGGCCGCAATTCTCGCGGGCGCAGTTACGCAAACGCGACCTTAATATTTCCGAAATTAAGTATTTCGTGCATCTGTGGCCAGTTGACAGTCTGTCGAGCAATTTTGAGTTTGGAACTAAAGCGACAACATTGTCGGTTGTCTGGCGTTCGCTGGTCACGCAACAGGTCAAAAAACGACCGCAAAGTCGAAGTGGTGCGTGTATTTTGTTTGCATACCCACATGACAGACAGTTGAACTTTTTTTTTGCTTTTCAGGGCATGTCGAAGAACACAGCTTGTGGTGCTTGCTGGAGATTTTCCATGGAAACTTTGGAATGTTGTCGTCGAGCAAAAAAATACCCAACAACTTAAAGACATTGCACTTGTGAATACATTTTCAAGTTTCATGAAGCTTGCAAATATTTACTTCGTCGCACGATTTGACGCTGCTCATCGTTTTGTTTTTGTTTGGTTGTTTTTGAAAGTACACTGGGTGGAAAATTGCCAAAATGTGAACAGTGTACAGTGAATTGAAAGTTGAATAGCCTAATAAATATTGAAATGGCCTACGGTAATTACACACGCACACACACACGCACACACACTCGCATATACACACAGACAAACACCAGCGCACCTTTAATAAGTTTGAAGTTTGTATAAACAAAAAGTTTCTTTTGCAGGTTTTCTTTTGAAAATATTTGCTCAACAACCACGAAAGTAAAACAAAAAAATTAATTTGTTTTATTAGAAATGTAAATACCTAAAGAAGCCAGCGAATTGCTAATAAAATGTCAGGAATTTTTCCACTTTTCACTTGATAACCATTTCAGCTCATAAAATCAACATAATCAACAAACAAATATAGTTAATTTCCCATTAAAGTTACGCTTGAAAAATAAAAATTGCATGCACCTATGTTTGAAAAACTGTTTAAAAGATGAAATTGAGATCAGGAAAACATTTGACTTGTCATGTTTGCACTGGGAACACATTTCATGAAACGCTTTAGTGGGACCATTTAGTTGCATTAAACATGCACTCATGTTTAACCCTTTTAGTACCGGAGGCCGATATATCGGCTCTTGCTGCACTAGCGAGAAGTGCCAGAGCCGATATATCGGCCCGCGCCTTGTACTGCTTTACTATTCGCATTGTGGGAGAACTGTATCCCAAAATAATTTTGTATTACGTTATAATTGATCTAATTTCATTACAAGAGAATAAAAAAAAATAGTTTTTTTTTAAAAGAGTTTTATTTAACTCTTTGTGGACGTTTATGTTATTGGAACCTTTTGGCAGCGTGTTATGTAAACAACTGTTTGAAGACTCTCTCGAAATAACGTTGCAGCGAGACCTAGGATCAGTTAGTGTCTCCTCGATCGTTGTTGTGAACAGTATATTTCGTCCCAGTTCCAGTTTGAAAGCGTAAATTTTTGTTATTGTCGCTTGTGTCAAACGTTTTCCGTTTGTGTCAAACATTGTTCTTTTTGACAAACCAACAATTAGCAATACAGGATTTCGGAAATTCTATTTATTTTCTACTTCATCCTCAGTATAATGTTTTTGGAATCATGTAAATATTGTTTCTCGTTTGGTTTTTATGAGCATTTTCCCAAACCCTAGTAAAACTGTGAAATTCGGCCGGTTATTCTCGCATATACACCTCTTTTTCGCCCGGCACTAAAAGGGTTAATGCACATTTGGGTTAAAGGATTGAGAGAGAGGGCAGACTATATAATGTCCTGTTGCATGGCAGTTTGACAGATCTCACTTAGACCTCACTGGCCTTTAGTGAAGCAAGAGATATGTTTGTGATCAAATATTTGCGAAGGAAAGTTATTGTAGGTCGGTTATTTGTTCTCGTTAGGTAGGTGCTATTTCTGAGCGATTTTCGTTCCAGTTTTTTGAACATTGAACACCACTTCTCTCTTCTGTTAGAAAATGTCAAGGTTTTTGCTGGAATGCATAGAGGCATTGAACAACAACATTGGACACGTACAACCAGATCAAAATCCTCTGAGTCTCAGAACAGAGAGAATTAGGCAGCAATGAGATGCCATCAGCCACATGTCTTCTTGGACCAGAGACTTTCATTGAGCTGAGCATGCACACCCAAGCACAGTCACTAAGACTCGAGGAAAGAAGCAGGGAATGTTTTCGAAATGTTAGTAGTAGGGCACACAATAGATCATTACTGGTCTGAGTGCACTGAAACCCCAAATACATCTACATATACATCAACCTCAACTTCAACTTCACATCCACACTTTTTGACTCTTATGGCCAAACTCCATAAAGCGCGTTTCAGGCGTTCGGGGTTTGTCGTGTTATGGCGTTTCTCGCGTTGCAAATGGTCAAACTCCATAAAGCGCGTTTCACGCGTCAGCTTGTTCTTCTTACGTCAGCTGATGCTAATTTTTAATTGGCAAACTGCTGATTGATTTCGTTGTGAATTGTGAAAAACAACGAAATGAAATTTCTATACGACGTTAAAGACTTTATAGAATTTACTGATTTCATTTGAAACACAATAAATGCATATCGAACATTGCAAAAAATAAAAAAAAAGATTCAGTTCAATTCAATTGAGCAGATGAGCAAAATTCGATCGACAACGAATAAGCTATCGAATTTCCAATAAATCGAAGATTAAGTTTCGTCTGTCAAAGAATTATGCAAATTTTGAGGAATTTCTCCACATTTTATGTTAAAATATTGAATTTCAAATGTTTCTTAAATGTATTTAATAGCTTTCGTGTAAAATAAATGCATTCGACTTTTACGATAACACAAGTTTGTTATCGGCATTACCATTTAACCACATAATGTATGACATCTTTAGGAGCTGTGTCAGCAGTTTGACGTCGTTAAGCGAGAAACGCGAGAGAAAGTTGAAAATAGTTCAACTTTTGACGCGTTTCGGGCGTATCGACGTCAAGTCATGGACTTTGCTTCATACAAATACACTGATTCAACTTTTTCTCGAAACACGAGAAACGCGAAAAACTACGATACGCTTGAAACGCGCTTTATGGAGTTTGACCATTACAGTTTCTCAACAAACTGCAAGAGTGTATTTTGGTTCATAGGTTTTAACAATTATTTATTAAAAATTATTAAAAGTATTAAAAAATATTAAAAAATTTAAAAAATATCGATTGGACTAGAAACATAGATACCATTTTGGTACTTAACTTCTTTACAACGGTAAAGCTCAACACATTCATCTTCACTGTTTCACTGTCATGATCGTTAAGGGAACAGACTAGAATTCATAGGAAATACATCTCTCAAGGTCATAGTCACACACCGCTTGGACTGATGTTAAGTTACATAGATCTCTAATAAATAGAGAAAATTAGGTATTAAAGCCAAACTGTTTCGCAGGATTCCTATTACTAGCTAACTACCTGAACAGATTGTCGTAGCTGTGGTTGTAGCTGTGGCTGTAGCTGTGGCTGTGGTATCACCTGTCAACAATTGAAATGTATGAATTCTTATGAGAGTACGAAGCTGTGGCTGTGGCTAAGATTGAATTACATAAATTCAACTTTTTCTGGCCTTGCGTTCAACAATTCAAAGATTTGATATTTAGATTTGAAATATGTATGATAAATATCAGAAAAAAATATTGAAAATATAAGAAATAACCAGACGTGTTTTACATTTCATTTGAATGTGAAAGTGAAATCAATTCACATTGAAATCTGACATGAATTGATGAGTGCCCCAAGTCACGTATAGCATACTTATCTTATAAAATGACATAACTTTCTTATTATAAGAGGTATATACCTCGGACATACAAGGCAAAGTCTCTGATTGCGTTCAACCTGGCGAACGCCAGAACGATCCTTGTCCCTGTCCAATCCAAGCTGATGCACAGCCTCCGCGCGGCCCTTCTGGATAGCTATTTGGCATCCGCTGAATAGTGAACTAATGTGTGCAGCGAGTCCTATCCCCAGGACTTAAAATTTGGGTTGTGCGCAGGGTTTGGTGCCCGCCACGGAAAACCAAATACCAATGAAAGCCAAAAAGCAAGCCTCGGAAGGAACCCACAATGTTGACGACCACAGCAAACGATTCAAGGACCATGATTTGAGGATATGCACCTGGAATGTCCGGACCCTCTATAGGGAAGGTGCCTCTATCCAACTGGCGGAAGCCCTCACGAAATGTAAGGCTGACATCACCGCCATCCAGGAAATGCGATGGACAGGACAAGGTTGCTCCAAGCGAGCAGACTGCGATATCTACTACAGCTGCCATGCGGAGAAGCGCGAATTTGGCTGCGGATTTGTGGTCAGCAAGAGACTTCGCCACCACGTCTCTCGGTTCACTCCGGTGAACGAACGGCTGGCTTCGATCCGCATCAAAGCTAAATACTTTAGCATCAGCCTAATTTGCGCGCACGCCCCGACGGAAGAGAAGGACGATGCGGCCAAGGATGCCTTCTATGCGAAGCTCGAGGACGTCTACGACAGGTGCCCGGCCCATGACGTCAAAATTGTCCTCGGGGACTTCAACGCAAAAGTCGGGCGAGAAGGCATCTTTGGCCCCACAGTCGGGCAGTTCAGCCTCCATGGGACCACTTCGAACAACGGTCTGAGGCTGATCGATTTCGCCGCGGCACGAAACATGGTAGTTAGTAGCACCAGATTCCAGCACCTCGATATCCACAAGGCCACCTGGTTATCCCCCGATCAATCCACCCGCAACCAGATTGATCACATTGTGATTGATGGAAGGCATGCTTCTAGCATTCTAGATGTGCGCACGTTCCGAGGACCCAACATCGACTCGGACCACTACCTTGTTGCAGCCAAGGTACGCATGCGTCTTTGCGCAGCGAAGACCGCACAACCTAGTTTGCGAAGAAAGCTGGACATCAGTAAGCTGCGATCACAAGGGGTAGCCGAAGTCTACTCCGCTCAACTCTCCAACCAGCTCGGTCGCTCCCCCTCTCCACCTGATGACATCGGCGGATTATGGGCTCACTTATCCCACTCTATGCGCGCCGCCGCAGAAAATGTCCTTGGTTTTCGACGCCCACCACCAAAAAACCAATGGTACGATGAAGAGTGTCGCGCAGCCACTGCAGTGAAGAATGCTGCATACAAGAAGACCCTGCAGTCGGCCGCCACGCGAGCCATGACAGAAAAATACCGGGAGGAGAGGAAGAAAGAGAGGTGCCTTTTTAGACGCAAGAAACGGGAGCAAGAAAGGCGCGAGCGTGAAGAAATCGAGGAGTGCAGGAGCAGGAATGACGCCCGAAAATTCTTCCAAAAAGTTAAGCGTCTTACGGAAGGATTTAAGCCTGGGGCATCTTCTTGCAGAGACGAAAACGGGGATCTGGTTACGGATGCGCAGGGTGTGCTGAGGTTGTGGAAGGAGCACTTCACCAAGCTGCTCGCAGGCGACGAAAGGAACAATACCGCCAGTGGTGAAGATGTCCAGATGGCACCAATTGACGACGACGGTGTGGATGTGCCACCGCCCAGCCATGACGAGGTCCGGGTCGCTATCCAGCGACTCAAGAACAACAAAGCTGCAGGGCCGGATGGGCTACCAGCTGAATTGTTCAAGGCCGGCGGCGGTGAGCTGATTGGGTGCATGCATCAGCTCATTTGCAAAATATGGCTGGAGGAACGAATGCCCAACGATTGGAACCTCAGTGCCCTTTGTCCTGTGCTGAAGAAAGGCGACCCAACAATATGCGCCAACTACAGGGGTATCAGCCTACTTCCCATTGCATACAAGGTCCTGACGAGCGTATTATGTGAAAGACTAAAGCCACTCGCCAAGGCGCTGATTGGACCTTATCAGTGCGGCTTTAGACCTGGTAAGTCCACCATCGACCAGATATTCACTCTACGCCAAATCCTGGAGAAGACCCATGAGAACCAAATCGATACACACCATCTCTTCATCGATTACAAGGCAGCATTCGATAGCCCGATAAGGGATCGCCTATATGCCGCATTGTCTGAACTTGGTATCCCTGCAAAGCTCGTTAGACTTTGCAGAGCGACGTTGAGCAATACGCGCAGCTCCGTCAAGGTTGGAAGTGACCTCTCCGACCCCTTTGATACCGTTCGAGGTTTCAGACAGGGCGATCCTTTGTCCTGCGACCTCTTCAACTTCACCATGGAGAGTGTGCTGCGCAAGGCCGGTGTACATCGTAATGGCACAATTTTCAACAAAAGTGTCCAGCTCCTTGCTTACGCTGATGATATTGATGTCATCGGACGTAACAAGCGAGATGTCACCGCTGCCTTTGCGGCTATCGAAAGAGAATCTGCCAAAATGGGTCTGGTGGTAAATGAGGGCAAGACGAAGTATATGCTGTCTACACGCAGGGACTCGCAGCGGCTAGGGTCTCACGTCGAGGCCGACAGGTATGCTTTTGAAGTTGTCAAGGAATTCGTCTACCTTGGCACCGCCATCAACAGCAGCAATGATGTCAGTCTGGAGATAAAGCGAAGGATAACTCTTGCCAACAGGTGCTACTACGGTCTCGGTAGGCAATTGAGAAGTAGAGACCTCTCTCGACCGACAAAACTTTCACTCTATAGGACGCTTATCTTGCCCGTGCTCCTCTATGGCGCTGAAGCATGGACAATGACACGAAACGACATAGCGGCCCTTGGAGTGTTCGAGAGGAAGGTGCTTCGCAAAATCTTCGGCCCTGTTCGGGTTGGTGACGACTATCGCATACGAACCAATAACGAGCTGTATGAGCTGTATAAGGACATGGACGTAGCGCAGCGAATTAACATCCAGCGGCTACGCTGGCTCGGTCATGTCTGCCGCATGGACGACGAAGCTCCGGCGAAAAAGGTATTCGATGCGATGGTTGGAGGTCGACGGCGAAGAGGGAGGCCGTGTCTC
The DNA here is from genome assembly GCA_963971225.1 of Melieria omissa. Lineage (NCBI taxonomy): Eukaryota > Metazoa > Arthropoda > Insecta > Diptera > Ulidiidae > Melieria > Melieria omissa. The sequence continues at coordinate 54,886,557 of OZ020267.1, read as the reverse complement.
CGGTGGAAGGACCAAGTGGAAGAGGCCCTGGTATCTCTTGGTGTGACCAACTGGAGAAGGCGCGCGCGAAGCAGAGGCGCCTGGAGAGAAGTTTTGCGGCAGGCCGTAACCCGATAACGGGTTGTTATGGCCAGTTAAGTAAGTAAGTAAGTATATACCTGTAATTGTCAACATATAAACAAAAGTACAATCTATCTGCCTACCAAAAAAAAAAACAAATTGGACTTCCCAAATCCCCGAAATTTAACATCAAAAATGAATATGGGCACTGAGTACCCAACTCACGGTTCTAAGGTTAATACAGAACATGCGTAAATGAAATCTTTTGGAATTTGTTTAAATTCTGTTGAAAGTTTTTTTTTACAATTGACAATCAAAGTTTCCGAACTTTTGTTATTGCTTGCTACAGCAATGTGTTCACAACTTTCGATGTGTTCACACATATCGTAATCAGTTGATGTGGTTGGCACTAATTCTAATGAATTTTTTCTAAGGTCACACACTATAGAAACATGGTTGAGGTATCCAATAACATAGAGCAACAAATTTCGACAACAAGTTGTAACAAGTTCTAACATCGGAAACGGTATTTTGCTGTTGCTTAGTGTTAATCATGGTTGGCCACTGAATAATTTAGCCAAACAGTGTGAAACGAAACGTGTCAACTCATATACCTTTCATTACAATGAATGTGACACTTTCAACTTCCTATATGTATGCCAGAATGTTTTTGTGTTTGAGAAAAGTTCCAAAGCAAAGTTCCTTCAACAACGAGCAAATTTTCGGTTCTTGGACAATGTGACAAAAGATCTGAATAACTTATGAATTTTTACAATCGAATATGTTAAATTTATTTGTTTATTTACTGACAAATATAAGAAAAAATATTTTCTTAATAAGAATTTTCAATAAGAATTTCGGTTGTATTCAGTTTAAAATATAACTTGAAAATAAAACCTACACATATACGCTTTGCGGTACATTGTGCCTCCTACCTTTTGAGGCAAATAGTAAACAAACAACACACATGCACGCACAAACCACTTTGATTAAGCTGGCCTGAGCATGAGGAATAATATCCTTTTTCTTGTGTACACTTGCTTTTTGCATCTGATTAGTGTGGCGAACACGTAGCAAATGAATGCGTACCGATGCCAACAACAGTTTCAAGGGCACTAAAGCAAAATCTACTAAATAAAAGCAACAATAATCCCGCCATCAACAACACCAAGATGCGGATTCATGATAGCGTGAAACCCGGAAAATCAGTGCCACTCACTGTAAGCCACTTCCAAATATGTTTAATCTTCGCTGCAGTTGCCGCTTCGCTTACCATCGCCCCTCCCACCCAATCGCTGTGTGTGCGCTGCTCGCCGTCAATCGCCGCCTCGAAAGTGTTTCAGATATTTATTTGCACTAATGCTTTCATGCAGCAAGTGCGCGTGTCCGATATTGCCACAAATCAGAATTGTGGCGTGTATTGAGCCGTTATTCGGTATCATTTTTATTGACTCTGTCCAGCCTGCTGTTTGTTTACGCCGCCCGACACCGACAGCGACTGTGCATGGCGTGCGAACGCCGCAGCGCCGCACCAAACTACACAGAACTACACTTTATCTCTTTCTACTCATTCACGCCGCCAACCACTCAGCCACTCCACATTCCATTTATTCGGCCGTGCGTTGCGCTCGTCGCAGCCATCGTCACGACTCACGCACAATGGCCTTTGTGTGATTTTGACGCCCGCCTGGTGTGTTTATTGTTTTCGCCTTAAATACGATTTTTCCGAATGGCTGCTTGTTATAGTTTTTTCTTCTTCTAGCCGACTCTCAATTTGTCACCTTCAATTTAATATAGAAAGTTAACCTTAAAGTTTAAAACATGTTGTGTGTGAAATTTTCTGAAATTTGCGCAGTTTGTTGTGTGCGAGTGACATTTCCTTGAATAAACTTAACTTGGGTTGTGCTTACGTTGGGTTCAGTTTAGTGTGGTTTGCTTTGATTTGATTTGCGTTGGACTAGACAAGATTATGTCCGGCTGAGTGAGGCTACCAAGTGCTGCGATATCATCAGATGTAAGCAGGTCAAGTTTTAAATCGGAAAACGCAATAAGATTACGTTTGTTTCGCTTAAATTAGATTAGATTTTTTTCTTGAGCTTGGCCGAAAGGCTTCAAGCCTTCCATAGCACTCAATCTATTTTGGCCTATTGTATTTTACCCATGGGGGTTAGGAGAGGAGAAGGAGAAGGGAGTGATATCTCATATTTCACCCGTTGTGAAATGTGTATGCAACACTGTTAGATTAGATTATAGTACTTCAAGTTCGCTGATTAAATAGATGTAAGCATAAACGAAATACAATAAGCATGGCTGATTGTCCTGTTTCAAGGTCAACTGAAACCGTTACGTTTCTTTTTGCTACTCAAAGTTCTTGATATATTGCATGACCCAAGAAGCAATGCAGCGAAGAGTGATCACTTCAGTTTTCATGTAATATCCAAACAATGATCCAACATTTCAGTGTTGTATAGTTGTTAAATGAAATATGGTGCTGTATAACACTGAAGTTATGAGAAAAATTAAAATGTTTCTAATGTAAACAATATGTAAATTTTTTTAAGCGAGTATTAGACTGAGCGTCTTTTAGTACAAAAAACCCACCATACAAAATGCACCAAGCACCAAACCAGTAGCGGCTTAACGGGGGGGGCGGGGGGGCGTCATTTCAAAAAGCTATTTAAGATAGCCTTTAAGTCCAATAATCACAAAAACATAGGAATGTCAATTTTCAAGATTTCTGAGTTAAGATGCGTTCTGAGACCCAGTTTATTGGTCTTGAAATTGTGCTCTTGCAGTCTTCAAAGTCACATAAAGGAAATGTTAGTAACTAGTAGTTGCAAGGTGTGTCTTTCCAAAAAACCACAACAACACTAGCAACAACAACAGCAGCAGAAGTAGTCTCTATGACAGAAAAAACAGTATTCAAGCATTCGTCACGTAACGTGACTGGGCTGATTACTCTCTGCTAATCTCTGTACTGTTTGTTGTTCTGTGTAATAACAGCAACGAAAGCTGCGCACTGCTGTTCGTAGCAGAGGCCGTAATGTTAAAGTAACGGTGGTCGTTATAATGCGACTCCTTAACATTTTGGAATTTGTATGAGTTGCTCGTTCTGTATTACTGTTCATTCAGTGGCTACATTCAAAGTCAATTTGAACAACACGTCTCTCAATGTTTGCTTAAAATTTCAATGCGTGCCGATGGAAGACACTTAGTCAAGATTTAAATGACTCAAGATTTAAAACCCAAAATTCCAAGAATGCGCAATAATCTTACACATTATTAGTCAACAAAAAGTTTATTGACTTTGAAACGCGTGTTTGCTAACTGTAAAACAGGTACAGCAGAGTTTTCGAACAGCTCTGACCATCTTTTCATCTCGTAGACAATAACAACTTTGGCATGGCAGTCAAGACTATAATGGTGAAAGGAAGCAACATACAAACTTCTTTCAGTGGCTGTTAGTAGTAAACAACAACAATAATCAGAATATCTTTAATAATCAAAATCATATAATTGCAAAATTGTTTGTTCCCATGGACACGCAATAATCTTTTCTCCTTCGGGGCCGTTTCATGTTTTCCTCTGTTGACAACCCTTGGTTTTATTTTTAGCAAATACGAATTTTCCGATTGTTCTAATCTTAGAAACCATTCACTTAGGTTCTCATTTTCTACAAAAACAATTATTTGATCTGGACCGTCCGAAACCATTGAAGCGTTTGTCATAATCCACAACCATTTCTACGCAAATTCAAATTTTCGATGACATAATCTGTCGGCCGGTCATTCATTCGTTCGTTCTCTATATTCATGGAGCATCCTTTCACAGTATTTGTTCTTTTTTTTTGATATTTTTATTAATATGCGCACAATTGCCTCAAACTATGAATTTTTATGCGTGAGTGCGTTCGGTCGGCCGCTTTGAGTAGACCACAGTTGCCGGTCGGGTTGCGCGGTTTTCGAAAATGTCAACACTCTTAATTAACTTCGTTTGTGGTCGCATTAAAGCCGAATAGGCGGTTTTTTAGCCGAGTAGTCAGCCGCTTAAATGTGTGAGTGGAAAATTTGTATTTTACCAAAGCGGTGTTTTCCGTGGGTTTCATTTGAATTTTGCAATTTCAGCTGATAGCACTGAATGTCAAGTGTAGGCGCAGGTGTGCGTGTGTGTGTGTGTGTGTGCGGGCATTTGTCACCTCGCTTACGTAGTTGGTATGCATGTCTTGTTTGTGTTGGTGGCGTTGTCTGTGTTTGCAAATTAAAAATTCATTACAGGCAAATGACTTTGAAATTTCAATTTTCCTAATTGCAAAAAAATTATGTTAATTTACATTGAGTAAGACAACGTTTTACCAGACTTTGCGGAAATCACTTAAACTTTGCGGTGGTGTACACAAATGGCATTCAATTTATGACACAATACGTTAATTTGTATGCAAAGCAACTTGTCGGAGTTAAAATGAAAAGTAAAAAGTAAAAGTATTTTTGCCGCTGTTCAAATGCCATGGGATGACAATATGCCATAAGATGGCTTCTTTCTTGCTTGCTAGAGGCTGTCACGAGCCATTGTGTGAGACATGTATCTGTACTAGCAATGCAGCACTGGATTCTTAAATCCATTTCACCTAAAATGTTACTTAGAAATTGGTATTAACCGCAGATTTTAAGATTTTCTTCAGTTACACTTTTTGGAACAAAATCAAAAGTAAAAGATTCCAATAAAATATTTTGTGACCTAAAATCATCTGAACTTTTGAAATCTGAAATAAAAACTGTATAAATGAAATAAGAAAACCATAAAAAGGAAAGCTACGTTTCAACATTTTTATCATTTACTTTTGTTGGCTAGTCTGCACAGTAAATTTCCCTTTTGAAAGGAAAAGACATCTTGGTGTCACAGGCCCATCAAGTCGTACAGACAGAAGTGTTAAACAATTTCACAAAAATGTATAATATTTAATTGCAAAGTCTATTCTTGTTTATCCTGCTTTTAAATTCTTTTAAATTGGACCAACAAACAACACAAATAACACTAATCAACAGCAAAATGGCTTTTCTGGGAGCGCTGATTACGAATCCGCAAACCGTTTTTAAAACTTAGTTTCCGTTTTCGCAAAAAATGGGCGTGTCACTTTTTCGGGTTTTCCCTGACTTTTTCACGTTTGGCATTGTAATTTCTAAACCAATAAACCGGTTGACATGATTTTTTTTTAAATTAGGCGCCTCAAAATATGCAAAGTGTTTAATTTTTTTTTGTTTCAAGCAATTCAAAATCTTTTTGTTTTTTGCTTGTATTCCAGACTATAAATGGAACATATAAAAAAACATATTTTGAGGCACCTAACTTTTTAAGGAAAAAGTATGAAAATTGATGAAAATGACTATGGTACATTTTTGCTATTACTTCGAAGACAATGGGAATCAGACCAAATAATTTGGCTGTGTTGTATTACTTGATGTTTCCGCTTTCATTTGACATCTAACTCATTAGTTGCTTTACGAAAAAGGTGCATGCTTTTCAACATCAAAGAAAACGCCTCTAAATTCCATATTTTCCTACATTGAGGACCAATTACCGCGAAATTGTAAAACTTATAAAAATAAATTACATTGGAAAAGAAGCCGTGAGGTGTTTTGAATGCCACAAAGAGAAAACCATGTCAACCGGTGTATTGGTTTAGAAATTACAATGCCAAACGTGAAAAAGTCAGGGAAAACCCGAAAAAGTGACACGCCCATTTTTTTCGAAAACGGAAACTAAGTTTAAAAAACGGTTTGCGGATTCGAAATTTGCGCTCTCTAATTACCCTAGAACTGATGTCAAACCCAGAAAAGCCGACCAAAAGTCGAAAAATGTTGCTATGTGTAATTGTTTCAAAGTGGAAAACAATCAAATTCGCAACCAAATCAAACCAAATTTAAATACTTAACAGTCTATGGAAACTTATTTAAAAACGTTGCTAATCATTTTTATCTGGAGAAGGAAGTGTGGCTCCAGCTTTAACTCTGCTGCGGTGTTCCAAAAAAATAGTTCAACTGCGCTGTTGACTCAATTTGAAAAAATCATAAAGCTCAACAGAAATTTAAATTGCATTTTATTTAATTTTTTCATTAAAGCAGTAAAACTATTATTTGGAATGAGTAACTTTTTTAGTTACAGTAGATCCGCTGATATCTCGACAAATACACATCTGATTTGTTTAATTGTACTTGCAAAACTCTAATTGTAGAACCCAATAAAGAAATAACATTAATCAAAGCAAAAGTTGATAGAAATACTGAAGAAAATACAGATATTTAAAAATGAAAAACCATCAAAATGACCGCAATGGTTTCTAGTTTCTAGTGCCAAATGTCACAGGAAATATAAAAAAAAAGCAACAATTTTCACTCAAAAATTCCCATCACATAATACAAAGTTAAATTCTTCGCTCAATGTTAAGCAACAGCAGCATGAGAGGTCACATATTTCTATTAACTTTTATCAAAACATGACTACACACTTTACATGAACAAATACCAAAAATGTTGTGACATGTAATTTCATCTGATTGCTTGCAACTCATGGTTTGCTTTAACCTTCGCCCTATCAAAGATTTTTGTAGAAATACATGCGTCCCTTACCAATACCCATCCAGGTGAGCCGCCATTGTGAATAAATATTACCGTAAACAATTTTGTTGCATACCTTAGCATGTTTTTAATAAACCGTCTGTAAAGAAATCTTCCAAGTTTTTCAATAGTAGCAAAATAAATCGTTACATTTAGGTCTTTTGTCGGCCGCTACCCAACCGGGTGGATGGAAGTTAAGTGAAGGTTAAACTTAAATCGGCTTTTCACCAAAGTCAAAGCCCCGAGCATGGCTTGGCAATACGCCAAAAATTAACTCAATACATTGTGAAAAATATCTGTAAGCACTTCCGCGAACTGAACCCAACAAAACAAGCACAACAGCAAAATCCTGACGGCACTCGAATCGAATCATTGCCCGCTCGATGGGCCGCCACGCTGCTTACATTCATCACTTTATCGCTTGAATGTCTCCGGCGTGAAGTATTTGCGAGCATTTGTGGGAAGTGTCGAGGCCACAGCTTCGTTGGTAGCAAAATAACGTGGCTGCGGCAGGATTCGGCGGCAGCAGACTTGGCAACATTTTATTGTGTCTTATGTAAACAGCATAAATGTACACAGCAGCCACAACATGGCATAAATATGTACATGCTGAAAATACATACATACATACATACATTCATACAATACAATATTTTTGCATACTTACAAATAATACTATATACATGCACATTTTTGTATTTGTATATATTTTTGTTTATTCACTGTGCTTGCATTGTTTACCATTGTAAAAATAGAAAAGCAATTTTGTGTGATATTTTAGCAAACAATTTAAAAACCGAATCGCACACACACTTATGTATATACTCGTATATAATAGATCTACTAGCAAAGGGTCGGGCGTTCCCGGGTAAGAGACAAACATTTATCACTCTTGTTCATCAAATTCTTTCGATAGCAAAACATGACCTAGAAACGGAGGAGCTTCTGTCTTCTTAAACTTAAATTTAAATTTAAATTCCTTCTTATTCTTTGTTTGGTATATTTTTCCAGTAGGTAGTAGTAGTAGTACTAAAAAGCATTTGCATACTGGGTTCCCTTTTGTTTGGTGACGCGTTTCAGTTAGGTTTTAAAAAATGGAAGAGAAGAGGGGATCGTTTGACATTGTTGCCCAGCACTAAAAATAAACAACCTTTAACGTTTTATATTTTTAGACAAAACATTACGGTTCCTCCTACAATCGAAAATTTAACAATAAAAGAGAATAATTGATACTTGCACATATATCATTAAAAACAAAAACCATTACAAAAGCAAACAAACAAAAAGGAAACTAAATTCAGTTTGTAGTTGTGGTTGCGGAAGCTGAAGAAATGTGATTTATTATGACAACTAGGAAAACAACCTTTTGGAATGCATAGACCAGGAACTTTAGTATGAAAAGACTAAAAATTAAAAGTTTATGGACTTTTTTTAAACATTTCCGAACAAGACAGTACACTTACTAAACACTTGTATGAAGAATATCTGAATTTACTTTAAGTATATAAGATTCTTACTCGGCTTCAATAGTGCAGCGAGTAGCATGCTGGCTTTGCTTATCAGAGGCTCTAGCTTCGATTCCTAGTTGGGTCTAGGCACTAATCCACTTCTATCGCTATCTACAAAAAGTAGATGAGAATTATTAGTGGCAGGCGATGGAAAAACCTTCAAGTGTAAAAGAAATCCTGCCAATTGCCAACCATTGCCAACCGAACGTTCGGAGTCGGCGTTAAACTGTAGTCTCCCTGCCCATTTTTGCCCATTCGTTTGAAATGTGTATTGTAACATTAAAAAAAAGCAGTGTTGTATACGCCTTTCAAATAGATGGAATTTGTGTTATCACAACTGGCCACATATGGGCCTAAGTGTGTCTTATACAGAGACAGCCATCGTAACCTAACCTTACCTACATATTTATTGTACTGATTTTAATTAAAAACATAAATAAGTATTAAAACTAAAATATTTTCTGAAATTCAGAGCAATTTTTAGGAGCCCAGACCCTGCAGAATCGTCTGGAATTCTCCTAAATTTCCGGGAGAATTATAAAATGTGGCAAACCTTACAACAATTAAAAACTTTTTATATTTGGAAAAGCTTTAAAAGTTAAGATTTGCTCAGGTTTATCTATATATAAAATATATATATAGTATAAAATGAATATCTGTTTGATTTTTTGTTTGTTGGTCACATGACACTAAAACTCAAAAACTTGATTGAATGTTCGCCATGACTAAGCCTCGGTAAACCACATTGTGCGCATACGACCCAACAGGTGGGCGTGGCACCTCTCATACAACCTCAATTTTGAATACGGGAAGCCGCGGAGCTCTGCTAGTTATAGAATAAAGAAAAGTATTGTTACTCACTTCTCCACATCTCTATAGTTCCCTTAGAAATCATTTGCAAATAGTTTCAGTGCTTTATTGCGATATTTAAGTACTCACCAACGACCCATAAGGAAATGTTGGCTTAATTCCGCTCTCTAGCAGCTTAGGTTGCCATCTTGTGCCACTTGTGTTCATGTTGAGCTTTTAGGGCATCAAACTGTCCTTTTGCCTCTTGTTCCATATTTTCCCCTAAACAATGAAGACAAAACGGACAAATGTCTCACAAAAATGTCTCTAAAGATTTTAATAAAAATTGGCACTCATATACCTTTTTACTGCCAACATTTTTCATTGCAACGCGTTTCCATGTTGCTGCCATTCATCCACACACAAAGCGCCAAAACGCACCGGCAATAAAACGTAAAGGCAATAAAAATAAGAAAACCACATTTGAAATGTTTTAATTTGTGCGTTGTTTACCGCATCTGCTTATGTTCTCATTTTCCTTTTTTCTGCTTGTTTCCTTTCAGGTAAGACGGCGCAAACACATCGGAACAATGACCACAAATGGCAACTGTTGCCATGAAATATGCGCACACAATAAATCACAGCTGCACGAGCGAGCACAGGCGCTGGCCACCGGGTCAGCGCTGGCGTCCCAAGCTGCGGCAGTAGGCAAGCGGCAGCGGCCGTTGGCATTTGTGGGCTTTCTTTAAAAAACCCCAAACCGCATTAATAACTAGTTGAGTGTCTGCTTACTGCAGTACGGCAATTACTATTATATTCTTATAAATATTTTAGCGAAATCAAATTGAATCAACAGTCGTACAGAGTTATTAGGTTAGGTAGGTTAGGTAGGGAAGGGTGTGTGCGTCCCAAGGGCAGCACTTCCACTCGGAGGCCAAAATGGCCCATTGTGAATCCCTTCATGGAAGATTCCGGAGCTAACCAGTGGCTCTCAGTTCGGGGCAAACCAGTTCGACCTCTTGATGAAGGAGAGTAGATCCGATATTTCAACTACTGCTGCGCAGGCCAAGTCTACCAGGAACCTTGACCCCAAGGTACGGAGTCGGCGTTCCTGCAGAGCCGGGCAGTGGCACAGGTAGTGTTGGATCGTTTCCACTTCTTCCTCATCTCCACAGCTTCTGCAGACATCACTGGACGAGAGGCACCATTTGACCAGCATAGATCCAATGGCGCAGTGTCCAGTGATGACTCCAACAAGCTGCCTAATAGAGGTTCGACTCAGGGACAGTACATATCGCGTTTTCCTCACGGAAAGGGAAGGCCATATTGCCCGGCAGGTACTGCAATCAGTTCTGCTCCGCCATGAGGACTCGATGTAAGTTTTGCTCAACCTGTCAATACGCAAATACAGGGCAGATATCGGAAGGAGCACAGAGTTATCCACTTCGGTGAGAGGCAGGGCGACCCCCTTTCTTGCCATCTCATCCGCTGCCTCGTTTCCTGCCACTCCAGAGTGGCCCGGAACCCAGCAGAGAGTGACTCGGTGATGTCCGATGCCGCGAAGTGCACTGCGACAACTCTGCACTACCTTTGATTTCACAGTCGCTGATTCCAGCGCTTTAAGGGCTGCCTGACTATCCACACAGATTGTGATATCCGTGGGTGATAATCCGCTGTCGCGGATTAATTCAGCAGCTTTCCAGATTGCATAAATCTCCGCCTGAAAGATGCTACAGAGGTCCGGGAGTCTGAAAGACCGTTGAGCCCCTAGTGCATCTGAGTGGAGACCAGCTCCTGTACCTTCCTCCATCTTAGAACCATCTGTGAATATGGTGATGGAGGCGTCTCTTATCACACTTGTAAGTCCCCATTCTTCCCTTGAGGGAAAGGAGGTAAGTGCGCGCGAATCAAAATCCAGGTATGGAATCAGATAGTCCGTGCAGGAATCTAATTGATGTTCCGTACCTGGCCTCGTAAATGACCTTAGGATCCCAGAGTGTCCATAAGCGTGCTCTTTCCACAAGTTGGCCTCTCTCAGCCTGAGAGCGCCTTTAGCAGCACAGCACTTAATGAACTGCTCTATTGGGTGGAGATGTAGAATCATCTCTAGGCCTGCCTGGGGGGTGCTTTTGACGGTTCCTGCTATTCCCATAGCCGCCAGTCTCTGCACCTTCATCAGTTGCGTCGCCAAGGACCTGGTGTCCGTGGCCGGCCACCAGACAATGGCTCCGTAACATAAGATCGGCCGAATGATCGCTGTATACATCCAGTGGACAATGCCCGGCCGCAATCCCCACTTTTTCCCGAAGGCCTTCTGACAGACGTAGAAGGCATTCAGGCTCTTCTTCACCCGCTCTTCCACGTTGCGTCTCCAAGAAAGCTTGGAGTCGAGTGTGGTGCCAAGGTATTTCACCTCGGGTGAGAGGGTGATAGTGATGCCGCTGAGTTTCGGCAGCCTAAACTCCGGTATCTTGTATCTCCGGGTGAACAGTACCATAACCGTCTTTGAGGGGTTAACTCCTAGACCGTTATGCTCTGCCCACCTAGAGAGTTCTCCTAAAGCAGACTCCATGAGATCACTGATGGTGGAAAGAAATTTTCCAGGGATCAGGATAGTGACGTCGTCCGCATATGCTACTACTCGCAGCCTCCTGGATTCGAAGATCTCGAGGATGTTGTTTATCACAAGCAGCCACAGCAGAGGCGAAAGGACGCCCCCCTGAGGTGTGCCCCTTGTGGTTAACCTCCTCACCGAGCACGAGCCTAGGCTGGAGTGAACCCTTCTGCTACTAAGCATATCGCTGGTCCACCTTACCACTTTCTCGTCCACTTCGAATTTTCTAAGTGCACTGATTATTGCCTCTAGAGTGACGTTATTAAAGGCCCCCTCAATATCGAGGAAAGCGGCTAACGTATACTCCTTGACGCTCAGCGATTTTTCGATCGTCTGAACGACCTCATGTAAGGCGCTGTCTACAGATTTTCCCCTGCAATACGCATGTTGCGTCCTGCAGAGTCCCCTGGACTGTGCCACTCCCCTGACATAGACATCCACCAGCCTCTCCAAGGTCTTAAGAAAGAACGATGACAGGCTGATCGGTCTGTAGTCTTTTGCAGTGATGTGGTTTGACTTCCCCGCCTTGGGGATGAACACCACCTTAACCTCTTTCCAGGCGCGCGGTACATAGCCCTGTTGGAGAGATTCCCGAAAGATTCGCACCAAGACTTTGACCACTGCCTCCTTAGACCATTGCAGCATAGCCGGAATGACACCATCGGGACCCGGAGATTTGTACGGGTTGAAGGTGTCTATCGCCCATGCCACTTTGACCTCATCGATAATCCCCCGAACAAAAGCATCCGGTCGTGACGAGTGCTGTCTATGAGGCGTGGTCGTCTCAACAACACTCGTGCAACCGGGAAAGTGGGTGTTCATGAGAGTCTCTAGAAGCTCCTCCCTCGATTCTGTCCACGAGCCGTCAGACTTCCTAATGCTGCTAGGGGTATGTGATGCCCCGGCTAGCACCTTGCGAAGTCTGGCGGCCTCGTTGACATTGTCGAGGGATTCACAGTACTTCCTCCAATTATCCCGCTTGGCCGCCCTAATAGTCTTCTTAAACTTATTAAAGCTAGCCTTGTAGGCTCCCCAGTCTTCTTCAGTTCGGCTAAGTTTAGCCTTATTGAAGAGACGTCTGGTATCTGTTCTAAGTTGTCTTAGCTCTGGGGTCCACCACACCGCGTTGGTTTTCCGTGGAGCTCGACTTTTAGGACAAGATTCATTAAAAGACTTGTTAAGCACTTTCGTTAGAAGACCAACTGACCTGTCAATGTTGTTTCTCTCGAATGTAGCGATCGCTTTGCGCGATGCCAGTTTCTGAGAAACTAGTGCACTGAATTTGGGCCAGTTAGTCTTTCTCGGATTCCTATAAGTTTGTGGACATCCAACCTCTATGGCCACTGAAAAGACTATACGGTTGTGGTCCGAGAACGAACATTCCGTCAGTACTTTCCAGTCGACCACGGAGATAGTGTTGGAGTCGGTAACTAAGGTAATATCTATGACTTCCTCCCTAACCCTATTGTGGAAAGTCGGCGTATTGCCTCTATTGCACAGCACAAGGTTAGAGCCTAGAAGAAACTCAAAAATTGACTCACCCCTACTGTTGGTGTCGGAACTTCCCCACAGCATGTGGTGTGCATTGGCATCACACCCGATGATAAGGTCGAGCCTCCGTGATCGGGCGTGCGCAGCAAGGTCCCGGACTTCCTTCGGCGGTGGTTCCTCCCCTTCGAATGGCATGTATGCGGACGACAGGATCAGGTCTCGCCCATCGCGTCGTTCGCATGCAGCCACACACAGGTCACCAGTACTGTAATGAGACAAAAGAAACAAATTAATGCACCTTCTGTATACAATACAGGCTCGTATCTTACCTTCACCGCGTGAATGAAGCAATCTAAATTGACCTGAATCTAACCCACAAACCCTGTTTCCTACGATCCAGGGTTCCTGAATTAGAGCCAAGTCAACTCCAGTCTCCTCAAGGAACTGCATAAGGTCGTGGGTGGCGGCTTTAGAGTGGTGCAGGTTTATCTGCACTACCTTCAGCCTTCCCTTGTGTGGCGCGCTCCTTGTTAGGGAAGCGAGCTTTGAGGGAACCCAAACCGAACTTAACAACTCCCAGGGAGTCCCGCAGATGGGCAAAGGACGATTGATCTACCGCGATCACGATGTCCTTGCCCGCCTCATTTTTACAAGTAGTGGAGGATACAATTCTCCACTCTCCTGTGTTCAGGCCACTATTCTGCCGGCCAATCAGCTTCACCGTGTCGGCGTCCTCCATAACTGGAGGGGGGACCCACAGTGTGACGATAGGCCGGAGTGGCAGACGGTCACGGGGTATGACCTCGAGTTTCGCCCCCTGCCAGAGGGGCTCAAGACCGCCGATAGTGCGCACCAAGAAGTTGAGGGACTCCTTGTTGCCACAACCGACGATTTTGACACCCTTCTGCCAGCCAGCGCCGTCGAAGTCAATTTCGCCGTCAGCCGCCTCGAGCATCGCTCGCAGAATGCGCGCCTCTACAGAAAGCCAGTTTTCCGGGCGAATTTTCCCATCAGGATCGCTCCGGTCCACCACGGCTATCTGCAACTCCTGTGGGGAAGAGAAGCTAGCTGAGGGCTTCAGCTTTTTCCCCTCCCCTGTCGGCTGATCGTCACCCGATCTTCCCCTTTTTACGGCCTTTTCCACCGTGGTGGAAGTGGGCCTTGAAGAGGTGGTGGGTCTCTGACCAGTCTCATTTGACGGGGCGACCGCAGCACTGTTTCCAGGCTTTGCCGTCCCCGTCTTTACTCCCATCCGTGCAGTGACGGAGGATGTGGCCTTGTTTCTAGGCTTTTCCGCCTCCACTGCACCTTCGGTGGGCCATGCAGCCGTGGCACTGTCACCAGGCGTTGCTGCAACGGCCGTGCATTTTGCACCAGAAATCGCCGCCTGTTTCTTTTCGAATCTAGCCACGATCTTCTGGTGCTTCCTTACCAGATCCTTCTCCTTATCGGACAAGGATCCAGGCTCTTTGCTCACTCTGCGGAGAAACGCAAGAGAGCGCCGGTAGCCATTTCTGGCTTTCTTCGCAGCACTGCTCGCCTTGCGTTCCCCCGCCGGTAAGATACCAGGAATGGAGCCAGTGGCCGCAGGTCGGTCTCCCTCCTCCAGGAGTGCCGCCTCCGCCTCAGAGTCCACCGACCCGGCGCCGCTACTTTGCGAGAGAATCATAGATTCCCCCTCTATAGCAGCGTCGAGTCGAAGGCCCCGGAGCTGAGGCACCACCCCCGAAAGTGAGGGACCATCCTGTGCTGTGGACTCCTGCGCCTTTTGCCTGCTTAATGCAGGTTTGGGCGCCTCCTGCTTCCCAGTAGCATTTGTAGACTGCACAGCCTGGGGTCCCGCTGCACAGCCTAAGCGGTCGTTGGATGACGACGCCAGACAGCCCGCTCGCCCACTGTCTACCGCCGGTACTGGGGATCCGACTCCCTGCACCGTAAAAGAGTCCTTATGGGAGCCCTCCAGAATGGTTTTGATGAAGGGGGTCGCCTTCCCCTGTGGCGTTTCTTTGACATCTATCACGCCACCAAAAGATGATAAGAAACAGCCGCTCCTAACATGGAGATCAGACGCTGACCAGGGAGCCGCCCACTGTGGGTCAGACGCTCCTGGATTTCCGCAGCTCAAACTTCGCCAGCTGAGAAGACAAGCTTCAACAGCCGCCCGGGGACCGCCCGGTCACCAGAAGCAACCTTCGTGAAGGCGTTGAGTCCACTTGGCCTGGTACCCACAAGGATCGCAGCCGAAGATGTGGACCACGTCTACATCCGTGCAGTCAGGTGCTTTGCCTTGTGGATCCAAACCCTGATCCCCAAACAGAGTTATTACTATTTTTAATAATAGTAGCAATGGCACAAGTACAAAATTGGTGAGCAAGTTGACAATAGAGACTGTGGGGTCTAATAAGACATAAGGAAACAATTTAATTTGCATGAATTTGTTATGTGGTTGAGAACTTTGTTAAATGGCAAAATGTTTTTGTAAGTTTTAACAGAATTAATAAGTCATATAAATCGTTAGTTTTTGAATTCAATATTAATGGATTCATTAAATTTTTATAATATTTAAAAAGTATTAGATGGATATTTTTTCATCCTTGTAATCGAAATTTTGTTGCAACTTTTGATAGAATTAATAAGTAATTTAAATTTTTAGTTTTTGATTTTAATATTAATGAATTCATTAAATTTTTATAATATTTAAAAAAGTATTTAATATGTATTTTTTGCCTCAACAAGGAAATAAAAATAAGTATCTTATTTTGGTTCTGACAAAATGGTTGATGAGCCTAACAGTTCTTGGTGATTGGGTGATTGTCGCTGCATAGCAAAAATGCATCCGTATGTGAAAGTTTATTACTGGGTTTTACTGAACGCTCTCTGTGCATCCGTTGATGGAAAATGCATAGGTTGGTGTCTTCGATGAACTTATTTTGACTGGCGCTGCGACATATTTTCGTTAAGGCTTGATTACACGTAACGAGTAGAGTGAGAAGACAGCAACTCGAACGAGTACTCGTTTCGTCTAAACAGTAAGGCGAGTTGCTGATTGAGTCAGTGACCGATGAAAGTGGCGAGAGAGTCACTAGAATCACATTTTGTTTGCTAGGCCGAGCGCTACTTTACCGTTACATTTTTCTCTTTTTCGCAGCGATTCGCGGAATCGCTCGTAACATGCGGAATGCGTCACACACCACTTTTCGCTCGGTTGAGTTTAATTGCGCGAGTTCCTTAGTTCATTTTGTGCATTGTAAAACCGAACTGACTCGCCACGTGTCAAAATACGTTTGAACAACTCGTCGCTTTTGCTCGCTCTCCCAATTCTTTCGGCCTAGTACCATTTTGGTGTCTCGTCACTCGACTCGTTACGTGTAATCAAGCCTTTAGTCCAATCTGGCAGTACTAGTGGTGTTGTTGTTGCGCTCGTATGGCTACTGAATATGAAAATCACAACTGAGTGGAGTGAGACGGTTAGGAAGGGTAAATAATTTAACTGAAAGGTTGATTTACAATGAGAAGGAAGGAAAATTTGGAAATTTAGAACAGCTCAGTGCTCTTCACGCTGGACTACCAAAGCGGCATATAATGTGCACAAGTATATTAAATTATTTCTCAAGTTCATTAGTCTTGACCTCTGTTGATCTTCGTCAAGCCATGCTTCTTCTTTCTATGCCACCTACTTTTATGTAGCTGCTCACAACATGGTTCACAATGCCATAAATTAACCCAGGTGTAGTAGGTTCACCTTATTTAAGAGTGCTGAGCTACAAAATGAGCTAATTTGTTTACTTGCTCAACTTTGAATTTAGCAAAAGAACGCTTAAAGTCTACTTATGGGTTTTAGAAGCGCAAAAGAACGAAAATTGGCAAACTTGGTGTAAGTACATTTTGATTCTTTTCAAAATAAATTTGCACTTTTGCCAGAAAAGTTACCCAAACTTTTAAGCACCGCCAATTTTGCATCATTTCAGCTTAAATTAAAAAAAAATTAATTAGTTTTTAAAAAAACATTAAACTTTTCAAGTCTTTTAAAAACCAGTGAATCCAAGAAACTCTTTCAATATTACAATCGATTTTCATTTAGTTATGCTTAGACATCACCGTTTCCTGCTTTGTGTTTGCATGATTTTGGGTAATTATTCACTTATTTTTGTTGTGAAATAACTTTTAATATCTCCTTAACTCGAATGCTGATGTGAACTTCTTACAATGCTAAAGACAATTTGAAATTAAATTTCTTGTTGCAAAAATTACTTTTATTGCTCATACGCCCTGTTGGCCGAGTCACGTAGACAGTGCCCGACAGGCAGAACAAGCGGCTAATGAACTTTTGCTGTTATCGAAAGCAACTCGTCTTAACGCGGCAACGATTTTAACCCTTCTGTCTGCGAAAAATTTTCACCTATCATTAATACGAAGGTGCCCGCGTACTTTCATACAATTTGTATGAAAAAAGTGAAAATATGTAATAGTGCAAAAATTTCAAAAATCGTTGTTTGCTTTTTAAATAAACCTTATTTGTTCATAGTTCAAGTTAAAAACATTCAACTCATATTTTTTTTATAAACGTTGGGGCTTACGTTGATCGGAATAGATATAGCACGAGTCTTGCACTTTCGGCTGGACCCCGATTTGGTGCTGCTGACGCATGCAGAAACAAACTGAAGAGTGTGCGTGCTCGGGAAATGACTGTTTTCTAGAGTAAATTTCTCTATTGAAAGGGTAAAACATCTAAGAGCCACAGGTCCTCGAAGCCTATGACTTCGATAAGATGAACTGAATTCAATTTACCTTTAAATACAATTCTGAATTTAAATGTGAAACTACTTGTTTCAATTTGCTTTGATTCAAATTTGAACGATGAATCTTTCGCTGAAACAGTACCTTCGTATAGTGTTTAAAAATCAGATCTAAAGGTTATCAAAAAACAGTTTGTTTTCTATAAAAAATGTAAAAAGACAGTAAATTGATATCTAGGAAGATACTAAAAATATCAGCATAACGTTCCTTGACCGAAAGTCGGATATTTTTACCTCAAAAATGCGAAAGGTACCCTGTTACCTTCGTACTAACAGAAGGGTTAACCGCTTTTCGACGTAAACAGCTCGCACACACACACACACAAAAACACGTGGAGCCTGGCCAACATATTTATTAAGAGCCATAAATAAGCAGCAAAAGAGCAACAGCAATGCCCGCAAGAACAACAAAACTCAAGCCTGTAAATATGTAACAACCACAACGACTGCGGTAATATAATAAAATGTGATTGGCCCTGCCGGAAGATAGGAATCAGTTAATCAGAGTCATGTGAAAAGGTGGTTGCGACACAGTGCCGCAACGCAATGACACTTAAAATAATGCAATGACAAACAAACATACACCAACTGAACAATACAGATTCACACACACACACACAGTTCATATTTAAAGCAACAAATACTACTAAATTCAAGCCCCCAAAGCACGCACATAAATAGCAATAAAAATGTGAATTTGTGTGGTCGATTAAAGACAAAGGATGAGGTGAAACAGAATCGTATGTGCCACCGCTACACGTTTAAGTGTCAACAACGCAACAACGAAAACGACAAATAATGTATGCGTTGCCACAATGGCGACTGCGATGACTGTCGTCTTTGTTTTGCTTCACACTGTTTTGGTTTCACTTTGTCGCCACCTGCCGTTTCCGGCATTGAAACCTGTCGTTGGCTGCGATTCGAAAACAAAAGCAAAGCGAGGCGAATGCTTTCAGGATGCGAACGTGAATGAATGTTTTGACTGCGTGATATTTGACTTTGACTTTATATGTTTTTTTTTCTACATATAAGTGGATTTTTTTTGTTTTTGTTTTGTTTTTCGAGGTTCGTTTCACGCGATAAATTTTGTTGCGACGCTTCGAGCCGGTCATGAGGCCTTACTTCTTCCACTCAGTGCGCATTTAATTATACGGAACGCAAACTACCCTCAAGCGTTTTAAGGAGTTGAATTGAAGTCAACTCCCAATTCCCATATGCAACTCCCAATTCTCACACTACCAACTCGCAATTCCCACCAGCCACTACTCACTGCTTGCACAGCGCCACACTTACCACCTGCACTCCAGGCGTTTCAGTAGCTTTACACTACCTCTGCCATATTTCAAGCACAAAAAATGAAGAAAATTACATAGTCACAGAGATAAAATGTAAATAATTTACTTTAAATTTGCTTTTAATTGGATGCGGACTTAGGTTAGATTGCAATAAAACATTTCCAGTCGGAGTGTTAAGAAAAGCCCATTGTTAGTGATTTTAAACTTAGATGCTTGCGTGGTGATAAAAACCCAAAAGTTCTCTTCAAGCACCTCTCCAACAAGCACCTTTTCCAGTTGGTCATACAGGTGGAAATATATCAAACTGTCTCTAAATCAGTGGTCGGAAAAATTTACTATGAGATGGTGTTAGTGAGCGCAGTGTAATTTCTCTACACTGTATAAATTTATCCCTGAACAACGACTGACTGAGAGAGCGTAAGAATGCGTGTGTTGAGCGTTCTACTCAATTGAGTAAGCTTTGCCGACCACTGCTCTAAATCGACTGCTTGAGGAAGTTTCGTAGGTTCCATAATTCAGCTACCGCTGTATTACTCAGACCAGGGACGAACCTATGCCGCCTCTGCTTCTTCTTCATCACTGCAGATATTACTGGACGAGAGGTGTAATTTCTTTACACACAGACCCCATAGAACATGTGTCAATGAGAAAACTGATGGAACAACATTGGCACACCCACTACAAATGTGACACAACTCAAAATGTTTAATTTTTCAGGAAACGCAAAAAAGTGTTTTTGAGTTGAATAAACATTTTTATTATTTTATTATTATTTTATAGACCGTTTAGTAGAAAATCCCTACAGATTATGCTTTAGGATAAATTACAAATAATTTTTTATTTGACACTAGAAAATCCAAATTTTTTAGTTGTGACTTTTTGATGATATTTTAATTCAATAACACTGCACAACACAAAAAAAAATAACAAGGTTCTGACAGCGGATTCTGGTAGAGGGAGTTCTAGGAGTTCTTAATACCAATTTTGATTAAGTACGAAATAAACACTTAAACATATTTTCAGTTTTGGCTTAATTCTGGCGTTCAGGTTAATATCTGAGCTTTGATGTATTGAGAGATCTATCGTAGAATTTTATGGCGAATATTTTCGAGGTACCTTTTATCCTTAAAAAGTCCTGTTTTCCAGGATATTTTTGGCATTTTAGAAACGAAGGGTCAAATTAACCCATACAAATAGGAGTTACAGGGTTAAAATGCTCCACAAAAATGTTCTTAGTAGTATTTTACATCAAATTGCTGAACACATCACATACCTTAAATGTGAGGTTACATGGTTTTCGTATGCCGAATCACAATAAGAATGAGCAAAAAGGAGGAAACTTTGACGCGCCCTAAAAAAAAATGCAGACGTAAACTTTCAAAACGCCGATATACGTATACTTTTTTTTGGTCTCCTCTACCAGAATCCGTTGTCAGAATCTTGTTATTAAAAAAAAAGTTTGATTTTGTTGTGCAGTGTAATTACCGAATTATTTTAAGTTTTATCACTTTTGCTAAATTTAATAATTATAAATGACGGTTAAAAAGTTGAAAGAAAAATTTTGAAAATTTGAAATTAATTTTTTTATTTTAAAATATATACAAAAATTGTCACACGTTTACTTAAAATTAACTTCAACAAAAATGTATTTTGTCAAAAGTGTCACAATTTGAATTAGGACTCTTTTGCATTGAGCTGCAGCGATCAAATATCATTAAACTTTTCGACATGAAGAGAGACCTAACTGTATTGAATTTTTTTCAAAAGTGACATGAAGTGGGTGTGCAATATATCTTGATCTCTTCATTGATAATCTTGGCCTCGTGGTACGACAAGCATTATTATCTCTATTGAGCCTTGGAACTTTATAGGTATAAATTGTTCGATTCGTGGCTAAATCTACATCTTCATCATTAACATCTTTAATTTGCCCTTCTCAGAGACGGAGAATACACGTACTACATCAAATACTCTCTAAAGTCCAAGAATACTCGCTGTGGTTCTACTTATTGTCTACGTTTCAGCTTCTTACATCGCAATAGGTGCGATTAGTGCTTTGCATAGCAAAAGTTTAATCATATAAGAAAAAAGTTTCAAATTCAATGGTTTTGATAAACCAAATCTATCTCTCAGCCAAATCTCTAGCAAGATGTTTGTTGTGAAGTTGGTATTTATTATCATCTCCCCTAAAATGATTAAAACCTTCAAAATTGTAGCCACCAATAAAAATCGTTGTCCTAGTCTCTGCATTGATGTTTTCTTGCTATTCAATTCAACACTTTTTTTTCGTTCTTGTTGAAGACAACTCAAACCAACTTGTACCTTTTATGCTCTGTGTTTGAACATCAGTTTCCAATTTGTGATAAAATCAGGTTTTCCGAAGCTTAAATCTCGCACTCGAACTCCAGACGTCCTTCGCACGAAAGCACGCATCATTATTTCGTTCTTTACACTTTTCTTCTTATACTTTTCAAGTTCTCACACTTGTTGGCATGTTGCATTAATACAAATCATACATACTTATTTTTCAAATACCCAGAATTTTGTTATTTGGCTGGTTTTTGGCTTCTCGGTTTGGGCCTCACTTATTTTTATTAAGGAATAAGCCTTCCAGAACAAACGAAGGTTACACGTTTGTCTTAGCGCATATAACCAGTAAAGCCAGCCAGTCGGCTTGTTGTTGTTGTTGCCCTTGCCACCACCTCAAAGCTGCCTTCTTTTCTTGCTCTTTTCAAGCAGCAAATACTCGTACGAAAACATGAAATGCGTTTCACTTTAAAATTTCTCAATGCCACCATTGAAAATGGCTGCTGTCGCCTGTTTCTTCTGTTGCTGCTTGTTGTTGGCTGTTTGGCAGGCGAACTGGCACGTACATTACACGTGTCTTGCATTTGATTAAGCTTTCTGCTTCATTGCTTCGCTGCCTTGACGTTTTGTTTTGTACCTTCGGTGTGTTTTGGCTGTTTCAAAGTTAATGAAAATACTTACCAACTCCGCTTTTACACTCCGCTAACCACTACACTGTTACATAAAAATCTTAACATAAGGTAAGCAACACTTTTCCATACAGCTGCGTGTTGATGCAGAAACTTTAACTGACCACAAAATGGGCTCATTTTCACGCAAGTTTGCTTTAGTTTAACCTAAATTTTCATATATGGAACATGTCGATTCGAGGGTTTAAGTGTTTTGGTATTTTTCTGAAGGTTTGTCATATAATGTTACGCAAATTTTTTGTTGTATATAAAACACACATGTCTGTGTAACAATGCTAAACAGATGCAACATATGTGTACATACTTATGTGAAGGCTATGCAGTGGGGTACTCACATCTGTGTGTATATGTGTGTGTGTATTTGAGAGTAAAAGGATTGGCATAAATCAGCACGATTTTGAAATTTATGCGTTTTATGAGCTTACAATTTTGTTGTTGCAATTGTATCAACGTTTTTATGGTTAAACATTACAGCTGCGGCTAAATGTTTTTTTTCTGCTGAAAATGAATGCAAAATAATAAAATGAAGTCTGCTTGAACACGAATACTTGACTTGGAAAATTTGTGATTTCGCTTAAAAAAATAGCTGCAGGTTATTCTGAGGACAACCACATGGGCGAAAACAACAGCGCAGAATCGTGTAAGATGGAAGATTCTTGTGGAGGCGCTATGCTCCAGAGAGGTGTGAACAAGGAACAAAACTGTTGAGGTGTAGAAACCATTTCCAAAAGAGAGAAATGGTGAAGTTAGTGAAAACATGCTTGAGGCTACAGCAGGTGGCGTCTCTGAAGGGCTGATTGATGTAGAAATAATGAAATTATTTTGCAAAATATCATTTATACTCTCAAAGCATATTTTTCCTATTTAGCGGCCAACCTAAAAATCCACCATTCATATACAGTTTGTCAAGTAAATGTTTGCAAATTTAAAAGAGGTAAGGTATTGAAGAGCGAATTGATTTGAAAGTATCTCCTGGAAGACCCAGAAAACTGTCTGACAGAGAAGAAAGAAAAATCTTCCGAAAAGTTCGTGAGAACCCCCGTATCTCAATAAGGGAAATGGCTTTGGATATACAAATAGAATGCGGAACTGATGTATCTCATGAAACTGTTCGGAACTGTACGGCGCCAAATTTTCAATGCAATCTTGGGTTTGAAAGAAGACGAATTTTTTGACAGTTTGAAATATAGCTTCATTCCTTTTTTGATTATTTACACTGTTTTCGCGAATCAAATAGACGTTACTTATAATCTATATTTTAAAAAAATTTCAAAATATGGTAATTTCTGTTATATTTATAAGCTTTTAAAAATAATTTTTCTACCTTTTTTAAGTTTGCAAACATTTATTTGACAAACTGTATCTTCTCACAGCACAATTTGACCAACCAAAATTTGTTCATCGAAGTTTAAAAACTTTTTTAAAACATTCGTTTAGCAACTTTAAATAACTACAAACAATTGCTAATAATCTGTTACAAAAATCCATACAAAATGAATATTTTAAAATAGATCAATAACACTAAGCGGTTTTGGCTCGATTTTGTGTTCATCTTCTTTCTATGTTTCCTTTTTTTCTTACGAAAAAGTTGGCAAAAAGTAAAATATTTAACATTTTAGAGTCTACATTGTTGTCTGGTCTGAATGATGTAGCAAAATCTAAACTATTGAACCCTGCTAAACTTCATAAAGAAGTCGAATTCGTGTTGACTGAATCTTAGTAAAGCGACGATTGTCTATATTTCACTCAGTTGGGCACTCAAAATGAGCCTTGTTCAACCATTCAATAATGATTAGGTTGAGTTGTTTAAAAGCAAATGCATTTTCTATTTATAAATACATCGTTCAAATGCTCAGAAATTGTTTTCAAATCTAATTTTCTAACCTACTGCATTTTGTCATTTATATTTTAATCACATATTCTCGGAAAATATTGATGAAAAAATGCTCACACACACATTTCGACGTTTGATTCGTGACATATGGCAATAAATACAAACGTCATAAAATACAACAAATACAACTATGACAGGCTGAGTTATCATTTCGCTCCTTCGCTGCAAGAACGTCATAACTCAAAACTACATCATTCCGAGAAAATTCAATTTTAAAATTTACAACTGCAGGCAATTCAAGGAATCAAAAATTTTTCATGTCGTCTTGTGAGCAAAGTATTGAATATTTTACAAAGAGGTTTTGACAGATAAAAGATCATATGCAGATACACACAGGGCTGCCATAAACTGAAAACAAATTTTATGGAGTTATGACGTTCTTGCAGCGAAGGAGCGATTTGTGTTGATGTAAAATTGTCAAGCAACACAATAAACGGCAATAAGTGAAGTGAATTGAACGCCTCAACTTCGAATTTCAAGTGTGTAATTCAACTTTGACGATTGCCGTTGTATTGTCATAGTGTGTGTGTGTGTGTGTGTGTGTGTATGGTAAAAAAATTAGGATAGCAACGAAGATAAAAGAACGTCGAGTAATTGCGATTTTAAAAATAAAAATTCGAATTTGCAGGAAATCTTTTTTTTTAGAAACTAAGAGACACTTTTGCAAGTTTCTCTGAAACAAGTAAAAAATTTGTGAGGGTGTTAAACTCAATTAGGTTGTTTTTTTCATTCACTCTTAAGGCATCAGAGAACTTTGCTACTTCGTTCTACTACCTACTACTATGTAGGTCAATGCCTCAAATACCAAAGTGAGTCGAAGTATTTGTGCAATTTAAAAGTTTGAAGTATTTATTCAGTCATTATGTTATATTAAGAAAGTTCAATGTAGGTCAGATTCCGCTACACAAAGTTAGTTAGTGATCAAAAAGTTTAATTGAGTTTTGAAGGCTCTTGATTGGTAGATAAATAAAAAAATGAATTAGAAATAATAAATTAAGAATTGAACTAAAGAAAAATTTCCCATTAAATGGAAATGTAAAAAACTTCTTGTTAACATTTGTTTGTGCTTTGATTTTAACAGCACATTTATAATAAGTTATTATTAATAACATTTCGACATATCGTTATTCAAATGCAACAAGTTATGCCTTAATTTTTATGGCTCATCTGCCACATGGGTTGGTCACTTTTTGGTGCTCTTAAAGCATTAAAGCTGTGAGTGTAACAGCAATTTTTATGATTAGATTTATGGAGAAACCAACCCACATGTTCGTTTTATGCTTAATTTACATTTATAACTACTGCGTACAGTGGTGTCTGGATATAGTTAACTAATTATTGCAAGGCCTGTTCACAGTATCGAGGTTGTTCACTATATCAAGGTTAACATTTTTGTTCAAAAACTCGTTTTATTTGCTCAAAATATAATACACTTTTGTTTTTTGCTTGAAAATTTTGTTCCATATTTAGAGGCTTGATGTCAAAATTTGGGTGTTTACTATATCGAGGTGTTCACTATATCAGGTGTGCACTATACGCAGACATGACTGTAATTTGTTTTATGAAAATCCTTACCTCAAATGCTTAAGTCCACCTTAACCCGTTCGGGACTACTGGGATAATACGTCCCAGCAAGTTTTTAATGCCTCTCAAAAAAATTATTTAAATCTTACAACCCACGCAAAATATTTTTTCGATTTCGGTGTTCCCGCATAAAAGTATGATTTCAGAATTTGTGAGCATCCAATATAATTTTCTAACCCCAACATTCATGGCATGAGAACATTTCTACTGAGAGTATTTTGGATTTCAAAAATAAACTCCGTCCCGAAAGGGTTAAGACGATGTTGTATCTGAGTTCAGATAATCAAATTAAACCCCCATACAATTTTTTGAAACGACAACTCCAAAGACTTTTGGCACCACAAGTGTATGAATTCATTTGTAAATTTTACAAACAAAAAATCAAAGTAAAGCGAATGAGATTTCAATCTTATTCTATTGAACAATTATAAAAAAATTTTTATAAATAAAAGGGATATAAAATAATTGAAATGAGGCGTATGCAATGAACATTGTTGTGGAAAGCAACTGAAGAGACAGATTCATCTGTGTCTGTAGCGACAGTCAAGATGCGCTCATGACCTTGGACCGCCCTCCAACCACCTCCAAGATAGTTAGGTTCTGCAAATTTGCGCCGACCGATATAAAAGTCTGACGCTTCCTTGGACAACGAGGCACATAATGGGCTCTGCAGCTGCTGTCTTTCAAATTTAAGAAATTAAACTAAGGAGTGCGTCGTTAAAAATAGTGACATCGAAAAATTAAAATATCTCAGCAACCACTAGTCCAATTTTTGAAAAGTCTGGTTTTATATAACATGTCTTTTATGTAGATTTTAGAATATATTAGAAAAAAATTATAATAAATTTTCAAGGGTAAAGTTTCTAACTTTTTCTGAAACACCTCTTATGAGGTCTTTAATTTTTTCTTGTTAATTTTATCGATTTATCATTGATCATCATTTTATCATTTTTCTTATCTTGGCTCCTTGTCATCACGGGCTCTAAACAGATTTCTCCGGATGTCAGGTAGATTTAAAGCAAATTAACCGAGAACCTTAATTCGAAGTATAATGAACGCATACTCTGTCTGAGTGCTGCGGTTATTAGGCTGTTTGAAGCTGTTTGAGGCGAAATTTGTGTAAATAAAAATAAAAAATAACTAAGTAATTCAAATCTGAATTAGATCTTACTACATTTTTTGTCCTTACACCTTCACAGTAGTCAAACGATTTGCTTTAAAATCTGTAAATGGTGCACGCATTTAACTAATAACATATTTTTATATAACAGTTACTATTAATATTAATAGTATATAATATATATAATATATATATAATATTTCTTTAATCAAAATTCCCTGGGACTCATAAATACGAAATCTAAAAAATGTCACTCATACGCCCCGTGCTTCGTAATACAAAAACCATCCAACTGTTATTGGCATTAGCTCATAAATATCACTCATACGCCCAGTGGGATTCAACTGAAAACTTCTGCGTGCTACTTGAAAATTCTCGAAACGTGTCTTATGCACGTGCAACGGTGTTTATTTGCCGTTATTATAAGTTATTACCGATACCGCAGGCCGCCGCAAAGTATGCAGCCATTTCGCGGAATGTGCTGAAGATTACATCGAATTTGGAATTTTTATGCAAAGTTGTGCAGTGGTTTTTCATAAAACACAACAATAACAACAAGTAATGCTACTGCTGGTAGGTAAAAAGGAGAACTTCAGCTTCCGCTGCAACACATTTGCGAACATGACAATTCAGCATACCGGAGCAATTTGCCAAAAATAATGAAAGCAGAAAGCAGTAAGTCACAAGTAACAAGAAGAAGTAAAGTAAACAGAAGAAAAATAAACTGAAGTTGAACAAATAAACAGCGCCAACTGTAAAGAAGCGATGGAGAATGAGAAGTAAACAAATAACCAAGCGACTACCACACAGCAAAGCACACAGACGCAGCAGCCGAGTAGAGCAGCCCGCGAGGGACTCGCAGCTGCGACAGCGGGCGCTAAGCACAGTGACGTGCCGTGCCGTGCCGTGCCTGAGCGCTGCGGAAAGCGTTCGGGTAGTTGCTGCGCGGCAATTACAGGCGAGGTCAGTGTTGGCTGGTTGGCTGTTTGCTGCGTCATCGCTTGCTTGCTTAGCACTTCAGTGCGCGCAGTCACAGCATAAAAAGTGCGTAGATACACAAAATGTTGTCGCACGCAGCATCGCTGCGGCAACTTTCAAAGTCAGGGGACTTACAACGTGCGCTGCGGGAATGGAAAATTTTCACTTTCAGTGGCGTTAAAGAAAAGTGAAATTCAAGCCAATGCGGTTGTATGGAATTTCAAGAGGCCAAAAGTGAGATTTATACGAATTTCGACTTTTTAAATTGGCTGCAAAACGAAAACTTTGCGCTTGCTTGGGCTGTAAGCGGGTAAAGAGAAGTGAAGAAGAAAACGCTGGATGAGGTATGGCAATTTAAATAAATCGAAAAGGCAATATTGATAAAAAATGAAAGGAAACAACAAGGACGATGGGCTGACGCAAAAACGATGTTGATTTGCCACCGATGTCAGCATATTGATAAAGCGCACACATTATCGCCGCTGTTGCTGCCCCTGTTTGGTGGCGTTGTGGTGGCTGAGTTTGCGCCTATGTTGCTTGATATTTGTGTACGGAAATGACTTGGATTCGAATGTAATGGAAGTTGGCAGGTATTAAGAACGAAAAGAAAATAAATATTTATTTTATCGTTTCAAACATTCAAAATATATAAAACGCTCTCTGCATAAATACCGAGGTGTGTTCATCATACGGCATGTTATCCACAAAAACCATTTCCGTAATACGGTGCCTGTACAAGTTTGCAGCAAAGTGTTTCTCATGCGTTCTGTTGGAGGATTCACAGCCACAGGCTTTTAGCTGACATTTAAGACAAATTTCATCAACAGAACATTGAACTTAGTTACATTTCAAAGCGTTTATGCTTGGCAGGTAAGAGTGTTTATGTGTCTTGGCAACTGAGCTGCATGTATTTATGGCTTGTAAGAGGTCATTCTGCTGGCTTAAAACATTCAGAACAAAGTCACATAGAAGTCTTCCCACGCACATCACAACCAAAAGCCTCTCCAGACAGTGTCAACAGCGCAGACCGAAGTGCCGTGATTAACTGCCAACAATTTACCTCAAGTTTGCGCTAAATTATCGCAAGAAAAAGATGCCATACACGAAAAACTCTACGAGTCAACAAAAAAGTAATAAATTTTATGATATTTAAACAACAACAACAGGCATCAACAACAACAGGCAACGCCATAGACAATGAATTGCTAATCTTTTCTGTAGCAGCAGCTGCTCCTTAATTATGAAATTGATTTCGACAACACAGGCCACAGCAGCGCCTATTTTAGAAAAGTTGAGCCATAATGTCAAATGAAGAAAAAAAACACTGCGCCCACACTGGCCCACTTACTCACAAAACACCTACACATACAGACAAGTTTATGTGGCTTGCAAACAGGTATTTGCCGCACAATAATTTGTGTCTCTTTGAAACTCACTCATTTGGAAGTTCGACGCTGCTTGGCTGTGCTTGCTGTGCGCTGCGGCTTCATGCGAGAAATACGGAGGTCCAGCGCGCCAAAGTGCCACTTAAAATACTTGACTCAAGACTTGGTGCAGCTTTTCCGTTTGAAGTGCAAACTCTTAATGGCTGTAATGAGCAATTTATCACTTCACAAATAGCAAATGACCATTTAAGTAGCCACTGCGGAAGTATGGGGAAAACTGTGGTTTTCCTTTCTCAAATACAACAACCGCAATCAGTAACCGCAATTAATTAACTCAGTTATCAATAGAGGCTCGAAATTAAATTTGTGGCAGGAATGAAAGTTGGCGCTAAACGTTTATGACAGTTTATTAGAATGATTGAATGACAGTTGAGTCAAAAAACAATGTTTATCAATGTTAGTAGTAGAGAGTTGCTTATAATAGTCTATAATAGTCTATGGGCAAAGGATAAATGACACACACCTAACATATGTAATTATGGGAGTCGATAGTGGGGGCGCAGAGATGGAGAATACAATGAACATGGACTTGCAGTGCAGTTGAAAGTGGACCCTAGAGAGCTGCGCTAAACATGATATTTGTCACATTCAGAGGCGTAGCCAAAACTTGGTCTTGGTTGGTTTTAAGAAAATATTTTAGCCAATTTAGTATTACATGGTTTCTAAAGTAAACTGCACTTTTCAAACAGGGAACTTTGTGGTGGCGCCACCTATATGTCACTTTTCCCCTTCTTTACTCCTCTCAGAAGCATAGGGCCTCCACAAGACATTGCTTTGTGTTGGTTGCGTTAATCGGTTGTGTTTTACTGCCAAAGTAGGTGATTGGCCCACCGCAGGTAATCCTAAGTGACGGGGCTGTCATCTACCGACGCTTGGGAAACACGCCTCCGATGTTGTGAGCTACCGCTCATAGCGCCATCTGTTATGTAGAGGAAGGGACAGCACGATGGTTGAGGACTCCGCCAAGATCGGTTTGGTGCACTGGTTTCGCATTTTGCGTGTAATATTGCTTGGGAGTGAATGGGAAAGGATCGTCGGAGGGTCGGAATTTTTTTGAGCTAGGGTATGTAGCTGGGTTAGGGAATATTTAAAGGAAGGGAAAATTGAAAATATATAATATATATATAATATATATAAATATATATTGCCTTGAAAATTTACATTTTTCCTGATTTTTAATCAAAATTTCAGGAAATTCGGGTCACTGGAGGCAAAGTTATTGCATCTGAAGTGATAGTATTATATGTTTGTGTCATTGCACAATGATTCGACTCCATACAACCGTGGAACAGAATTAGAACAAGTGGTCTGTCTGTCTGTCAACATTTATAATAGCTAAGAGTGACAGCAATTGTATCGGGACATTTCAGTTTTTCAATAAAAATGATAATAGTAGATGTATGTTTTCATTTTTTATGTTGATTGCATACTTTCAGGGAAGAATAAAATATATTGTTACGAAAATCCAAGTTTGTTTTCCAAGGTTCGTTTTGATTGTGTTTGAAAATAAAACAACTTTAATTACTCAGCGCAAAAACGCAGTCAGAAATCAACAATCACTTTATTTACAGATTCACAATTGTTCCACTTTACACTACTACTATTACATGTTTCCCCTTTGCGTGCTCAACACAGACTCGACCTCTCGCGCTGCACACTGCTGCTTTTATACTAGTTTTCTTATCGCGCCGAAGTTTCTTGCACATTCCAGTTTTGCTTTCTATCTCGATTGTTCTAGCAAAGCATCACCTTTCGCGAACCATTCTTACCATATCGGACTATACCAAGCGAATCATACCAAATTTGCCGTACTTCAAAGTTCATGCCTAAAAGTATGCTTGGAAAAGCATTCGTGCATAGAAAAGCATTCAGCACAGAGTGCCTTATCGTTTCAATATTTTGTCGAAAAATAGGTATTCAGACCACTTTTCAAATTAAATTCTTTTTTGTGATCGAAAGATATCGGAGGATGTGCTTAGAATGCTTCTTAAAATACACAAAAATCCAGGAACATACTTTCACATACTTTTTAGATATTTTCCTCTTAGTTTTGTCAGCTTTCAGGTTTTCAA
The DNA here is from genome assembly GCA_963971225.1 of Melieria omissa. NCBI lineage: Eukaryota > Metazoa > Arthropoda > Insecta > Diptera > Ulidiidae > Melieria > Melieria omissa. The sequence continues at coordinate 54,855,304 of OZ020267.1, read as the reverse complement.
TTTTGAAAAATATTTTTAATTAAAAGTGAGGTAGAAGTTTCTGCCTTAAAAACATTAAACGCGATAAAGCCCACATCAATTCTTAATCTATACTGAAAGTTCTAGCAACTTTTTTTCTAACCATGAATGTTTACGATGTTTTTTACTCAATAGACTAAAAAAACAGAAAACATGTGTTTAAATTTTTTTGTGAAAAAAGTTTCGACTTTGGTCAGCACACACCCTAATTAATTTTTTGCACAGATTTTTCGGTAATTTTCTTAGTTGGAGCTTTACCTTTCAAATATTATCAAAAACGTTAAATTCTGAGACTAAATGTTATGTGTATACATGGAAACCTTTCTTCTTCAAAACAAGAGGCAGTATTTAAAAGTATAGCTGATGACTTGCCAGCAATTTTTATACACAAGACACAAAATAATAGCTCAAAGTCATTTTGAAATTGCCAAGTCGAGCAACCAAACCAAAAATATAAATCACTCATACGCCAAGTAGTCCAATCAATGATTGGGCGAATGTGTCTTAACGCAATGCCCAAACCAAAACCAGCTGTTAATGCTACAATAACACAATTACCACAGTACAAAAGGTATGTGGCAGGCAGACAGACAGACAAATAGGCACATTAAATACAGAAGCGGGGAAAATGTGGGAAAGAGATAAAAAGTCGTTTAGTAAAATGATATAACTGACACGCACAGTCGACAGTATGAACATTAAAGCGATTCATACACGCAGCACACAAGAATGAAGTAGAAAAGCAATCACCCAACTCGGACAACACACGCAATAAGACGAAGTAAGCACGAAAACATGCAAAGCACGAATGCGCATTGCCATCGGCTGTTTGCTTCTAGCTGCCAGTCATGCCGCCGCTGTCCAGCAATGAATCAGCCGCCCATGCGAATTACTCACTTTTTGGCTCTGCCGAACTGGTCAGTGCTGGGCTGGTCAGTGACGTGGGAGCGTGACAAGGTCGCGGCGCTCAATGCGTGATTGCCGAAAATGTTTTGTGTCTGCTTTCGCAGCTCATTATGACAACATTACTTCGCGCATCGTTGCATTGCCCGCCGTTTGTTGTCACGCGGCCGCGCTCAGGTGCTGCGTCATCGATCCACTTCCAACATCACATGTCATGGTGTCAAGTCATTTAAGCATAATGCCAATGTTTAGTCCATACAAACGCGTAAATATTGCAAATTCGATTTTTTGTTTATTTTTTGGTTTACCTTCTGGTTTTTTGCGTTCATGTGTTTCATGTTTTTTCCGTTTGATTTGTTCAAAATCTGCTTTAGCGCTTAATGTGAATATGTGTGCAGCTATACAAACAGTTACATGTATATGTGTGTATGTTTGTGCTCATGTGCTGTTTAGACAAAGCAGCACACACCAGTGAGCATTGAAGCATGTGCGACAAGCCGAAAAGCTCTGCGGCTTTATGGTTTTCGCTTTGAAGACACAGCACAGTGGCTTAATTCCGTTGTTGTTAATTTGCCAGCACAAATAATTGTGTTGTCTTAAATACTTGGAACTTGTCGGCAGCGATTACTCCACATGTGTTGCGCAACAATGGTAAAATGTGTTGTTACGAAAATTAGTTTTGTTGCCTCCAGGCAGGCTTAGTTCATTTCTCTGGTTTGTGCTCAAACATAAAACGCACTAAAATCCATTAACGAAGTTCACCATTAGTAGTCACTTTATTTATAAAACAATTTTTTGCTTCACCGTCTCTATACTTGTTACTCATTGCACTAGCCGCTCTACTCCTGTTGCACCCAGTGTTGCCAGATGCCTGAAATTACTTTCCCCTAAATCTTAACAAATACTGAAATTTCTTCCCAAAAGTTTAAAAAAACCTCTTAATTGTTTTTTTATGAGTTGCGTCATTTTAAAGGAATCAAACTTCTCATAAAAATAGAATATACACTTTTTTTTTTAATTGTAGCCTTTTTATTCATCGTCAGCTTAACAACAAAACTTAACACACCCCACACCAAACCACCCCACACACCCCAAACCCACAACCCCCCCACCCACCCCCCACACCAACCCCCCCC